>CM050888.1:173776169-175026169 GCA_027725995.1 Rhynchospora tenuis
ATGCATTTTTAAAAATGAAAAACACATCTTAGAATGATGAATTTTGGGGATGATGGTTATCAGCCCCGATTATATATGCACCAAATATGACTTTAAGAACAATAATTTTCAAACAATATTCTCTTGTACCTCACAAACACCTTCATATAAAACACGTTGATATAATTATAATCAAAAGTGATGCTGAATATAGCTAATCAAATTTTGAAGGGTGGTTGAAATCCATTTCCCCTATCGCATAGTAAATTACCTTCCTGGGGCCAATTTACATTCGCAGATTTTGAATAGTGTTGCGTTAGATAGAAATTTGTATCGGTATCTATGTGTACCAATTTTACATGAAAATTTGATTCAAATTGGATATGGAAAGATAAAAATCGGATATGAAATATTAGATCCAAATCAATAATCATAATGCTAGATAATCCCTCTTTCTATTTATATAATTCCTTGATCCAGATCAATAGTCAGTATTGGAATGCCAAATCTCCTCTAATTTCTCTTCTTTTGACCAGAAAATCAGATTTTATACCTTTAAAGGCAACCCAGTATATACTTGTTTAATCAGTATCCCAAAAATAGAATAAACCAAAGGACATCAATTTTCATAGATTTTTTAGAGATCAATAAAATGCCCAAGCTATACTGGAAAAAGTAAGATTAATTACCATCAGTGTCACACCCCGAACCAAGCCGAAATTCGGGATGGACAGCCCCGCCACGTGTACACACTCTACTGTGCACACGTAAGGCTATAAAATAGTGTCACAGAAACAAATAGGCACAATAAAAATCACATAATAAAGGATTAGTTGTTCATACATCAAAAAGGGATGGAAAATAATACATACATATCAAAATCTCCATCCAGATGATAAACAAAACCATAAAAATAACACATAAAAGACTACTCCAGCTCGGCTTGGTCTTCTAGTACATCTTCCTCCGCTACGTCTGCCAAACCTGAACCTGCTCCACAAGCAATTATGTGGGCTGAGTACGCGAATACTCAGTGTGGTGATAGAGTGAGCCTATAAGGTTCTGGTTAATCTAAAGCTAGAACTAAACCATACTTAAATACTTTTAAGATCCTATAAATTAATGCAATTTCCTAAGTGTATAACAAAGTGCTAATGATGCAATTCTACCTATCATGACATGCCCAAATAAAATAGCAAAGATCTGGTTTTGTGGAATAATAAACGAGATAATATCATAATTATACGAGAGTCAAACACCCACACTCAGTAGTCAATCATAAGCATATCATAATCCAGAATCAATCCTCACATATCCCAATATGACATGGACCTTGCCTAAAGTAGATCTACCTACATTCTTTATAAAGAATCATAGCTCGATAAAAATCAGCGGCCTAGCTCCAATCCTACAGCCCCCGTCGAGGAGTAGGTCAATACCGGTATTGAATCATGGGAGATCGAGAGGTAGTCTAATAGATAGCGGCAAACAAACCCCATAGAGTCCAGTCTAATCAAGCGGACATATATATATCAACATCCTAACAATAATAATAAACTACCAAGTGACCGCAGTACCGCCTAACGGTCGGTCTGCTGAGTGATCATCAGAAACGCGTTGCCCACGATCTCTATCATAAGGAGACCACCGGCATTTAGCTTGGGTGCAATCTCCCGATAATGGAAACCCCAGGCAAAACGAACTTATCACACTCGGTCTCGCTATCCTGATCCACACCAGATGCAAGTGTTGATTAAGGGCACTTTTAAGTTTATTAATCACATTATTAACAATATGCAATGCATATCCTATAAGTGCAATTTAGTTTTGGGTTAATGACATGTGCTTAACTGTTTACTTAATGTTTATGACATGATGTGCACACATTTAATTAATGATCTAATTCTTATTCTAAAGATTAAACAAAACCTAAGGCATCTATAAGTCATAAAAAGACTGCCACACCTGGAAAAGTCGGAGGCGAAGCGACTACTCTTCAGGTTGGTCGGTGAACTCTTGTCTAGCGTCTGTAGTCTTGGGCTTGGGGCACAAGTCGTCAGCGTGTCCAGAGAAGTCTTGCGGAGCACCTGTCGAACGAAACTCACACGTTAAAATCTACTCTAACGATCTACCCTGTTCTGGTTATTGTTTTCTTACACTAGACTTAACTCCTACTTAATTTAAAAGGGACTCGGTATTAAAATATATTAATATACTTAATTAGTTTATAAAAATAAATTGACGGAGTTCCGTTTAAAACTAGTTGAGAAGGAAAGTTAAGTTACTAGTTTTGGAAACAATTTGTTAAGTTCCAGTTATACAATTAATGTGTAGAAAGACGTTTTTGACGATTCCTATAAGTCCAACTACGACGTTTTGAGACGTGGCAATAATTAGTTAGGTTTAGGAAAATCATTTGAGAAGTTTAATTAATACTTAAATAGTGTTTTGCTCAAGTATGAAACACTTTTGATAAAACAACTAAAATAAGATAAAATTCGATTTAAAAGATTAACGAAGAAACTAAGTTTGTTTGAAAATATTTTGGGATCATACTGTGTCCGTTTAAGTCATAGTATCTGTTTGAGAAAATAATTTACGGACAATCTAATCATTTCCCATTTGTAAAAGCCCACAATTTAATTCCGAATCCGTCTCGATTAATTCCTCGGCCCAAAAGCTATTAACTCGACAATTTCAAATTGTGTTGCAAAATATAAAATATGCCATCACAATAGTTTAATTCTAGTTTTAAATAACTCAAATCCAACTTAACTCTATTCTTAAAAATCCAACCAGCAACAAAGAAAAGGCCACGCCAATTTAAATAACAAGGCCCAAACTTATCGGATCCAACAGAAAAGAACAGAGCCCACACAGAGAAAAATACCCAAGGCAAGCAAACAGGCCCGAAAGGCCCAGGCGAAACAGAGCCCACACAAAAGTCGGGTTTCGGGGATCAAATCCGAACCCGCAAGACAGATTTTACAACAAGGACCCTAAATCAAAAATATTCACACAACATTTATACCTAAGTCCCTAATAACAGATTTAATCCCACAGAAGTTCTAAAACAGTTCAAAGGAAACTTACAAAACAGTCCTAAAAGTCGGAAACAATTACATATAAGTCCCTGGTTCGCACCAGTAGGCAACAGAGAGAAAGATCGACTGGTACAAGGCCTGACCCAGCCTGTACCAGTCAGGTACCAAGCCAGAAAGGTCCCCACAGTTGCGAGATGACCCAAACCACAAGCACAAGGCCTTACACTAGGTCTTAAACAAGCACAAGAGCAAACAGAAGCAACTAACAGCTATCAAAGCTCACAACAAAATTTATCTAGCTCTACTAATTGCATTAACAGATCAAACAAGTCCTAACTCAAACGATTATCCACATACAACAACTCAAAATGACCCAGATAAATCAAACCAGTCAGCACAGCTAGCAACACTGAGAAACAATTCAATCAAGGATCACAGAGGCTATGCCCAACTATCTCAAACACTTAATCGACACAGCAAGCAAGAAATTCACAGAGCCACAGTTCAATTCGAGTGTATGCCTCACAAATTCATCCAAGCATCACAATAACTTAATCAAGCACAGATACCAATTAAACAAATGCAAGCCTCAACTCAATTCAACAACCACAGAAAAAGGAAAAGGAGTAAAGCTAGGGTTTCGAGATTGATACTAACAGAGAAGGGAAGAAGGGAGCAAAAGAGAGCGACGGCCAACCACTAGCCACCAATCCCACACGTCTCGCTGCTATCGCCGCCACCTAGCCCCGCCAACGACCACCGTCTCAACCTCCGGCTATAGAGCCTCCGCCTTCTCTTTCTCTCTCTCTCTCTTTTAGCCTTTCTCTTTTTCTGTTCTTACCTGATGGGTCTCGCGGGTCAGAGCAGAGAGAGAGAGGAGAGGGGCGACATCATATAGGCGTAGAGGTGGGTAGTGGGGTTGGTTTGCTGAGGTGGCTCGATCACGAGGTGGAGGAGGTGAGGGAAAGACAGTTGGTGGGCCTCGAGAGTGACAGTAGTCAAAGGAGGTGGGTCAGGTGGGCAACGAAGTCGCGATGGTCGCGCTTCTTGTCAGAGGAGAAAGAGGGAGGGAGTGACGGAGAGAGAGAGAGAAGTCTCGAGCGGAAAAAGGGGGTCAATGAAGACCCTCGGCGTGGAACAGAAGGGAGAGAGAAAATAAGAGAGGTGAAGGGAAGAAGGATCCAAGGCTCAATCCAACGGTCCACAAAAATCCAAAGATCAAAACTCGATCAAACGGTCCAAATTGAAGGAAAACTAGGAAAAACATTTCTTCTAGCATTTAAATCAGAATTTTGACACAAAATCAACCTAATAAAATTCATAAAATATATATAATTTGAAAATAATATGGCATAAAATTATAGTTAAGCAAATAGTATTTTAGAGAAATTTTTCGAATGGCCGGAATCAATTATTGTAACGGATTCAAAATAAAATCGTTCTCAATTTACAAATGGAATTTACGATTAGATTTTTGCTAATTAAATTAATTAAATTAAATTAGCTTCTTAACAATTATTAAGCTTTAACTTTTAAATAAAATAAAATAAAATAAGTAAAAATAAAAAGAAAAAGTTTTGGGTTTTTATAGCCTACCCCCCTTAAAAACGTTTCGTCCTCGAAACGAAAAACTAACCTGACGTGCCGAACTGACGCTCAAAAAGCTCACAAGTCTTAGTCGCTGGGTACTCTTGGCCAACGGTTGCATGAACTCGAGCTGCATTTCGTCTAGTCTGATTGCCATCACCTTCTAAACTGGAGCCATCAACAGGTCGTTGGGGACAACTTGCTTTCCAGTGATCTGTCGACTTACAAATGGCACACCTGCCACCATGGTAAACACATGGAGTAGGATAGGTCTTACCACAAGTCTTGCAGTAGTAACGCCCTTGATTTCTTCCTCGACCGCGCCTTGGATTTTCCTGATCTTGGCCAATCGTTCCTCCTCCACTTGGCTGATTTGCTTGACTAATCCCTCTGAAATCTGAATTACCAGAAGGTCGATCTTGCTTTAAAGGACAATCATCCATCCAATGGTCCGGTGAATTGCACAAGTAGCACCTGCCGCTATGACGAACACAAGGACCGAGATAAGACCTCCGACAATGCTTGCAAAAGACGCGTTTCTTCCGAAGACTGGTAGAACTCCTGGGTTGCTGTGAGGTCTGCTTCTTTGGTTGCTTTGTTACTTGAGGAACTAGTTGTGGCACGCGCACAGCTTCTTCTTGTCTTGCACCACGATGCCTCCCAAAACTGCGACCACGCTTCGAAGCAGGTACTTCCATAGCAATCTTAAAACATGAAAGACTGCAAGTTAGGATTAGCCCGCTCAAGCACTAAGGTTAAGGCTAAGGTTAGGTTAACTAAGTGTAACAGTTTGGTTCTTTAGCTGGAGTATTTGTGATTTTTAACCTTTGCTCTGATACCACCGAAGGATGTCACACCCCGAACCAAGCCGAAATTCGGGATGGACAGCCCCGCCACGTGTACACACTCTACTGTGCACACGTAAGGCTATAAAATAGTGTCACAGAAACAAATAGGCACAATAAAAATCACATAATAAAGGATTAGTTGTTCATACATCAAAAAGGGATGGAAAATAATACATACATATCAAAATCTCCATCCAGATGATAAACAAAACCATAAAAATAACACATAAAAGACTACTCCAGCTCGGCTTGGTCTTCTAGTACATCTTCCTCCGCTACGTCTGCCAAACCTGAACCTGCTCCACAAGCAATTATGTGGGCTGAGTACGCGAATACTCAGTGTGGTGATAGAGTGAGCCTATAAGGTTCTGGTTAATCTAAAGCTAGAACTAAACCATACTTAAATACTTTTAAGATCCTATAAATTAATGCAATTTCCTAAGTGTATAACAAAGTGCTAATGATGCAATTCTACCTATCATGACATGCCCAAATAAAATAGCAAAGATCTGGTTTTGTGGAATAATAAACGAGATAATATCATAATTATACGAGAGTCAAACACCCACACTCAGTAGTCAATCATAAGCATATCATAATCCAGAATCAATCCTCACATATCCCAATATGACATGGACCTTGCCTAAAGTAGATCTACCTACATTCTTTATAAAGAATCATAGCTCGATAAAAATCAGCGGCCTAGCTCCAATCCTACAGCCCCCGTCGAGGAGTAGGTCAATACCGGTATTGAATCATGGGAGATCGAGAGGTAGTCTAATAGATAGCGGCAAACAAACCCCATAGAGTCCAGTCTAATCAAGCGGACATATATATATCAACATCCTAACAATAATAATAAACTACCAAGTGACCGCAGTACCGCCTAACGGTCGGTCTGCTGAGTGATCATCAGAAACGCGTTGCCCACGATCTCTATCATAAGGAGACCACCGGCATTTAGCTTGGGTGCAATCTCCCGATAATGGAAACCCCAGGCAAAACGAACTTATCACACTCGGTCTCGCTATCCTGATCCACACCAGATGCAAGTGTTGATTAAGGGCACTTTTAAGTTTATTAATCACATTATTAACAATATGCAATGCATATCCTATAAGTGCAATTTAGTTTTGGGTTAATGACATGTGCTTAACTGTTTACTTAATGTTTATGACATGATGTGCACACATTTAATTAATGATCTAATTCTTATTCTAAAGATTAAACAAAACCTAAGGCATCTATAAGTCATAAAAAGACTGCCACACCTGGAAAAGTCGGAGGCGAAGCGACTACTCTTCAGGTTGGTCGGTGAACTCTTGTCTAGCGTCTGTAGTCTTGGGCTTGGGGCACAAGTCGTCAGCGTGTCCAGAGAAGTCTTGCGGAGCACCTGTCGAACGAAACTCACACGTTAAAATCTACTCTAACGATCTACCCTGTTCTGGTTATTGTTTTCTTACACTAGACTTAACTCCTACTTAATTTAAAAGGGACTCGGTATTAAAATATATTAATATACTTAATTAGTTTATAAAAATAAATTGACGGAGTTCCGTTTAAAACTAGTTGAGAAGGAAAGTTAAGTTACTAGTTTTGGAAACAATTTGTTAAGTTCCAGTTATACAATTAATGTGTAGAAAGACGTTTTTGACGATTCCTATAAGTCCAACTATGACGTTTTGAGACGTGGCAATAATTAGTTAGGTTTAGGAAAATCATTTGAGAAGTTTAATTAATACTTAAATAGTGTTTTGCTCAAGTATGAAATACTTTTGATAAAACAACTAAAATAAGATAAAATTCGATTTAAAAGATTAACGAAGAAACTAAGTTTGTTTGAAAATATTTTGGGATCATACTGTGTCCGTTTAAGTCATAGTATCTGTTTGAGAAAATAATTTACGGACAATCTAATCATTTCCCATTTGTAAAAGCCCACAATTTAATTCCGAATCCGTCTCGATTAATTTCTCGGCCCAAAAGCTATTAACTCGACAATTTCAAATTGTGTTGCAAAATATAAAATATGCCATCACAATAGTTTAATTCTAGTTTTAAATAACTCAAATCCAACTTAACTCTATTCTTAAAAATCCAACCAGCAACAAAGAAAAGGCCACGCCAATTTAAATAACAAGGCCCAAACTTATCGGATCCAACAGAAAAGAACAGAGCCCACACAGAGAAAAATACCCAAAGCAAGCAAACAGGCCCGAAAGGCCCAGGCGAAACAGAGCCCACACAAAAGTCGGGTTTCGGGGATCAAATCCGAACCCGCAAGACAGATTTTACAACAAGGACCCTAAATCAAAAATATTCACACAACATTTACACCTAAGTCCCTAATAACAGATTTAATCCCACAGAAGTTCTAAAACAGTTCAAAGGAAACTTACAAAACAGTCCTAAAAGTCGGAAACAATTACATATAAGTCCCTAGTTCGCACCAGTAGGCAACAGAGAGAAAGATCGACTGGTACAAGGCCTGACCCAGCCTGTACCAGTCAGGTACCAAGCCAGAAAGGTCCCCACAGTTGCGAGATGACCCAAACCACAAGCACAAGGCCTTACACTAGGTCTTAAACAAGCACAAGAGCAAACAGAAGCAACTAACAGCTATCAAAGCTCACAACAAAATTTATCTAGCTCTACTAATTGCATTAACAGATCAAACAAGTCCTAACTCAAACGATTATCCACATACAACAACTCAAAATGACCCAGATAAATCAAACCAGTCAGCACAGCTAGCAACACTGAGAAACAATTCAATCAAGGATCACAGAGGCTACGCCCAACTATCTCAAACACTTAATCGACACAGCAAGCAAGAAATTCACAGAGCCACAGTTCAATTCGAGTGTATGCCTCACAAATTCATCCAAGCATCACAATAACTTAATCAAGCACAGATACCAATTAAACAAATGCAAGCCTCAACTCAATTCAACAACCACAGAAAAAGGAAAAAGAGTAAAGCTAGGGTTTCGAGATTGATACCAACAGAGAAGGGAAGAAGGGAGCAAAAGAGAGCGACGGCCAACCACTAGCCACCAATCCCACACGTCTCGCTGCTATCGCCGCCACCTAGCCCCGCCAACGACCACCGTCTCAACCTCCGGCTATAGAGCCTCCGCCTTCTCTTTCTCTCTCTCTCTCTTTTAGCCTTTCTCTTTTTCTGTTCTTACCTGATGGGTCTCGCGGGTCAGAGCAGAGAGAGAGAGGAGAGGGGCGACATCATATAGGCGTAGAGGTGGGTAGTGGGGTTGGTTTGCTGAGGTGGCTCGGTCACGAGGTGGAGGAAGTGAGGGAAAGACAGTTGGTGGGCCTCGAGAGTGACAGTAGTCAAAGGAGGTGGGTCAGGTGGGCAACGAAGTCGCGATGGTCGCGCTTCTTGTCAGAGGAGAAAGAGGGAGGGAGTGACGGAGAGAGAGAGAGAAGTCTCGAGCGGAAAAAGGGGGTCAATGAAGACCCTCGGCGTGGAACAGAAGGGAGAGAGAAAATAAGAGAGGTGAAGGGAAGAAGGATCCAAGGCTCAATCCAACGGTCCACAAAAATCCAAAGATCAAAACTCGATCAAACGGTCCAAATTGAAGGAAAACTAGGAAAAACATTTCTTCTAGCATTTAAATCAGAATTTTGACACAAAATCAACCTAATAAAATTCATAAAATATATATAATTTGAAAATAATATGGCATAAAATTATAGTTAAGCAAATAGTATTTTAGAGAAATTTTTCGAATGGCCGGAATCAATTATTGTAACGGATTCAAAATAAAATCGTTCTCAATTTACAAATGGAATTTACGATTAGATTTTTGCTAATTAAATTAATTAAATTAAATTAGCTTCTTAACAATTATTAAGCTTTAACTTTTAAATAAAATAAAATAAAATAAGTAAAAATAAAAAGAAAAAGTTTTGGGTTTTTTACAATCAGACCAAAATCTGACTACATTTAGTCAACATAAGTAAATTAAACAAGCTAGAAAAAAGTAACTTCAAGAAAAACAAAAGTTAAAATTATGTAGGCTTTGTTGTTGTCATCTTCTTTCAGCTCCTAACAATTGGTAGAGACAAGCAAGCACCATGTAGAGAGCAATTTTGCAGTTTTGCCCCTGATACATTAAAACTATTATCGTGTCATCTAAAATAACAAGTGAATAGAGCATCACAAAATATAAATGTATATCGACATAGACCAACTCTTCTGTACCAAATGGCAGTCGACAGTAGAAACCACACATCTCAAACAGTAGCATACAAATCTCAATTACTGAAATTTTTAGGAAATTATAAAGAGACTAAAGAGTTCCAGAAGAATTTGTTTCCTGATATTTTAGTGTGATACTGTTATGTTCCAAAATGGAAGTTTTCAGAAGTTACCAGAAGCATTTGTAACAGTACATCTCAAAATGATATGGACATGGAACCAGAGGCATTTAGTTCCTGATATTTTATGGTAATGACTAAAGAGTTCATAATATATTAAATCCAATCACGTATCAGCAGCTTGCAATCATCGTCCAATATGGTAATCCTTTTTCTTTTTTTTTTTTTTTTTTTTTTTAAGGTTGGTTTGAAACCAACATTTTTGTTATAAGAAATTTGAAAATAAATGCTCTCTCCATGAATCGAACTAAGGACCACTTGGTTGGCGGAATAGAGAGAAACCACTAGGCCGAACAACCTAGCTCCAATATGGTAATCCTTAGTTTAATAAACAAATTTTAAGAGAACAATAACTAAACAAAGCAGAGTAAAGGTGATAACTTAAGTCAGAATTAAAATGTTTGAGCAAATAATCAAATTCTTCAAGGTAACTGTAAATTGTCCTTGCATCTGCTCAGAAAATAAGTATCATGAAAAAAAAAGAATGTAAATTGCCAAGACCAGTAGGTCCAGTACCACCAGAAGAGACTCTGGATGTGAGGTAAAGTAGTCATGGTCATTACAGATGTACCGGTCATCTTTTGGGTATATTTTTTGCTCTAACTAAAACAGACGAGGTCAAGTTTAATATTTACGGGTAGCAAATATATCCATGAGCCATGAGGCAGTCAATCTCTTGGTCTAATTTTGTGTTTTCTTCTTCTAATAATCTAATCTCCTTTGTCAAGACATCAGAGATCCCCCACCAGAATTAAATGATCTCTACAGAGGAAACTGCTTTACTATTTTTTTTCTCATAAATGCAGATCCAAACACATAATATGGTTACTGATTTATTTTGGTCTGCAGTGATGTAGTTAAAAAAAAAAAAAAAACACAGCATACACAATTCCAGTGCATACTTACTGTATAGCACTGACATTTCTCTAACTAGTTCCCTTTTCTAATTTACAAAATTTTTGATGCAAAATTGAAAATTTTAAGACTCGGCTAGCTCTCTATGTACCATTTAGTCTAATATGTGGTAATTAAGGTTACAATATGTCAGCTTCGCGGATATATATACTCATCTAAAATGTCAAGAATTTAAATCTTTGTGGGCATTTAAAAAAAAAATAATATGACTTTAAACTCTATCTTTGTTACTAAAAATTATTTTCTTCTCAGCTAAATATATCTCTATTTATTTCTTCTTAGGTGCTGGATCTCCTAGATCTCTCTGTTGAATATTGGATGATAATTTAGAGGTGAGCAGAAAACCCATAATTTGCTAGAACTCAACTCGCAAAAGACTTAGTTGTAACTCGACTTAACATAACTCGAGTTGGCAGAACTCGAATTGAACCAACTCAATTGGCTAACAAATTGAATTTTGAGTTAAGCTCAATTCGGCTCGTCAATTCACTGACTCGTGACATAATGAATTTCTAATTAAAATAATATTATTAACATGATTAATGAGTATTAAAAGCTCATAAAATAATTATATTTTAATACATTTTTATTTTATATAATTATAATGTACTACATATTGAATTTCAAGACTAGTTGTTTCAAATCAATAGAAAAAATTAAAACTGACAATAATTTATTATTTATAATGTTGTATACATCAATTAATTTTAATATTGAAATATATATAAATTTAACAAATAAAATTTGAAGTACACAAGTTTATTTCGAACTAGTTTGTGATTAATAAATGGCTTTATTTCAAAAAAAAAAAAAAACTAGTTTGTGATTTAAGAAGTCAAAAGTATTTCTATCTCGACTCGACGCAATTCGAGTTACAATCGAATCGAATTTGAATTGTGCCAGCTCATTCGAACTCAACTCATATATACAGCTATCATCTAGGCTTCCTGCGTCTTTCTTTCAACATGAGGCGGTACCGAGCTATTAACGGCCAACTTTAATAAAAGTTCGTGTACATATTAGCCTTGTAGTAGCATCCTCAGCTAGTTCTAGCCTGGTGTCTTTTTAATTCAAATTAAAATACATTATCCTGATGTAGCCTAGTTTTACACGTGAGTTAGCAATTTTACACAGAAAACTTTAATCTCAATATGAATCTGTAACCATTTCTCATCCTAATCGGTTATAAAAAGAAAAAAAAAAGGGCCGTAGTGTGATTGTGAGTTCCTATCATCACGGACATTGTTTAAAATTCCTACTTAAAATGGGCTAAAATTATTAATATTCTGGTCCTTGATAAAATGTTCAATTGTTACCTGAAATTTCGACAATCTGAAACCCAATGCAGTAAAAGTCAAGACTGCAATTTCAAACCTTAAAATGTGTTCGACAAAATGCCTAAGAGATGAGTCGCTTCAAAAATGTTCACCGATTTCCCATCAACATAAACTGGGGTCTATAAACCATCCACTGTTGACTGTTGTGACAAACTGACAATGGTAGGCGGCAGCACTACGAATCTACGATTCAAATGGAACGATCCAATGGATTACTTAGTACATACGATCTAAAATTGACGGTTCTGATCTACTTTGTTGACAATTGTTGACCTTGCTTCCTCACTTCTACTCAACTAATCTGTCACGTGTCCCCTTTTTCCCTCCGCATCGGCCCCTCTTCTAAATTATGTCTTCTGGTGTGCAAGAAGCAATTCTTGATCATCTTTTATTTACATTGTCGGTATATATATTAGTTTTAGGTGTGAACTTGTTACAGTTCGACGATATAAGGTCCTTTTGCTAATCTAATTAATCAACACGTAAACTGTGAAGTTAATTAATGTTTGTGAATGATAAGAAAGATTGATTGCATTAGCTACTTGATGGTTCTTCAGCTACTGTCACAGGAAATCAGTGTTACTGTCTTTTATGATTAATGTAACAGTATCTAGTTGTTGTAACTAACTAATCTCCTCTGTGTGTATAAGTATTGGGATAGTTAGTATTTCCTGAGCTAACCTTCGCCTATATAAAGGCTTGTACTCCTCTGTGTATACGCTGAATAATACAATTAATTACAGACTCAATCTTGTCTTCTATCATTTCTTCTTTAAGAAATCTTTACAATGTTATATGCCAGCTTGGCTGATAAACATATATTTTTTTTCTCAGCTTGACTGATATATCATTCTATCGTAGTTGTGATTGAACAGTCATCTGTGATTTGGGAATTGGAATTTCAAAGAGCCGTCTACTTCCTCTTCTAGCGCTATTGGATTAAACTACACATAATGTCACATATATTCAATTCAATTATGGTATTATACACGTTATGCAATTTCGATTAATTAGTTTTTTTTTTTTGAAATAAAAGCAACCCAAGCAGGGTTACCAGTTTTCTATTAAGCCACAAAGTCTGGTACATGAAAATAAAAGAAGCGAAAGGATGCTGTAAAGCAGCAACCCCTTCTCTAAACTAAAGTGCTGAAACAACAAAACCAGCCCATCTTCTAACCAAGATGGTCCCACCACAACAACAGTCACAACATACATATTAGAACAAGACAATTAGCAAGCTAAAAAACAAAACAGCAGTCAGTTATGTGCTGAAGAGGTGGCATCAGTAGCATCTGTGACATGCCCCTCACTAGTGCCAGCTTCACTGTCTCTGGCTGCAGTTTGCAATTCGGCCAAGTTCTTGTAACTTCCTTCCATGTCTGCACTATTGCCTGTCCAAAAATGAAATAAATTTAGAGCATTAAGTATAATATTAAGGGGATTATTTCCTTTTGAATTATTGAAAATCCTATTGTTCCTCTCTTTCCACTTACTCCAACAAATTGCAGCTAAGATAGTTTTAACAAATAAACTATTTTTGGCGGTCAGTTGGTTGCAGCTAGACCAAATATCATCTAAAGAGCAACAATTTAAAAAGATATCCTTATTATTAAATAAGTTAAACCCTACCCAGAAGTCATAAATTGCCTCACACTTGATAAAAATGTGATTAACTGATTCAGAGCCATGTTGAAACCGAACGGTTTAAAGAGGGGAAAAAATCATAATAATAAGGTCTTTTCTTTTTTAGAAAAATTAGATAGAGGCTATCTATAACAGAACAACAATAAAAAAAAAAACGAAAGAAATCCTAAAATAACACAATTAACAGAATATATTGAACAAGGTAGCCTCTGAGACTGTCCAAATGTGTATTGCATCAATCGGAAAGTGATCATTTCTGAAGACTATTATTTCGCTGTACCAAATAGCCCAGAAGCATGTGACAGTTAAAAACAGAATTCCATTGACTGTGAAAATCAATTTTAATGACCGGATTTTTATAAAAAGAATAATTAGATACATGTCACCGTGAAAATTAAAAATTAGAGATATTCCATTATTAATTATAAATTAGTTAAATGTCACTGTAATTAGAGAAATGACAATCTAGATTTAAAAATATTCAAATTGCCTCTAATAGTTTAAATTTTTAAGAAAAAAAATTATTGACATGAATTTTTTTTTAGAAAATAAAAATTTGGATTTCCAAATTTCAGATTTTCAAATTAAAAAAATAAAAAATTTTAAATTTGGAACTTTTAAATATTATGTTGCGATTTAACAATTTAGATTTTATATTTGTAATTTAAAATTTTCAAATTTTGAATTAAAAATTAAAAATTTTTATTTCTTTTGTTGATGAAATATTGAAATAAAAATAATTATTGATTTTGAGACGACATATTTTTATTTTTAATATTGTATATTGGTATATTTCTAATATAGTTTTTTATTGTAAAATATTTAAAAGGACAAAGGGTAAAATTAATTGATATATCTATTTTTTCTGGCATAAGAATAATTTGTAATATGGACAATACATAATCTATGTTTTTAACTTTTAAAGTGGCATAAACATAAATTAACCTTTATATAAACTACTATAGTAACGATAATGTTATATTTATAACTAGATACAAATTTGAATGAGAGAATTATATATATTTATTTCCAGACGAGTTTGAGGAACCAATTGAATGATTTCATGTTTTAAGTTTTGATTAAGTTGAGCTCATAAATTAAAAAGTCTAATCGAGCGAGTCAAGCAAAAATTGAAATCAAATCAATATTGAGTGGTTCGATATTTATTAATAATTTTGATCCATTGTTTTCATTTTTGAACCTCGACAACAGCGGTCAAAAACAAAAGTTTTGATCCCTTGTATTTTACAGCATAAAAACTCAAATGTGTGTTCTTGTCAAATGCTACTTCATGAAAATTATTAGTTCAATATGAATTTTGCATTTTTTTTTTTTATGAAATTTACATTTATGATAGCTTGATTGGGACAACGTATAACATTTATATGGGTACTACAAGTCATTAAGAAAATCTAATTGTCTCGGCCCACATGTATGCTGGTGCATAAGAATGCTCGTTTTTTTGTGTCTGTGTATGTGTTGCTGTGTTTGTATTCATGTGCGAGTTCGTTGTGTGCAATCCTAATTGTTTGTATTCATGTGTTTGTATTATAAACGACAGTAGTTCTTACAAATGTCAGGATTTAATTCGAGAGGAGGAAGTGGTATTGTTTTTTCTAGATAGCGGATTAAACAATGTGCATTCGGTGGAGTATGTGTCGAACACAAGCACATAACGATTAGATAAACCGCAAATGGAATTGCCCGCCAGTTTGCATTGGAGATTGCATGACTCTCTGGCGTGAAGGGCCGAGGACTACAGCAGGATCCGATCAGCGTGACTTGCCCACTCATAGTCGACAGGTAGTGAATGAGGAAGTGCAGAGTGGTGAGCTGTCATGCTAAACCATTTACATGTCAGGTGGAAGCGGACCATATCTATTGAATCACGAGCCTCATCTAGTGAGGGTGACTTTATTTTATGTCAGATGTTTTAAAATTTTGAGGATAAGATCCGGCAGAAGCCCTCCCCAATCTGCCACTATATTGTCCCTAGGTTGCGTGTGATTTTTAATTTCCTCCAATATGTTAAATTTGTCTATAAAATATTGAAAATTCTATATAATATTATCGACAATTTTTTAATATAAACAATATTTTCTATTATATGCAATTGAGTATAGAAGTGATTGCATATTGAAGCTTTTTGTATTTTACTGGTCACGAATCTTGTATTCAGAAGAACATATATTTGGCATGCTACTTGTTCATCACACAATGCAATGCGTGTCCAGTAGGTTAAGTACCACATACGAGATGCTAATAAAAATTATGAAGTGATTAATGATATAAGTTATATAATTACAACCATACTATTTGCAATACTAAGTTATGATGATACCGAAATTAGAATTATAATTTGATATGAAATTAAAAATTTTGAAGAACTAAATGATACTTCTGAAACTTCAATTATCAATTTTAGAAATCTTAGTCTTTTAAGAAATAAATTGGGATTTGCTATTAAATATTTCATTTCATGTCCAAACAAATGGATCGAGCTACGTACAATGATGTCAAATAGTTCAACTCTTTTTTACATATGGTTAAAAACTTTTTAATTCAAATTAAATGGGTCGAGTACAAACTGGATTATCAAGATTAAAAATATAACCCGACCCAGTACAACCGAATTAATAAAATTAAAATCCGATCCAACCGGAATAATATTTGAATCCGTTAAAAAAAATTGGGTTGGACAGGTTAAACGGATCGGACGAGTTATTTTTCCTTGTACAGCCTACTAAAAAGTCTAATCGATCGAGTCAAGCTGGAGTTGAAATCAAATCGAAGTTGAGCAGAGTCGGGGATGTTTCTTTCGCACAATTTTTTTGTGGAGATTTATTAATTTTTTGATCCCTTATATTGCAGCATAAAAGCTCAAATGTCTGCTCTTGTCAAATGCTCTTACTTACCTCATGACAATTATCATTCCCACACTAAATATGGGTTTTTATTTATATAAAGTAAAAAGAAACGTACAAAACATGCTTAATTATATATGAACCAATTATGGCTTTTAGTTTATATAATAACAACGTTTAAGCGTCTCTTTAGAAGCACAACAATAAACGTATCCAAATCAGACTTTCCCGTGTTAATTGAAAATATTATTATGAATTCAGAATAAGAAGAGAGAAAACGCCATTATTGACCATCATTATGGCTGAGGAAAACTCAAAGAAGATTAGTACTTACGCTTCCGCCTAATGCTTATCAATTTCTGCTCTTCAATTTGTAAGTTTTATACTCATGATTTTGTTATTTAATATGATTTACGGATCCTGGCTGTTAATTATGAAATATTATCATAATTAAATATTTTTTTTTACGTCTTTCATCCCGACCAGAGACACTAGAAATCAAACTTGCAAATGTGATTATGTGACCGGGCATACCTCTTGCTGCCAGAAATTGTGACAAGCATAGACTATTGGAAGCTCCATGCTCAGTTTTGAGAGATATAATTAAGTGTTTAGGCTGCTACATTGATCTTTTCTATGCTTCCTTTTTCTTGTACATATTTTTTCATAATTAATGAAATTTTACTAGTTGGCTATCGCCAACTGGCCCTCAAGGGAAAAAAAAAATTATGTGACTGGGCATTGACATCCAGTCATTAAAATCAGACTTAAACCTCTCTTAGTCATACAATACCGATGAAAAATGAAGATATCTTTCTAAGACACATCTCGATCGTGCACCATGAAATTTTAGAACCAGTATGCTCATAGTTAGAAAGAAATAATTTAAGTGCAAATATATTTATGGAAGATAATCACCTTCACCCAGCATCTATTGCTGTCCGGTTGCCTCACCTAATAAAAAATAATAATAAGAGGACAATAACATCATTATTGTTTGTATCATTATGTTTGAAAAACTGCCTTTAATATGGATGTATTAAAAAGACGTTTATATCTGTACCTTATATATTGGACGTAAAGGGTATGCTTACCTTAAATATTAGATGAGATTGCAACAGTCAAACGAAATTAATACTGTAATAACTATCGCATACAATAAAACCCAAATAAAACAATCATTGCAGAAAATCAAGTATGGAATCTTCCGCTATCTGATACAATTTTACATGTTAATTAATAACAAAGCTAACCAAATTGGAACACCTACGGAAAATAGAAAAAATATGAGATTTTTTAATAGTTAATACTTAATACTGATACGAACTGGTGCCTGGGTTTCGGCGGAGGTACCGTTTTTCTGAGGTAGAAAGCCTGTACGACTTGAAATTGGGCGAAAAGCTTGGAGCTGAAACGTGAACTGGGCCTTTCCTTTTTCATTTTTTTTAGGCAAAATAATTAAAATCGATAAAAAGGGTTTATATCCAAAAGTAAGAATATTAGAGGGGTTATGTCTGATTTTGAAGATTACTGGGAGTTATATCCAATTGGCAGAGATTGTTGGGGTTATATTCAATTTTGCCTTTTTTTTATTTTATTGCTCCTATTCGATATGATAATATAAACACGATACGTGCGTTCGGCTAAGATACAGATGAAATTATAAAACAAGTTTTTCTCTAATAAGCTCGACGCCCTAGGTATTTTATTTTATTTTCTGTTCCATCGTCTCGGTAAGATTTGTTCGGTGCCTTGCGGCGCTCGCCTGCTCCATCAGAACTTCTGGCTCCCTGCTAGACGGACAGACGGTAAAACTTTCTTCTACAATTTATTTTAATTTATAGGACTTTCAGAATTCATCAATTCAATTCGTGCAGACGGGGGACTCGCACTCCATCAATTCTGCAGTAGTAATCGCAAAAAAACGGACAGAATTAGACCAAATCAGCATTGACGCCAAAAGGAATGAATGAATGAGCCTTTAGGTGAAAAATTCTTCACTAATAATTAAAAGATCCTTGCCTTCTTTCTGTATTCAATTACTGGGATTGCTAGAAAATCACAGATATTAGCTATTCTTGGATTTCAAATTCTTACTGATCACCGATAACAACTCTTAGGACACTACTGGCAAAAAAATTCGTGACTCGTGACTCGCTCGAGATCGATTCGCTAATTATTCGAAATTAGCTCGCTCGAATTAATTTCGAATTCTTAACAAATCGAGTTTTTGAGCTTGAAACTATATATACGAATCGAACACGAGCTATGCACAGCTCGCTCGATAACGGCTCACGAGTTATTCAGCTCGAGTATATACATCAATTTTTGATTTGTTGATAAGTTACCAGAAATGATAAGTGTCATCGCTAGATTTGCCATCGCACGCTATTACTGCACAGAACAGTTGTTTGTTACAAATATTCAGTTTAATAACTAAATATGTTCAGTTTAATAATAAAAAAATGTTCAATTTAATGCGTCAAGTAATGGTTTGTTATATACAAGGCGCGTCAGTCTTGGAGAGAGGTGCGCCAGCGGCAGAGTCGGAAAAAAAATTATTTAAACCGGATCGGTTCATGACCCCTTCTAATTTTTTCATGTGTTTTTTGTTCGGTTTGTGACCCCTTCGCTCACCTATTAAAAAAACCGAAAAATCGTACGGAACGTTTATATCTAATAACCTGAACATTTGTTTGTTGTTACTAAACTGAACATTTATACTTATCCAAATGAACATTTTTGCTTATAACATTTGTATTTTTATTGCAACTAACTGAACATTTATACTCAATTAACAGAACATTTGTACTTACTAAATTGAACATTTGTATTTGCTAAACTAAATATTTATAATTAATAAAATGAACATTTTTTCTTATAACATTTATATTTTTTAATGCAACTAATTGAACATTTATATTCAAATAACGGAACATTTGAACTTATCTAACTGAACAGTTAGATACGGGATAAAAGTACACTGGGTGAGAAGGGAGCGCCTCAGCGATGATAAGTGATGACATTTCTTTCGATGGCAGAAATCAATTTCCATAAGTTACAAATATTCAAGTAGTCAACCTAGTCCCAGCCCATTCTTTTAAGATGAAGCCCAAGCTATGTTACCCCGGTACTCCAAATATGGAGAAGTACCGGTACCGGGTACGAACCGGGTTCGGGTACGCCCCCGGTACGGCACGGGTTTGAACTGGGTACGCCACGTGGCGAACCGAAATATTTTAATATATTTGACTTTTTGGTTCGGTCAACGATACTCATGGGTACGCGTACCCACCAATCAAATGGCGCCACGTGTCATGGATTGTATGTCTAAATGCAAAATTTGGTGGTGTTATTGCTAACAGTGGGAATCGAACCTACATCAGGAACAAATGCGCACCTTATGGGCCAAGGCATCAACCACCAAGCCAATTGATTTTTATGATATCCCTCTTATATCTTTATATATATTAGAATTCCAACTCTCAATATATTTAAAAAATATAAAATATAATATATATATATATATCTCGCCGTATCCGTACCGGAGATTTTTGAAAATTTTCGTACCACCGTACCCGAATCGTACCGGGTACGGTACTCGTACCCGAACCCGTGCAACATAGAGCCCAAGTTTCCCAATCGCACTAAATCCAAAACTCTATCAAAAAATATTCTCTTTTCCTTTTCACTTCGACACTCTTCTCAATCTCGCCTCCATGGCTGATGAAACTCTAACAGACTTTCATTTATCTTTTCTGATTCTCGGTTCTCCCAACTCTCCTGATCTCTCATTTCTCTCTATCTCGCAATTTATACTGCCGATTCTACACTAAATGTCTGGTTATCGTGGCAAGTATGTGCAATTCGAGCTATTATCGATTAAAATCGAGTTAGCTCGAATTAATTCCGAATCGAATACATGCCAACAAATCTTTCAACTCGGAACCCCTCCACGAATCGAATCTAGTTAGCTCGAATTAATTTCGAATCGAGTTCGAGCTAGGGCTAGCTCGCTCGAACTCGGCTTGTTGCCACCCTAGTTAGGAAGCGAGTTACACGGCGACACCAATTCAAATATTTCCATCGAAAGTAATAAATCCTAAATGTGGAACAAATAAATCCCAAAAATAATTTATATGATTCCATCACGGTCTATGTCAATCTCATATTGGTTAATCACCCTGAAAATTTTAAGAAGCATAGACCATATAATTATATATAAATAAGTCAGTCGTTTGTATATGGATTCTTGTTTAAACCAAGAGTTGTTTTTACCCTCTTTTTTTTTTTCTTTTTTTTCTTTTTCCTTCTTTCTAGCTGGGCATAGCAGCCATGGCTGCTGGAGATGGGTCACGCTGGTCCAACCTTCCTTAAGATCTCATTCATCTTATATCTACCAAACTACCCGACCTTTCAGATCGTGTCCGCATTCGTGCTGTCTGCAAGATGTGGAAATCGTCTGTTTGTGTTTCAGATCTTCACCATGCCTCCCTTGGTTTATGAGTTGTGACATGGACAGAACTGATCGATGAAATCGTCTACTATTCCTTATCCTCGAAGAAAACATGCACAATTCATTGCCCGCAACAAAGAAACTCATATTTTCATGGCACGGCTGGTGGCTTTATTCTTTGCTGCAAAGATAGTGCCTCTCAATCATCCATCTTCCTCTTCAATTCTCTAACTGGGCTCGAGATCTCCATTCCAAATCCAAAAGAGTTTGAAGAATTTTCAGTCGTGTCAAACCCATTTCAGAAAGACTTGGTGGTAATCTTGGGATCTATACTAGATTCAGATGAAACCTTTGTGGGCTTGATACGTCCAGGTGATGAAGCCTGGGTAATATGCAGATTGGATATGATGTTATATGAGGGAGTGTGTTCATGGTACGAAGGCTTGTGTTATATTAATGAGAACGGAACACCTACGTGCAGCGTGGATGCCACCACCAGATCGGTTCTCTCTACTGTAGTACTGTACCACCTCCTCTGAGACCAAATTCACCTCGTTATATGTTGGAGACGTGTGAAGAAATTCTACTAATATTTACACATAACTTGTATATCGATAAATTGGAAGAAATTTGTTTTTCTATTTACCGGTTGAATAAGTTGGGGGAGAATTATCAATGGGTTAAGGTAAGACGCATCGGTGATTGGATGCTTTTTCTGGACTGCCTTCGCAGCTTTGCTCTTAGGGCCAGCGATTTTTCTGGATTCAGGGGAAATTGCATCTACTTTCAAAATTATGAATATAAGGGTCTTAGATCTCTCCTTTGTCGGCATGACTTAGAGACTGGTACAACTGAAGTACTGCCAAATTTCTCAGGGAAGTGGAGCACTTGGTTGATCCCAATTTGTCTGAATCAAAGTAATCTTACGGTTTAGAAGAAGCAATTTTTGTCTAGTAATATTTCTAGTTCTTGCTTTTTGTTTTTTTAGACAAACTATGCAGCGCTTGCCTAGTAGAATTTACGGCATTCCGCTCCACCCGAGTGTGTGTGATGGCAGAGCGGAGTTTGGGTAGAGGGGCCTTGGAAGTGTCAAGTGTCGTCGGCGGGAGCTACGGCGGAAAAGATAAATTTTGGGATCCGAATTGCAATCTAATGGCTCATGAAATAAAGTTTAGAGATGACACCTTGAACCAACGCTTAAGATTACCAAGATGATAAGTTTAAATGGAAGCTGGAAGAATTAAGAAAATTTAAATATTATGTGCTAAAAATTAGTTTCAACGTTGTTCCTAAAATTTTAGTTAGTTATTAATATGATTTTGAACAAAGTTTTGCTTCATTAAAATTCTTTGGGCATACATTATTAAAAATTCAAATTCCAACGTTTTAAGTTAAAATGTGATTAAATTTTTGTTTTAATCATTAGCCACATTATCAGAATTCTTAAAATTTTATTGTTATTAATATTTTCCAATTTCTACAAAGGCAATACGTTAAAATAATCAAATTTATTTTTAGTTTGACATTATAAATTGGCGGTTTGAAATAATTTTAAATTAATAAGTAATATAATTTTCTAATTAAATTTGTACATAGTGTTATATTATTTTATAAAATTATTTCATGAATTTGAGAAAATTATATATTTTTGACGGTCAAAAGAAAGTAAGAAACTCATGCTATTATATATATTTTTCACGGATAGATGCGGTCCGTCCTACATGATTGTATTTGCGTAATCATCATCAAATTTTAAACAACCGATCCAAACCATTAGATTGATTCTTCATATTGAAAACTAGTATAAAACTAAATTTTACATTTTTTCGAAATTTTTTACTATTTATTTCGTATTTTTAAAAAATCACTCCTAGAACTTATATGGAATGTACAATAATAGCGATTTTTGAAAATACGAAATAAATAGTAAAAAAAAAATCAGAAAAATGTAAAATTTGGTTTTATATGAGTTTTCAATATGAAGAATCACTCTAACATTTGGATCAGTTGTTTGAAATTTGATTACGCAAATACAATCAACATCTGTCCTACACGTAGGACCTTAGCATTCCTATATATATATAGAGACCTGAAACATACTATTAAGCAATTATTTTTTGTAATATTATTTCACCATAGAATAATATAGTGTTTGTTCATATTCAAATATTAATGTTAATAAAGAAAATTGCACCCTGAAGTGTAGAGAAACACTTGAGGGTTTATATGTAGGAATACTATAAACACATTCTTTCATTGTATTTTTCATATTGAAATATTGTTGGAAGACAAATTACGACTCAATATTTTAAATACAATCTCTTTTAACACAGGAGGATTTCATTGTCACAATTTTTTGTATGGTAAATATCACAAATTTATCTATTTATTAATATTTTGAAATTGAAAATTCAAACTTCAAATTCAAACTATTGAACTTGTTTAATTTAATGAGCGATAAGTTTTTCTATATACTTTTATAAATTTTGGAGTTTCTTTAATATTTGACCTTGTGATAGCAAATGACGCCAATTTACAGAAGTTATATGAAAACACACGATTCATTAAATTGAACAAGATCAACGGTTTGGATTGAAACCGAAAGTACGCAATTTTGAAATATTATTGAAATAGACAAGTTTTGATATTTGTAGTATAAAAAACTTATATTATTAGAATTCTTGTCTAATTAAAAATAAAAACATAATTTTATTTACTAGAGTTAATTTATGAATAGTATTAGTATCATGATTATCGTACGTCGGTCATTGTTAGTAGATAATCATTTTTATTCATAATATTATGGTTGGTAAACTTTTGTCTTAAATATATATTGGTGTATGAATTATATCAATGACAAAATACCATTTTTTCCCAAGTAAATTTTTATTTAAGCAATTTTTGTTTAAGAGAAGCAAAAAATTGATGATCGGTTGGGATATTTTTTAAGAATAATTATTTGTAATGTCATTTTCTTATTATTTCTTTATTTTTTTTATGTACGAGATTTTCTTGATAAAAAAAAAAGAAATGTCAAGTCATATTTTTAATATTTGCATCCCGGCATGCAGCACTATGATGTTCTCATTAATTGTCCAAATGAAAAATCTTATACAATATTGTTTATTTAAGAAGTTTTTAAAATATTATATTCTATCTAATTATAAAAACTACGAGCGGTACCAACCCTCATTGGAATAAAAAGCAAAATAAGGGGAAAAAAATCTCTACCAAATATCTTTGGCAGAAAAAAATAGGAAACAAAACCTCTACAAAAATCTTTTGGCAAAGAAAGTAGAAAATAAATCTCTACCAAATATTTGGCGCCACTGCCTATAAAATTAATTTTTAGATGGCGATTAAAAATTAACACCAATTCCAATATATTTCCCTTAATTCGTTGCAAGATAAAAAAAACTCTAGTAGTAATAACACAAATATTTTTACATTTCAAAGCATCGGATTAGGGATGTCTCCCATTCGATTAGGGATCTCATCCATCAATTCATATATGGAATCTCCCATTCGATTAGGGATCTCATCCATCAATGCATATATGAACTCAAACGAGTAGCGATTAGTGATTCTCGCTTGAAATTTCTAGATCGATACTTTGATTCAACAAAAAATCTAGAGAGCTGAGTTTATATGCGTCGAGTTAGAGATAATATCTTTTTTTGTCCTTTTCTTTTAGTTTCGGTTTCTTCCCCTTTCTTTTCATTTATTTTTATTTTCATTTATTTTTTATATAATTTCTTTATAATTCTTTTTCCCATAATTGAATTTGTTGTGCGTGACTATACGTGTGATTTTTAATTTCCTCCAATATGTTAAATTTGTTTGTAAAATATTGAAGAACTTTACATAATATTATTGACGATTATTTAATATATATATGCGCAATAGAGTATTGATGTAATTGTATATTGTAGCTTTTTATATTTTACTGCTCACAAATGTTGTATTGACAAGAAACATATATTTTGCATGCTACTTTAATAGTTCATCACACCGCAATGCGTGTCCAGTAGGTTAAGTACCATAGACGAGATGCTAATAAAATATATGAAGTGGTTAATGATATAAATTATATAATTACATCCATGCTATTTGCAATACTAAGTTGAATTGATGATGATATCGAAATTAGAATTAGTTTGATATGAAATTGTGAGTGGGTTGGATGATTGGGTCCTTGATGACTCTTTCTACTAGCTTTTCCCTAAAGATTTGAGGGTACGTGACCAATTTTTTCCATAAATAAAAAAGTATAAAAGGAATATGTTTGAGGACCTTAAGGAGCAATTTTTGTTTTTTTTAGAGAGTCAGGCAGCGGCTGCCGGAGCAATTTTTGTTGAGAAACGTAAATGAGTATATAATGACATCCAAAGTTGGTAATGAAAGCGTGACTGAAGTTTTTGCTTTTAGCTTCCAATTTCAAACGAAGTTGCAATCTATTTTTCTCTAAAGCCGTAACCATCACATACAATAAAAAAAAGTAAAACAATCTTTGCAGAAAACCAACTATCAATCTGTCGCTGTGTAATTGTAATACAATTTTACATATTAATTAAAAAGTAAAAACAAAGCAAAACGAAATGGAAAAGCAACGGAAATTAGAGAAAAAAAAATGAGAGTTTTAATACTGAATTACTGATACTGATACGCACGGGTGCCTGGCTTTGTCTAAATACTGTTATTTGGAGATAGAAAGCCCATATGACTTTGAATTGGGCTTCCGATGCCATGTAGCTTTGGAGCTAAAACGTAAAATTAATTAATTTGCCATTCCGTTACTCCGGATCCGCATCCGTTACTCTGATTCACTGATCCAATACGACGCAACACCGAGCCGCTCGACCTAGGTTTTTTAATCCCCGTCTCCGTTTTTATCGGCGGTTTCTCAGCCTCTTCGCTACTCTCCTGCTTCTGGATCTTCACTCAGCCATACGGTAAAACTTTGTTCTAATTTTTTTTTTTAATTTATAGGACTCTCAAAATCAATTAATGCTTAGGACTTAGGAGAAATTCGTATCTGGTAAAGATGGGCACTCGGACTCTATTAACTGTGTTGCAGTAATCGCAAGGAAATGGGCAAAATTTGACCAAATCAAGCATTAACGCCAAAAATAATTAATGGGCTTTAGGTGAATTCTAAATGTAGAACAAAAACATCAGTGCCGAAAAAGGTTTACATAATTACATCTAGTTGGGTCAGCCGCTCCAAGTAAATATCATTTTGGTTCACCACCCAAACTGATGAAACCGAAATAAGTTTACCCATGTCACATATATATTAGATGGTAGTTTGTATCATTTCCTACAAAAACCAAGACCTGTTTTATCTTTCTGGCAGGCTAGCAGTCATGGCTGGGAGCAAGCTATGCCGGTGGTCCAGCCTACCTCCAGATGCATTCATCTGATATCTACAAAACTGCCCGACCTTTCAGATCGTGTCCGCGTTCGTGCCGTCTGCAAGACATGGCGGTCATCTGTTTCCGTTTCGGATCCTTCACCACGCCTCCCTTGGTTTCTGAGCGAGAGGGTCAACTTGGATGGAGAAATCCTCTATTACTCCTTATCCTCTAAGAAAACCTATAAAATCCATTGCCAAAAACAAAAACTCGCAAATTTTCTTGGCACAGCTGGCAGCTTCATTTTTTGCTGCCAAGATGGTTACCCTGAATCTGTCGCCCTCTTGAATCCCTTAAATGGGCTTGAGATCTCTCTTCCAGCTCCCAAAGATTTTGAGGTGCTTGGAGTCGTCTCAAACCCATTGCAGGATGACATTGTGGCAGTCTCAGGGTCTGAAACATGTACATACTGCATCTGGATGGCCTTTATGCGGCCAGGGGAAGAGGATTGGGAAATACTCAGCTGGAACACACATTACAAGCGCGGAGTGTGTCTATACCATGAGGGCCTGTCTTACATCAATGAGTATGGGGAAGATACATTGATCGAGGATGCCATGACTGAAGATCTTGTTGCCAGTATACCGTCTCCGAAATCCCGTCATTTATTATCTCAACATTTGTTGGAGGTATGTGGAGACATTTTATTAATCTTCAAGAATAATGCTACTGATAGGCTGGAGGATTTTGGTTTTGATATTTATCAGTTGGAAGAGGCGAGCGGTAATTATCAATGGGTGAAGATAAGAAGTATTGGTAATCAGGTGCTGTTTTTGAATTACATTGGTGGTTTTTCTGTACGGGATAGTGAGCTCCCTGGATTCAAAGGAAATTGCATATACTTCGAGAATTATGATTCAATGTCCAACCGCGTACTTTGCCGACATGACTTAGAGAATGGTACCACGGAAGCACTGCCAAATTTTTGGGGAGGGCGGGGCACTTGGTTTATCCCTAACTTAGGCTAAATGTAACTTATGTTATGGTTCGTAAGAACCAATTGTTGATCACCATTACTACTTTTGGTTTCTTGGATTTGTTATTCCTCTACTTCTATGTATTGTCAGTATTTAATAGTATTAGGTGGTTGTAATAGTTCGAAGATATCAGGTCCTTTTGCTCATCAAATTAACATGTAATATTTTTTTTGGAGATAAGTGGGGAGCGCCCACCACTCTTCATTTTATTGAAGAGCAACCAAGCAACAATTAACATGTAATATGAGAAATTAATCTTAGATGCCAGCCAGATTGATATCGTTTGATTTGTATCTTGGTTATGTTTGAGATAAAATCATTCGTGATGTAAGAAAGGAGATAATGTTTTGGGTTATAGATAAGTAGAAACTATTGTTACTCTCTCGGCACACAGCATAACAAACTTCTGATTCGTCTTCTTCATAGACTATATTTATTGTTCATAGTTCTGATGGTCTGTCATTGCTCTTTCACTTCACTTTCCGGACTACGTTCCAGACCAGTATTTGCTAAACAGCGCTTCACTGTCTTTGGATATAAGAGGTTTCTTTGATTCTTTGAATATGAGGTAATTATAGCCGAGTAAGCTGACCGAACCGAAGAATTTTATTTTTAATCAGCGCTCTGGTTTGTCTAGAGAGTACAGATTCAATTTCATTTGTTCGTTTAGTAATAAATTTAGAAAGCTTTATTGATTCTCTTATCTGTGTCGGTATTACAATACAACTATATATATATCCTCAATCACTCTGATGCACTAAAGGAAACTAATCTAGCTATATCTAATTACAATCAATCACTGATACACAATATCTAAACAATATCTAGACTATATTTCTGCATATCTTCATACTCCCCCTCAAGTTGGAGCATGCAAATCACAAATGTCCAACTTGCATGTAAGATAATCAAATTGAAGTTTTCCAAATGCCTTAGTAAAAATATCAGCGAGTTGTTCATTAGATGCCACGTGACATGTAACAATCTTGCCCTCATGAATTTTGTCTCGCACAAAATGACAATCAACTTCAATGTGCTTGGTTCTCTCATGAAATACGGGACTAGCGGCAATGTGAAGTGCAGCTTGGCTATCACAGAACAACTTCATCGGTTGCTCATGCGCTACTCCAAGAAATTGCAAAATTGACTTTAGCCAAGTTAATTCACAAGCAAGCGAGGCCATGGAACGATACTCTACCTCCGCTGACGACCTTGACACTGTATGTTGTTTCTTTGTTCTCCATGAAATGGGTGAACCACCTAATAACACAAAATAACCTGTCAGTGATCTTCTAGTAATCGGACAACTAGCCCAATCAGAGTCACAGTACCGATACAACTGCAAGTCATTCTCAGCTGGAAGAACAATTCCTTGTCCTGGATTCTTCTTCAAATATCGCACGACCCTCAATGCTGCAGCATAGTGAACCTGAAGAGGCACATGCATGAATTGAGCCAAAGTGTGCACAGCATAACACAACTCAGGTCGTGTAACTGTGAGATAAATTAGTCTTCCAACCAAGTGGCGATACTTCTCTGCATCCTTCATAAGATCACCAGTTGCCTTTGCCAAGTTATGATTTTGCTCCAAAGGTGTCATGGCTGGCTTCGCACCAAGAAGCCCACATTCAGCTATGATGTCAAGGGTGTATTTTCGCTGACTCAGAACAGACCAATTGGACCTTTGGCTATCTCAATGCCTAGAAAATACTTGAGTTGACCCAAATCTTTCATATGAAAGTTGATGCACAAGTATTCCTTGAACTTGTTTATTGCTTCATTATTGTTTCCTGTAACCACTACGCCATCCACATAGACCAAAACGGTCAGACAAACATCGCCCTTGTTGTACACAAACAAAGAGTAATCTGCACGTGACTGAGCAAAACCATAACCTTCTAGCACAGCAGCAAGCTTTGAAAACCACATACGTGGTGCTTGGCGCAGTCCATAGAGTGATTTCTTCAACCGACACACTTTATCAGGATGAGAAGCTCCAAAATCTGGTGGCATTCGCAGGTAGACTTCTTCATGCAAATCACCATGCAAAAACGCATTATGCACATCCATTTGGTGCATTGTCCAGCCCCGAGCCACTGCTACTGCGAGCACAACTCGAACAATAGTTATTTTCACCACTGGTGAGAATGTTTCTTTATAATCTATGCCTTCCACCTGTCGATTTCCCAACGCCACCAGTCGCGCCTTGTATCGCTCAATGGTGCCATTTGAGTTGTATTTAATCTTATACACCCATTTACACCCAATGGAAGTCTTTCCCGGTGGCAAATCCTCCACACTCCATGTATCATTTCTTTCGAGTGCCTCTATTTCAGCTAGCATTGCATCTCGCCAGTTTTTGCTTTTCATGGCTTCTCCAAAGTGCTTAGGCTCTCTTTCCTTGGTAACTGCGCTCAGGAACTTTCTGTGATTTAATGAAAACCTGTTACAAACTTATAATTGACATAATGAGAAATAGAGTAAGGAGTACCTGAGGAGTCGGCTGATGTAGAGTATTACATAATAAATTTAGAAAGCTTTATTGATTCTCTTATCTGTGTCGGTATTACAATACAACTATATATATATCCTCAATCACTCTGATGCACTAAAGGAAACTAATCTAGCTATATCTAATTACAATCAATCACTGATACACAATATCTAAACAATATCTAGACTATATTTCTGCATATCTTCATATTTAGAGATAATTTTTATAAAGAAAAATAATTATTTTATTTTTTTTAACCACTGGATGCAACCAATTCTCAGATGCTCTATTTAATAATAATAGTATAAATTTGCTGTAATGGTAGTATTGGTCAATATTATGTCAAGTAATATATCATTATGATTTACGAGAGTTATAATGTTGGTGCAAAAAGAGCATCGCTTAGTGTGATATTACGATATTGAATAAATTTACGGGGTGACAAAATTTAGATAACTCTTTCTTAGCTTAGCGAACACTTGACCTGGCCTCGTGAAATGTTTAATTCAAAGCATATGCGCCATCCATTACCCCAGGCCGGGGTATGCTCAGGACCAGTAAACAAATATTATATGATATATATGGTCGTATTGATAGTCCCTTCACGCTAAGGAAGAGAAACTTACACTTCTAAAACTCGGTACAAACTCCAAGTGCTATGAATAAGGAGGGTTATAAATAGAAAGGATTATTATCTTAAAAAAATGATTAAGTTCTGAATTGATCTTCTTTTCTTTTTATTTATTTATTTATGGATCTGTTGTGGCATTTGGTCAATTTTAATCATTTGTCTTAAAATGTTGCTAGCTTTTAGCGAAATGTCACAATATTTTGTTGGTGATTTCTTCGCAAATAATGAAAAGCTCCTTGCCTTCTTTCTGAATTCATTACTGGAATTCCTGGAAAATCACAGATGTTAGCTATTTTTGTATTTCAAATTCTTACTGATCACCGATAACAACTCTTAGGAAGTGTAACTCTGGCACCAATTCAAATATTTACATCGAAAGTAATAAATCCTAAATGTGGAACATATCGGTCCCAAAAATAGTTTATATGATTCCACGGTCGTAGTTCAATCTCATATTGGTTTATCACCCTGACAATTTTAAGAAGCCTAGACCATATAATTATATATGTACATTATAATACGGTCGTTCATATGGATTCTTGTATAACAATAAACCAAGAGATGTTTTTACCTTTTTTTTTTTTTCCTTTTCTTTTCCCTTCTTTCTAGCTGGGTATAGCAGCCATGGCTGCTGGAGATGGGTCACGCCAGTGGTCCAGCCTTCCTTCAGATCTCATTCATCTTATATCTAGCAAACTACTCGAGCTTTCAGATCGCGTCCGTATTCGTGCTGTCTGCAAGATGTGGAAATCATCTGTTCCTGTTTCATGCCTCCCTTGGTTTGTGAGTTGTGACATGGACGGAACTGATGAAATTGTCTACTATTCCTTATCCTCAAAGAAAACATGCACAATTCATTGCCCGCAACAAAGAAACTCACATTTTCATGGCACGGCTGGTGGCTTTATTCTTTGCTGCAAAGATAGTTCCTCTCAATCCATCTTCCTCTTCAATCCTCTAACTGGGCTCGAGATCTCCATTCCAAATCCAAAAGAGTTTGAAGAATTTTCAGTCGTGTCAAACCCATTTAAGAAAGACTTGGTCGTAATCTTGGGATCTATACTAGATCGATTCGGATGAAACCTTTGTGGGGTTGATACGTCCAGGTGACGAAGCCTGGGTAATACGAAGATTTGATATGATGTTATATGAGGAAGTGTGTTCATGGTATGAAGGCTTGTGTTATATTAATGAGTACGGAACACCTACTTGCAGCGTGGATGCCACCACTAGATCGGTTCTCTCTACTGTACCACCTCCTCTGAGACCAAATTCACCTCGTTATATGTTGGAGACGTGTGGAGAAATTCTACTAATTTACACATAACTTGTATATCGATAAATTGGAAGAAATTTGTTTCTCTATTTACCGGTTGAATAAGTCGGGGGAGAATTATCAATGGGTTAAGGTAAGATGCATCGGTGATCGGATGCTGTTTCTGGACTGTGTTCGCAGCTTTGCTCTTAGGGCTAGCGATTTTTCTGGATTCAGAGGAAATTGCATCTACTTTCAAAATTCTAATTATAAAGGTCTTAGATCTCTCCTTTGTCGGCATGACTTAGAGACTGGTACAACTGAAGTACTGCCAAATTTCTCAGGGAAGTGGAGCACTTGGTTGATCCCAATTTGTCTGAATCAAAGTAATTATACGGTTTAGAAGAAGCAATTTTTGTCTAGTAATATTTCTATTTCTTGCTTTTTGTTTTTTTAGACAAGCTATGCAGCGGTTGCCTAGTAAAATTTATTGCTTTTGTAATTCTGTATATACTTTAGTCTAGGGCATTTCGGTAGGTCCGAGCTCAATCATTCGTGATTTGAGAATTTTATAAATTTTTAGCGCTATTAAATTAATCCTCAAATTCTCACGTATATTCAATGCAAATATAACAGTAGCTGTCAACTAAATTTTTCGGTGGAAATAAGAAAAACACAAACAATAAAAAAAAAAAAGAAAAATCTAACACAGGAAAAAAAAGAAAAAAGAAAAAAAAAAAGCAGGATATCTCGTTGCATCCTTTCCCTTGAGCGCCTTCAACAGTAAGGTCAATTCCTGTGCCATTAAGTTCACCAGATTAAACTGGGTTATTTGAAACTGTCCGGTTTGAATATGTCACGATATAGAGAGGTAGTCGGCTGAAATCGGGCTAATTAACTCAATGGGCATATAGAAATTAAATCTGAGAGTTATGAAAAAAAAATTTAATTTTGTACTTGATTGTGAGTCTGTGACTGATAGGACGCAAGCACTATCAATCAGAGGGGAGATAAGGAGAGTATATTGGACAAGAATATCCCAATTACCAAGAAATTAGCTTTTTAATCATGCAATTAGGGACTTAATTATAATTTGGGTAGTCTTTAATTATAAGCTGAGTGCTCAGGCGTTGAAATAGAAATCTGGAAACTTATGTCATAATTTCTAATTTTACTCACTATTTTTTCAATATTTCTTGAACTTATGGAAGACATTTTGTTTGACGCAGAAGTTTTGTTTCGAGGTATCATTTATAATCTTCTTGTCATGTTGAAGTCCCAATTTTCAAATCCTTTTTTTTTTTGAAGAAAAATAGGGGTCAAGCCCCTATCTTATATTAATAAAAAGATTGAAATACAAAGTTAATCAGCCAGTAGCTGATTTGTAATCAAAAGTAATTGTAATTAAAAGCTTTAGACCAAACTAAAGAAGGAAAAAAAGAAAAGAGCAGAACTTCAAAAAAAAAAAAAAAAAAAAAAAAAGATTATAAATGCCTCTCTTACTTAAAAATAGTAGATACACAAAAAAGCAACGTATTGCAATAGTTCCAGATGCGTGTATGTATGTTTTTCTTAATATTTAACTTTTCATTCAATAAAAAGATTTATTACAGTCAAATTAGTCTGAAAACAGTGTAGCCAGGAAACTATTCGATTTGAGTGTTTTTATTTAACGAATTGTATACATCACATTATGTAATCTAAAGTTCTAAACTATAAAACTAATTTGCTTGTCTGATGGGGTGCAATACTAGTTTTTAATCCATTGAACATCAAACCCACCATCTCCGACAGCTGGTAGGGCCTCATGATACTGCACATAATTCAACGCTTGTCATGTTCAATTTTAAGCTCATACCACCAGTTCCTCCATCGGAACTTAGAAACTGCTACTCTATTTTCAAAGGAGAGTTTCCTTTAACTGCACAAGTGAACAATACATATGTACAAAACATGCTTAATTATATATGCACCAAATATGGCTTTTAGTTTATATAATAAAAACGTTTAAGCTTCTCTTCAGAAGCACAACAATAAATGTATCCAAATCAGACATTTCCGACCAGAGACACTTGCAAACGTGATTTGTGACTGGGCACACCTCTTGATGCCAGAAATTGTGGCAAAGATAGATAATTGGAAGTTCCATGCTTAGTTTTCAAATATGCAATTAGGTGTTTAGGCTGCTACAATGTTCTTTCCTATGCTTCCTTTTTGGTAACTCTTGTACATAATTTTTTCTTAATTAATGAATAAGAAAAAAACAATATGAGGACAATAACATGATTATTGTTTGTATTATTATGTTTGAAAAACTTCCTTTAATATAGCAACACTAGAAAGACGTTTATATCTGTACCTTAAATATGGGTTGGAAAGGATATGTTTTACCTTAGATATTAGATGGGATTGCAATAGTCGAACGAAAATTAATACTGTAACTATCACATACAATAAAACCCAAATAAAACAATCATTGCAGAAAATCAAGTATGGAATCTGCCGCTATGTGATACAATTTCACATGTTAATTAATAACAAAGCTAACCAAATTGGAACACCAATGGAAAATAGAAAAAAATGAGATATTTTAATACTGATACGAACTAGTACTAGTGCCTGGGTTTCAGAGGAGGTACTGTTTTTCTGAGGTAGAAAGCCTGTACGACTTGAAATTGGGCTCAAATTAAGGTGCCTAGGCTTGGAGCTGAAACGTGAACTGGGCCTTGCCTTTTCATTTTTTTTCCTCCTCTGATTCGATTATGAATTATATGATCCGTGCGTTCGGCTAAGATACACATGAAATTATTCAACAGCGTTTTTCTCTGATATAAGCTCGACCTAGGTATTATTATTATTTTTATTCCATCGTCTAGGTAAAGTTTTGTAATACCCAGTTTTAGTTCTGTAGAGTTGCTCAGCTTAGTGTGTCAATTTTCTGTTGTTTCGAATTTTCGAATTTCTGATCAGATTCCGTGTGTTAATTAATTGTTGTTATTAGTATTTTAAATTAGTTTGAATATTATAATTAGCACTAAATATATTTTAGTAAAAGAGATTTTGAACCGTTGTGCGATTTCGATTTTGTTTGGAGGCTCAAATCTGAAATTTAAGTGGTGTTTTGATTTTTGAGGAAGTCTAGGGGCTGTTTTGCAACTTTCCACCACCTTTTCACCCACCCCACAGCCATCTTTCTCTCCTCTCTTCTCTCCCACGTTTCTCTACCGAACCCCACTCTTCTCTCTTCCTTCTTGCACTCAAACACACCACAAACACTCAAACAAACTCAGAAAATTCCATAAAGTTCGGCAAAAATCGGAATTTAAGAGAGAAGATCGAGGAGAGCTTGTTGGAGCCATTCATTTTCGGATTTGAGCAACTCTTGGGTGAGTTTTCTTGAAAACTTGTTGTATTTCGTGTCTAAACAATTTTCTGAAATTCTCGGAGCTTCAAATGAGTTAAAACTTAAGTGTTTGATGTAGAGTTTAGTGGTTTGCAAGTTATTTCGAAAACGGTTTCGATTTCCTTTGAAAATTCGGTTTCTTTTGTAAAATGAGTTGTTCTAAACTAAATTTCTGAATTTGTAGCTTGGAAACTAGTTGTTGTGACTCAGTTCAGTTGTAAAAAGGTCAGGTTTTGAGAGTTTTAAGTTTCGAAATCGATTTCATCGTTTTCTGAGTTTTCTGCTGATTTTTCTGGTGTAAGCGTTGTGTAACGCTATGAAACGTTACACAACGTTACAGGTCGATTCCTACAGCGAAATTTCTCTGAAATCGTTACTCAAACGTTAGACAACGTTCTTTTCCGTTGTGTAACGCTTTGCCAAAGCGTTGTGTAACGCTCTGTAATGTTACACAACGTTATGGCAAGGTTTACTGAGTTTTCGTGTGGTGCACTGTTGAAGTGCGTTGTACAACGCTACTCTAGCGTTGTATAACGGACCAAAGTTGTAACGTCATACAACGTTTGGATTCCGTTGTGTGACGCTATACGCTCTGGAGATTTCAAAGATTTTTGGGAGGGATCCGACAGGTAACGTTTGTCAGATTTATTTAACGTTTGGTCTGTAGCGTTGCATAACGCTACCTTGCGTTGTGTAACGTTATCTGACAGTGTTTTTGAAAAGTCAGGAGTTTCTTCAAACGTTGTGTAACGCTCTGACGCGTTGCATAACGCTACTGACCTGTCTGTTGCGTCGTGTAACGCTATATAACGTTGTATAACGTTTCACCAGAACTTAGTCTGTTTTGAAGCTCTTGTTGCACTCTTTGCGTTTCCGACCTTTTTAAAGAGTTGTTTGGAGTTTGTATTTAGCTATTCTTACTCGTTTTACTTGTTTCTAGTGTACTTTGCTTAGAATAAGTGTTTTTGTGTAGATTTGGACGGAGACGTGTCGGGACTCGGGGAGACCGATACACGTGGTGATACTTAGGATTGCTTGCTTGATTTTCTGCTTTTATTCAGGTGCGGATGCACACAAATCCTGATGTATATCTGAGTTAGGAATTCAATTACATGCATTGCATCTTTGAATTGTTCAATGTCTTGCATGCATAATTTGCACGAATTGTCATGTAGCTATAGTGATAGTATTACTATTATATGCATGATGAATGGTTACCATCTTGTGAATGATTACTCTAAATGAATATCTGTTGCACTCTGATTATCTGTTGAGAATCTGAAACTGAATTAGAGAGTGGTTGAGCTGTACCCCTTGGATTGTGAGATTCCAAGTAAAATAAAACTCAATATATCCTTCGGGATTGGTTTGTGGGTTCCGAAAAACCCAATAGGTTGCGTACCCTTGGATTGGGAGATCCAAGTAAAACTAAACTCCATATATCCTACGGGATTGGTTATTGGGTTCCGAAAAACCCAGCGGTCGCATACCATCGTTTGTGAGTAACGGAATAACTCTCAAAAACAACCATGATACTCTCGATCTGCTTATGAGTTCGAGGAACTATTTATTGATTTGACTTGATCTGTTAACCAGACTTGCATTAGATTATTGGCCAAATGTACAAGTTGAGTGTTTGATCCGACTTTGATAATTGATTAATAGAATGAGAACTCGACTTTTGAACTGCATCCATATTTGTATTATGAAATGTAATTCTCTGAACTGTATATCTCAACTTTATATATGTTGTATTATACTTCCGTCTTGGTCGGTGATTGGTTCCTAAACATGTACCTCCGGGTTTGTGTGACTGGAACTAAATACCGCACTGAGATGATTATTTATAATTATCTCATTTTTCCGCTTTTGTGGGTTCCAGGTTGTAGATCGAGCGGGGAGCTTTTGCAGAGTAAGCCTACACCTTGACTAGGAGCATGAAGTGTGGGATGTTTAGATGTCCTTTTTGTATAGTTAACTTGTACTTTTGTTGTTATATAGCTAACCAAAGCTACGTGTACAAGTCTAACTTTTGAAACTTACCTCGTTTATTTTAATGAAATTGTTTTAGCTTTTCTGTTAAGTTTTTGTTTACATCTGAATTTGTGATGCTTCATGCTTTTGAGTAAAAGGTGTTCTGTCAGGTTAAGCCTTGCGGGTGCGTGAAGGTAAGCACGTAGTCGCGGCTGGGCCGTCGCACTCCTGTTTGGTTACGGGGTGTGACAAGTTTGTTCCGTGCCTCTGAGGTGCTCGCCTGCTTCACAGAATTCCTGGCTCCCTGCTAGACGGTAAAACTTTCTTCTACAATTGATTTTAATTCATGGGACTTTTCAGAATTCAATTCAATTCATGCTTAGGACTCGGGACATCTGGTAAAGATGGAGGAGTCAGACTCCACCAATTATGTAATCGCAAAACAAATGGACAGAACTAGACCAAATCAAGCATTGACGCAAAAGTAATGAATGGATGAGCCTTTATGTGAAACATTCTAATAAATGAGAAATATATTCATCTGTCCCAGAAAAGATTTACATCTCAATATTTCCCCGGCCTAGTTCAATCTCATATTGATTTACCACCCTGAAGTAACAAACACCGCAAACTGTAGACCATGTTATTTAGAAACCTGTACCATATATAAGTAAGTCGGTCATTTGTGTGGATTCCTATAATTGCCGAGACTTGTTTTATATCTTTCTAGCAGCCTAGCAGCCATGGCAGAAATCGGGTCATGTCAGTGGTCCAGCCTCCCTTCTGATCTCATTCATCTTATCTCTACCAAACTGCCCGACCTTTCGGATCGAGCTCGCATGCGTGCCGTCTGCAAGACGTGGCACTTGTCTGTTTCTCTTTTGGATCCTTCACCACGTCTCCCTTGGCTTATGACATGGAACATGCGTGGGAAAGAGGAAATCCTCTCTTACTCCTTATCCTCAAGTAAAACCCACAAAATTCATTGCCCACAACTAAGAGGTGCACATTTAAATGGCATGGCTGGCCGCTTCATTCTTTGCTGTCGACGTGGTCGCTCTAAATCTGTCTCCCTCTTCAATCCCCTGACAGGGCTCGAGATCCCCCTTCCATATCATGAAGATGGTTATGCTTTTGCAGTCGTGTCAAACCCATTGCAAGAGGACGTTGTGGCAGTCACAGGATATACAGATTATGCCAGAGTAATTTGGGTTGCCTTAATTCGACCAGGTAACCAGACCTGGGCAACAAACTTCTTGGGTATAAATTTGAAGGAGGGAGCATGTGTATACTATGATGGCTTTTATTATGTTAACAACCGGTACAAAACAATACCTATGCAGATTGTGGATGCCACCACTGGAGAGGTGGTCACTACAGTATCACCTCCTGATACAGGCTCCCATCTAATATCATATCAGAATATATTGGAGACATGTGGAGAAATTTTACTAATCTACCGGTATAAAACTACTGGTAAATTGAAAGATATTGCTTTTGAAATCTGTCGGTTGGATCAGGTTCGGGGGAGTTATCAATGGGTTAAGGTGAGAGACATTGGTGATCGGATGTTGTTTCTGGACAGCTTTAGTGGTTTTACGCTAAAGGCAACCGAGTTCCCTGGATACAGAGGAAATTGCATCTACTTTCAGCTAGAAGATGATTTAGAGCATGAGAAAGTTCTCCTTTGCTGGCATGACTTCGAGAATGGTATCACAAAAGCGCTACCAAATTTTTGGGGGAAGTGGGGCACTTGGATTATCCCCAATTTTTCGTGAATCAAATATATCTTGTTGCTAACAAAAATTAATTTTTGTCTGGCTATACTTTTTTGTGGCTTGTTGGATTTGATTTTTCTCTACTTTTATTATTTATTGTCACTATTTATCAGTTTAGGTAGTTTTAATAGCTGCAAGATACCTGGTACTTTTTCCTCGTGTAATGAACACGTGAATTTAATTTAATTTTAAATGCCAGCAAGAATCATCTCTTAATTTCTATTTATTTGGTTTTCCTCCCTGTAGATTGATTTGATAAATTTATATTACTTTTTCGTTGCTTTGCTAAGTAGACTGATTTCTTCATTATAATTCAAGCCTTCTGTTGTTATATGGCTTATGGTCTTCCATGAATTAGTTGAAAAAAATGAAATTATAATGTGATGGTCAGAAGGGCAATAACCATATAATGTGATGGTCATCTATAAACTATTTTTAAGTGAGCAAACTTGTACTCTTATAAATCTGCTTTCTTAATTATTATTTAATTTATATAGGATCCAAAAGCATGAATTTAATACATCTTTATCGATTTCTTTTAAAGAAGTCTATATAGCTGGAAGGTGCCTAGCACCTGTACCAGCTTTTGTACCGGGCAAGGTGCAATTCTCTAAAATAAATAATAATTCACTAAATACTTGTTTGGTTGCTACCTTGATTCTAGATAAACCTAAACCTCTGTTCCCCTATTGGTAGAAGTACAACCTTAGTGATGTTCCATTCAATGTAAGTGAATAAGTGATAGTATCGAATTTGTTCACAAATTCAGATGCATAATGAATACGGTAAATCAATTATGTAATGTATATATTGTTCACCTGAACTTTGCGATCACAAAAATTTCTTTTCGAAATAAGCAACATTGTATGCATATTAGCTATACAATTATTATGTAATCATGAGGGCTCCATATTTTTCCTCGCAAATGAAATAAATAATTAACTGTATTTACCGCATTTTGCAAAAAAACATGAAAACTATTGTGCAAGCAAATTATATCTATAGGACATGAAATAACACCTGGCTTGTTAAAATTGCACTCAGATATATATTACTTTGTTGTCATTTACTCCACGCATTATTTCAGTTACTTTGCTTCCCGAAGAAAACGAAATTTATTTCTAATCATTTTTTTTAAAAAAAAAAGTGCAAGAAGTAATCAATTATGTTGTTTTGTCAATATTGGTCCTATTACTACTTTATATTCAACAGATCAAATTATTTCATTTATTTAATTAAGAAAACAAAAAAAAATATTTACAGTGCCATGGTACGGTTGCAATAATAAATAACAAAAATTAATTATAATCATTGGTAATAATTAAATATGATTATGAATTTACCATATACTTAAATCATAATAATGAAATTAATATTATAAAGAAAACTGGCTTGCAACTTGTTTGAAATTTGAAGTTAGCACAAACTACGGTTGCAAAGCAGAAATAATAATAATAATAATAATAATAATAATAATAATAATAATAATAAATAAATAAATAAATAAAAGGAATATGTTTGAGGACCTTGAAGAGCAATTTTTTTGTTGAGAAACGTAAATCAGTAGATAATGATATGCCGAGATCCCGTTGGTATTGAAAGCGTGACTCAAGTTTTTGCTTTTAGCTTCCAATTTCAAACGAAGTTCCAACTTGCAACCCATTTTTCAACAAGTAAAACAATCTTTGCAGAACTGTGTAATTATAATATAATTTTACATATTAACTAAAAAAAAGCTAAACAAAATGGAAAAGCAATTAAAATTAGAAATATATATGAGAATTTTAATACTAAATTACTGATACCGACACGCACGGGTGCCCGGCTTGTCTAGATACTATTATTTGGAGATAGAAAGCCCATATGACTTTGAATTGGGCTTACGATGCATAAATAAGCTTCGGAGCTAAAACGTAAAATGAATCAGGTGATATACTGTATACACCAGCTAAGGTTTCATTCAGCGGCTCAGCGCCATCCAACAGGCCTGGACAAACCAAAATAGCCTTTTTTCCGCGTGCTGACGTCAGCAAAAATTTTTGACCAATTTTCAAAAATTTTTTGGTGCTGACGTCATCAAATATGTTGATTTAAGGATTCAGTTAAATGTTTTAAGGATTGAATTAAAGTGTATAAGTGTTCAGTTAAATGCACCAATAATTTAAAATTTTAGTGTTTTGTGTTCAGTTAAATACGTCAAGGGATGAACTTAAAGTATCTATGAAGCTGTTTGGTACCTCCCCGCGAATTAGCTATTCGCGAATAGGAGTGAATTAGCAGAACCAAACACCATTTAAGAATTCTGAATAGACAATTCGCTCGCCTATTCCAATTCCAGCTCTCAGCTAGAATTTCGCTGGAACAAGCAAACATCCCATGTGCAAACCAAAAAAATATTAATAAAAAATGGGAGACGGAAACATCAATGGGGAAAAGGAAAGAAGCTGATTAATAAAATAATATTTTTGTCTTGTCCGTTGGTATTTTGAAGGTCATCTCCATCTCCTTTTTAACATTTTTTATTATTAATTTTTTATTATCAGATAATAATAATTATTACTTCACGAATAATAATAATAATAATAATAATAATAATAATAATAATAATAATAATAATAATTATCATTATTATTAATAACGAAAAATTGCTAAAAATTAAATTAATAATATAACATAATAATAATAAATATTTATTATTTATTATAATAAATATTATTATTAAATAATAATGATAATATTTTTTGTTAATTTATTAGTATAATTATTATTATCAGTATTACAATATTAATTATTATTACTATTATGACAATTATAGTAATTATTGTATTAATAATCATTATAATTACTACAGATTAATTATTTTCATTGTTATAATATTTATTTTAATTATTATTTTTATGATAAATACTACAAATTATTTGTGTTAATTATTATTTTAATAATTTATTATTTATTAATGGTTTATTAAATAAAATAGTAATTATTTATATTATTTTCGTCTATCCTTCTAATAATGAAAAATAGTTTCAAAACAAAATCAAATCATTATTATATTTTATCTTCTCTATTCTTATTCACAACACACCATCCAAACAACACCTCCTTATTCATGAATAGACCATTCTACCTAATTCTTATTCACAATTCTTATTCACGAATAGACTATTCATTCTTATTCACTTCACTTCCAAACACATCCTATGTGTTCAATTAGTTGTAGCAAAAATTTGATTTCGTAGTTTTTGTGTTCAATTAAACTAGTTAAATATAAAAATAAAACGAACAAATACAACAAACATAGCGAACATGTACAATAACAATATGATCATTTACAACAATAAACTGAACAAATATACAAATTTCCTGAATAAGAAATAAATGATCATATTCAACAAACAAAGTGAAATAAATTATTATTGCATCTAACTCAACGCTTACATATTTTAATTCAACTCTTAAAATATTTAACTGAACCCTTAAATCAGCATATTTGATGACGTCAACACCAAAAAATTTTCGAAAATTGGTCAAAAAATTTTTGCTGACGTCAACATGCGGAAAATCTGAGTTTGGATGGCGCTGGATGGAAAACCATGGATGGTCAATACCAATTCTAAAAATGAATTGCATCTTAATTTGCCATTTCTTTACTCCGGATCCGCATCCGTTATTCTCTGATTCACTGATCCAATACGACGCAACACCGTATCCTTCCCATCTCTATTAAGATGGGCACCCTGTCCATCTCATCACAACCGTCCGATCTAATCTGGACGGTTAATTTTTTTCGAGCCTAATATCAGATTTCCATTTATGATCGGACGTTTATGAAGTCCGATGGGCACTCTGGACGACGTCCAGAATATCATTCCAACACCAAGCCGCTAGACCTAGGTTTTTTCATCCCCGTCTCCGTTTCTATCGGCGTTTTCTCAGCCTCTTCGTTGCTCGCCTGCTTCTGGTTCTTCACTCAGCCATACGGTAAAACTTTCTTCTAATTTTTGTTTTTTAATTTATAGGACTCTCAAAAATCAATTAATGCTTAGGACTTAGGAGAAATTCGTATCTGGTAAAGATGGGCACTCGGACTCTATTAACTGTGTTGTAGTAATCGCAAGAAAATTGGTAAAATTTGACCAAATCAAGCATCTACGCCAAAAATAATAAATGGGTCTTGAGGAAAATCCTAAATGTGAAATAAATACATCAGTCCCACAAAAGGTTTACATCTGATTTTCCCGTGTTGGTCAATCTCATATTAGTTCACCACCCGAACTAATGGAAAACCAAAACCAGTCGAGAATGTCATCTAATAGTCTATATCATATATAAATTAGGCATCACTGCAGCTGTTTGTATGAATTCCTCAAAAAAGCAAAACTCGTTTTATCTTTATGGCAGGCTAGCAGTCATGGCTGGTAGCAAGTTGTGCCGGTGGTCCAGCCTAGGGCTGTATATGAGCCGAGTTCGAGCGAGTTGGGTACAACTCAAATTCAACTCGACAGTAACTCGAGTTGCCCCGATTCGAGTTAGAAATACTTTCGAATTATTTAAGCTAATTCAAACTCAACTCGCTCCAACTCGAGTTGGCTCACGAGTCACGAACGAGTTGGATATAAGCAATTGTACTTCGAAATTTTATTTTTAAAATCATGTAATATTTCAATATTAAAATTAATTTATATATACAATATTACAAATAATTAAAATTTATCGTCAATTTTATTCTTTCTATTGATTTGAAGCAAAAATATGTCTTGAAACTTAATATTTTGTATTTTATAACTATCTAAAAAAATACAATAAAATAATTATTGTGTTATTTTTTACTTTTTTATTACTCATAAGTCATAAATCATGTTTATAATATTACTTAAATTTAATAATTATTATGTCACGAGTCAGCTCACGAGTTAACGAGTTGAGTTAACCCCAACTCAAACTCGACTCGTTAGTTAACCGAGTTGATACAACTCGAGTTCTGTCAACTCGAGTTATTCTGGCTCGAATTACAATCGAGCTTTTATGAGTCGAGTTCGAGTAACTCACGAGTTACGAGTTTTTTGCTCATCCCTAGTCCAGCCTAGCTCCAGATGTCATTCATCTGATATCTACAAAACTGCCCGACGTTTCAGATCGTGTCCGCGTCCGTGCCGTCTGCAAAACTTGGCGGTCATCTGTATCCGTTTTGGATCCTTCACCATGCCTCCCTTGGTTTCTGAGCGAGAGGGTGAACTTGGATGAAGAAATCCTCTATTACTCCTTATCCTCTAAAAAAACCTATAAAATCCATTGCCAAAAACAAAGACTCGCAAATTTTCTAGGTACAGCTGGCAGCATCGTTTTTTGCTGCCACGATGGTTACCCTGAATCTGTCGCCCTCTTGAATCCCTTAAATGGGCTTGAGATCTCTCTTCCAGCTCCCAAAGATTTTGAGGTGCTTTGGAGTCGTCTCCAACCCATTACAGGATGACATTGTGGCAGTCTCAGGGTCTGAAACATTTACATACAGCATCTGGATGGCCTTTATGCGGCGAGGGGAAGACAATTGGGAAATACTCAGCTGGAACACACATTACAAGCGCGGAGTGTGTCTATACCATGAGGGCCTGTCTTACATCAATGAGTATGGGGAAGATAACATTGATCGAGGATGCCATGACTGAAGAGCTTGTTGCTAGTATGCCGTCTCCAAAATCCCGTCATTTATCATCGCAACATTTGTTGGAGGCATGTGGAGAAATCTTATTAATCTTCAAGAATAATGCTACTGATAGGCTGGAGGATTTTGGTTTTGATATTTATCAGTTGGAAGAGGCGAGCGGTAATTATCAATGGGTGAAGATAAGAAGTATTGGTAATCAGGTGCTGTTTTTGAATTACATTGGTGGTTTTTCTGTACGGGACAGCGAGCTCCCTGGATTCAAAGGAAATTGCACATACTTCGAGAATTATGATTCAATGTCCAACCGCGTACTTTGCCGACATGACTTAGAGAATGGTACCACAGAAGCACTGCCAAATTTTTGGGGAGGGCAGGGCACTTGGATTATCCCTAACTTAGGCTAAATGTAACTTATGTTATGGTTCGTAAGAACCAATTGTTGATCACCATTACTACTTTTGGTTTCTTGGATTTGTTATTCCTCTACTTCTATGTATTGTCAGTATTTAATAGTATTAGGTGGTTGTAATAGTTCGAAGATATCAGGTCTTTTTGCTCATCAAATTAACATGTAATATTACTGGAATTCCTGGAAAATCACAGATGTTAGCTATTTTTGTATTTCAAATCCTTACTGATCACCGATAACAACTCTTAGGAAGCGAGTTACACGGTGGCACCAATTCAAATATTTACATCGAAAGTAATAAATCCTAAATGTGGAACATATCGGTCCCAAAAATAGTTTATATGATTCCACGGTCGTAGGTCAATCTCATATTGGTTTATCACCCTGACAATTTTAAGAAGCCTAGACCATATAATTATATATGTACATTATAATACGGTCGTTTATATGGATTCTTGTATAACAATAAACCAAGAGTTGTTTTTACCTTCTTTTTTTTTTTTTTCCTTTTCTTTTCCCTTCTTTCTAGCTGGGTATAGCAGCCATGGCTGCTGGAGATGGGTCACGCCAGTGGTCCAGCCTTCCTTCAGATCTCATTCATCTTATATCTAGCAAACTACTCGAGCTTTCAGATCGCGTCCGTATTCGTGCTGTCTGCAAGATGTGGAAATCATCTGTTCCTGTTTCATGCCTCCCTTGGTTTGTGAGTTGTGACATGGACGGAACTGATGAAATTGTCTACTATTCCTTATCCTCAAAGAAAACATGCACAATTCATTGCCCGCAACAAAGAAACTCACATTTTCATGGCAAGGCTGGTGGTTTTATTCTTTGCTGCAGAGATAGTTCCTCTCAATCCATCTTCCTCTTCAATCCTCTAACTGGGCTCGAGATCTCCATTCCATATCCAAAAGAGTTTGAAGAATTTTCAGTCGTGTCAAACCCATTTCAGAAAGACTTGGTGGTAATCTTGGGATCTATACTAGATTTGGATGAAACCTTTGTGGGCTTGATACGTCCAGGTGACGAAGCCTGGGTAATACGCAGATTGGATATGTTGTTATATGAGGAAGTGTGTTCATGGTATGAAGGCTTGTGTTATATTAATGAGTACAGAACACCTACTTGCAGCGTGGATGCCACCACTAGATCGGTTCTCTACTGTACCACCTCCTCTGAGACCAAATTCACCTCGTTATATGTTGGAGACGTGTGGAGAAATTCTACTAATATTTACACATAACTTGTATATCGATAAATTGGAAGAAATTTGTTTCTCTATTTACCGGTTGAACAAGTCGGGTAGAATTATCAATGGGTTAAGGTAAGATGCATCGGTGATCGGATGCTGTTTCTGGACTGTGTTCGCAGCTTTGCTCTTAGGGCTAGCGATTTTTCTGGATTCAGAGGAAATTGCATCTACTTTCAAAATTATAATTATAAAGGTCTTAGATCTCACCTTTGTCAGCATGACTTAGAGACTGGTACAACTGAAGTCCTGCCAAATTTCTCAGGGAAGTGGAGCACTTGGTTGATCCCAATTTGTCTGAATCAAAGTAATTATACGGTTTAGAAGAAGCAATTTTTGTCTAGTAATATTTCTATTTCTTGCTTTTTGTTTTTTTAGACAAGCTATGCAGCGGTTGCCTAGTAAAATTTATTGCTTTTGTAATTCTGTATATACTTTAGTCTAGGGCATTTCGGTAGGTCCGAGCTCAATCATTCGTGATTTGAGAATTTTATAAATTTTTAGCGCTATTAAATTAATCCTCAAATCCTCACGTATATTCAATGCAATTATAACAGTAGCTGTCAACTAAATTTTTCGGTGGAAATAAGAAAAACACAAACAATAAAAGGATAAAAGAAAAATCTAACACAGGGAAAAAAAAAAAAAAAAAAAAAAAAGCAGGATATCTCGTTGCATCCTTTCCCTTGAGCGCCTTCAACAGTAAGGTCAATTCCTGTGCCATTAAGTTCACCAGATTAAACTGGGTTATTTGAAACTGTCCGGTTTGAATATGTCACGATATAGAGAGGTAGTCGGCTGAAATCGGGCTAATTAACTCAATGGGCATATAGAAATTAAATCTGAGAGTTGTGAAATTTTTTTTTTTTTATTTTGTACTTGATTGTGAGTCTGTGACTGATAGGACGCAAGCACTATCAATCAGAGGGGAGATAAGGAGAGTATATTGGACAAGAATATCCCAATTACCAAGAAATTAGCTTTTTTAATAATGCAATTAGGGACTGTTAATTATAATTTGGGTAGTCTTTAATTATAAGCTGAGTGCTCAGGCGTTGAAATAGAAATCTGGAAACTTATGTCATAATTTCTAATTTTACTCACTATTTTTTCAATATTTCTTGAACTTATGGAAGACATTTTGTTTGACGCAGAAGTTTTGTTTCGAGGTATCATTTTATAATCTTCTTGTCATGTTGAAGTCCCAATTTTCAAATCCTTATTCTTATATTAATAGAATAAGAACCTAAATGCCTCTCTTACTTAAAAATAGTAGATACACAAAAAAGCAACGTATTGCAATAGTTCCAGATGCGTGTATGTATGTTTTTCTTAATATTTAACTTTTCATTCAATAAAAAGATTTATTACAGTCAAATTAGTCTGAAAACAGTGTAGCCAGGAAACTATTCGATTTGAGTGTTTTTATTTAACGAATTGTATACATCACATTATGTAATCTAAAGTTCTAAACTATAAAACTAATTTGCTTGTCTGATGGGGTGCAATACTAGTTTTTAATCCATTGAACATCAAACCCACCCACCATCTCCGACAGCTGGTAGGGCCTCATGATACTGCACATAATTCAACGCTTGTCATGTTCAATTTTAAGCTCATACCACCAGTTCCTCCATCGGAACTTAGAAACTGCGACTCTATTTTCAAAGGAGAGTTTGCTTTAACCGCACAAGTGAACAATACATATGTACAAAACATGCTTAATTATATATGCACCAAATATGGCTTTTAGTTTATATAATAAAAACGTTTAAGGTTCTCTTCAGAAGCACAACAATAAATGTATCCAAATCAGACGTTTCCGACCAGAGACACTTGCAAACGTGATATGTGACTGGGCACACCTCTTGATGCCAGAAATTGTGGCAAAGATAGATAATTGGAAGCTCCATGCTTAGTTTTCAAATATGCAATTAGGTGTTTAGGCTGCTACAATGTTCTTTCCTATGCTTCCTTTGTGGTAACTCTTGTACATAATTTTTTCTTAATTAATGAATAAGAAAAAAATAATATGAGGACAATAACATGATTATTGTTTGTATTATTATGTTTGAAAAACTTCCTTAGCAACACTAGAAAGACGTTTATATCTGTACCTTAAATATGGGATGGAAAGGATATGTTTTACCTTAAATATTAGATGGGATTGCAACAGTCGAACGAAAATTAATACTGTAACTATCACATACAATAAAACCCAAATAAAACAATCATTGCAGAAAATCAAGTATGGAATCTGCCGCTATGTGATACAATTTCACATGTTAATTAATAACAAAGCTAACCAAATTGGAACACCAATGGAAAATAGAACTAGTACTAGTGCCTGGGTTTCGGAGGAGGTACTGTTTTTCTGAGGTAGAAAGCCTGTACGACTTGAAATTGGGCTAAAATTAAGGTGCCTAGGCTTGGAGCTGAAACGTGAACTGGGCCTTTCCTTTTCATTTTTTTTTCCTCCTCTGATTCGATTATGAATTATATGATCCGTGCGTTCGGCTAAGATACAGATGAAATTATTCAACAGCGTTTTTCTCTGATATAAGCTCGACCTAGGTATTATTATTATTTTTTATTCCATCGTCTAGGTAAAGTTTGTTCCGTGCCTCTGCGGTGCTCGCCTGCTTCACAGAATTCCTGGCTCCCTGCTAGACGGTAAAACTTTCTTCTACAATTGATTTTAATTCATGGGACTTTTCAGAATTCAATTCAATTCATGCTTAGGACTTGGGACATCTGGTAAAGATGGAGGAGTCGGACTCCACCAATTATGTAATCGCAAAACAAATGGACAGAACTAGACCAAATCAAGCATTGACGCAAAAGTAATGAATGGATGAGCCTTTATGTGAAACATTCTAATAAATGAGAAATATATTCATCTGTCCCAGAAAAGATTTACATCTCAATATTTCCCCGGCCTAGTTCAATCTCGTATTGATTTACCACCCTGAAGTAACAAACACCGCAAACTGTAGACCATGTTATTTAGAAACCTGTACCATATATAAGTAAGTCGGTCATTTGTGTGGATTCATATAATTGCCGAGACTTGTTTTATATCTTTCTAGCAGCCTAGCAGCCATGGCAGAAATCGGGTCATGTCAGTGGTCCAGCCTCCCTTCAGATCTCATTCATCTTATCTCTACCAAGCTGCCCGACCTTTCGGATCGAGCTCGCATGCGTGCCGTCTGCAAGGCGTGGCATTTTTCTGTTTCCCTTTTGGATCCTTCGCCCCGCCTCCCTTGGCTTGTATCATGGGACATGCGTGGGAAAGAGGAAATCCTCTGTTACTCCTTATCCTCAAGTAAAACCCACAAAATTCATTGCCCACAACTAAGAGGTGCATATTTAAATGGCATGGCTGGCCGCTATATTCTTTGCTGCCGACTCTCTAGATCCATCTCCCTCTTCAATCCCCTGACAGGGATCGAGATCCCCCTTCCATATTCTGAAGATGGTTTTGCTTTAGGAGTCGTGTCAAACCCATTGCACGAGGATGTCGTAGTAGTCACAGGGTGTACACATTATGCGAACTGGGTTGCCTTAATTCGACCAGGTGACCAGACCTGGGCAAGACACTACTTGAATATAAATTTCGAAGCGGAAGTATGTGTATACTATGGTGGCTTTTATTATGTTAACCAGTACACGCGGTACAAAAAAATAACTATGGAGATCTTGGATGCCACCACTGGAGAGGTTGTCACTACAGTATCATCTCCTGATAAAGGCTCTCATCTAATATCATATCAGAATATATTGGAGACAAGTGGAGAAATTTTACTAATCTACCGGTATAAAACTACTGGTATATTGGAAGATATTGCTTTTGATATCTATCGGTTGGATCAGGTTCGGGGGAATTATCAATGGGTTAAGGTGAGAGACATTGGTGATCGGATGTTGTTTCTGGACCGCTTTGGTGGTTTTACGCTAAAGGCAACCCGAGTTCCCTGGATATAGAGGAAATTGCATCTACTTTCAGCTGGAAGATGATTTAGAGCATGAGACAGCTCTCCTTTGCTGGCATGACTTCGAGAATGGTACCACAAAAGTGCTACCAAATTTTTGGGGAAAGTGGGGCACTTGGATTATCCCCAGTTTTTCGTGAATCAAATATATTTTGTTTGGCTATACTTTTTTGTGGTTTGTTGGATTTGATTTTTATCTACTTTTATTATTTGTTGTCACTATTTATCAGTTTAGGTAGTTTTGATAGTTGCAAGATACCTGGTACTTTTGCTCGTCTAATTTTTTCTTTTTTTGGATAAATTGACTGTGGCTGTCAATCGGAAAAACAATTTGCTCGTCTAATGAACACGTAAATTTAATTTAATTTTAAATTCCAGCAAGAATCATCTTTTGATTTCTATTTCTCTGGTTTTCCTCCTTGTAGATTGATTTGATAAATTTATATTGCTTTGCTAAGCAGACTGATTTCTTAATTATAATTCAAGTCTTATGTTGTTATATGGCTTATGGTCTTCAATGAATTAGTAAAAAAATTGAAATTATAATGTCATGGTTAGAAGGGCAATAAGCATATAATGTGATGGTCATCTATAAACTATTTTTTAAGTGAGGAAACTTGTACTCTTATAAAACTGCTTTCTAAATTATTATTTAATTTATATTGGATCCAAAAGCATGAATTTAGTACATCTTTATCGATTTCTCTTAAAGAAGTTGTATACAGCTGGAAGGCGCCTAACAGATACTAGCTTTTGTACTGGGCAAGGTTCAATTCTATGTTTGGGAACCAAGAACTGGGTTGTTCCCGAACAGGGACAAGAAAATTGATACCAAGCATGGGACGAGAACAAGGAACTGGTGCTGTAGAAGTACAACCTTAGTGATGTTTCCATTTAACGTTAAGTGATAGTATCCAATTTGTTCACCTGAACTTTGCGATCTCAATAATTTCTTTTCGAAACAAGCAACATTGTATGCATATTAGCTATACAATTATCATGTAATCAGTGCTTCATATTTTTTTCTCGCAAATGAAATAAATAATTAACTGTATTTACCCCATCTTGCAAAATAACATGAAAATTGTTGTGCAAATTATATCTATATATAGGACTTGAAATAACACCTGGCTTGTTAAAATTACACTTAGATATATTAATTACTTTGTGATCATTTACTCCACGCATTATTTCAGTTACATAGCTTGATTAGCTTCCTTAAGAAAACGAAATATATTTCTAATCTATTTTTTTTAAAAAAACGCATGAAGTAATCCATTATGTGGTTTTGTCAATATTGGTCCTATTACTATGCATTCAACAGATCAAATTATTTCATTTATTTGTTTAAGCAAAAAAAAAAAATGATTTACAGTGCCATGGTACGGTTGCAATAATAAATAAGAAAAAATAATTATAATCATTGATAATAATGAATTATGGTTATGAATTTACCATAAACTTAAATTATCATTATGAAATTAATATTATAAAGAAAAGTAAAACAAAACATATAGATGCATTCACCACGTTTGATCCCATACAATAATAATAAAAAAAAAAGTAAAACAATCTCTGCAGGAAACCACGTATCAATCTGTTGCTGTGTAAGTGTAATAAAATTTTACATATAATATAAAAGAAAGGTAAATGAAATGGAAAAGCAATGAAAATTAGAAGAAAAAAAATATATGAGAATTTTCATACTCATACGCTCGGGTGCCTGGCTTGTGTAGATACTGTTATTTCGAGATAGAAAGCCCATGTGACTTTGAATTGGGCTTATGATGCATAAACTTTGCAGCTAAAACGTGAAATCAATTTGTCCATCCTTTTCTCCGGATCCGCATCCGTTAATCTCTGATTCATTCACGGATCCAATACAATGCAACACGCTCGACCTATGTTTTATTAATCCCCCGTCTCCGTTTCTATCGGCGGTTTCTCAGCCTCTTCGTTGCTCGCCCGCTTCTGGTTCTTCAGCCAGTCGATAAAACTTTCTTCTAAAATTTATTTTAACTTATGGGGCTTTCAAAATTCAATTAATGCTTAGGACTACAAGAAATTTGTCATCTGGTAAAGATGGGGAATCGGACTCTATCAAGTGTGTTGTAGTAATTGTAACGAAATGGGCGAAATTTGACCAAATCAAGCATTTACGCCAAAATAATAAATGGGCCTTTAAGAGAATTTAACATGTAGAACAAAAATATCAGTCTGGGAAAAGGCTTACATCTAATTCACCGGTCTAGGTCAATCTCATTGTGGTTCATTACCCAAACTAATGAAAACTGAAACCCGCTGACCATGTCTAGAAGCCTGTATCACATGTATATTAGATGGTAGTTTGTATGATTTCCTACAAAAACCAAGACCTGTTTTATCTTTCTGGCAGGCTAGCAGTAGTCCTGGGTGGGAGCAAGATATGCCGGTGGTCCAGCCTACCTCCAGACATCATTCATCTGATATCTACAAAACTGCCCGACCTTTCAGATCGTGTCCGTGTTCGTGCTGTCTGCAAGACATGGCATTCATCTGTTTCTGTTTCGGATCCTTCACCACGCCTTCCTTGGTTTCTGAGCGAGAGGGTGAACTGGGATGATGAAATCCTCTATTACTCCTTATCCTCTAAGCAAACCTATAAAATCCATTGCCAAAAACAAATACTCGCAAATTTTCTAGGCACAGCTGGCAGCTTCATCTTTTGCTGCCAAGATGGTTACCCTGAATCTGTGGCCCTCTTGAATCCCTTAAATGGGCTTGAGATCTCTCTTCCAGCTCCCAAAGATTTTGAGGTGCTTGGAGTCGTCTCCAACCCATTACAGGATGACATTGTCGCAGTCTCAGGGTCTGAAACATTTACATACGGCATCTGGATGGCCTTTATGCGGCCAGGGGAAGAGGATTGGGAAATACTCAGCTGGAACATACATTACAAGCAAGGAGTGTGTCTATACCATGAGGGCTTGTCTTACATCAATGAGTATGGGGAAGATACATTGATCGAGGATGCCATGACTAGAGAGCTTGTTGCTAGTATACCGTCTCCAAAATCCTTTCATTTATCATCTCAACATTTGTTGGAGGCATGTGGAGAAATCTTATTAATCTTCAAGAATAATGCTTCTGATAGGCTGCAGGATTTTGGTTTTGAAATTTATCAGTTGGAAGAGGCGAGCGGTAATTATCAATGGGTGAAGATAAGAAGTATTGGTAATCAGGTGCTGTTTTTGAATTACATTGGTGGTTTTTCTGTACGGGACAGCAAGCTCCCTGGATTCAAAGGAAATTGCATATACTTCCAGGATTATGATTCAATGTCCAACCGCGTACTTTGCTGGCATGACTTAGAGAATGGTACCACAGAAGCACTGCCAAATTTTTGGGGAGGGCGGGGCACTTGGATTATCCCTAACTTAGGCTAAATGTAACTTATGTTATGGTTCGTAAGAAGCAATTGTTGATCACCAATTACTACTTTTGGTTTCTTGGATTTGTTATTCCTCTACTTTTATGTATTGTCAGTATTTAATAGTATTAGGTGGTTGTAATAGTTCGAAGATACCAGGTCCTTTTGCTCATCAAATTAACATGTAATATGAGAAATTAATCTTAGATTCCAGCCAGATTGATATCTTTTGTTTTGTATCTTGGTTATGTTTGAGATAAAATCATTCGTGATGTAAGAAAGGAGATGATGTTTTGCGTTTTAGATAAGTAGAAACTATTCTTACTCTCTCGGCACACAGCATAACAAACTTCTGATGCGTCTTCTTCATAGACTATATTTATTTTTCATAGTTCTGATGGTCTTTCATTGCTCTTTCACTTCACTTTCCGGACTACGTTCCAGCCAAGCGTTTGTTAATCAGCACTTCACTGTATTTGGATATGAGAGGTGTCTTTATGTCTTCGAATTTGAGGTAATTATGGGCGCATAGCTGAGTAAGCTGACCAAACGGAAGAATTTTATTTTTAATCAGGGTTCTGGTTTGTCTAGAGGTAGAGATTCAATTTCATTTGTTCGTTTAGAGATATTTTTGATAAAGAAAAATAATTAATTTTCTTTAACGACTGAATGCGACCAGTTCTCATATGCTCTATTTAATAATACTAGTATAAATTGTTAGATTTAGAGACGTCTAAATATAACTGATTAATTTGGACTGCGTGTATTATAATTATGTGTTTAATAAACTATCATAAATAAATATATTGTTGCTTAATTAAATGCCTAAATAAGTGATCAATTCTATTATAGTGAGGCATTTAAATATACATATTTTAGATTAGGATTTGGATCCGAAACGTATAGAAAATATGGAGTAATTGATTATAATTATTGATGGACTGATTATAGTTAATTACAATTAATACTTGTAGCCTTAATTAAAAGCTGGAAATATTAAACTTCTAGAAGGACTATATTCAGTTTTATAATTAAGGAAACGAGACTTATAAGTGGTTGGTTATTTTTGAACCACCAAAGAAAGTAAAACTAAAGTCGGTTAATGTTACAAGTATAAAAGAGGGGCTGGGTCTCCAAGGCTACAACACACAACAATCCAATTCTGCTCCATCAAGAGTGATTATACTCTGTCATAATTCGGTAAACAGAGAAGAGAAAAGGTGTGTTGCTAGCTTTTGGAAGGACTCAATAGCCATAGTTCAACAACACGACGTACAAGACCATAGATACTGATTGAGAGTCAGTTGAAGGCATTAAGAGATGGATTGTAAGTTTCCGCTGCATTATTAATTTATTTCTGCATAGATGATCTTGGGTTTATGATAGAATTGCTTTTGCAAATTCCTACATAAATATGCTGTCATGGTTAGTATTGGTCAATATTATGTCAAGTAATATATTATTATGATTTACGAGAGTTATTGAATAAGCCTACGGGGGTGACAAAATAAGAATAACCCTTCTTAGCTTAGCTAACACTTGACCCGGCCTCGTGAAATGTTTAATTCACGCTAGAGAAGAGAAACTTTCGCTTCTAAAACTCGGTTCAAACTCCAAGTACTAGGAATAAGAAGGGTTACAAATAGATTCGATTCTTATCTTAAAAAAAATGATTAAGGTCTGAATTGGTCTTCTTTTCTTTTTATTTATTTATTTATGGATCTGCTGTGGCATTTGGTCAATTTTAATCATTTGTCTTAAAATATTGCTAGCTTTTAGCGGAATGTCACAATATTTTGTTGTTGATTTCTTCGCAAATAATTAAAAGATCCTTGCCAATTAGTGGGATTGCTGGAAAATCACAGATATTACCTATTCTTGGATTTCAAATTCTTACTGATCACCGATAACAACTCCTAGGAAGCGAGTTACACGGCGACACCAATTCAAATATTTACATCGAAAATAATAAATCCTAAATGTGGAACAAATCGGTCCCAAAAATAATTTATATGGTTCCACCACGGTCTTGGTCAATCTCATATTGGTTTATCACCCTGAAAATTTTAAGAAGCATAGACCATATAATTATATATAAATAAGTCAGTCGTTTGTATATGGATTCTTGTTTAAACCAAGAGTTATTTTTTAACCTTTTTTTTTTTTTTTTTTTTTTCCTTCTTTCTATCTGGCATAGCAGCCATGGCTGCTGGAGATAGTTCATGCCAGTGGTCCAGCCTTCCTTCAGATCTCATTCATCTTATATCTACCAAACTACCCGACCTTTCAGATCGTGTCCGCTTTCGTGCTGTCTGCAAGATGTGGAAATTATATGTTTCTGTTTCGGATCCTTCACCATGCCTCCCTTGGTTCGTGAGTTGTGACATGGACGGAACTGATGAAATAGTCTATTATTCCTTATCCTCGAAGAAAACATGCACAATTCATTGCCCGCAACAAAGAAACTCATATTTTCATGGCACGGCTGGTGGCTTTATTCTTTGCTGCAAAGATAGTTCCTCTCAATCCATGTCCCTCTTCAATCCTCTAACTGGGCTCGAGATCTCCATTCCAAATCCAAAAGAGTTTGAAGAATTTTCAGTCGTGTCAAACCCATTTCAGAAAGACTTGGTGGTAATCTTGGGATCTATACTAGATTCGGATGAAACCTTTGTGGGTTTGATACGTCCAGGTGACCAAGCCTGGGTAATACGCAAATTGGATATGATGTTATATGAGAGAGTCTGTTTATGGTACGACGGAATGTGTTATATTAATGAGTATGGAACACCTACGTGGATCGGGGATGCCACCACTAGATTAATTCTCTCTACTGTACCACCTCCTCCAAGAGGCTCTCGACCAATGTCACCTCGTTATATGTTGGAGACATGTGGAGAAATTCTACTAATATTCACTTATATGGCGTTTATGTATAAACTGGAAGAAATTGATTTTTCTATTTACCGGTTAAATAAGGTGGGGGAGAATTATCAATGGGTTAAGGTAAGAGACATCGGTGATAGGATGCTGTTTCTGGACTATGTTCGCAGCTTTGCTCTTAGGGCCAGCGATTTTTCTGGATTCAGAGGAAATTGCATTTATTTCTATAAATATGATTATAAGCGTCTTAGATATCTGCTTTGTCGGCACGACTTAGAGACTGGTACCACTGAAGTACTGCCAAATTTCTCAGGGAAGTGGAGCACTTGGATGATCCCAAATTTGTCTGAATCAAACTAATCTTACGGTTTAGAAGAACTGAAGAAGCAATTGTCTACTAATATTTTCTATTTCTTGCTTTTTTTTTTTTAGACAAGCTACCAGCGGTTGTCTAGTAGAATTTCTTGTTATTGTAATGCTATATTTTTAAGTTTACCCATTGTCTGTAGATCCGCGCTCAATCATCTGTGATTTGAGAATTTTATAAATTGTTTTTTTAGGATGAATTTTATAAATTGTTGCGCTATTGAATTAATCGTCACGTATATTCAATGCAATTAATACAGTAGCTGTCAACTAAATTTTTTCGGTGGAAACAAGAAGAAAAACACAAACAATTAATACAAGGATAAAAGAAAAATCTAACACAGAAAAACGGAAGCATGCAGTAAATCTTCACGTTGCATCCTTTCCCTTGAGCGCCTTCAGCAGTAAGGTAAACTCCTGTGCTCTATTAATTAAGTTCACCAGATTGACTGGGTTATTCGAAACTGTCCGGTTTGAATATGTCACGAGAAAGAGATGAGGTAGTGGACTGAAATTGGGCAAATTAACTCAATGAGCACGGAGAAATTAAATCCGGGAGTTATGAAAAAAATTATTTCGTACTTAATATTGTGACTGATAGGATGCAAGCATTATCAAGAAATTAGCTTTTTAATCATGTAATTAGGGACTGTTAATTGTTATTTGGGTAGTCTTTAATTGTAAGCTGAGTGCTCAGGCGTTAAAATAGAATCTGAAAACTTATGTCATAATTTCTAATTTTACTCTCTATTTCTTCAATATTTCTTCCAACTTATGGCAGACATTTTGTTTGACGCAGAAGTTTTTTTCCGAGGTATCATTGTATAATCTTCTTTTCATGTTGAAGTCCCAATCTTCAAATCCTTATTCTTAAGATTAATAGAATAAGAATCTAAATGCCTCACTCTTACTTAAAAATAGTAGATATACAAAAAAAAAAAAAAAAAAAAAACAACGTATTGCAAGAGTTCCAGATGCGTGCATGTATGTTTTTCTTAATATAACTTTTCTTTCAATAAAAAAGATTTATTACACTCAAATTAGTCTGAAAACAGTGTAGCCAGGAAACTATTCGATTTGAGAGTTTTTATTTAACGGATTGTATACATCACATTATGTGATCTAAACTATGAAACGAATTTGTTTATCAGATGCGGAGCGATACTTTTTGAACTAGTTTTTAATCCTATGAACATCAAATCCACCATCTCCGACAGCTGGCAGGGCCTCATGGTACTGCACATAATTCAACGATTTTCATGTTCAATTTTTAGCTCTTACCATCAGTTTCTTTATCGGAAGTAAGAAACTGCGACTCTATTTTCAAAAGGAGAGTATGCTTCAACCGCATAAGTGAACAAACGTAAGTATAAGTAGGTAGTTTGTTGCTTGGGCTTAATGCTTGAGAAAGTAGTTCCTTTCCACAAGATTAATCGCTATAATAATATATATAAGTGAATTGCCTAGCCTAGCATAATTTGCACAATCAACTCAAAAGTTATGTGGCACTTTACAATGAAACAAGTTGCTAATTTTTTTTTATTTACCACATTTATAACCTATTTCATTAAAGCGACATGGTTGTTTACAACACAAAGATCAGAACCATATTTTCCAGAATTATTGTTCTCCTAAAACATTAGAAAATTTCAGCCTATCTCAATCTCAGTACTGATATCAATTTGATACCAGTCTATTCTGGCTCTGAGTGAAGAACTGAAGATATATACTATTTGGTCAGGATATGTACCAGTAAAATCTTATAAGAATTTACAATTGCGAATCCAAGAACATCTCTTGAATTTTTGTCATCAGGACATGTCTACACGCGTCAAACATGCACGTTTCTGTGTTAGCCGATCACTGGATCGAGCCTCAAGACCAGGCCAAGACTGAACTACAGGCTTATCATTCAGAAAAAAAAAAATAAATAAATAAACAAACAAACAAACAAAGTACATGCTTAAGGAAACGTAAGCTTTATTGTTTGTAAATTGCAACTGAATACTATACGTGGATCATCTTAGCGCACAACACCTATCTACTTCACTGTGATTCTTTATGGCCGATTTATTGCAACAATTTCACCCAAGTTAGATGCCATGGCTCCCACATATAATGGAAGAAAATTATGCATCTTCAAATTAAAATAAAAATGGAAGAAAAGTTTGTATAATAATTGTACTATGTGATTTTATATGTGCGATTCAAATCTACTGCATCTAACACGATATTCCTTAATTTCCAAGAGAATCTTCAAAAATTCACAGGTAATTGGACACTAACGTTTTAAATCGTATAAGAACATGCACATGGGAGGTTTCCATATATATATATTCAGTAATTCACCACACATTTTCCATAAGACAGATGACCACAAATTCAGACAGACATGAATAGTACTAGAGTCCTTCGCCTATGCTACATACTTCACCAAAAACTATAGACATATATATCTACTTATATATAGTAGGAGTACTTAGTACCCACCATAATACACATAATGCACAGCTAAAAAGCACACCACACACTGCTGGTGTGCTGGAGATTAACCTCTCCAGCCGACCATTAGCGTGCAATATGCGTAATACTAAAAAATCTATATAGCTCAGTTTTCAATACATAGCTTAATATATAAAATAATACAAGGGGGAAAAAAAAAGAAGCACAAACAGGATACCAGTGCAGGAAAGCTTCAGCCACGGCCATGCTGGCGGTCCCTCTGCAAGCCCCAGGTGTGCACAGAGAGGTGCAGCTGCTTCGCCGCGATAAGCAGCTCAACAGCTTGCCTCGGATTCAATATCTCCATGGTCAGCGCCCTTGCTGTTGACATCCTCAGTGCATCAGCCTCCTCCACCAGCTTTGCCAGACCATCCGCATAAGTCTGCAATGCCGCTGCCGCATCTCCATCCCACCCAGCAGCAAACCCGGCATGGCTGTCACCAAGATGTGTAGAAGAAGAGGAGGAAGAGGAAGCAACAGCAACAAAAGAATTTCTTGCTGTGTCGGTCTGTTGCCTTTCTCTGACAATCCGTAAGAGGGGATTGTCACCCACGTCCTCATGCAACGTTGCCAGCCGGGATGTCATCCGGTCCTCGGTACGCAGCGTCCTCTGGTGAAGGTCATTGACCTGTTGCAGCTGATGGGCTGAGAGTGCCATCATGCCGACGTTTATTGGGGTCCGACGGTCCTCGAGAAATTCCTCGAGATGTGCTTCCATCTCGTAGCCAGTGAGCGAGTAGAGGAGGCGGATCATTAATGATGGGCGGCAACCCCCCATCCAAAGCACGGAGTTCTCAAAGGAAGTGCACCAAGGAGGGCAGAAGAAGGTCGATCTATCTTCGGGAGCCAGTGTCCTGCGCTGCTCAGTATAGCTCTCGTAATTCCGCATGCACTGGTCGATTATCATGCGGAGCTGCATTTGGGATGCGCCGGGTGTCACGGAGACCTGGAGGAGGTCGGTCAGGTCGGAGTTCTGGCCCTCAAGCCAGCTCTCATAGCAGGAGACAAAGCGCCTATGCATGTTAGTAATTAAGTAGTTTTTTTTTTCTTTTTTTTTTTTTGAGTATGGGGAAGAGACTGTGACGGTCGGGGGTCGGGAGTTAGGGCCGAAATAAATAGAATGACGAAATTGCCTGAAACAAGGTGCTGCGTACCTGGTATCAGTTTGTATTTGGTAACTGCATATGGAATAGTAATAGCGTCTTTTCTCTACGCGCGGGTTATATAGATTCACGTTTTCAAAACTGCTATCGTGTCCGATTGGAACCGTCCAAATTTTGATATGACAAATTATGAGGAACAGAGCATACCAACGTCGACTTATCTTTCTTTTATGTTTAATCGATTATTACGTTATCAACCAAAAAAGTGAGTAAAATACACAACATGGTCATCGATCGAGTTTACGATTTTACAAGCGCATTTAATTTTACATTGCCGTCCCAATTATTTTCAATTAATGGGATTGTTATTTTCAATTGTCGTATGATAGTGGGCAGACTGATAATATTTACTTTGCGCGGAAGAATTTAATTTGTTTTATAGATTCCTTAACAATTCTCCATTTGTGATAACACGTCATTAGATATCTCTTGATCTATCTAATAATTGAAAAATGTGTGATATCATCAATCGGCCAGAAGATCTTCCAACAAATATTCTCTAGATCATTGATGTCATAATTAGAAATATTTAGAGTTAGTTTATTCAGTCGTGTAGTCGCATTACTTAGATTCATTGTACTTATATAAATATTCAAATATTCATGAACATTAATTATCTGTATAATACATAAACCTACCCATATATACTTAAAAAAGTTCAACAAAATAATAATTTCGCCACGAGTGCAAATTAGAAACATTAAGCTCTATTATAAAATCAATATATATTTTAAAGACTACCATCAGTCGTTTTTTATGCATGTTTATAGAGTTTTGAATCATGAATCACAATGTCAAATAACAATGATTAAATTGTGTGACTGAATTAGTTATGATTTACACCTATTTATAATTGTGAACAACATGACTAAATCATAATATATATTTCGACTTCTTGTAATTACATGCTGTACAATTTTTGTATGAGGATTGTGCATCGATATATACTTATATGGAAGAATGGTCTCCCTAATCTCTTTCTAGTTAGTATATATTATAGAAATCTATATATAATCTATTCTATACAAGGCTTTGATAAAAAAAAAAAAGGATTATCATATGAGATTTTATTGGATTAGAATTGATTTTTTAGGATTTTGTTGGATCTAATAATATTATAACTTCGATCAAACGGAATCAAATTCACTTATTCCGATGAAAGAATTTTAATAATATGAAGACTCGATGGGATTTTCAGAAAAAAAAAAAAAAAAAAAACCACACATTTTAATCAGGACCTAGTGTAAGCAAGGTAGCTATAGAAATTTTCAAAATGAAAATCAACTATCTACTGTATTCAAAAAAAGAAAGAAATAAATAATCCCAAACTTTACAAGCTTTTTCCAAAGCATATATATGGCTTTCTAGATGTATTCGATGATGTAGAAAAAAAAAAAAAAAAAAAAAAAAAGAAAGATCTTTTCATCTTATAATGAAGTATCACACAAAAAAAGTAAACAGGTGTTCTTAACATCCTCAATTTCGGAATAAGAACAGGCCTGTGCTTGACAACGAGTGTAAAGTTAAACTCATAGTTCTTAATGTTACTATATATCTTGCTCTTTGCAAAATAAAATTGGTATTTGATATTCCAGCAAATAAATTTTGGGGGTGAACATGTGCAATAGCCGCTTATGCGATTCAAGATCAGACTCAAAATTTTTATCATTTCCATACTGAAAATGTTATACATGCAGTTTCTCAAAAAAGGTGGTATGGACGAGCAAAAGTTGCCATTGACTGTATCATAGCAAACGGTCTGAAGGGCCCAAACTTTCATGATGCTGTTCGATACATTTTAGATTAAAAACTTCATGGGTAAATTCTGGTCTGGTTCTTTTGCAATTACAGGATTATTGAGGGTGCGTATAATTAATTGTATATACTTCCACGACTATTTCGTATTTGCTGCAATTGCTAAAAATTTCGGTAACGTACGAAGAGTACGACGTTTCTAAGATTTTTTAGTCATGACGCATTGTCAATATTTTTTATGGCTTTAATTTGTTTGTTTTTCTAATATGTTAATATGATGATTATTGTATTATGTTTATTTTCTTTTACGAGAGAAGAATAACTACGGTACACTCTAAAGTACGGAACAAGCGGTATTTTAGAATTGTTTTTCAAGTGGCCGATCAAAATCGTACGGTATGTTCTTCATATTGAAATATCCTTAGAAACAAATTTTTACATTTTTTTAATTGTTTTACTATATTTTCAGATTTTACAAAATCCTTAATCTAAAACATTAGGCCCTCCATTTATAACGATTTTACAAAATCTGAAAAATATTATAAAAAATTCAAAAAATGCAAAAATTTGTTTCTAAAGATATTTCAATATGAAGAACATATGTACAGTTTTAATTGACCATTTGAATTTCGAATCTTAAAAAATAACTCTAAAATACCGCTTCATCCATGCTTTAGAGTATATCATAGTCGTTCTCCATTTATGAAGAAGTATGTGTTTATATATACTAGCAGCAGTGCCCGCTCAATGTGCGGGCGGACTTTAATATGTAAATATATTATTTGACATAGATATGTTGTCTATTTTCAATATCTAAGATTAACATTGTCATGATTGGTGTTGAAGGTAGCAGTATTCAATACATAGAAAAACTTCAGTGTAAAAATTAAGATAATTTTATACATTGAGTGCATGTGTGAGTGTGATATGAGAGCAATTAATATTTTTGAAATGAAATTTTATTACCTTAATCATTTCGTAAAACACATCGGTATACAAATTTTTTTTTGAATGTTTCATGGTTTTATCAGCAACTTAGTTGTTTGTCAGGACATACCATCATTAATGTCCATTAAACATAATATAATGACAATTTAAGACACTAAAACTGACCTTCAAAAAAAAAATTAAGTCACTAAAATTTGTGGCAAAGTGACGGTATACCATTTCTAATTAATAATTAAAATTTTTATATTTAATAATTTAAATTTAAAATAAATTAAATCATAAGACAATACCAATTACAAAGCACAAATAATGTTAAATTAATTGATTGGCAACTCTCCATTTTTACTAACTTAAGTACGCCCTATGCCTCTCAGTTTATATGGTTCGTTCACATTTAATAATGATCCAAAAAAAATGTTGCGACTTTGCAAAAAAAAATAAATGAACGGCATACTATCTTGTATCTTTTCATAGAAAAATGTCAAATATGAAGATGCAACTCTAAATAGAAAGGGCTCTAAAAATTTTCATTATTAATTAGGCTCTAAAAATGTCAAGTGCGCTGCATCTTGTTTCTCAATTAGACGGAAAACCAAATAACACAGTTATTTCGTCTAGCAATACACATCCAACCATAGATCAAGTCGATCCAACGGCAGAAAAATTGTTTACTACTTAGATCTAGAGTGTAACACCTATGCGTTACATGCATTTATAAGTAGTAGAGATATATATAAGTGTATGCATAACTGTTAAAACTAATACAATTTTTCTTGAAGTTTATTGTTTACATATAGGTATGTAGAATTTGATTAAATTATATTTATTTTGGGGAGAGTTTTAATGTCATAAGTTTTTTGTACCACAAGATATCATAATCTTACATTTTTTAATTAATATTTCAAAATTTAAAATTCAAGTGTATCATTAAGGTATTCTTGGACTCTCGCATTTAATATTCAACTTATAGTGAATTTCAAAATTTGGTCATGAAATCCAATTCACAAGGTATCATAATCGTGCATTGAACACTTGTAGTGAATTTCTTTGTTAATTAACCTTCATTTAAAATTTCTTTGTTGGCCGAAACTGCATTAATTTCTGTTTCTGATGGACTGTCGCAATTTATTAGGTATTCTCTCTGTTGAATGCGCAGTTACAGTACAACGTATTCCTTTAAGTGTTTCCTTTACTGATGCATACAGTCCTTATCGATAAGTTCAAAATAAAGCGGTGTGTTGTCACTTGTCAAGTTTCCTCATCGTCCTATTCAATTTATTATTCCACCTCCACGATATTCATGTCGGCATGCAAATTATTCTTGAATTAGAGATAAAAACCATGTAAGTATCATGTCCCGAAGGAGGTTTGAGACCGGAAATTCTCTTTAAATAATAAATATATGTGTGGTGCAAGATTTCTTATCCGTTTATTTGAAAAATAAAAAGTTTCTTGTCCGTATATATATAGTTATATGTTCCTATAATCCTATCCGTTCTGCTTCTTTTTGCGGCCACTCTGCGATAGAAAGATACTTACCACTGTATATTTAAATCCGTTCTAAACATGTGGTTCTAAATCGTTGATAATTTTTCTCCCCGAACAAAGCAGGTAGGAAAAATAAATCAGAAAAATGTTTTGTGGCAGCTCCGTATGCACATTAATACCAATCAGAAAATACCGGAGAGACTATGAGGCCATGCATATTATAAATGAGAAAAAATTTTCTTTCATCAGTTTTAGTCCCCTTGTGCATTTCATTTTATGCGATTTCCCATTAATTGTTTCGACTTCTGCAAGTCTTTCCGTCTCTGTCATTGGGTTTAAAACGGTTATTCGTTATTCAAAGGCTTAAAACTAATTAGTTAGTTGAATTTCTAAAATGTTAAGAAAATAAAAAATACAGAAAAATATAAAATCTGGTTTGCTTAAAGATTCAATTTGAAGATGAAATTGAGGATCGGACATTTGACACATAAAATTTGAAAACGAATGCATGAGATCCCATCCGTGCTATGTCTAGCATTCAAATTAACACTGAAAAAATATATTATAATAACCTTTATTTGAAATATTAACATCAGAAAGTGGAATTAATAACAAAAAAGAAATTAGAGTATTAATTTCAGACACAAATTTTCGGAAAGTTGAAGAATAAACATTGCGATCGAAAAGAAGATATTAGTTATGTATTTGCAGAAAAATATTATTGATGTGACTATGGTCAGGGACTTAGGGGTATAGTTAGAGGTGAATATTGTTTTTCATTTTCAGAAAAATTTATTCTGAAAATGTTTTTATTGTACATGATATCTTTTGTTGTTAAAAATGTAATTAACTAGCTTTTCATACGCGCTTCGCGCGTGAGGCATTGTTCTTCCCAGTTTGAAAGCCAAATGGCTTAGTCACCAGTCACCAACTGAACTATAACTTTAGTAATAGTACTATACTCACAACAATATACATAAAACATTGTTTATATTAGTTGATAATTTCATTCTTCTCCTATAAATGAACTGTTCCCCCCTACTTGGGTTGCTTTTATTTCAAAAAAATAAAAAATAAAAAATAAATGAACAATTCCAATTTTGTACCAGTATAACCTAAGTCAATCGACTTGTTGAATAAAACCAGACCATTCGGTGATATCGACCCATTACCAATTACTTTTAAGTCGATAGCCTTATTTTACTGAGACGTTTGCTGCATATGACAGAGTTACATTTGTAAAAACCAGAAAAAAATAAAAGTTTTGCAAATGTTTTGGAGTTTTTTTTTCAATGCAAAACATAGTAAAGCTCTATGGCAATCTACATTACCTGCACCACTCATGTATCAACCCAACATGAAAAAAAAGAGGGCCAAACCTAAAATTTAGTGCAACACAAAGAAAGAAACACCAAAGTCGGGAGCGCCTGAAAAAATAACAAAGAATAAGAAATGTAATCGGTCAAAGGAAAAAAAAAAAAAAAGACATGAAAGATTAGAAATCCCTCACTGTAAGAACCGGTACAGATGACAGAAAAAATATAAAAATCTAATAAACTCAATATTACTTCAATCCATCAAAGGAATAGCCCAATAGGAAAAAACATCAACATAAAAATTAGGATAAGAAGAACAATATCTAAGAGTTCATGTAATCGGTATTTTCTGAAATGATCTGGTAGTCGTTGGTAGCAACACATATAAGCATGAGCATTGCCGCCATGCATCTGAAACAACAAATTCACTTTTTGTTTTGTTTCATCATCTCTATTAGAGATCCATTAATAAGCAACTGAACTTTCTGAAAGTAACAACTCATACCATTGCAATATTCAATTTGAAGTTACAAACACCCGAGCATACATAAAACAACCTAGAAAAGGAGGCATCAATGTACTAATTTGTTGTAGAGATAAACATTATTAATTATAATTATTGATTTGTAAAAATCATTTAATGACCAAAGAAATATTTTCAATTTTTCCATCTCTATACTGTTCCCTTTTGACAAACTCACCGTAGGAATTTTGAATCGTCTTTTTTAACAAATTCAAACAGGTATAGTAGCTTTTCTGAATAGTAGGATGAGATTATGCTGGCTTGATTGGTCAGATCCAAGTATGAATCTATTTTTTCTGATGAAGACACGCATATAGAATTTATTAAAAATTCAATAGAGTCGCAAATTAATTAAACAACGTAACTAAACAAAACTGATTCAGTGCAAAACATTGTATCTGGAAATCTATGTTTTATACCTGTTCAAACTGTATTTTATTGTCTCTCTTCCTGTTCCAGCACTGTGATTTCTAGTTACTGTCATAAATCCTCTATAATCTATGTCTCGCCCTATAAATAAGAAATTCGAAAAGATTAGTCGACAATCTAATTTAGTAGAACCCTAGATGTCATTGTTAATCGAAAACACCATCAGCACTATCTAATTAAATGAATGTAAGCTCGAAAATTTTACAACATGATAATTTGGGTACTTGTTCCCTGCGAACTAAATAGTAAATATATTGGTATGATTTTAATTTCATGTGACTTAGACTAAAAAACTATTGTGGACCAACATGGTGGTTTCTAGGAGGTATATTCTCATAAACTGATCGCAAATCCATTTGGCAATTAATAATCTAAATTGACTCGTCAATTAACCAATATCATGAGTACAAATAATTTAGTTGCTAAATTGACTCATCATTAACTTATGAAGCCCGCATCCATACCTGCAGCCATGACAGCAATTGTCCATGTCTAGCCAAAGTACAGCAGCACTCCCACTGTTATATCTGTAAGCATGAACCTGAAATTGAATACAAAATGTAGCCTAGTGCCTAGATCAGTACTGCGAATGAAATCGATATCTAACTAATATATCAGTATACATTTAATATTTTGTTATCAATGCCAAGCGTGCTAATTTCAATGGTTTATCCACATATTTGCGTACAAAAATAAATACTGTAAAGTACAAATAGAAAGAATGTCATTATATTCATGGAACTGATCTTACTGAAGCCGTCCAAATTTTCTAATCATATACGCATCTGTAACTAAGAGCTCAATTTGGCTGACAAAGAGGAGCAATTGCTGAATTGCTCACTGTAAAAAAGAGAGAAGGGTGTGAGAACAAAAGAAAAGCTAGAATATGGAGCTCAATCAAATCGGAAAACAAAAGAAGAAATTGACCTTTTGTCGCTTGAGAGCATTTCGTTGATTGGTAGTGGAATTAGCAGGACCAGTTTAGCCCCGGAAAGCTTTGCTATGCCTAGAGCCATCATGCTTCTTCTGTGCGGCTCCAGATTAGCAATTTAGCAAGTTCACCCCTTTTCTTTTCCATACATCAACCTTACCTTGAATGGCCAGAGCACATTTCAGAATGTAGCATTATTTTACTGCAAACAGTAGAACTAAAATCATGATTGTTGATCTAGTAGCAATCAATGTCAGAAGCAAATATAGAAAATCGATCAACCTCCTAAAACTAATCAAAAAGGCAAATGGAAGACCTCACCATTCATCCAACAGAAAAACTTACACAAACAAAAAATCACTCGCCAAAAACACTGATTCAGCTCATTAACCCCAGGTCCGAAAGGTTCTCTAATCAAAAGGTAACCCGTTGATGTTCAGAACTATTGGAGCAGATAAATTTGGCCCAAATGCAAACATTTAAGAAACACAACAACTAAAAACGAAAGGAAAAAAAAAAGACAGAGAGGAGAAAGATTACAGATCTGAGGTCGCCATACCAAAGAAAAGAGGCTTAGGAGCTAGGGTTCAGGCAAACCGACGGGAAGAGAGAGGCGTGGCTCAGCAGCACTCTCATGCGGCTGTATGATTAATAGTATGAAGAAATAAAGCGATAAGATAATAAGCATTGGAAGAAATTAATAAACTGATAAATGAAAACAAACAAAATTGATAAGATAATTAGTAAGCATTGGAACAAAACATCTTGCAAGAACTGTGCATCGGACAGTTGGAATCCACAAAAAATAAAACCCATTTGGTGAGGAAAGTGGCAAGTAGTAAAATTGAGGTCCCAAATTTGTCAAATATAATTGGGTGCACAAATTAAGCACACTTTAAGTCTCTCCAAAAACCACCAACTGAGAATCAAAAAAGAGCAAGCAAGCTTGCAATGTGCAGCTAAGACCCAATGAAAATAGCCTCCATTTGACATGACATATATTGGTCAATAAAAGGGGACTAAAACGTAAGGGAAAAAAAAGGCAGAAAACCTGTACTCAGAGCTATCAGCGAGATAAGCCCCATAACTAACAATGGAGGCGGCAACCAAGACAGGGTGATGATGATGAGTCTAGCGGAAAAGGTCGCGAGCCTTAGGGCGATATGGACGCTCTTTCACAAGAGATTTTCGAATTCTTCAGTAGAAGTCCTTGGACTGAAAGGCTTGAATGGTAGCCTCATAAGAAGCAGTGATGATGATATTGGCACCGGAGTAGAGGTAGTCCAGATGCACCTTAAACAATAATTAAATGTCATCAATCAATCAATTAAACCCTAATTAATTAATTAATAAGAGCAGGAGAGGCACACCTATCTGGTGGATGAGATGGGGAGAGGTGAGGAGGCACTTGGCGCTCCAGAGAGGGTTGTTAAAGTCGGCACCGTAGGCCTCCAAATTGGACCAGAGTTCACAAAAACTAAGCATGAGTCTGCACGGTATGAACCCTGAACAGTACCCAAAATCATAATCCAAAATGGCTCTGTACGGTAACTCATGCTTTAAAAGTCATTGTAAAAAAAAAAAAAAAAAAAAAAAAAAAACGCATGCTTTAAAAGTTAAAATATCTTCCATTTTTTTCAAGTACCAGCTGAAAACTGATATAAATTGGCCATTAACCCCAATTACATAAATGAAGCACAAATAACTCTTCCCACAGATTAAGAAAAAGAAAATTTATACCGTCATGGAGGCCTGTCGACTTTTGCCTTTGCTCTTCATGAATGGAAATTTAAAACCCTCAAGATCACCATTCTTAATGCTAGTTTCCAACTGCATAGATGAATTTACATATGTTTCAAACAATAGCAAAGTGCATTATGAGTAAAGAATCATTTTAAGAGCATGTTGTGGCAAACCTGTACATGCAGAATGCATATCAGTATACTTGCAATAGGCAACCAGCTCTCTTCTGCTGAGAGGGAAAAATTTGTCATGAAAAAGTTAACACAACATTTTTCAAGAATATCAAAACAAAAGAGGAGGCATTGCATACTTCTATAATTTCTTAATGTATATTCAGACATTCTCGGCTTGTTAGTTGTCGTTTTTTGTACTATCAAATTGTTCTTCCTTCAAAAACCCATTTTGCAAAAATCAACTATAAGTGTTTTTCGTCTTCCTCATTATATAACTTCACTTTTTACCGAGCCTAGATCAAAACGCCAATTGGTAGATGAAACGAACAAAATGGTCATGGATGATGACAAATCTGCCCTTGTCGAAGTTTATGTGGTCTGGTTGTCAGTAATATACCCCAAGAGATATGTGTACAACTGAAATGTGAGGTAAAAAATTTTCTTAGTTTAACAAATTCACATGGATTGACCAAGAAAAAAAAACTGGATTTGATTAATAATCATCTCAACATACAAAAGCAATCATAATGCTTCTTAGGTTTCCATTAAAATATTAATCACAATCAGAGTTATGAAATTCATCCCAAAATATCATTTAATAAAAAAAAGAATAGAAATGTATATGTTTTATAACAAAAGACATACCCCACTCTCAAAAACCACCAAAATTACACGAACCACAGAATCCTGAACACCAATTCTTCACCACACACACTAAGATTTGCCAAATCCAAGACAAAATTACTCAATAAAACATGTACCTCAAGTATGGAGCAAAGTACACAAGAGAATACACAAGATATCGCTGCCTCCCAGTATCCATCCAAGCAAAAACCCATCCCTACACTAAAACCCACATCAGAAATATATTCTCAGACCCAAATTTACCTAAAAAGGGAAAACAAAATCTCAATTTTTTAAAAAAAAAACCCACCAGCCAATTGAAGTAAGGAATGATGCTGATAATCGCCATAACAGCTAACCTCGTATCAGTCGAATCCATGGCGCCATCCCCATCCTCCCCCTCTTCGTGGGTCCCACCTGGTTCAGTCGGAAGTACAAGCGAGCTTAGCGCGAGCGTCGTGGTCCGATTGTTGCAAAGCAAGCGTAGAGAAAGATCTGCGCCGTCGGATTGGAAGAGAGAAAGAAGGGACGACGGAGATGGAGCGGCTAGTGATGAAGAGGTGGGATTGGAGAGAGGAGCGGGTAGAAATGGATTCCACGAGAGGAAGGTTGGGGATAGGACTTGGCGGCGAAGTGGAGAGGAGGGATTAGGTTGGGCGGGTTGATGGGGGAGGCGTCATCAAGGATCGGGAGGAGGCGCGGTATGAATTTTTTGTTCTAGGAGAACGAAGAAAGGAAAGTGATGGTACAAAGGAGAGCGACTATTTGCGCGGAGAGATCGAAGAAGTCCGTTGCGGAGATCGCGAAGCAGAACGTCGATGATTTGATGACGTCATCGTGGTTATTGTAGAAAAGACTCCTCAACTTGGAGTATTGTTTGATTATTTAAATGAAAATATAAATATAAATATACAGATCAAATTTTTGTTCTTTTAAAAAAAATTGTGTAGTACGGACGATGTTTCTTTTATCCCGATACATATGCGGGTATTGATCTCTATTAGAAGGTAAATATATAAAAAAATCAAATTATTTTGGTATTGGATAAATATTTATTTGACATTAATCGTATTTGATATAAATGGAATTGCCCACAAAAATATCAGGATATATTACCAAGCATATATTATAACATTTATAATATATAGGCCGTTCTTACCAAAAGCATAAAACAAGATGAAAAAGTTTATCCCGATATATGCATCCGAGTCTGACAAGGGGTACGTAGGTGGCGCCACCTAGCTCCTCGCTCTCCGGGAGCAAACTGAGAATATTGGATTTTAGCTCTTACATTGTTGAAGATGAAGCTTAATTTGGAGTCTGCCATTTAACTGAATCTTTAGCTAGCTAGCGAATGGGGCCAAGTCGCCGGAGTCAGAGCCATTGGCTGACACACTCAGGCCCCACCACGCAGGTGTCGCCTTCATGCTCTAACACATATCCCTTAAGTGGACTGTTATGGTTTGACTTTTAGTTCCGATCCGATGTACACCGGTTAACGGAAATTACTAGGCCTACGGGCTTTCATCGGAAAAAAAAAAGGAACTTACTAAATTAATTTAATATCGAAGTAGTAAAACAAATTGCATTATAATATATTAATTGTTCGTCCACAATGCACTTTTCTACAGTATAAAAAACTTGTCTGGGCCATCCGTTGACGATTGACTGCTATTATTATTATTTTATTTTTAACAAACATGAGCATATACATATGCCACCGTTGGATCAAATCAGCTGATATATCTTCACCGTTCCGATTTGATATATATGTAAGGCCTTGCGAAATGGAGGGACCAAATTTTACGTGTGACGTAATGCTTTCCTATCAGCTTAGCCTTAGAGTGAATGAACTATTTTTAGGCCTGCACTCTACCGTCTACAGATTATTCTCTAACCACCAGCGAAGCTAGAAATTCATGTCAGCAAGATCTAAAATTTTTTTTACTAAAAACATATGTATGACATAACGTCTAATATAGATATAGTATAACAATAATGTTTAAAAATTAATAATTCTAAGACAATGTGACATAATAAAAATTTATGAGAAATCAAATATATTTATAATAACAACATAAAATATCCGAGAACCAGCTCTTGGTCTAGTGGCAAAGAGCAATGCACCTTAAGTAAAAGTTCGCATGTTCGAAATCCGGCTGGGATCTTTCATGGATATTTAATTTAAAAATAAGTTGGAGGGCTTGACCCCAATTTATCTTCGAAAATAACAACAAAAAATATCCAAAATAATATGTCCAATATCCAAAATAATAATTCAAGATAATAAAAAGTACAACAATTCTCTATGAGTTTTCATTTTCAGATAATTTTGCATAATAAATTCATTAAGAATATATTTGAACACCTCTATTTCTATATATATGCTACAAGATAATCATTCATTCAAGTATCTTCCATTCTATCTTGTTAAGTTTAGAACGTGGTCTGGGTCCGTTATCAGGGGCGGATCCAAAAAATGTTTTTAACCCAGGCACAAAAATCATGGCATGAATCGGCTACACTATAAAAACACCTAACCTCTCAAAATTGGTGGTAAATGAAGCGTTGGGAGCAAAGAAATTTGTCCTAGGTCAAACATTAAGCACAAAATTATTCCATCTCCAACAAAAGCCCAGGCACAGCCCAAGATTACATATACGGTTCATCAATTTTTATAATTTTACCCCAGGCATTTGCCATGGAGTGCTCTACATTGGATCCATCTCTGTCCGTTATACCATTCAAATCAAACGTGACCTGTCCACTTGGGTCCTTCAGATTTCTGAGATGGGTCCGATCTCCTTATGTTTTTTTTAATTCAAAAATTATTGTTATATCAAGGGAAAAAAAATTCAGGTGGGTCCAGGACCCACCAAATTGAGCGTAGCTTCGCCCCTATATGTAACGGATGCCCTCCATTTTTCCTCTCCTTATTGAAGAAATTGTATTTTTTTTTTTTCAAGTTTTACACGACGGCCGCTGTTCAAATTCATAAAACTCATTATTTTACATTAATTGCCTGCTATCATTTGAATGCTTGCAAAGTGTGGCGTATTGTAATTTTAATAGAAAACATATGTATGATGCTAGTAATTTCAAATTCACGGTCCTTCTTGCGCCTTCCCCGATTAATCATTCTTCAATATAATTATAATTATAATCTAAATACCCACCTAAGTAAAAAGTAAATAAAATAAATATTATAATTCCATAAAAATAATTATTATTTGTATAGCAAATATTATATGTATTTAAATTATTAAATTGTATTTTGCACATATCATTATAATTATAATTGCATTTATGCAGTTTTGGGGCTTGCTTGAAATTTCGTCATAGAGAAGTTGGCTACACTTTTGCAGCTAATCAAGGACTAGGTTTGAACAAATGTGTAAACATGAAATATTTTTTTTTTTTAATATTACACTAGAAAGATGCTATCTATAGGGAGGTGTAAATGCTACTAAGTTTTTTTTTTTTTTTTGACAATTTCAATAGTAAGCAACAAAAAATATACCTCAAATATTAAATTTCATAATTTAAAAATACGAATAAACACAACAAACCATACAATACAACATAACATCACACGAATAATTAAAAACAATACAATACAACAAACCATACAATAAGCATACAATAAAACAAACCATACAATACTACATTTATCGAAGATGTATGCTATTTATATAGAACGGAAAACGAAAATTATAATGGTGGACCAACACTCAATTTATCAATACTATCGGAATTTACAATTCTGATACTAATTAAAAAAAATTCAAAACTTTAAAAAATTTAAAAAAATTAAATTGAAAAAATTAAAGTGCTTTTCAAAAATTAAATTGAAAAAATTAAAGTGCGCTGAAAAGTAGGTGAAATCACAAGTATAAATTCCGATACTAATTAAAAGAAATTAAATATATTTTCGCTCAAAAAGTGGATGAAATGTTAGTTTCGGAATCCGAAATTCCTAAACTAGCTAGTTTAGGAATCTCAGATTCCTAAACTAGCTAGTTTCGGAATTTGAGATTCCGAAACTAAGCATAATTAGTTTCGGAATCTCAGATTCCGATACTGCGAAGTCATTTTTAAATTTTTGATTAAAAACAGATTATTTTAAATTTTCTTAATTAATTAAGGTTAGTTATAATTTTTTCGGAGTTGTTTTCAATCGACAAAGAGGATGCGGCCCACTTCAACAGTATTAAGCTTTTGTTGCTTTCTCCTATATGGCTATATGTTCTCTTATTTACCAACGACCCTGGCACCGATCTCCATCTGACTCCTTATCATCAGTAATTAAATACTTCCAACCACTCAATAATTACTTGCTTCAAAAAAAACCATGCAATAATTACAGCATAACGCTTTTTTGTTTAATTTTCTTCTCCTGTTCAACCAACTTGGGCAAGAATTCTAAGTGGGCTTCTCACATAATATTCAACTAAGGAATTTGAATTAGGCCCACTTTTCATTTATAGTTTCGACTCTTTTTAACTTCAATTATGACTGGAGAATGGACTGTCACATGCAAAATGGGAGAATCGATCCAATTTCTTGCTGATTTAAATTTCTTGTTGATCCAAACATATTTAGAACAAGCTGATTCAAATTTAGGATATCATTATTCAAGAGTTAATTTAGTGATAGATTTTATCAAAATAATTTTGTTTGGTGTATTTTGAGGATTTTTTTTCCACGCTTGGTCGTTTTTTATTCTTTTTGTACATTGATTTCTTTTTTTCTTTTGGGTAAGCAATATCATTTTTATCTGAATTTTCTAAAATTAACTTAAATTATGTACGAATAAATAAAAATATTGAAAAGGAAAATTATATCATAAACATGGTTTGAAGGCTTAAAAATCTAGAATTTGAAATTAGAAGAACATTGCAATACATTTTTGCAATATGACCCGCATGGTAAGGACGATAGCAAGCGAGTTTGTATTTTATCAAATCGTCGGCTCCCTTTTCGTGTCAGTATTTAACTCCGATTGGGACAAGCTTCCTCTTTTAATTTCGTCATAATATAAAAATTTTTTTTCCTTCTCGTCCTCCTCGCGATCTCTTACTTGTAAGAACCTAGACAAGTGAAGAATAAGGTACTTTTTACGCGATCTCTTACTTGTAAGAACCTAGACAAGTGAAGAATAAGGTACTTTTTACGGACAAAAATAAGGTTTTTTTTTCTTTTCTGCTTAGCATGCGTCATTGCAGAGAAGCTACCGAAATAGAACCAATCAAATAAATATGCCTCATAGGAAATCATTAGTGTAACGTACTTTTCAGCCCAACAAAATTTATGTTCAAATTAAGCAGAATAGCAAACTCTCTTATATAGGCTTTGCCTATTAGAGTTGTATATATCATTATATTGTTTCCTACAAAATGTCAAAACTCTTCGGCTTTGATCAAAATAGTTTTTATGCGGGATTTTATTGATTACAATTGATTTACAGATTTCTTACGGTCTAATAGCATAGAAATTTCGATCCAATAATATTAAATCTGTTCATTTTGATAAAAAAAAATTTCTAATAAAATGAAATGCCGTGTAAAAAAAATGATTCTAATCTTTAGTGGAGTGATCCGAATTGGATGCATTTACTTAGGAGGAAAATATTGCAATGTGCTCGTCTTGTTTGTTTAGTGATATTTTGACATTGTGTTGCTTGGCATGTGCGGAATCAGATTTAATGTGTCCGTGTCCTTTGTTCCTGTTTTGTAGTAGGTACCATATATACACATACATAGAACGGGTAATTAAATCGCTGTACCTTAACTGCAGTGTCTCCCACCCCAAATAATTTATTAAATAAGACCACAACAAGTAAATAACGAAAGGTTCAAACTAATTTAGAGATCTTTCAGAGTAGGAAAGCGGTACAAGTCGCTTACTGTGACATGACAAGAATTTGCTCTTTATTTATACACAAATCGTGCAAGAGTATAAATCTAAGAATTAGGATATATGTAACTAGAAAAACCCCTTGTCACGCTACCCTGTTTCCAATTACTACACCGATATTGGCGATGTAGGAGTATCCGCTATTTCACTTCCACATCTGCATTCTACTTGTTTTGTTTGTACTCGTATAAATTAACTTTGATTTTCATATGCTTTCTTAATTCAATACGGATAAACCACATCCAGAAGTTTTCGGATGGATAAATACCCAATGAGGTTCATACACGTCAGTGTTGAATGCTTATCGGATCCAGTGGGGTCAAATTAGAAAACATCAGCCAGTTTTAATTTAAGTTTGCCTCTTAATTTACCCACTACAATGTAATGCTACCTAATCTAAAATTGATATACTTGCCGTCCATCAAAAAAAAAACAATTGATTTGCTTGTCAACGGTAGAATATTATAAAACAATCAAGTGTCACAAGTAAAAGTAACTTCATCTTTTTTTTCTTTCTTTCTAGATTGACGTCAGGGGCCACACCGTACAATTTTCCTTATAAATAAATTGATCGAGAAGGTTCATCGCTCTTTATTTCCAGGGAACCGCTCCTTTCTCACGCTACATCACGCTGTTCATTCTATCTTAAAAAAAAAAAAAAAAAAAAAAAAAAAAAAAAAAAAAAAAAAAAAAAAAAAGAGATATCAATCTGTTACTTATATCACTTTTTGGCAACCTCATACGTCTCTATCTCAATCACTATCATTGGTCGGTTGTATTATCAACAAATAAAATTAATTAATAAATAATATTGTTCAAAGTAAATGAGTGTTGGATTAGTATTTGACTTGTTAATAAAATATTTTGAACGAGTAATGATTATTATTTTGGCAATTAGTATATATTGTTCTAATTAAATTATACGATCTAAACAATGTTCGTATTATCTCTAATAGCATACAGATTAAAATTATTGTTTTTTCACATTGTTTAAATTGACGCTCTTTTATCACTATTCTTTTATATATTTAATTAAGATCAAACTGCACCTAAAAAGTCATACATAAGTTTCATTAGAGTAGAAGGGACACCCCATTTAGTTCTCAGGAAACACATGGTTTGAACTTTGAAATGTACAGAGCGCGCCAGGAATAGAATTACGCCTCGGCATAGAAATCCATCTCATCCTCTACCCAAATTAGACAATGGAGGGATCTGTGCATAAGCTCGACTCTGATTGCACGATCACCATGGCGAAAACTGGTTTGAACGACCTCCCTCATGATCTCTTCTTTCTCGTGGTAACAAACCTTCTAGACGTCTTCGATTTTGTTCGCGTACGAGCCACATGCAAGAGCTGGCGTCCCTTGATTTCCCTCTCTGATTCCCCTCGCCTCCCATGGATTTTCAATCGCCGTCTTATTAGCTTCGGTGCCAAACTTGAATTCTATTCTCTGGCCTCTGGGGAATTTCACACTATACACGTCCCGAAAGCATCTGACAAGTTCCTTGCGGGGCCTTCACACGGCTATTTACTGGCCTTCGACACCAGGTGCTTCACCTTGTCCCTCCTTAACCCATTCACATGCAATGAGATTCCTTTGCCACCGCTAGAACTCAGATGGAGTTCTCTTTCCTCATACTTCCGACCTGAACTAATCTGCACCGGCGAGGTTGTGGCTATCTCAGGCTTCACATCACAGAAATTCCTTGTACTGGCATCTTGTCGACTGGGAGAAAACAAATGGATGGCAGTGGAACGACAAGTTCGAACCAACCTTGTGGGGAGATCATACTACAAAGGCATGTTTTTCATCAATGAGTCAGAAATGGGTGCAACAACAGCAATTGACCCCACGGCAGGTGTAGCCGTGTTTTCTGTTCTAGCTCCGGTGCGCCAGCATTCCAATCTGGAAGGTTCCCAGGAGCTACGGGGCTTCGACTACTTGGTCGAGTCGAGTGGAGAGCTTTTAAGAGTCTTTCGTCTTTGGGATGATTATAAGACATTGGAGACTGCGTACTTTGAAATCTATCGGTTGGATTGTGCCGATGGGGAACCTCGATGGGTTAACATGGACGGCATCGGTGACCGCATGCTATTTCTTGATTCTGTGCATGGTCTTTCTTTGATGAACACCGGCGTACAAGGGCTGAAAAGAAATAGCATCTATTTTATCAAACTCTTCAATGAAGGAAATGGGTGGTCTAAATTTCTTTGTAGGTATGATATCATAGAGACCACAACAGAAGTATTACCTTTTGATGTTCAGAAATTGGGGGATGGTCCCTGGATTGTGCCTAGTTTGCAGTAGTTCTCTAGCCTGTTTCTTTTATTGTTTCTGGAAAGTCATTTTCAGGTTAATGTCTATCGCTGCTGATCTACCTTGTTGTTTTCTCAACTTTCATTTTTGTTTCTTTTTTGTACTGACTATCGTGTGGCTTAGATAATATTGTTATATTATTTTAATTAAATAACATTTTAAATCTTAAAACTTTGTTCAAGAGATCCGCTTAATCAATTTTATCCGTTAACTTTTTATTTTTTTTTTCTGATCTTCATTTAATACAAATGGCTTTTTATAATTTTTGGATTAAGCTGGGCAGCATGTTTTCATTTAATTTCCAACTTGAACAGAACAATTTATTATCTGTGGAGAGAACATACTCATTTTTGCTTTAATTTATACAAGGGAACGCACCTGGCAGATTAAAAAACAGATGACGAATTAGATTTTCGTTTTCCTGAAAAAAACTTTTGACACTATCCTAATTTTTTTCCCCGTTAATATTTTCTCGAAAAAGCTGATTAATTGCATATTCATAAATTTGACACGCAGTTTTTTATATAAAATTACTGCTAGATCCTCAACTTTTCAAAAATATTTTTGGAGCCAATTAATCCATTAACTGAGTCGTACATGTGTTTTAATATCAGGAGACGTAATAAATAATTAAATATCATGAATTCATGATCTGCTCCTTTCATTGGCACCATTTACTCATTTAGTGAAATGCCGATGTTTGGTTGTTCCTAATTCATGAACAAATAAAACATTGTGTGCCAAAGGCACCAATCATATCAAGGCGTTTTGGTGTTAGCTGCTATAGTGTTATCCGTCCTTAACTCCTTGTGCAGCACTACTTTGCTAGCAAACATCGCTATATCCAACCGAAGTACCAAATTAATGTTGGAAATCATTTCAAAATAAAAAAGGACAAGTATATGATAAATTAATTTGTCGTTTCTGATGAGTTGCTGATTTTAAATGCGTGTCTATAGAAAATATAATTATAAAATTTATCAATACAATAGACATGAAATAATTGAAGAATAAAGTTCAAATTAGCTTGATCAATAATGCGCTATGCACAGATTTAAAAATACTATTGCTCTTCCGTATGATGCGAGATTTCTCAGCATATGCAATCTTACAGATATTATGACGATATATTTAAATTTTCACTGTTCTACCCAATTGTTTCAGTTTTTTTTTTTTTTTTTCAGTGTTGTCATGTTGTCAGATCGATAGCCGAGACAAAATTCGTCGCCGGTCCTAGACCAATTGGTGCAATCCTAATTAGGATTTCTTTCTGGTGAAAAAATATTTTTGTGGCGGATCAATGTGCACCCAATGGGGTGCACTGTCCGGCTGTACCTCATTTTATTTTCCTATTAACATTTTTGTATGTATTTTATAATTATGTGGACCATTTTAACAAAAAATTATACCATAAAAATATCAACTGTTGAAATCCATAATTAGAAATTCATTTTTTTTTCAATAATAATTTTATTAATATTAGTATTAGTATTAATATATAATTGATTATTTATTTTTTAATCATGATGATGACCACTATTGAAAATTTTCTAGCTCCTCCATAGAATCCTAATTATTTTATATAATACTTTTGAATGTATAAATTTGGATAATGCATTTGGTACAATCCTAATGATTAAGATTTCTTTCTCTATGATAAAATATTATTTTTAACTGATCTTTGCAAAAAATAATTGTTTGAAGCCGTATAACTATGAGGAGAATGATGCATGTATATAATTTCAAATGTCGGGGTAAATTAACATCATCCACTTCGTCATTTTGCATTTCAAACTAATACTTGTATTTAGTCTTTTTCTTAACAAAATTCGCATTCCATATCACAATCACCTACAAAACTTGATTAGAAATTGGGCCCATAACGCCCAAAGACCAATAGAGTTGACAAGGCTTAATGGGCCGACATAGGTTACAAATTGTCCAAACTTTGAGGGATAACCGGATAGGTCCAATTCCATTCATAAAAGTAAACTCAATCAGGATGCGGTGATTTTTTTTTTTTAAAAAAAAAACCATTAAAAAATTGAAATTTTTTTAATACAATTATTGAATATATTTTCTTAAAATATTACTACAACATCTCATTTTATTTAAGTTATTTAAGTGCGAGGCTGACATTGCATATATGCTAAAATAAAAAGGCGAAATCATATAAATCCAAGGCTAAAGTGGATAACTTGGAGAAGCCAACTAATTATGATACGAGATTGCTAGTTTCAACTACCTTTTTTAATGGCGACAAAAGATTTCTCGAGGGGACTGGTTGAAAGACACAGGTGAATCATGGGTTTATTAGTTGCTGGATGTTTTTTTTCTTTTTTTTTTTGGATAAGCTAGATAGTGACTATCTAGAAAAAAAGAAAGAGAAGAAGCAAAAAAAACAGAAGCAGAAACAGAAACAGAAACAGAAACAGAAGCAGAACTAGCAAAACTTAGAAAACAAAGTCGTCTCAACTACTATCCAGTCATGTATCAAGCTTAGCGGCCTATTCTCGTTTCGGAAGACTCTGTTGTTCCGTTCAACCCAAATAGCCCACAAGGCAGTAGCAGCCACTGTAGCCTTGAAAGAATCTGTCTTAAACAACTCTAAAAAATGAAGCAAAGCTTGCTGGCAGGAAGAACCAGGAGGCGGCAGAGGGATGCGCTGAGAAAAGAACAAACACGACCAAATCTGCTTGGAAACAGGGCAATCAAGGAAGAGATGAGCAGGGGTTTCACAAATGCGTTGCAAGCATAAAGTGCAGGAAGGCTGAACATTGATGTGCCTTTTGATCAGCTGATCCTGCGTTAGAATTCTGCCGTGCGCAACAAGTATAAGAAACACTTTTATTGAGGGAGGGACATGTAGCTTCTGAAGGATGGGTGTTTTGAAAGTTATCTTAGTTAATGATAATTTATGTATTGTTCATGATTTTGAATGTTATTGTTATACATTCTTGTTCCATGAATTATTATGTTATGTCTTTAGAAGTGTTCAAGAAGATGCTCTTGGTCTTGAACCGTAGAACTCTTAAGATGAAAAACATATGATTCTAAATGTGTTCACAATCGTGGTAATTAAGAGGAACAATAATTACCGAGCAAGATTGTCATGTCGATTGAAGTACATTGTAGTTCTATAAATGTTGATAAAAGATTATCATTCAATGACATGAGTATGTATAAAATGAGTATGCTTTATATATATTGAACATGACCTAACGGGATGGAATATTATATGGATTGTGTTTTGTGTCATTAATATTTCCATCGTGTCTTTGAATCCAAGATATGAGATGTATGGATTTCTCACATGAGAAGCATGTAATGTGATTACTGATAAAGACCATCTCATTACTGATCTTAGTTATCTGTTGATGGAGGGTATTAGTAGTTCGTTGTATGTGACTTGTGCGGGAGAAATTTATATATTGATTATCGTTGTCCCTCAGTTATCTGAGCTATGATATTACTGGGCCCCTTGGTAAAGCGGAATTATATAGCATGCAATATAACTGAGGTAGTTATAATTATAATTCGCTTGAGATACCAAGAAACGAATATATGCAAGAATGACACGATCCTATTTTGCACATTATTCATAATATCATGAGACAAGGATAGACACAAAGCTAGTGGATCGGATACGTATCGACTATGTCGTTTGGACGGCTATAATGTAGTGATAGAACCTCTTATAGCTTGTAATATAAATATTTATATTACTACCAAGATGACGTAGATCCTCTAAAAGGTCACACCAACTGAACGTGAAACAACAAGATTTTACATTTTATAGGATGTATGAAAATACATGTGATAAAATGGTAAAATAAATGTCATGATAAATGACATGCTTAGTCCGTAAATAATTTATGAAAGCAATGTGAATATTATTGGTATAATATTTGAAAAAACATTATAAGGAATAATATAGACATCACATAATGCAATAATATGTTTCATATTATTAGTTCATAAATTAATTTACTAAACAGATTGCAAATTGATTAGAAGAGAGTGTATGGGGGCAAAAGTGTAATTTTTCAATTAACACATGAGTTGCCCTAATGCCCTCTTATAAAAGGGGACTTGGATGAGTGGATGGTAGCTGGTTTTTCTCTCTCCCACGTTTTGGTGGCTGGTCACAACTTTTCTCTTGTGTAGAGAAAAAGAAACCCACTCACAACACTCTCCTCTCTCTTGCATAGTTTAGCCACCTAAAGAAAGCTTGTTCTTTGAGGTCTAGGTGGTTGGATCTAAGCTCTAAACTCACCATCCATCTATCTAAGCGCTTGTTGAGTTTGTTGTTTAGGTTCAAGGTGAACCGAGAGGAAGAAAAGGGCGTTGCAACGGCGGTGCAGCGGCTGAAACGAAAATCGAAGGTTTCCAAGAGATCTAGAGAGAAATCGGCTTCTCTCTACAAAGAGATTTGACAATCTCTTGAGGTATAACCTTCTCCCCTCCTCAAATGAAGTTGCTTGCTGTTGCATGTGTGCACATGAGGTGCTTGATGATTTGTTTTGCTGAAATCTTACTCGCTATTGTCATAGAAACGTAGATCCTTTGTGTATTGAGCTTATTCGTGAAGAAAATTTTAAAAATAACACTTCCTTAGCATACACACGAAATCCCAACAGTCGTATCAGAGCTTGGGTCTGTTTTATGGCAATAAGACTATTTATTTTGTGTAAAACTGATTGCACAAGTGTTTAGTTAACTATCTCTCAAGTTTCATTTCATAGATCTGCTGTTTTTTAGTTATTTTTGCTTTAAATCACTTTGGTACTTTTTGAATCACGTTTTTGTTTAGATCTGTAATTTTCCACACTTGTTTGTGATGTGTGGAAGATAGATCTGGAATAAAATAACAAGTTTAAGTTGTTTTATTAAGAAAAACGAAAATGAGAAAACTGGACACAGTGCTGTTTACCAGTAAACTGTTTTCTGTTTTGGCTGAGATTCAAATGAGCTTAACTTGAACTTGGATGAATGGATTATTGTCTTCTTTATATCGTTGGAACGATATTGAAGTCTAGTTTCTAGAAAACTATATTGTGTAATACAAAAGTTTTACGGATTTTAAAGAATTTGAGTATTTACAGAGGTGACTCAGATCTGTTTACAGATCTGGAATACTGTTTTAAAACACAGTTTTCTCTTAAATGGCTGAACCATTTTCTGACAACTTTATACAGTTAGAAAGGTGCTTAAATCTAGTTTCCAGAAATATATATTTTATATTTTTATTCGAAACACACGATTTTTAGCTTTTAAATCTTTGACTGGTGCGCAGCTGTCTGAAACTGGAAACTGTTTCTTGAAATCTGTTTTGTATTAACTTAACTTGCACAAGAGATCATTTTGTGAGGTCTATAGTGTAAGAGCTCATCCAAGTCAGACCAGTGGTGATATGAAATTAAAATTTTAATTTGGTTAATTACTCTTGAGCAGATTAGTTGGAATGACATTTGATTAGTAAATTGTTTATTCTATAGAAATCATTTTTGGGATTTGAAATGATTTAGATGAATTGAAGAACTTGAGAGATACGGGCTTAACTAAAGTGATGTTAAATAGTGCGGTAAGATTGCATATGTGCACTAACTTTATTTTGCAGGAGGATTGTGGGTTTGTATGGCTCAAGATTCCAATGCCTTGTGTGTTGTAATGAATGATGTGAATGAATGCTTGTAATCGGCCTAAAGTGCCATTTAATTCATTTGATTAATATTGATGTATTAATTCATTCATGGCTTGCATGCCTCATGGGAAATTTGGGATTATGAAATTCTAAATGTAATTTTTATTTTATTTTAGAGTAGTTCTAAAGATAGAATAAGAATTGGGGGTTCTTATAGCTTAGAAACTTATCTTTCACGAAGATGATTGATAAAGCTACAAGAATGCAAGCGGGAGCCATACAACCCACGCAGCTTATGAATATATGATGTTGTGTGATAATTTGAATGGTTAGGATAGGTATTGGTACTTGAATACACGACCTACCAAAATTATCAAAGTTGTCATATATTTGCTATGTCCATGAAAAATCTAAGAGTATCTTTCCTTCTCATTTTATCCACCTTAAGCTAGCAATTCGGGATAAGCATGAGTGTGACCTGGTTGCTGGAAATCGTGGAACTTGCATGAACGGGTTGTTAGGCCAAAAGTGAGTGGGAGTTGTGTGAGGCACTTCTCTTGCTCATTATGTGGGAACAATTCCGTCATACTTGTTGTCCAATAAAATGAGTTTTCTTATACAAATCACCAAGATCTAGGCTTGGGTTTTGGGAAAGAGAGTTCTATTAAGAAATTAGATTATTCTTTCTTAATGAGAACGACAAGAGTCATAAGGTTAAGTAAAAGTCACGTTTTACTTAAAGGTTATGATTGGTGACAAGTACCTACCTGGACAAGTGATTGGTGAGGCCATTTACTTGAAAAGGATCTTGAGTGACTAACAAAACGGACAAACTTAAATTCTTGTTAGTACATTTTGTGATAAGTCATGAACATTAACATATACCCTAAATTGAATTTTCCAGCTATGTCTACTCTTCCTAATTTTCTGCGTTCTATGGTCGAAAAACACCCCATTGCTAATGACGGGTCAAACTATTCCGATTGGAACCTCAAATTGAACATTGTCTTGCGCCTGGAGGATCTTTTGCATATTCTGAGTGACAAGTACCCAGAAGAGGCAAAACCAGGCGCACCGACAGACGATGAGAAAGAGGCCCAAAAGAAATGGAATGAGCAGGAACGCACTGTGCGTGGACTGATCTTGGCCACTCTTGGCGATCAGTTGCAGAGAAAGTTCCTTGAGACTCCAGCCAAGGAAATTATGGCACAATTGGAGAAGATGTTCACTGATAGTGCTAGTAAAGAGCGCTATAAGACCACCATCGCACTCACAAGGTGCAAGATGTTGGAGAGTGAATCTGTCTCTGTGCACTTTCTCAAGATGCAGGGTTACCTAGAGAAATTGGAGAAGTTGAATTCTCCAATGCCTCAGGATTTTGCAGAGGATATCATTCTCGGGTCACTCCCTTATTCTTATAAGGACTTCGTCATGCATTATCATATGCGTGGGAAGAAGATGACAATGAATGAGCTGCATAATGCCCTCAAAACTGCTGAGGTTGACATGGGAAAGACAAAGGAGAATGTTGTCTTATCCATTGCGTCTAGTAGCAAGAAGATTGCCAAAAAGAATGGCAAAGGAAAGAACAAAACAAGTAATGGCAAGAGTGGAGGTGCACAAGCAAGCACCTCAAAGGGAAGTAAGAGGAAGAAATCTCCTAACTCCGATACGGAGTGCTTCTATTGCCATGAGAAGGGACACTTCAAGATGAATTGCCCCAAGTACAAGAGTGACTTGGATGGAGGCAAGATTGAGCGCAAGCGTCCCAAAGGTATACTTGTTATTGAGTTAAATTTAAACTTAGCCACAACTATCCAAGATTGGGTAATTGATACCGGATCATGTGCTCACTTAGTCTCTAATGTGCAGGCACTAAGGGATAGGAGATCTCTTTCAAAAGGAGATGTTGTGCTGAAGGTTGGAAACGGTGCAAGTATCTCTGCGGTTGCAGTTGGCACCTTGGACCTTCATTTATCTAGTGGATTATGTTTAAGTTTAAAGAATGTTTATCATGTTCCTTCTGTATTTCGAAACATTATCTCTGTATCATGCTTGGATGCAGAAGGCTTTTGTTTTGTAATAGATAACTCTCGTATGATTATCTCGAAGAATGGAATAGTTTATGCAAATGCTTTCATTTCCAATGGCTTGTATTTGCTGGATATAAATAGTGATAAACATGTGTTGAATATCAATAACAAGAGACTCAAGACGTCTCATTCAAATGAGACACTCTTGTGGCACTATCGCCTTGGTCATATAAATGAGAAACGCATAAAGAAATTGCAGCAAGCAAATCTTTTGGATTCGCTTGATGGTGATGCAATTGGGACATGTGAATCTTGTTTAACTGGAAAGATGACCAAGACACCATTCAAGAAGAAAGGTGTAAGGGCAAATGGTTTATTGGAATTGATACATTCCGATGTATGTGGTCCAATGAGCAAGAGTGCAAGAGATGGTTATAGGTACTTCATTACCTTCATAGATGATTATAGCCGATTCGGCTATGTGTATCTTATGAAGAATAAGAGTGAATCCTTTGAGAAATTCAAGGAATACAAAAATGAAGTAGAGAACCAACTAGACAAGAGAATTAAAGCCTTACGAACTGATCGTGGAGGTGAATACTTGAGTAATGAGTTTAGCGCATATTTGAAGGAGTGTGGTATTGTGCCACAACTCACTCCACCAGGTACACCGCAGTGGAATGGTGTTTCTGAAAGGAGAAATCGAACTTTGCTGGATATGGTTCGGTCAATGATGTGCCAAACTGAGATACCTTTATATTTTTGGAGTTATGCACTCCAAACAGCGGCTCATACACTGAACATGGTTCCATCAAAATCCGTTGAGAAAACTCCATACGAGTTGTGGACGGGCAAACCGCCCAACATCTCTTTTCTCAAAGTTTGGGGTTGTGAGGCATACGTCAAGCGTATGATGTCAACAAAACTTGAACCCAAATCGGATAAGTGCTTTTTCATTGGATACCCTAGAGAGACAAGAGGGTATAGCTTTTGGCACAAGGAAACGAATACCATATTCGTTAAGAAAGGTGCAGTATTCTTAGAGAAGGAGTTTCTCGAAAGAATCAAAAGCGGTGGCAGTAGAATAACACTTGAGGAAACTCAAGATGATCTACAATTGAGTGATCATGAAGTGAATAATGATATTCAAGATGATCATGAAATGCCACAAGAAGCTCCTTTAGTCAGTGGGAGTATGAGTAGTCAAGCTTCACAAAGGATTGTTGAAGAGACTCAGGACTCTCCACTGAGTGTTCGAATGACTCAAGTTGAGCACGAACCTATTCTGCAAGAAATTGTGGAAGAAGTTCAAGGAGCTCAAGAGGAGTCACAAGAACAAAGAGAGCTTAGAAGGTCAACAAGGTTGAGAAGGAAACCCGACTTTTACATGGGCCTTCATGAGATCTTAGTAATGGATACTGAAGATCCCTTGACCTATGAAGATGCAATGAAAAGCAAAGACTCCAAGGCATGGCGTGAAGCCATGGAATCCGAAATACAATCCATGTATGACAACCAAGTTTGGGATTTGGTTGAGCTTCCTGAAGGAAAGAAAGCCATTCGAAATAAATGGGTTTTCAAAAGGAAGATGAACATGGATGGTAACTTAGCAACCTACAAGGCAAAGCTTGTAGCGAAAGGTTTTAGTCAGATCAAAGGAATTGACTATGATGAAACCTTTTCACCAGTTGCTATGTTTAAATCCGTTCGGATTATGCTTGCTATTGCCGCATTTTATGACTATGAAATATGGCAATTAGATGTCAAAATAGCCTTTCTAAATGGAAAGTTGGATGAGGATGTGTACATGGTACAACCTCAAGGTTTTGAAGATCCCAAGAATAGCAGCAAAGTATGCAAGCTTCAAAGAGCCATTTATGGCTTGAAGCAAGCATCAAGGAGTTGGAACAAACGTTTTGATGAAGAGGTTAAAACCCTCGGATTCATTCAATGTAAAGAAGAACCTTGTGTATACAAGAAGGTCAGTGGGAGTCACATTTTGTTCTTGATCCTATATGTCGATGACATATTGTTAATGGGGAATGAGCTATCTTTGATGGAGCAAACCAAGAACTCATTGAAAACAACATTTTCAATGAAGGACATGGGCGAGGCTCAATATATCTTGGGGATTAAGATATATAGAGATAGGCCTCGAAGACTCATTGGTCTTAGTCAAAAGGTGTACATTGACAAGCTCTTGGAAAAGTTCGAAATGGATTGTTCCAAGAAAGGAAATGTACCAATGAGTACGTCTGTGCAACTTAGCAAGTCGCAGTGTGCCAAGACACGCGAACAGATTAAATACATGGAGAACGTTCCTTATGCATCAGCTATAGGTTCAATCATGTATGCTATGACTTGCACAAGACCCGATGTCGCGTATGCTCTAAGCATGACAAGTCGTCATCAGGCTTCACCTGGCCCAGCACATTGGGCTGCAGTCAAGAATATTTTTAGGTACTTGAAAAGGACCAAAAATAAGTTTCTTGTCTATGGTGGCCAAAAAGAGCTCATTGCAGAAGGTTACATTGATGCTAGTTTTATGACCGATCCGGATGACAGGAGATCCCAATCCGGATTCGTCTTTCTTCTGAATGGTGGAGCTGTGAGTTGGCGTAGTTTTAAGCAATCAACTACGGCTGACTCAACCACCGCAGCAGAAGTCATGGCGGCCGCAGAAGCAAGCAAAGAGGGAGTTTGGATAAAGAAGTTCCTTGAGGAACTAGGCGTCGTTCCATCAAGTGAAGCACCTTTGGAGTTATTTTGCGACAATAGTGCATCTATCTCGCAAATTAAAGAGCCAAAGTCGCATCACAAGACAAAGTTCATGGATAGGAAGTACTTCGTGACGAAGGACTTTATCGACGATGGGAAAATTTCACTAGTATGGGTGGACACAAACAGCAACACAGCTGATCCCTTCACTAAGGCATTATCACAAGCCAAGAGTCAAATTCATTTTGAGACCATGGGTCTGCGAGACCATGGAGAGTGGCTTGAGGATTGATATTGTTGTATGTTTCTAGTTTTAGAGTTTATGCATGAGATATGCATGTGTAAGAAACTTTAAAACAAGTGGGAGACTGAAGGATGGGTGTTTTGAAAGTTATCTTAGTTAATGATAATTTATGTATTGTTCATGATTTTGAATGTTATTGTTATACATTCTTGTTCCATGAATTATTATGTTATGTCTTTAGAAGTGTTCAAGAAGATGCTCTTGGTCTTGAACCGTAGAACTCTTAAGATGAAAAACATATGATTCTAAATGTGTTCACAATCGTGGTAATTAAGAGGAACAATAATTACCGAGCAAGATTGTCATGTCGATTGAAGTACATTGTAGTTCTATAAATGTTGATAAAAGATTATCATTCAATGACATGAGTATGTATAAAATGAGTATGCTTTATATATATTGAACATGACCTAACGGGATGGAATATTATATGGATTGTGTTTTGTGTCATTAATATTTCCATCGTGTCTTTGAATCCAAGATATGAGATGTATGGATTTCTCACATGAGAAGCATGTAATGTGATTACTGATAAAGACCATCTCATTACTGATCTTAGTTATCTGTTGATGGAGGGTATTAGTAGTTCGTTGTATGTGACTTGTGCGGGAGAAATTTATATATTGATTATCGTTGTCCCTCAGTTATCTGAGCTATGATATTACTGGGCCCCTTGGTAAAGCGGAATTATATAGCATGCAATATAACTGAGGTAGTTATAATTATAATTCGCTTGAGATACCAAGAAACGAATATATGCAAGAATGACACGATCCTATTTTGCACATTATTCATAATATCATGAGACAAGGATAGACACAAAACTAGTGGATCGGATACTGTTTAACCCAAAAATATTATGCTAAAATGCATGAAATTATAACCCATTTTATGACAAATAAATCCAAGAAAGCTCAAAAAATCCACGAAAAATACCAAACCAACTCCAAAAATTCCCAAAAATTACCCAAAAATCCCCCATGAATTATGATGAATTATCATGGTTCCAAAACCCAAAAATTATCTATAGAAATCCCAAAATTCACAAAGAAACTCCTAAATTCCCTAAAATTACTAAAATAAATCCATGAGGAATTTCACAAAATTGTTTGAACCATTAAATTCCTTATATTTTTCTGAAACTACCCATAAAATTTCATCGAAAAATACCCAAAGGAAGGCCCTTAAATGATTTATTTTGGTTGGGCAGCAAAAATATATAAAAGAAATTATAGAAATTGAACGAAAATCCCACAAAATTCCAAGACTTTGGCGCGTCCAACCCATTGCAGCGGATCCCATGGGAGCGGAGTGCGTCGCTGCCCCATTAAATTACCACGCCATGTGGAAATTTTGGCTGCACCTGGTTTTTATGAACCGTTCACACGGGAAAATTAAATAACGTTCGGCTCATGGAACACCAGCCGCACCTATCTCCCTCTCTCTCATTAACGCTGACAAGTGGGGCCCGAGTGAAGAGTCTTCTTCCTCGTTGGTAAAAAGAGAATTTCGCGATTTTACCGCGCGACGCCGGTGAAAGGAGGTGAATCCGCTGTTCCCTGTCGACGTGGCCTCCGCAAGCACCACAGGCGCCGAAACCACTCTCCCCAGCCCACGGTTTTGCGAAACCAAACCCTAGGCACGACCCATTCTCGACCATTGATGAAGATTGAACGATGGTGATCAACCCGAGTCATGGAAATAAAGCCCTAATGCTAAGCCTATTTAAACCCCAAATTGAAGCAGAAGAAAGGGGGGGAGAAGATAGCCGCCAGAATAGGATAGGATTTAGATTCTATTATCTCATTCAATCAGCTTAGCTAGTGTTAAAATTGTAAAAGGGCATTTCATCGAGCAGTTGGGAGAAAGGTAAAATGGAGCTCTATTGCTTGTAATTGAGAGTGTAGAAATGAAATACAGATGTTTTGAATGTTCAATGGGATGAAAAAGAGCTTTTTTCCTTCTCTCTATTCTTCTTTCTTCCTCTCTCCCTTTCTTTCATTCTTTCCCTCTTGATCTCACCTGGTTACAAGCTTTGCCTGAGGTTTTGCTCAGGTCTAGCTCTTTTTGCCTCGATTGGGGATTCCTCAATCCTGGCCTTTTACCTCGGATGGAGTATCTTCATTCCTGGGTAGCATCTCCCTCTCATGGCTTTAGCCATGAATAGGAGACCTCATCAAGCAAAGGAAGAGGGGGAGATGCTGCCCAATTTTTGTCATAATATTGGCTTAAGTGTTTAGTATGTTATTTCAACAAAAAATGCATTAATAAAAAATGTCCAAATCTGTCCAGTTAGAAAAAAATAGAAAATGCAGGGTTTTATCTGTATAAAAATATAAAAAAATGTGCACAAACTGCAGGTTGATGACCCAATGAACAACAGGGAACTTTATTTTTCATTTATAGAATTTTGTGTGATTTTATACGATTTAATAAAGCATAAAGGGCATTCTATGATATAAAACTGAAAAGTATAAAATATTGGGCCTTTCTGAAAGGTTTGTTTAAGCCAGAAGTTCATAAATATACTAATAAAGATGTTTGCCAATTTTCAGCATTTTAATCTTGGTTTATAAGGAATTTATCATTTAATACTTGACTAAGCTAAAAATCACATAAATATTCACATATTTTACAAAATGAATAAAACATCTCTCTTTGATAACTTAGGCACATTTCTTACGCTTATTGTGACTCTCTGCAACTGACTTTACAGTAAATAAACATCTCAAAGCAAAATTCACCAAAGACAGTGAGCAAATTGTTTAAAAGAAAAATATAAAATTGAGGAAACTTGGAAGTGACTTGCTCTTACTCTCTGCATCGATTTAAACACCTAAAACAAGCTTAACTATACATAAATTGAATGTCGAGCTAAACTCATTCGCTGTAAAACGACTTGCATGGAATTGTAAATTGAATAAAAGTGCAAAAGTACACTCTTTCTGCCTTGATCGTCCTCCCATCAAATTGACATGTTTTGAACAAAATTAAAGTCCCAAATCAACTAAATTTGATCTCCTAAAGCTTCTCAAACGATGGCTGGCATCAAAGAGACTTCTTATGGGCCCACAGCAGCAACTCAGATCAGCCCTAAATCGAATTCAATTTGCCTCAGCCCCATACACCTATCTCCATACTCTTCCAGGAGAAATTGACTTCACCATCGTCTTCCATGCACCCTCTTGAGCGTATTGAACCTCCATCTGGTAGAGGAAGATGACTGGAGAGCTTCAAACGTCGTTAATGGTGGTTCGAGACTCCTCAGGTGGAACACGGCAGCACAGGCTTCTACAGTGCAAAATAACCCCATCAATATCTTCTCCTCTTCATCACGATTCCAAAGAGCCCAGCCTCGATCAAAACAGTGACCCGGAGCGCCGCAATTTCGTCGGAGAAAAAGTAAGGGCCTAACTGCAAAAATGCCATCGCTGGCGGAGGGAGATGAGTTCAAACTCGCGTCTGAGTGGATCATCTGTGGCGAAATTCGTGAGGCAAGTGTAATCACTCGTTACACAAAATCCAGAGACTAGTCAGCGCCCACTACCCAGTCAGTGCATACGTGGACCAATCAGAGTTTTCCACGTCAGCATAAATTTCAAAAATTCATTAAAAATAGTACACAACTCAGAAAAATTCAAATAAAATATCCATAAAATCCTAAAAATCTGTAGAATCTATATTTATTGATATTTTGGTATAAAATTATGTCATTTTGTGCCTCTTTTGTATTTTCAAAGTATTTTCTAATTAAAATTTAGTTTTATAAATTGTTAAAACTTTAAAAATCCACCAAAATTAGTAGGAATCTCATAAAAATCAAAATAAAATATCCAATGACTTCTAAAAATCTAAATAAACCAAATCCAATATTATTTTCATATGATATTTTGTCAAAATAAGTAGTTTCCTATTTTTGAAGTATTGTTATTGTGAAAACCTAATTTTATAAATCCTAGAAAAATGATCAAATACTTTAATAAATTTTATAAGTAATTTTATCAACTTTCTAGTCAAGTATTGTCAAAAATCAAAAATAAATTGGCAATATTTAGAGTTTTCTCTTCATTTTAATAAGACTTTCTAAAAATCTATATATATATATATATAAATAATGATAATAAATAAATAAATAATAATTATAATAAATCCTAAATAAATCATCAAATAATAAATAATATCATTATAAATATTAAATAATAAATAAATCCCAACATGACAAATAAATAAATAATAAATAAATTTTAAGCAATAAAGAGTAAATGATTAAATAATAAATGAACAAGTTGTCCTTAAATTGTAAATAATAAATGTTGTAAATAATAATGAATAATTTAATAATCATAAATAGACAATAATAATAAATAAATAATAAATAAATTTTAAGATAATAAGTAAAAAAGAATAAATGTTAAATAAATCATAAATTAGAAATAAATACTAAATAAATACTAAATAAATCACAAATCATAAATAAATGATAAATAAATAATAAATACATGATAAACAAATAAGTCAATAAATGAAGAAATAAATATTAGATAAACGATAAATAAATAAATTAATTAATAAATAACATAAAACATAAATTACATTAAATAAGGGTAAATCAATTTAATTCAAATTAAATCCAAGTCAAGTGCAATTTAAATGAAATCAAATTAAATAAATCAATCTTAATCAAATCAAGACAAATTAAGTTAAGTTAAATCAAATCCTATCAAGTTGGATCAAATCAAATCAAATGAAATTGAAATTCTTTTGTTCTCTCAAAGCCCCTAAATGGCCGAGAACCCCAAATCCTCTTATTCTCTCAAGCCCCTAAATGGCCGAGAATCCAAAATCCTCTGCTCTCATAAGCCCCTAAATGGCCGAGAATCCAAAAATCCTTTGTTCTCATAAGCCCCTAAATGGCCGAGAATCTCAAATCCTTTGTTCTCACAAGCCCCTAAATGGCCGAGAATTTCAAATCCCTTTGTTTTCACAAGCCCCTAAATGGCCGAAAACCGATTCTTTGAGCCCCCAAATGGCCCAGGATCATGAAATCAAATCACCTTCCTAGTAAAAATGCATATATAAATCCCAAAATAAATGGTTTTAGCTTTGGTTTTAGATATTCTTAATTTTAGATAATCTTAGTTTTATATGCATTTTAGAAATCTTCAATTGGGCCCCGTCAATCAGGTATGGTGCCGTCAATTGAATCCGGTCTAAGCCCAAAAGAAATAAATCATTTGTACCCTCAATTGGGCCCCGTCAATTAGGTTTGGTGCCATCAATTGAGCTTTGTCTAAACCAAAAATCATTTAAATAGCAATTTTCTAGCCTATTACATTTAATTTCTCGAATCTCTTAATCAGAGGTTCTCGTGGGAAACCACGGGGTAATTAACAATAGGGGCTTGCGCCTATTGGAAAGAAAGGATCCACAAATTAATAAACCTTTACGATAATGGATTCTAGTCGATGTTCTCTGGTCGTTAAGAGGCATCAGCACTCGAACTCAGGCTCGTGAGGGGTGAATCTAAGACTTATTCTCGTTCTTGAGGAAATCCAATCATTCTTCGAGAAATGACGAAAAAGTCCACACAGATTCTCTGGCACGCCCGGTGGGACCTCTTTCTCCTCTCATCTTTGAGATTTGAGGGATTAAATGTATAAGGCTAGGAAATTATTTTGTAAATATTAAAATATTAAATAAACATTGCTAACCATAACATTTCGAGGTGTTCTCTTGCAGGAAATGGCGTTTACACCAGTTGACATGAGCAAGCCTTCAGGAATGTTCAGGATTGGCGGAGTACCGATCGTTTACCAACATGAGTTCATGTATGGGGCTATGCCGTATGGGCACTCTTTTGTGCCTATTGTGCAAGTGAAGGATGGGAGCTTTCAACTTGCTCACGTTGTTGAAGAGCCTCAAGTGGAACCATTGGTGATTTCAAGGGTTCCTGAAAATCCTACTCCTATTGAGGTCGGTATTGAAGAGGGGGAATGGGCCCTTGTGCCTCAAAAGAGGGCCCATCCAAGCTCAACATCTTCCCACAAGAGGCACCGACGCCGTCATTATCCTCAAAAGAATGCAACAGTGAGAAAAGTGTATGTGCCAGTCTCCCAAGGCACAAGAACTATCAAGAAAGTACAGAGAGCGTATAAGAATGAGTTGGAGGTAAGGCCTAACCTCCCAGTCAGCAATCCATTTGCGCCTCTTAGGTTGGTTCGGAAGAACTCTCCTAAGGCCGTATTGAAAACAATGGAGGAATTTCCTCCTGAATATCAGGTCCAGTTCCGGGGCAGAAATCCTCAAAGGAGGCAGTCGGTTAAGGAAAGGCTTACGTTTCCCCGTGTACCAGTCCATGAAAGATTGGGACCAAAAGGGCAAAGGAGAGAATCAACCCCCGTGAAGGAGAGAATGGGGCAGAAAGGAAGTGGAAGAGCTATTACTCCTGTAAAGGAACGTTTAGGACCTTTGAGGAATGAAAAGAGGCCCAAGAAAATGTGGGTACCCAAGGTTGAAACTCGTTTGGTTGTTGAAGTGGCTAATCAAGAGTCACAAAACAAAAGGAGGCGCTTAGTTTGGTGTGAGGAAGAGCCGGTGGTTCATGCCTATGTGAACATGATTAGAACAAGTGGAGAAAATGAGATGCATGCCTTTGTAAATATGGCCGGTGACGAAGAAGTCATTTTGACCAAAAAGGATGGCAAAGATAAGAAAGATCACACGTCTTCAAGTCACAATATTCCCCAAGGAGAAGAGGTGCTAATTGAGAGCGCTCAAGAAAGTGATGATGATAAAAATCGATGGATGGAAGGGAAGGATACTCGATTGATGAGTATATTGGAGAAAAATGAAAGGAAGATGTCTCAACTAATGGATGAAAGAGATAAAGATAAGGAATTGCTTAAGAAAATGTATAAACTTTTGGAAAAGAAGAATTTGCTCGGAGAGCTTGAGAAAGAATACTCCTCCTCTTCAGAAGAAGAGAACAAACATAAGAAAAAAACTTCAAAAGAAAGGAAGAATAGGAATAAATATGGGTCTTCTGATGAAGAAGAAGAAAGAGGCAAGAAGAAGATGATAAAAGAAAGAAAGAGTAAGAACAGATATGAGACTTCTGATGAAGAAGAGGAGAAAAGTAAGAGAAAATCATCCAAAGCAAAGAAGAATAAGATCAAGTATGAGTCTTCAGAAGAAGAAGAAGAAAGAGGGTATAAAAGGCATTCTAAAGAAAAGAAGAGTAAGTCTAAATATGAGTCCGAGGAAGATGAAGTTCCTGGGGCACGATCTCGGACAGGGGCAAGAAAATCAGAGCCGACCAAACAAATCATTCAAGATATGATAAATCAGCAGCTCCAAGCATCAGGAGCGGGTCGTTTGGTTAACATTCGAAAGAGGTGTGGAAGGCCTTACCCAAGAGAATACGAGCAAATTGCTTATCCTTCTAATTACCAAGTGCCAAAGTTCAATCTCTTTGATGGCACAGGAAAAGAGGGAATTACTCCTGATCAGCATTTGGTGCAGTTTAGGAATGCGTGTGGCAATACCTCTTGTGATGAAGCTCTCCTTTTTAGGCAATTCTCTCAAAGTTTGACGGGTGCCGCATTTGAATGGTACTCTTCCCTTGAAAATGATTCAATTGAAACATGGGATGAAATGGAAGAGATATTCAGGTCTAAGTTTGCTATGGTGACTCAAAGAATTAGTATGGCCGACCTAGCTTCTGAAAAGCCGAGACAAGGAGAGAAAGCACTGGATTACATCAATCGGTGGAGAAACATGAATATAAGGTGCACGCACCAGATGCCCGAAGCGGAAGCCGTGGAGTTTTTGATTAGAAATTTGGATGATTGGATTCGAAGGCCATTGTCTGGAAGTGACATTTACACCTATGAAGATCTTGTGACTCGTGTGGCGAGGGTGGTGCATATTGGGCCACCTAGAGAGGCCCGATTTAACAATAATAACAGAAATGATCAAGGCAATAGAACGCAAGGTCCTCTTAAGATAGCCGGGGCCAATGAAGCTTCCACTAATCGAGATGGTGGTTTCAAAGGAAATAAAAACAACAATAGTGGTGGAAGTAGTGGAAGTAGCTGGACTCGAACACCTTTGAATGAGCGCTTGAGTAAGCCCTATTCATTCAAGAAAGAAAAGACTGCGGCTTTGCTCAAACAAGTGTTGGAGGGGAAAGCTATAGAGTTGCCTATTTGCAAAAGACCTGAAGAGCAAAATAAGGTAAATGACCCGACTTATTGTGCCTACCATAGGGTCTTGGGGCACCCTGTTGGAGATTGCTATGTTTTTAAGGATATCCTCGAGAGGATGATCAAGGAAGGGGACCTTATCATACCCCAAAGTTTCAAGCAAGAACCAGCTCCTCATGCTCAAGCCAATGCGGTATTTCAAAAGAGGAATGAAAGACGTAATGTGGAGTGCAATGCCATTATAGTGGTGACTGAAGAATCTGATCATGAAGAGTGCCAAGTACAAAAGCTAGTGAAGCAAATTAATCAAGAAGAAACAAAAGGAGAAGAATTAAAGGAGACAGGAAAAGGAGAAGAACTTGTCGTTTATTATTATGATTCTGAGGAAGAAGAAGATGATGTGTTGTATCAAGGTCTTTTTGCCAAAGGCATGTTTGAAGAAAAAGAGTGTCACTTAAACCTTCGGTCTGGCACCAACATCCCTGAAAGGCAAGCGCCCAAGGAGAATGAAAAGGTGAAAGGTAAAGGCAAAGGGCAAGAAACCGTTGAAGAGCCGGGGCCAAGTCAAAAGGCAAAAGAAACTGTTGGAGAATACAACATTTTGGCTCATTTGAGACGCACCCCTGCACTGATCAGTGTATTTGAGGCGTTGATGATGTCGAAAGAGCTTAGAGACACAATGATGGAGGTGTTGCAAGAACCCGAGAAGTTCCAAGCCTATTTAGCGGAGAAACATATGACTGAGGCCCTCTATGTGGAGCCCAAAAGCCAGATCACATTCACAGATATGGACCTAATGATGGGAAAGGCTCAGCATAACCAACCACTCTATATTACAGGCAAAACCAATGGAAATCAACTAAGCCGAATGTTGGTAGATCCAGGGTCCTCCATCAACATCTTGCCTTTGAGATCGTTGAATCAATTGGCTTTGGGAGGAAGGCGTTTGTTGGATGAGAATGTTTACATTCATGGGTTCAACCAAAATTCTGAACGAGCATTGGGATCAATCACTCTTCCTATGAAGTTTGGAGAGCTCGAAACCTTGGTAAAATTTTATGTAATTGATGCCGATACATCATACAAGGCTTTGTTAGGAAGACCATGGTTACATGAGAATTACCTTGTGCCATCCACTCTCCACCAATGTGTCAAATACATACATGATGGTGAGCAAAAGACTATCAAGGGAGATCCACAATATTATGGGGCACATGAAGTGGAATTAGAGGAGATTGAGCGGTTTTACGCTCCAACTTCACAAAGGAGTACCTCCCCCCGAATGAGATGGCGAGCTGAAAAAGAAGATGGAGGTGATAATGAAAAAGTGATTTTGAAAGGAAAGGCCAAGACCTCATGTGCCGTCAAGACTCCGCTCTATATAAAAGATGAAGAAAGTGATCGAAGTGGAAGTCCTTGCGGCACGAAGGATTTTGAAGGAAGAAATGATCAAAAGCAAAGAAAAGTGATCTATGCATACGATACCGACTCTGATGAGGGGTTTGGTAGAAGTGAAGACTCGATGGCCATAGAGCAAATCCCACTGGGTTATTTTAAAGAGCTTACCCCGAGAGAAGTGAATCAAATAAAGGATTTGGAAACTTTCCATGTGCCTCCTAAAATGGAGAAAGTCCAAAAGAGGATGGTATTTCATAAGGGAATTCTATTCTACAAAGCCGAGAGTGTGGAGCCGTCAGATGGGGCACCTTGCTCTGATGATTGGGAGAGGTGGTTAGAAGAAGAAGATGATGAATTTGAAAGGATAGAAGTAATGGGCCACTATAACAAAAGGTTGATAGGTTTGTTTCAAAAGGCCCGTTGTTTGGAGCCAATTTCGAGGCGGAGGGCGAAGGCATTTCAAGAGTTGTGGAGTGAAAAGTCTATGTGGGTCAAGGGACTAGACGGAAAGCTCAAGAAGACCAGAGGATTAGGTTTTCAAACGCCTCAAGAAGAGGTCTTATTCGTTGAGTGCCACATGGTGGGTATAACGCCCATTGAGTCACATCCAGAAGAAAATGAAGAAGAGTTCATACAGGTTGCGAAGAATGCACCTCGAGAATTAGAGGAAGGAGGTCAGAACACAATTGATGAACTTTTGGAGGTAGATTTGGGTACCAAGGATGACCCAAGGCCAACATTCATAAGTGCATCGCTTCCCCCTGAGAAGCAAGAGCAATTGAAAGCACTCTTGATGGAATACAAGGATTGTTTTGCATGGAACTACACTGAAATGCCCGGACTTGACCCTAGCTTGGCTTCTCATAAATTGAAGATAGATCCCACCGTGAAACCCGTTAAACAAGCCCCAAGGCGTATGCGGGTCGAGCTTGAAGAAAAGGTCATTGAAGAGGTAAAGAAGTTGATTGATGCGGGTTTCATTAGGGAGGAAGAAAATCCCATTTGGATTGCCAACATTGTGCCGGTGAAGAAGAAAAATGGTCAAATTCGAGTGTGTGTGGATTTCAGAGACTTGAATAAGGCATGCCCAAAAGATGACTTTCCGTTGCCCGTGACTGAATTGATAGTCGACTACACTTCTTCTTTTGTGGTGTATTCCTTCATGGATGGGTCATCAGGCTATAATCAGATTCCTATGGATGAAGAAGACCAAAGGCACACATCCTTTCGAACGCCAATAGGTATCTTTTGTTACAAGGTAATGCCATTTGGATTGAAAAACGCAGGGGCAACTTACCAAAGGGCAATGACCAAGATATTTGATGATTTAATTCACAAGATAGTTGAGTGCTATGTGGATGACTTGGTAGTTAAGGCCCGATCAATTGATGAACACTTTGAGCACTTAAGAGTTGTGTTTGAAAGATTGAGGAAATATTCTTTAAAGATGAATCCTTTGAAGTGTGCATTCATGGTGTCTTCTGGAAAGTTTCTGGGATTCGTAGTAAGGCACAGGGGCATTGAAATTGACCCCGCGAAGATCAAGGCAATTAGAGAAATGCCTCCCCCAAAGACTCTCAAGCAACTCCGCTCTCTGCAGGGGCAGTTGGCTTACGTCAGGAGGTTTATTGCTAATCTTTCTGGAAGAATTAAGCCGTTCACTCACTTGACCAAGAAAGATGTACCTTTCAAATGGGATGCAAAATGTCAGAAGGCTTTCGAGGACATAAAAGAGTATCTCCTCAAACCTCCTGTCCTCGCTGCGCCTATTCAAGGAAAACCGTTAGTCCTCTACACTACGGCCTTGGATGGATCTTTGGGTGCGCTTTTGGCTCAAGAGAATGAAGAAGGAAAAGAGAATGCTCTATACTACTTGAGTCGTATGTTGGTTGGGGCCGAGCGATCTTATAGTCCAATTGAAAAGCATTGCCTAGCTTTGGTGTTTGCCATTAAGAAGCTAAGGCACTACATGTTGTCTCACAAGGTCACGTTGATATCAAAGGTGGACCCGTTGAAATATCTCATGACTAGGCCCATGTTAACGGGAAGGTTGGCAAGGTGGGCTATTGCTCTCATGGAATTCGACATTACTTATGCCCCTCAAAAGGCTATAAAAGGACAAGCGATGGCCGACTTTTTGGCAGCACATCCTGTCCCCGACGACTCCCCTTTGAATTGTGAGTTCCCAGATGAACAAAGCCTGTGTTTGGAGGAAAAAGAAGCAGGTTGGGTAATGTTCTTTGATGGGTCATCTGCTATACAACCTTCTAAGAGGCCTGAGCTACCTCGAGTTCGAGCGGGGGTGGGTTTGGTTTTTGTTACACCTCAAGGAGGCATCCTTCGCCACTCGATAGCATTGACTGAGCCATGCACAAACAATGAAGCGGAGTATGAGGCGTTGATTGCTGGATTGGAACTTGCAATTGGCATGAATATAAAAGAGATGAAGGTGTGTGGAGATTCTCAGCTGATTCTTAATCAAGTTGAAGGAATATTTGATGTGAAAAAGCCTGAATTAGTGAAATATCATGAAAGAGCTCAAGAGTTAATGGCCAAATTCTCAAAGATCACTTTTGAAAAAGTGTCAAGAGCTTCCAATGGCATGGCTGATGCTTTGGCTCGAGTAGCTACTCAGTTGAGCAAGCCTGATGGGGAGGAAGTGCAAATCATCATAAGAAATCGACGATCCCTTGCACCTTACCTTTTGGAGATTGAAAAAGGAATGAATGCCAACCTTTTTGTGGATTTGGAGGAATGGGAAGCGGATTTGTTGATGGATCCAGACGAAACCATGGAAGTAGAAATAGATGAAACGGAAGATTGGAGGAAACCTTTTGTGGATTACTTCAAGTATCAAATTCTTCCTACAGAAAGGGCCGAAAAAGAACAATTGAGACGGAGGATTCTTCGATATGTTTATGTGAATGACACGTTGTATAGACGGTCTTATGATCAATTGTGGTTGAGATGTGTGTCATATGACGAAGCTCAAAGGATTGTGAAAGAAGTGCATTCGGGTTTTTGTGGAGCTCATCAATCGGGTCCCAAAATGAGGCTTCATATCAAGAGGATGGGATACTATTGGCCAACCATGATTGTGGATTGTGAAAATCAAGCAAAGAAGTGCCACATGTGCCAAGTACACGGTGATTTCATACATCAACATCCTAATCCGTTACACCCAACGGTGGCTTCTTGGCCGTTTGATATGTGGGGAATGGATGTGATTGGACTTATAGATCCACCATCTTCAAAAGGACATAAGTTTATTTTGGCCATCACCGATTATTTCTCTAAATGGGCCGAAGCGGTTCCTTTGAAAGAAGTGAGAAGCAAAGATGTTATTCAGTTTCTCAAGAATCATGTGTTATACCGTTTTGGTACACCAAGGGAGATCACATCTGATAATGGCACCGCTTTTAAGAGTGGCGAGATCTATGCTTTTGCCAGGCAGCACAAGATAAAGTGGAAATATTCTTCTATTTACAATCCAAGGGCTAATGGACTAGCAGAGGCTTTCAACAAGGTCTTGATTAAACTCTTGAGGAAAACGGTGGGAAACAATCATAGAAATTGGGATGAAAAACTCCAAGAAGCGCTTTGGGCGTATCGCACGACCTATAGAACCCCTACTCAAGCAACTCCCTACTCGTTGGCATTTGGGACGGAAGCAGTGTTGCCATTGGAAATCGAATTACCATCTCTCAGGGTAGCCATGCATGCAGGTTTACCTATGGATAAGCGGGCTCGCTTAAGGCTCGAAGAATTGGATGCCATGGATGAGAAGAGGTTAATGGCTCAACAAAGTCTGGAGCTGTATAGAACACAAATGACCAAAGCCTATGACAAAATGGTAAGACCTCGTGCTTTTAAAGAAGGAGATTTGGTGTTGGTCCTACGAAGGCCCATCTTGGGGCGACATCATGGTCCAAAATTTGTCCCAAACTGGGAAGGACCTTACATCATCAAAGAGGTGTATGAAGGAGGATCCTACAAATTGGTGGACAAGGAAGGAAAGTGTGCAATTCCACCAATCAACGGCAGATACTTGAAGAAGTACTACACCTGAGAAAATTTCTTTTATCAAAATAATGTATAATAAAATGTATATGTACTGAGCCCAATAAAGTCTAACCCCATACATCCAAAACTCTCATAATACCCTTTAAAAAAAAAAAAAAAGGGCTTCTTATAAACCTTAGCCAATAAATTTCCAACAAAATCCAAAATTCCACCATAAATAGATCTAGTTTCCAAAATAAACCCAAAATATTAGCCAATAAAAGGGGTAAGTTTTTGAAAAGAGACTTGCCCCGCTTTTGTGAAAATTTACCCTTATGTCATAATCCGCGGTCGATGATGAGACTTTCGAGTCTTGGAGAACGCGAAGCCGTGTCGAGGAATGCCTTAGTGGTATTCCAAGACACCTATGCCTAATGAAGATTAAGCCTGTGTGGCGTCTGAAGGCATTAAGGCACCGCCCTATGAAGCTATCTGAGGGCACCAAACCCCACATCAATTACGCCCATGCCGTATCAATGCCAATTGAGTGCCATTATGATGAGTGCTTATACCTAATGAGAGGGTGAGTATGAGCGGGTGAGGAAAATAAAAGGGTGACTTGTCTTTTATGGCCCCATAAGTCATTCCTTCCACCAAAATGTTCCCAACTCCACAGAATCCACCAGCCAAAATATAGTATAGGAATTTTCTTTTACAGGTTACGACGTATGATGGAATTTTGTGACTCTTGAAGGGGTGAAATTGTCAATTGCCTGGATAAAGGTGCAAGGAAAGCCAAAACGCTCAAGGTTGATGTCAGAAGAGAAATGAAATGGAAGTTGGAAGCAAAGTTCATGTCCAAACCCGAGGAAATACAGGTGTGGGCCAAACTCCCTCAGCCTAAATCGTGGTGCGGATAAATCCAAGTAAACAAACATAAAATATGGGCCAAAATACCCACCCAAATTAAAGATAAGTATGTGAAATTCATGAAAAAGCCTTGAGCATGGAAAGTTGACCAATCACAAGTTCGACGGGTACTGAAGGAATGGAACCCCATAATCCAAGGAGAATGAGTCAAGGAAACGGTCAAGAGAAACCACTAGAATCGCTTGTTCCCATTTTAGAATTGTCACAAGCAATTCTAGTGGGGGGCATTTGTTTAACCCAAAAATATTATGCTAAAATGCATGAAATTATAACCCATTTTATGACAAATAAATCCAAGAAAGCTCAAAAAATCCACGAAAAATACCAAACCAACTCCAAAAATTCCCAAAAATTACCCAAAAATCCCCCATGAATTATGATGAATTATCATGGTTCCAAAACCCAAAAATTATCTATAGAAACCCCAAAATTCACAAAGAAACTCCTAAATTCCCTAAAATTACTAAAATAAATCCATGAGGAATTTCACAAAATTGTTTGAACCATTAAATTCCTTATATTTTTCTGAAACTACCCATAAAATTTCATCGAAAAATACCCAAAGGAAGGCCCTTAAATGATTTATTTTGGTTGGGCAGCAAAAATATATAAAAGAAATTATAGAAATTGAACGAAAATCCCACAAAATTCCAAGACTTTGGCGCGTCCAACCCATTGCAGCGGATCCCATGGGAGCGGAGTGCGTCGCTGCCCCATTAAATTACCACGCCATGTGGAAATTTTGGCTGCACCTGGTTTTTATGAACCGTTCACACGGGAAAATTAAATAACGTTCGGCTCATGGAACACCAGCCGCACCTATCTCCCTCTCTCTCATTAACGCTGACAAGTGGGGCCCGAGTGAAGAGTCTTCTTCCTCGTTGGTAAAAAGAGAATTTCGCGATTTTACCGCGCGACGCCGGTGAAAGGAGGTGAATCCGCTGTTCCCTGTCGACGTGGCCTCCGCAAGCACCACAGGCGCCGAAACCACTCTCCCCAGCCCACGGTTTTGCGAAACCAAACCCTAGGCACGACCCATTCTCGACCATTGATGAAGATTGAACGATGGTGATCAACCCGAGTCATGGAAATGAAGCCCTAATGCTAAGCCTATTTAAACCCCAAATTGAAGCAGAAGAAAGGGGGGGAGAAGATAGCCGCCAGAATAGGATAGGATTTAGATTCTATTATCTCATTCAATCAGCTTAGCTAGTGTTAAAATTGTAAAAGGGCATTTCATCGAGCAGTTGGGAGAAAGGTAAAATGGAGCTCTATTGCTTGTAATTGAGAGTGTAGAAATGAAATACAGATGTTTTGAATGTTCAATGGGATGAAAAAGAGCTTTTTTCCTTCTCTCTATTCTTCTTTCTTCCTCTCTCCCTTTCTTTCATTCTTTCCCTCTTGATCTCACCTGGTTACAAGCTTTGCCTGAGGTTTTGCTCAGGTCTAGCTCTTTTTGCCTCGATTGGGGATTCCTCAATCCTGGCCTTTTACCTCGGATGGAGTATCTTCATTCCTGGGTAGCATCTCCCTCTCATGGCTTTAGCCATGAATAGGAGACCTCATCAAGCAAAGGAAGAGGGGGAGATGCTGCCCAATTTTTGTCATAATATTGGCTTAAGTGTTTAGTATGTTATTTCAACAAAAAATGCATTAATAAAAAATGTCCAAATCTGTCCAGTTAGAAAAAAATAGAAAATGCAGGGTTTTATCTGTATAAAAATATAAAAAAATGTGCACAAACTGCAGGTTGATGACCCAATGAACAACAGGGAACTTTATTTTTCATTTATAGAATTTTGTGTGATTTTATACGATTTAATAAAGCATAAAGGGCATTCTATGATATAAAACTGAAAAGTATAAAATATTGGGCCTTTCTGAAAGGTTTGTTTAAGCCAGAAGTTCATAAATATACTAATAAAGATGTTTGCCAATTTTCAGCATTTTAATCTTGGTTTATAAGGAATTTATCATTTAATACTTGACTAAGCTAAAAATCACATAAATATTCACATATTTTACAAAATGAATAAAACATCTCTCTTTGATAACTTAGGCACATTTCTTACGCTTATTGTGACTCTCTGCAACTGACTTTACAGTAAATAAACATCTCAAAGCAAAATTCACCAAAGACAGTGAGCAAATTGTTTAAAAGAAAAATATAAAATTGAGGAAACTTGGAAGTGACTTGCTCTTACTCTCTGCATCGATTTAAACACCTAAAACAAGCTTAACTATACATAAATTGAATGTCGAGCTAAACTCATTCGCTGTAAAACGACTTGCATGGAATTGTAAATTGAATAAAAGTGCAAAAGTACACTCTTTCTGCCTTGATCGTCCTCCCATCAAATTGACATGTTTTGAACAAAATTAAAGTCCCAAATCAACTAAATTTGATCTCCTAAAGCTTCTCAAACGATGGCTGGCATCAAAGAGACTTCTTATGGGCCCACAGCAGCAACTCAGATCAGCCCTAAATCGAATTCAATTTGCCTCAGCCCCATACACCTATCTCCATACTCTTCCAGGAGAAATTGACTTCACCATCGTCTTCCATGCACCCTCTTGAGCGTATTGAACCTCCATCTGGTAGAGGAAGATGACTGGAGAGCTTCAAACGTCGTTAATGGTGGTTCGAGACTCCTCAGGTGGAACACGGCAGCACAGGCTTCTACAGTGCAAAATAACCCCATCAATATCTTCTCCTCTTCATCACGATTCCAAAGAGCCCAGCCTCGATCAAAACAGTGACCCGGAGCGCCGCAATTTCGTCGGAGAAAAAGTAAGGGCCTAACTGCAAAAATGCCATCGCTGGCGGAGGGAGATGAGTTCAAACTCGCGTCTGAGTGGATCATCTGTGGCGAAATTCGTGAGGCAAGTGTAATCACTCGTTACACAAAATCCAGAGACTAGTCAGCGCCCACTACCCAGTCAGTGCATACGTGGACCAATCAGAGTTTTCCACGTCAGCATAAATTTCAAAAATTCATTAAAAATAGTACACAACTCAGAAAAATTCAAATAAAATATCCATAAAATCCTAAAAATCTGTAGAATCTATATTTATTGATATTTTGGTATAAAATTATGTCATTTTGTGCCTCTTTTGTATTTTCAAAGTATTTTCTAATTAAAATTTAGTTTTATAAATTGTTAAAACTTTAAAAATCCACCAAAATTAGTAGGAATCTCATAAAAATCAAAATAAAATATCCAATGACTTCTAAAAATCTAAATAAACCAAATCCAATATTATTTTCATATGATATTTTGTCAAAATAAGTAGTTTCCTATTTTTGAAGTATTGTTATTGTGAAAACCTAATTTTATAAATCCTAGAAAAATGATCAAATACTTTAATAAATTTTATAAGTAATTTTATCAACTTTCTAGTCAAGTATTGTCAAAAATAAAAAATAAATTGGCAATATTTAGAGTTTTCTCTTCATTTTAATAAGACTTTCTAAAAATCTATATATATATATATATAAATAATGATAATAAATAAATAAATAATAATTATAATAAATCCTAAATAAATCATCAAATAATAAATAATATCATTATAAATATTAAATAATAAATAAATCCCAACATGACAAATAAATAAATAATAAATAAATTTTAAGCAATAAAGAGTAAATGATTAAATAATAAATGAACAAGTTGTCCTTAAATTGTAAATAATAAATGTTGTAAATAATAATGAATAATTTAATAATCATAAATAAACAATAATAATAAATAAATAATAAATAAATTTTAAGATAATAAGTAAAAAAGAATAAATGTTAAATAAATCATAAATTAGAAATAAATACTAAATAAATACTAAATAAATCACAAATCATAAATAAATGATAAATAAATAATAAATACATGATAAACAAATAAGTCAATAAATGAAGAAATAAATATTAGATAAACGATAAATAAATAAATTAATTAATAAATAACATAAAACATAAATTACATTAAATAAGGGTAAATCAATTTAATTCAAATTAAATCCAAGTCAAGTGCAATTTAAATGAAATCAAATTAAATAAATCAATCTTAATCAAATCAAGACAAATTAAGTTAAGTTAAATCAAATCCTATCAAGTTGGATCAAATCAAATCAAATGAAATTGAAATTCTTTTGTTCTCTCAAAGCCCCTAAATGGCCGAGAACCCCAAATCCTCTTATTCTCTCAAGCCCCTAAATGGCCGAGAATCCAAAATCCTCTGCTCTCATAAGCCCCTAAATGGCCGAGAATCCAAAAATCCTTTGTTCTCATAAGCCCCTAAATGGCCGAGAATCTCAAATCCTTTGTTCTCACAAGCCCCTAAATGGCCGAGAATTTCAAATCCCTTTGTTTTCACAAGCCCCTAAATGGCCGAAAACCGATTCTTTGAGCCCCCAAATGGCCCAGGATCATGAAATCAAATCACCTTCCTAGTAAAAATGCATATATAAATCCCAAAATAAATGGTTTTAGCTTTGGTTTTAGATATTCTTAATTTTAGATAATCTTAGTTTTATATGCATTTTAGAAATCTTCAATTGGGCCCCGTCAATCAGGTATGGTGCCGTCAATTGAATCCGGTCTAAGCCCAAAAGAAATAAATCATTTGTACCCTCAATTGGGCCCCGTCAATTAGGTTTGGTGCCATCAATTGAGCTTTGTCTAAACCAAAAATCATTTAAATAGCAATTTTCTAGCCTATTACATTTAATTTCTCGAATCTCTTAATCAGAGGTTCTCGTGGGAAACCACGGGGTAATTAACAATAGGGGCTTGCGCCTATTGGAAAGAAAGGATCCACAAATTAATAAACCTTTACGATAATGGATTCTAGTCGATGTTCTCTGGTCGTTAAGAGGCATCAGCACTCGAACTCAGGCTCGTGAGGGGTGAATCTAAGACTTATTCTCGTTCTTGAGGAAATCCAATCATTCTTCGAGAAATGACGAAAAAGTCCACACAGATACGTATCGACTATGTCGTTTGGACGGCTATAATGTAGTGATAGAACCTCTTATAGCTTGTAATATAAATATTTATATTACTACCAAGATGACGTAGATCCTCTAAAAGGTCACACCAACTGAACGTGAAACAACAAGATTTTACATTTTATAGGATGTATGAAAATACATGTGATAAAATGGTAAAATAAATGTCATGATAAATGACATGCTTAGTCCGTAAATAATTTATGAAAGCAATGTGAATATTATTGGTATAATGTTTGAAAAAATATTATAAGGAATAATATAGACATCACATAATGCAATAATATGTTTCATATTATTAGTTCATAAATTAATTTACTAAACAGATTGCAAATTGATTAGAAGAGAGTGTATGGGGGCAAAAGTGTAATTTCTCAATTAACACATGAGTTGCCCTAATGCTCTCTTATAAAAGGAGACTTGGATGAGTGGATGGTAGCTGGTTTTTCTCTCTCCCACGTTTTGGTGGCTGGTCACAACTTTTCTCTTGTGTAGAGAAAAAGAAACCCACTCACAACACTCTCCTCTCTCTTGCATAGTTTAGCCACCTAAAGAAAGCTTGTTCTTTGAGGTCTAGGTGGTTGGATCTAAGCTCTAAACTCACCATCCATCTATCTAAGCGCTGGTTGAGTTTGTTGTTTAGGTTCAAGGTGAACCGAGAGGAAGAAAAGGGCGTTGCAACGGCGGTGCAGCGGCTGAAACGAAAATCGAAGGTTTCCAAGAGATCTAGAGAGAAATCGGCTTCTCTCTACAAAGAGATTTGACAATCTCTTGAGGTATAACCTTCTCCCCTCCTCAAATGAAGTTGCTTGCTGTTGCATGTGTGCACATGAGGTGCTTGATGATTTGTTTTGCTGAAATCTTACTCGCTATTGTCATAGAAACGTAGATCCTTTGTGTATTGAGCTTATTCGTGAAGAAAATTTTAAAAATAACACTTCCTTAGCATACACACGAAATCCCAACAGCTTCCAGATGCCTTTGAGAGGGAACTTTATTTTCCCTGCGCCTATTAAGACTTTGTAAGCAGAGGCAGCCGTGTAGACACCTGTTGAGTTGAAGCACCAAATTAGTCGATCAGGAAGGTCATTGAAAGCTTTATTCTGCACAGCCATGAAGAGTAACTCTTGATTGTGGTTTAGTGGTGCAGGCAGCAGTGTATTCCACAGTGGCAAAGCTTTGTTGAGAGTGATGAAACGATGCAAAGGTGGCGGTTTATCAAAACCGAAGTGAAACAACCTTGTACCACCCCAATTGTCTTACCAGAAAAGGCAGTTATGTCCCGAGTTGGTGTCTGACTCAGTGAAAATTTGAAAAATAAACCTTAGGGCCATAAGATCTCTCCAAAAAAAACGAGCCACTCTCACACCAAGCGATCGGGGGTACTTGTCTGTCAGAACGAGCAAACAAAGATTTCGCCAAACGTGTCCACAGGGAGTTAGGGGAGTAATAGAGGTTCCAAAGCCATTTGAGCATAAGAGCGCAATTGTGAAGTTTAAGATCATGCAGCCCAAAGCCACCCAGAGATTTAGGAAGGCAAACTTTGTTCCAAGATGAAGTCCCTTCTAACTTTGTCTATGGCTTTAATCACCCAACAAGGTAACTTGAAAACGGACATAAAATAAATAGGAACAGTAGAAAGGACAGTAGAGGCCAGAACAATTCTCCCTGCTCTTGAAAGTAATGGTTTTTTCCAACCCGCCAATTTCTGCTGGACTTTATCAATCAGAATTTGAAAGCTCACTTTGTCGGTCTGTGTAAGGTCAGCGGCAGTCCAAGGTATTTCAGAGGTAAAACATGCTGCTGAATTTGAAACAAAGCTTGAATGGAGTTCAACTGAGCATCAGCAAGATTGAAAGGAACAAAACTGCTCTTTGAGAGGTTCAAATCAATACCAGAAACCTTTGCAAAGGTCGAGAGAACAAGTTGCAAGGTATGAGGTGCATTCCCTTTCGCAGTAGAGAAAAGTAGCGTGTCGTCCGCATACTGTAACAAGTAGAAGGGGCAAGGCAGTTTAGTGGAAATGGTGTGGTTAATAGACATACTAGCAGCCTCCACCATCTTATGGAGTACATCAGCAGCAATCAAGAATAGGTAGGGGGACAGCGGATCTCCCTGGCGTAGTCCCCTTTTATGGAGAAAAGTGGGGCCCTGTAAGTCGTTAACGACAACTGAGGAGGTAGCTGAGGTTAAGAGCAAGCAAATCCAATCTATGTATCGAGGAGGGAAACCTCTAGCTTTCATGGTGTCAAGCAAGAAGGTCCAAGAGACCGAGTCAAAGGCTTTACGGAAATCAACTTTAAGTAAGAAGCTAGGATCTGATTGACCTGCAATGAGATGCAGCACTTCTCGAGCGGAAATGAAATTTTCAGCAATGAATCTTCCTCTAACAAAGCCTGTCTGACTTGGTGCTATGAGATCTGGAACAAAGGAAGAAAGGCGGGTAGCCAACACCTTTGAAATAAGCTTAGGAATGTAGCAAAGGATGCTTATAGGCCTGAAAGCTGAGAGATGGATAGAAGCTTCTTCTTTAGGTAACAGAATGATGTGCGCATGATTGGAGCCTTGCAAAGTGAGAGTGTTGTCAAAGAGTTCCTGGAAGACTTGCATGACATCATTTTTGAGTAGGTCCCAATGAACTTTAAAAAACTCGTTCGGTAGCCCGTCTGGGCCGCTAGCCTTGTTGTTTGCCATGGTCATAACTGCATGTTTGACCTCAGTTTCAGTGAAAGGGGCATCAAGCACATGAAGATCAGAGTATTGATCACGAAACAGGGATGTTGGAAGATAAGGTAAGGTTTTAATGCTAGTTCCCAGCAAATGCTTGTAGAAATTTGCGAAAGCATTTGAGATACCCAGAGTAGTTGACTCCTCTTTATCAGGCAAGGAAATTCTAGTAATCATTTTAACTCTCTTTTTTGTAGTCGCCAAAGCATGAAAATAACGCGTGTTTCGATCACCACAAGTCAACCACTTAGTTCTTGCACGCTGATGCCAGCGAATCTCCAATATGTTAGCCAGCTCATAAGCCTTTTCTCGTGCAATGATTCTCAGAGTTCTCTCTAAAGGTGTAAGTGGCCTAAGTTCTTCCAAACGATCCAAACAGAGAACAATAGATTTCGCATTGCGCAAGCGAATTGAAGTGAAAGAGTAGTTATTACTATGCCAAAGCCGTAAAGTCTTGTGCAACTCCTGAGTTTTACTGGTTATGCTTTCCAAGATGTTCGATGCAGCAGTCTGTGTTCCCCAAACGAAGGAGGTAATTGAATTTGCAACTTGATTAGTGAGCCAAAAGCGTTCAATTCTGTAAGGCTTTGGACAAGTTGCTAACTGCCTGCATCGAAGAAGAAGCGGGTAGCGGTTAGAGATCGTGGCAGGTAATGCTTGGAGAGTGATAGCAGGGTAGCTACTGTGCCAATTGCCAGAAAGTAAGACCCGATCAAGCCTAGACATGACCGGGTTTCGTTGTTTGTTCGACCATGTGTAGGACTTGTCTTGAAGCGGGACATCAAAGAGTTGAAAATCAGCGATGAAATCATTGAACGCTTGCATAGCTGGAAAATCAGTGCAGATTGTTGATCTATCTGATGCCCAACGAACAACATTGAAGTCACCTGCTAACATCCACTGACCAGGAGAAAACTGTGAAATGTAAGCAAGCTGCTGAAAGAACGAGGACCTAAGAGAGGCCGAGTGTGGTCCGTACACGCAAGTCACAAGGAGTTTATTTCCACTGCGTGTGTCAAGTAGCAGTGCAGAACAAGAAAAACTGGTAACCCAAGAGTTAAGGAGATGGAAGTAGCGTTTCCAGCAAATTAAACAACCCCCTCGTGTGCCGATGGCATCAAGAGCAACTGTCTCCTTGTCAAAAAAGGAGGGCAATAACGAGAACAACACAGAATAATCACAAAAATTTAACTTTGTTTCTTGAAAGCAAACAACATCTCCCCTAGCTGTTCTAATTAAATCCGAAACAACACGCCTTTTAGAGATATCACATAAACCCCTAACATTCCAACAAATAAAATTTAAAGGTTTACAATTCATTGGAAACTACAAAGCCGCCAAAAAGCTAAGAACAAAAAGGCAAATCAAGCCAGAGGCGAGTCATCCTTAGAGGATGAAGCATCAAGTTGTAGTCTTTCTTCAAAGTCTCGGGGGTTTTGTGACTCAAAATCAGCACTACTTGGGCTTAGATGTTGTGCTTGAGCTGCCAGCTCTTCCTCTGGGCCTAGCTGACTGTCCGGGCCGGACCCTCCTTTGTCCAAGCTGCAGCCTGTTGGCTTTAAAGGGCTGACAATTTCCCTGCACTCAGATAGAACAGCAGGCCTAGTAAGAACTCTAGAAGGCACAGAGACATTATCTGGCCCATTTGGCCCGCTAGCAAAACTTGAAAGTGCAATAGCATTAACACCAATCAAGTTGGACAAATCCAAAGACTCAGCAAAGGTTAAAGGCACGTTAACAAGTGCAGAGTGTTGCAATTCCAGTACACGTGGAGGATTTTTAGAGGTTTTACAAGCACGTTTGTAATTTTGCCTGGGTGGGAGGCTTGTGCTGGAACTGGTCTTTACGGCTCTTTTCTTTAATTTAAACTTTGAAGTTGGTGGGGAGGTAACACTAGTGACCACGCGTCAAACGTGCAGCACTCAGGGAACAGGGTAGAAGCATCTAGAGTAAGTGGATATTCCTCATGAGAAGAAAGAGAAGGTAGAAAGACCTTAGCTGCAGGATCAGGCACCTGGCTTCTTTTGGCCGCACTCTCTCTATCACGTGTTGCAACAGAGGCACGTAGCTCGCCCACGTCGACGGTAGAGAGCCGTTTTTTTGGCGTACCCTGCACACCAGGCTGTGGTGAAACACGTGTCGCATTACCCGCCAAGTTAGGGCACGTGCTTCGTGGCACAGAAACCGAAGGAGATACGACGGCGCCCCCCTTTGACCCTCTAGCGGAGACTAACGGAGGGAATGAGTCGCTGTTAAGGGAGACGGAAGGTCCCCTATTGTGCGTTGGATCTGACACGTGTCTGCCAATCCTAAGCTGAGGATTGATGTTTTCCGCCGCTACCGTGAAATCATGCCTGGGGACGGAGACAAGCTCCGTTAATGGCTGCTTGCCTTTGTCCCTCGAGTCCGGCATCCTAAGCACCGCCGCAAACACCTCCGGAATATCCTTGACAGGAACATCCTTGAAGATACGCCTCAGGTCCTGAACTGAGAAGGTGATGGAGTCTTCTGCAGTAGCAGTAGTTCCCTCGAACGAGGAACTACTAGCTGGGGAAGAGTGGCGCTGTGACGGCCTTACGACCACCGGAGGAGTGGTGGGGAAGTCCTGGATAGAATAGACCTGACCCGAAAGCCATTGTTTAATCACGATTGGGACCTTGTAATCTTTTGCCCCTGAAGTCATGACTGCCATGCGTGGAATTTTCTGGAGATCATGCACAGCGATGGCAGCGGCCCAGCATGCCATGTTGCCCGGAATGTTTGTGACAATGTTCCCCAAGTAAAAACCGAACTTTCCGATTGCTTGGGCTATGAAATCCTCTCTCCAAAGCTGCGGGGGAACACCACATAGCTCAATCCAAACCTTGAAACGGGGTATGGAGATCTCAGCATCCAACAGTGGTGACCACAGGGCCGCAGAGAAACCTTTCTGCCACCATATTTCTGGGAAGGCGAGACACAAATCAAGCGCTTTAACCTCTGAAGGTGGGGACACAAGAAAACGCCCACCAGTCAAGAAAGCCACTTTGAGTTTGGTGGTTGTCACAAGGCTGGTCTCAGCCACCATGGTAGCAATCTCATCAAGAGAGTAATCCACCTTCGAGTTCTTAGGAGTAGAGATTACCAAGGAGTTAGAGAGCTCTTGAACTTGGGAGAATAAAGCTGCATCGCTAGCCAGGTAGCACTGTACCGACAAAGGTCTGTCTGCCTCAGGCGGCAGGACAGTTGAAACCTTTGGGTCAGTAAGGAGATCAAGAAAGTCAGGTTCTTCACCATGAAAGTGAGGAAGTTTGGATTTGAAAGAGACAGGTGGTTGTGGAGCGGTAAGTGAAGGTGCTTGCACGGAGGTTGCCAATGGCGCTTGCACAGTGGTTGGTGATGATGCTTGCACGGAAGAGCGAGTGTTGTTCACCTTGGGGACAACAGTAGAGCGGTTAGGCGGAGGAGGTGGTGGTCGAGTGGCCGGAGCGGCAGGAGCTTGACTCCTGGGCACAAACCTCCTACGACGAGGCCTAGGACAGTCATGGTAGTCGTGTCCAGTACCCCAGCAAGTGGCACAGCGCCTTGGGTTGTCACACCTGGCCGCGGTGTGGCCTTTTCTGAAGCAACGAAAGCAACGGTTGAACCAGTCCGGGTCGCTCAGGCGAGGGGGGAAGTGAAGTGTGGTTGGACTGTCAGGAGAGGTGATGAGGGTTGGTTGACGAGGTCTGGGTTGATGGGCAGGAGGGAGGTTGTTGTGGGGGACAGGTTGGGGTTGTCTTGGAGAATCGCCGGCGCCGGTAGGGTTTTGGCCGTGAGTTACAGCTTGGGCATAGGAGGGTCTACCTCCATACACCGTCAGCTCAGTGGTGGAGACAGGCGGAAGGGGCTGGTTGGTGGAAGGAGCAGCTCGAGAGCGTCGGTGGCGCACCGTTTGCCAAACACCTGTGTCCATTTGGAATTCGCCGGAAATCGCTTGAGCAATCGCCTCTTGTCGCCTCTCTTCGACTCTCCCTCTCCTTCGTTACTTCTGGTTCGTACGTGAATGTCCCAATTCTCAGGAGTTGGCCTAGTTGCTGGATGTTGAATGGGGAATCTATCAAGGAAGGTTAGGGAATTTTGGTACTGTAATTTGATTGATTTTTGGACATGATTGGGACTAATTAACCAATTTATTATTTATGCGCCCCTTAATTTTAAGCTCTCTTTCACTGAAATACTAAGTATGATATCGTTCTCTTTCCCCATTGAACACGATTGTTGCATTTTTTTTTTATTTTACCTCTTTTTTTTTAAAAAAAAAAGAAAAAATTATTGATGCAAAACTATTATGGGATGTGGCATTTAAAATCATCAGGATGAACGGATGATGGGTAAGTATGACCAATAAATACTGAGAAATGCAAAATTATTTTACTTTTCATCTCATTTCTTTTCTTTCCTCTTTATAATTTTCTTTCATTTTCACTCTCTACCACCGCACCGGACATAGTGTAAATGGATCACGTCAAATACATGTACAAACGGGTAAGTATAATTTTCTTTTGTCATTAAATGGAAAGTTCAAATGATTTACATACTTTTTTTTTTAGAGAAATTAGTTCAGTTGCATACATCATACACAACATTTGGTGTTTTTTTTATTATATTATTATTCTTTTTATAGAAGAAAGCCAGGGCACTAGAAATCAATTAATTGATTCCAGTCAACGTCTGATTATAGTCAAACTTAGGCCTGTACCCCAGGCGCCGCGCCAAACGATGCGCGTATTGCACTACTTTCCCGCCACGTGTCTATTTCCTTCCATTAAAAGCGAACCGACCTACCTTATCACAGTTCTCCCATACACCTGGATCATATCCGTTGACGAATCAATGGCAATCCATAAAACAGGACCCACTAATCAATGTAACGTAAATTTGCTCCATGTCCATGGATTTTTCCAAAATCTTACGGCGCGTAACCACATCGTTCCATCCGCTGATCATTCTACCATCACAACCGTTGAAGCAAATCGATCCAAATCCAACGGTCCAATCTTGGTGTTCATCCCCCCGAGTCTTTTTCCGTATCCCCAACTTCTCTCCTTAATATTACCTGATCTCGATTGTCTCCTCCTTTTGCTCCTGTTGTTGTGTCGACATCGCCTCCATTCACCTCTCCTCTTCTTTTCTAAGGTAGATTTCGAAGAATTTCTATCAAAATATTCGTGATTTCAATTCATTCTATGGTGGGTTAGTTGTAACTCCATTGTACATTTTAAGAGACTTTATAAATTCGTGATTGTTCAGATCTTTTGATCGGGAAAGGAGGAATGGTGGTGGATTGAATTTGGGGAGCTAGGTTTTTATTGGTTCAATGGGCTGTTATCCTTCGAGAATTAAGCAGCGTTTTCCAGGATACGATGGTCCCATAGAGCTTGCTTCACAAACATCCTGTAAATTTCTATCTGTATTCATTATTCTCGCATTACATTGTTGGTATTTTCTTGTACAATTTTTGTGACTATGGCTGATCTCAAATTTGAAAAAACAATTTTTGGAAAATGGTTCCCACTTTTGATGTCATGGGAAAAATCCAAAGTTGATCAAATATTGACTAACTATATGGTGTGAAATATAATTTATTTTTGAAGAAGAAATTTCTGACTTTTAGTTTTCTGTGAACTCTGTAGTCACTGTCAGTGAAGTTGAGGCACTCTTTGAAATGTTTAAAGATATTAGTGGCTCCATGGCTGATGATGGTCTCATAAGCAAGGTAACAACTAAAGAATAGTATGCAAACATTATTATTTTCTCTCTCTTTAAACATGATGATGCATCTGATGCTCTGGAATATTGATAGATTATTCTTCATTTTCATCTGTTCAATATTATTTTATAACTGTGGCTCTCAATGACATTGGTAATTGTAATTGTTGTAGTTTTTAAATTTTAATGCAACTGGTTGATGGCAGGGTTATTTAGAACATCTCAGGCTCTCAGCAGTTTTACTTGAATAAATATTAAAATAGCTTGTTTCGTCTCTATGCAGGAAGAGTTTCAACTTGCACTGTTCAAGAACAGTCAAAAGGAAAATCTTTTTGCCAACAGGGTAAACATATACGAGCTAAACTTTCCTTTTGTTAATTATTTTCCTTGTTTGTTATGGCGGGCAATATTTGGAACTTAAGGAATACAGTTCCTAATAGATAATATCTTTGGAACAAGAAATAGGATTCCTGATTTTTATATTGTCGGGAGTAACATTCCAATTAACCATACCTGTCATATTCCAATTATACATGGATCATCTGAAGTTCTTGTTATCAATTGTATCTAAAGAAACTTACAGTTCAAGCACATGTAGATTATATATTAAAATTGTATAAAATGAAAATTTTCTTCCAATTTCATAACATATGAGATGATTTTGCTTTATTAAAAAAATTGCAGATCTTTGAATTGTTTGATCTAAAGCATAGAGGTGCAATTGATTTCGGTGACTTTGTCAAATCTCTTAATGTATTCCATCCAAACACTTCACTAGATGAAAAAGTTAATTGTAAGCTCTTCCTATTATCTCTTTTTTGGTCAATGTTTTATTCTACTTGTAAAAACTATCCTTGTCAATATAAATTTTTGCAATTTGCAATCGTGTAGAACCTAAGTCATGAAAGTTATCATTAATGTAATTGAATTAACTCCTGATTTTTTTATCTGAATAAATAGGCTTTTTAACTATTGAATGGTATACTTGCGCATTAATAATTGTGTTTACAAATGCAGTTGAATTCAAGCTTTATGATTTGGATGATACTGGCTTTATTGAACGGAAGGAGGTAACTGCAATTTTCTTTCGAAATGGTTATTGTTATAATTCTTTTTAGAATTTACACCATTTAAGTACTGAGTATTATTGAGTGCATGCTAGTGACATGATGTGTTGTTTCTAGGTGAAGCAAATGCTAGATGCGCTTCAAAAGGAATCAGAAATGAGATTGTCTGATGCAACTGTTGAGGCAATTCTGGACAAGGTATGTTGGATCCCAATACTCCCTTCCAAATAAATAAATTAAAGGACTGAAAAAAGCAAATATGAAAGGAGGACAATGAACTATTGATCTTTCTTTTGTGTTTTCTAAGCATTTGATTGTTCTGTGCTAACTCTACATTTATCTTTCAAACATGTGAAAGACATTTCAAGATATAGACGGGAATCAAGATGGGAAAATAGACAAAGATGAATGGATTAATTTTGTCTCTAGGAGACCTTCTCTCATGAAAATAATGACTCTTCCATATCTCAAGTAAGCACATTATTGTACTATTAACTTCGAGCAAAAACTAATACTTTCGTTTAGATCAGTTTCCTCTGCATATCATCAAGTTGTCCTTCTCCTCTTACATGAAATAGGCATAAACTTTAGAATATTCTTTGATCTTGGATTCAGAATGTACTAACACCAGTCACCATCAATCGTGAAACAGGGAGGTAACAACTACATTTCCAAGTTTTGTTTTCAATTCAGAGGTCGATGACATCGCAACATGACATGACTTGTTCCCGTTTATTGTGTTATTCTTTTTCCTTTCGTGTTAGATAAAGTGTAATTTTTTCATTGAGAGAGGCTTTCTTGTCTTATGGATAATTTAACACTGGTGGCCGAGGTGACACCAAATTGAGAGTCCCTGTCAATTTAATTTCAATTGATGTCTCTGCCTGTAGGTCCCTTATTAATAACTAACTATTAGTAATTGTTAGTAACTATATATTAAATCAACACAAGAAGATATCCCAGTTAACACATTTATTCTGGCATCAAAGCCGACAGAAATTATAATATAAATTGGCATAATCGATACTTGGCATAGTCGATTAGTTGATATTAAATTGTTAACACAAGTGAGGGAGCGCCGCACCACTTTTCCAGGAATCAAAACAGGAAAGCAAAAAATGTCATCTCAAAAACTAGACACCACCATCAAGTCATCAACCCAACCCAACAAACTGAATGAAAGAAAACACAAAAGACAACAAACAACAAACAAATTTTACCATAGCCTAATACAAAAACACACAGATAGCATAATAGAAGTAAACAGCGAAGATGTCACGCAACATAAATTTATTCATCTCCCAGAGTGAGCTGCATTGCATGCCTATTGATGTCATGTAGCAGCTCCAGCACCTGTCCCTTCAGAGTGGGTTCCCACAGCACTCCATAGCGTAGTTGTGAGAGCATGAATCTCAGGGAAAAGGATGCAATAATGAATTCGCTGGTATGCTCAAGCTTCATCCATATTTCCTTACAAGTTACAACCAGCTCAACTCAAGCCGTTTTTATTGGAAATAGAAAGGCCAATGTGATCTTCAGAGTAGCATTAGACGTAGCATCCTGTTATTTTAGAGAGATGAAGGTTCCATACCCTGGTAATAGGGTATACCGCTGATATAAAGAAATATGACATCGAAGTTGATACAATACGAAAGCAACAAATATGCTATTAAAATATGCCGTGCGGGGTCCGAACCCACCTTAAAATCCCTGCGTGGCCCAAAAATATATCAAGATATAAATGCTCATATTTTACGGAAATTGTTTATTTCTTCCCCTTGACCTTACCATGCAACTCATTAAGAAACTGCGTACATCAGTTTTTTTTGTGAAAGATAACCCGAATATCTTATCAATAGAATTAATATGCAGTTTATTAATCCGCAACTAACAGTGTTAATGTTTTAGCAGTTTATCCACAGTGATGTGCGAATCGAGAAAAACGATCCGTAGCTATAAGAGTGCTTTAGTTTAGACCAGCGTTGGTTTCGAATAATTACTTTTTTTAATTCCAAAACTAAAAGAGATCAAGTGTCGAATATTTGTTCTATACAAGTGTCATGTGTGTTCTATACAAGTGTTTTTCCCCTAAAATACCCCCATCCCAACCCCTCCCCCCAGCGGAAACTAACCAATGCACAACTGCCACCAAAATCCTCTTGAAAGTCATGTTTCTCCGGGGTAAACAGGAGGGACGTGCATTTAAGAAATTGACATAAACTGCTATGATGTGTTGCGTGAATCAAAGAAATAACCTAAAGGCCAAACAAGCAAGTAATAAACAATTTCCTAAACATTTATGCAAAAATTCACAACCACTAGTCTATAAAAGTACTTAACAAGCAACTATCCGTCTATCTATTAGTCAAGATGAAGTTTCTCCTTTCTTTTCCCCAACTAACCAGCTTCAGGTAGCACGAGAATTGTTAGCATACTCGTATATATAGCATAGTTCCTCAGCTTTCTTAGACCAAAGTTATGCTTTGATTAATAAGCAAAGTAGCTAGCTTTATTTACAACAATCATTGTTGGAACTTAGAAGTTTCTGTAGCTCTCTCTCTTAAAACTGTCCCTGCATCTGGATAGATCATCAGAAAAAGCAACAAAAGAAGTTATCAAAATGACAGACGAAATGAAAAAATTACTGTGCCAGTATTCTTTTGACTGCAAATTTAGACATCACAGAAACATCTTTTTTCTAATTTTTCATCATTTCAGAACTTATGCATTGATCATTTGGTTCTAATCACATGAGAGGTCATGGAAGCACAACACACATCATACTGAACAAACATAATATCATAGCAGTAGTGCCTTGATACTGCTGGTGGTCATAATTGTTGATAGGCGCTACACATACTCATGACTTTCTTACCTTTGTGATATACAGTTACAACATCTGCTATGCTCATTGAAGGACAAATTGGAACTGCCCACACCCTGACATAAGAAAATAACAACAAGTAGATAATTATTTTTTAAAAGAAAATAAACAAATACATATTGAAAGAAAAAAAACAGAGAGAGGGCTCACATTTGATCTCTGATAAATATATTTTCTATCAGGGCTAGAACTGGACATGTATGGTCCATGAAAATCACCACTGCGATCATACTCTAAACAAGTAGTGGTCATACAAGGTAAGCATCTTAAAATTTAATTGTAAAAAAAAAAAAAAAAAGAATCACATAAGAAGATAATACCTTTGTAGTAGCTCAGGTCATCACTGACTCTATACATCTTGTCCCTAAAAGAAACATCACAGCCATTTCCATATGCCCCATTGGATCGTTCATGCCTAATAAAGTTGGAACATAGACTCAATGAAAGGGTATGCAATGACCTCAAAATATCCTTCCTATGTATTTTACTCCTAAGCCGTTGTTATTTGGCCACCCAAAGTTACCAACATCTACCTAACGAACATCATTACAAAATTACAAAAGTGTTTCAAATGTGAGAAAAGGAAGGCCATCTCTGCAAGAAGAGAAGTAATGTTCAAGAAAAGAATTGAGTTGGGGCTATGCATGAGATAAATTACTTGGCGATTTAAGCATACCTATTTTCACTTGAAGAAACAGTACTGGGGATACGCCGACTGCTTCTTGCATCATAATCAAACCGTGGTTTCGTCCGGTGAAATCTCAAATCTTCATACATATCAGGACTATAATCCTAAAATACCATGAGAGAGATTAGAAAACCAAACAAAGGCCGCATTGATAATTTACAATTGATGGACCCCTTTATGGCAGACACTTAACTAAAGTCAAATTTATTCTCATTTCTTATCACGGTTTCACTTAGCTTACTCTGTTATTTATCTTTTTTTTCTTTTGTTGGTGAAATGAGATTCCATTTCAAATAAGGATACAGGTGCAAACTTTTGACCTAACTCAACCAGCGCAACACAGAACTAAATTAAAATTTAGTAGGTCGTGTCCTCCTCAGGACTAGTCTGTCAGACCAGTTGGGTCCAAATCAAACTCATTTATGCTTGATTTTTATCTTTCTATTAAAATTTAAAAAGCTATTCCAAATTAGGTCATTAGAAACGTTGAAAAGTACATCATTGTCTTAGTTTATAACCAATGAAGAAAATAGACAGCAGAGCACAACTGCTTGCAGGTTAGTTACAAGCAAATATTTCTTGGGCAGGTCAGACTGGACCCCAAACCACCACAAACAACTCGAGACCTCACAAATATTTAAGACAAAATATGCAGCAGGAAAATATAATCTTACCATCCTCTTGGATAATTCACAATGGCAACACTCTCTTTCATGTTCAGGTAAGTCACGAGGCCTCCCTCCAAAATACTCATTATAGGAATGTGAATTCCTGTTAGAGTAGATATGCTCACAAGAATTTAAATGATAGTCATTTTTCCATGAAGAATGCCTCTGCATCATGACATGCGAGTCATATTCAGCACCTTCGGGTTCTCTTGTATTTCTTTTTGCACAAAACTTCTGGTCTGTTGAAAATAGAAGCACAAATATTAGAGAAGCATGCAGGTACTTAAATATCAATTTCAGCATAATTAAATCATCTTTTAGTCAACACCTATGAAAAATAGCCAACTGAAAACTCTTAAAATCAGGTCCTAGAATAGTTAAGAAAAAAAGAAACAATTAAATTGTATCGCAACAATATTCATGACCAGATAATAAAGCTAATGTACACTGCAGAAACCAGACAATGAAGTTAATGTATCAAAACTTGTCAATCAATTACACTACTTCAGTGTGACCTGAGCTTATTCCAAAACGCATTTGGCCATCTTGAATAATACTATCCTCTCTTTATTCATTTTTCCTTCCATATACGCACAAATAACAGGAGGAAACAGAAGAAATAAAAAGAACCTTGAAGCATTTCCCTGTGGGACCTGTGAAAGGAAACAACATGTCTAGGTTTTTTTGAAACTGGGAACGTCAGGTCCCTATCGCTTAACTCAAGAGGTCTCTTCAATCGACAATCTCTTGTTAATGACACATTAGTCTTAACAACATGATTGGTTACATGTGCCGATATTCTGTCCACTTCTGGCGGTGAAGGAGAGAAGTGCAAATCATGAGCCGATATTGACCTGGAGTGCATGTGACGATTGCCCTTTGCATCCCACTTGTCTCTAGTCTTACGAGGCCGACAATATTGGGCTTCCACTTTTACCTGGTATAGCAAGTTCAAGAGCCAATATGAAGGTGAATATTATAATTTTAGGAAAAATGACAGTTGTGACTTATTGGGGGTAAAGCTTTTGAAAATTGTCCACATGTAGGCAGTATACCAATTTCAACCCAACCAAACAAACCTGAAACCCAGCCAGGTCAGGCAAAGGTCTTTGCCAACCAAGAGGATCAGCTGTTGTATCAGTAACCACCTGTACACAGTCATGCTAATTTCAGCCAACCCCAACACCATTGACCCGGTCAGGTCAGGTGAATTAAGATCTTTCCCCTATTGTGTGTTGTGAGGACCATAACACAAATACGATGGCACAGTAGATATTGACAAGCATTTAAGACATTTAAGTATACAAAATAATTCTTCCTGTAATCTATAAGATGCTCATTCATAACAATTTCTAAATTAAAAATATTTGAAATTTCTTTATGAATTTTCTCTAGCCTAAACAATGAAAGCTTTGGGATTATTGCCTATTATATTATTCAATTTGCAGGCCAACTCATATAATGACAAGTAGGGCAGGGAGCAAACATAAAATCCAGTTCAAGTCATGGCATCCACACACATATCAATACAACATCAGTATAGATCAACACAGGTTTCCTCTTCTTTTACCTTATCCTGACCTTTTCCAAGACCACTAGCATTGATACCATCAATGCATCTACTTGCACTGCTGTGGGTATCAAAAGTAACATAGCCAAAATCAAATCTCTTTGCAGAAATCATGTCCCTAGCAAGCTTCACACTCTCAATGAAGCCATATTTTTTAAGGCATGACCTAATCTGATCTTCGTCCCATGTAGGCGGCACTCCATTTATAAACACAGTTTTGGCCTAATTATAAAAGAACATGTGAATCAGCATTTGTTAGAGCTAGTAACATGTCAGTTCAGTTTCAAGAAAGAAGTCAATTCCAGCATATTCTGAAAACATATAGAAGATGAGATTGGAATCTGATCCGATAAAGTCCCAATTAAAAAAATGTCTTGTTTCATTCTTCGCAGAATATTTTGCACCACTATTAAGTTTTGTTCTTTTCTTACCGTACTTCTAATCAACACTGGCTATTGAAAATTTGGATTTTGTATTTAATATAGTTCAAGAAAAAAAAAATGCTCTGAATAGAAACACTCCAGATCTCATTAAATAGTAGACAGTTTCAGCATGACTAATTCAGACCTAGCTAAAAACTAGCACTGCATCTCTCTTATATATAGAGTAGAATTTAAACCAGAAGCCTAGGTAAGCCAACCACAAATCACCCATTTGTGCATTTTTTTTTTCTCTTATTCTCTGTTTACCACCTATCTTTTTGGGAAACTGTACCTCAAAGGGGAGGATTTCAAGGTCAGATTTAACAAACATCGCAAAAGAAACTTTTGCAGCACGGTCTGCACCAAAAACCACGTGGCCATTACGCAAGCGATCATAAGCCTCAGTTGCTTCGGCATGAGACCAAAACTCTAAGAAAGCAAATCCCTTGGTCATCCCTTGGTTTCTCTTATCCTGTATCAGCCTTACCTCCTTGTAATTTACTACTCCAAGACTTTTTAGCTTGTCTTCAAACTGTAATTGACCAAGCAATGATAATTAGCACTCATACACTAAAGGCAAAGAAGGTCATTGTTCCAGCTGAACAATTCAGGTATCAGCAAAGATTTGTACTTGTTCAGGGTACTCTTATAAGGCTACTGTCTTAATATTTTTTGTCAAGCAACAATTTAACTATTAATTATGTTGTGAATCTTAAAGTAATAAAACTAAAAAGAGTCAGTTAATGCCAAACAACACTGAATATCATAGAGAGAGAACAAGTGAGTTATCATGATGGTAAATAAATTACACGCTCTTGGGACCATGTCCTGCGGATGTTACCAACAAAAAGAGTGTCATTTCCCCGGCTAGCTATAACTTGACATTGTTTGCCATATACCTGATTGAAAAAGCTTCATATTAAAAATAATAATAATAATAACCAAAACTACAACTAGATAAAGATTGGAGTAAATCAGGGCGCCAGACCAGATAAGTAAAACAAATTACTTAGGATTACCGAATCCCAATTAAATAATTTAACTCAGGATTACCAAGTCTAATTTTTTCTATTAAATAGGTGCATAAATGGTTCTCAGTTAAAATTTCTTATTTGTTACACATTTTGCATAGTAAATTGTGTTTATAAGGTTTATCAAGGATAACAAATGCAGTACATACCATCTTAAGATGGTACAACATAATATCTAAATAGAAAGACAATCTAACTAAAGAACAAACCAGAGGATTCTTCAACTCTCTCAGGGCACATCTAGCCTGTTCCACTGTCCTATACTGCACAAATGCATAGCCTCTGTTTTTCTTCGACCATGGATCTATGGTCATCCGTATTGATTTGATTTCACCGACTTGAGAAAAAACCTCATAAATTTCTTCTCTGGAAGCATATCTGTGCAAACCTCCAACAAAAACCTCATATTCCTTCTCTTTAAATTTCTTGTTTACCACTTTCTGGTACTCCTCATCTTCTTTTAGGTTCTCTCCAGTTTGTTCACGCCCACTCTCTCCAATGTCTGCTTCCACCTCTTCGCTCCCTTCTTCTATGATCTCTTCAATTAGATAATACTCTTCTTCATTATCTCCTTCTAGTACTTCAAGCTCTTCTTTTTCCAGTTGTTTTTCTTTACCTTTCTCAACTACATTATCTAGTTCAACTTCTTTTTCATTTACAATAGATTCAGTGTCATTTACTCTATCCAATCCAACGTCTGGGATGTCTTCAGTTGCATCATATTTATTGATCCCAACATTCTCTCTGCTATTTTCCATTATTGCCTCCAAATGAGCTTCTTGACACCAAAAATTTTCTTGTTTAGTTTGGACTGAAGTGTCATTGTTAGAGTATGTTCTATTCTCTTCAATATGGCTTGTGCCATTTTCAAAAGGAACTTCCTTATGTTCCATAGATTCAGTAATGCGGTCATCCTCAGATTCTATCCAAAGGATTTTGGCATCATATTCACCTAACCATGAGCATATATTTCTCAAATCTTTATCATCTGAAAAGAAAGATAATTCTATGTCAGTAAATTAGAGACAAAGTATGCAAAAGATGAATTTGTTCATGAAGAACCAAAAGAAAAATTGCTCGTTCCCATAAGAATTAAGATTCCACGCCCAGACTCCTTAATAGTGTTTCATTTGCAAAAAAACCCCTTACAATTTTTTTTTCTTCCTTTTCTGAAACAAGTAGGCCCCAACAAGGCCCTACCACCTCTTTTTCTAAAACCCCACCTACAATATCAGATATTACAAACAAAACACAACCCCTCAAAAAGCCCCTATTACAAAAAAACAGAAATACTCAAATCAAACAGTGAAACTTCTACTCCTTTGATAACTGAAATACATTCTTGCTAGTACTAGTGCTTCACAATGAAGTCGCATCACACAAACAGACAGGCTAGTTGATTTGAGTATGGCAACTTTTCCTATTTCACTGAGATCAATCCTAAATCATACAAATGCAAAAAAATAAAAAGAACATACATTCTAAGCCGAAACCCATTAATTAAAACCCTGTAAACTGGAAAAATCAACCTTTATGTAAACAAATCACATCAAGAAAGTGTCAAAAAAAAAAAACCATACAGAGAGAAATTTCATTGTTAGATGACTCAGTCTGGCGTTCTGGCACCCCAAATCCTCCATCGTCGCCACCGTTTTTCTCAAAATTCCCGAGGAGATCTTCTGTGGCAGCCCGAACTGAAGCCTGTCCCTGTGCCACCGGCTTCATACCTGGCCTCCGAACCTTCTCCTGATTCATCTTCTTACAAGACCATTCAATTTATTCTCTCTTGAATTCTTGATAGCAGAAAAAGGGGCTTTAAGAAAAGAAAAGGAGAGAGGGGATTTCGCACTACTGGAGAGAGATTTTTGTTGGTAAATGGAAATGCGGTTTCTTGTAGCGGTTTAGGTAATCATGGTAAAGATTAGAGCGATCGAATCCGTTTATAGATAAAGATTACACGTCTCCATTTATTTTTAAATGGATGAATCCATTAGCGTAGTGATTGCGCAACGACACGACTAAAAGAATCCATTAGCGTAGTGATTGCGCAACGGCGCGACTAAACTTTTATTTTGTTCTCCATCTTATAAATCATATATGTTTTTAGTACTAAATATTTTTACACTTTATTTTGTATAATTGTACTCTTCAGTATGTGATTTCGCAAAATGCTGAAGCAAAAGAGGCTTTCGTCCGGTGAAAATGGAGAGCATCGGAAAGGTCACGAAAAAAGAACTGTTACCGACATTGCCCCCACATAGACCGCCCTCTGGTGCAATACTGTAGGCTACTTTGGCGCCAAAAGTGGGGGTGTCGCTGTCATTTATTTACCAGAGTTTTTCGAGATCTTGACAGTAGCTGTCCAGAGTAGTTAAAAGTTAAAAAACTGCAAATATTATTCAAAGGCAGTCTTTATATTTACCCGAAATTAGCAACTGATAATTTATGCCTTTCAACTACAAAATCATTCCCAATTGGAATCCGACGCAATCCCCGTATTTACGTTGGCGTAATTATTCCTTTGATCAATTCCGTAATTGTATGGATCTAAAATCATCTTATAAACCAAAATTTAAAAAAGAACGACAAACGGACTGACATAGTGACACGTTCCAGAAAAGCTCATTGCGTGGAAGACACGCCTCATGGAGAATGGATTCTCTCCGATTACACACATATTGCATGGGTTGCAATCCTTCCTTTTGGTTAGGTAGTTGGTGGTGAAAGTATGGGGAAAAACTAACCTGAGTTTTCTCCGATTATACGAATTTTGTTTTAAGAGTTTTAGACAGATCTGAATTTTGCAATATTAATCTAACGGTCTAATTATTTAATTTTATACCGATAAATTTATTACATCGGACAGGGAATAGACAGCTAAACTCACATGTAAATGTATAATTAAACGTGAAATTGGAAATAATGTTTCAAATTTGTCTGATCCTCTCCTGTGTCCTTGAAACTGAATTCTTTTAATAATAATGATGGTGTGGTAATGGTAGCGATGGATGTAGTAGTAATGGTAAATTAAATGATGGTAAATATTTAAGGTTAAATTTTAAGATGTTGAAATGCTGAATTTGGGGAGATATGAGGGACTAATAATTTAAAAATTATGTTAAATAAATAAATTAATCAGATGCTGAATTTCAAGATTTTTGTCTCAAATCCAATCTGGAATTATTGCTTGTACATTTCGGGCATGTTGTATTCCAAGCATTATTGCATAATCAAAATTTACATCATAGGCTTGACCCAAAAATATAAAACTTCGTGTTGAACGGTTATATCGATTGAACTGCAACTGAGATCATGAGTTCTGACTTATTTATATCTGATCTGTTTGATTCTAATCTGTTCAGATTTGGATTCTTTAAACTAAATTAGCTTGTCACCTCAGAGAAAACCTGTCTGTCGATTCTCTGCTTCATGGCTTGAACAGAAATATCCGACAGAATATTTAAATCCAAAAGACTGGAATACCGTACGTCTTGACAGATAGCTACTTCGTCTCAAGGATGCCCAAAACCCAAAAGACTTTCTCCTAACTTTTTCTTTCAATCTTTTTGTAATTTTATCTTCAAAAAAATTATTTTTTAAACCCCATTTAGCAATCGCTAAATGTTTTGGTACTATTAATTTAATTTTTCATATATATGATAAGGATAAGTAATTTGAATTTTCAGACAGTTTGAATTTAATAGTTTTTTACATGCCATTTTAAAATAATATGATACTTGATGGGTATTATGTTACATATTTAACAATGTCTCAATAAATTAATTTTTATCAATTCAACTTTATTAGAATTAATTTGAACAGGTACCGTCAAAATTATCCAAAAAAAAAATGTTAAGTGACGCCTTTTTTAATTAGTGATTTTTTTTTTCTGTTTTTCTTAATAAAGTCGCTGGCTAGTCCACTATAATCAAAAGTAGTTTTATCATCGAGTAAACTCAGGATCAACTTACTGTACAAATCCTGCGTGTCTAATTCAAACGAGCCATAGGACCATATATGAACTTCATAAAATATTCGAATTTAATATATTGTAGATTAAATTGTACATTCATATCTGCTTGACTGCTTGCATCTGTCCTTCAAAAACTTTCTAATTGCTAAATTGATAGTGCATTCATCCTTCATCGTGCTCTGGCGCCAAGTAATTGTTTCACAATTGCAAGGATATGTAAGAAATATGACTATTTTTCTGCAAAATGTCTATCTACGTATATTTCTGTTTCTTCTAGCAGCATTGATCAAAATTTTAGCCAAACTATGATACGGTTGCGCAGAAAGTCAAGCATGCATTGCAATAAGCTGTGCCCTTTGAAAGCAATTCGGGGGTTAAATTCAAAAATGTTGCAAGGGAGAGAACAGAAGCTGCACATATGTAGGTATTTGAGCCTACCAGTTTAGCAGCTCCAAAGAAAAATTGATTTTGAAAATCAAGAAAAATTGCTGAAAAGGCATTTACTATCCCACACACCTAACTATTCCACACAAAAAGAAAAAAAAAATACTGATCAATCAAATTAAAAATTGGCTTAGAAAAAAAATGCTAACAAGTACAGTATGAATACTAATAGAGGCGAGGCCAGATTAATTAAGAATCAATAGCATTATAATTTATAAGAGATGAAGTTGTAGCTAATTTGGAGCCATTTGCAATTTTATCCAATATGAGGTTTGATTAGTAAAAGTTTCGTTCCTATCCAATTTCTATCTTATCCGATTTTAATCGTATCCGGGTGGAAAAAAAATCTGGGTTGTTACATGAAATGATCATAATCATTATGTATTTGGACATTTGACCTAGCTAGCTGACAATAAACATTCCAAAGTGTAATTTTAAAGCATGACATATTTCAACATTTACCTTTAAAACCCAAAAGGCAGACGAGTTATCAACAACAATATTAGAAAATAGCATATATAGGAAGCTCAAAAGTACATGGACTCTACTCCAACTAAATTCTCAAATAGAGATAGTTACCAAACAGAAGGATAGGACCTCAGAACATATATTAAAAGTTACATTCTCTCTCTGACGATGAATCACACCATTATCCACTCATCTAACATCAAAAGTTACATTCTCTCCATGACGATGAATCACCACCTTAGCATCTGAGGAGGCTACCTTTGTCTTCTGAAGATCCTCTATCATGATTGGCATAACCTCAGAACCAGTCCAATGAGCAATCTTCAGTAGCCTTAGCACATTTGCATTCACTAAAAAAAACTTTACCACTGCTATGCTGGTCATGACATCAATCAAACTCTCTGTGCGTATTCTAACACTTTTCAAAGTCTGATCGAGACAGGAAAGGCCACCCTGCTTCTTTACAAGGAACTCTCTCATTGGAATCGCCACCCAACTAGTTTGACTTGAAAACTCACTCTCCAACTGCAATACTTAAATAATTTACTTTAGTGATTAATCCCAAAAATCTCACAATAAAACAAAGAAAATAAATATGTGGCAGCGTCACGGCTACTAAGAGCCAATAGTGTCCACAAATTGTACAAACTGCTCAGTATCAATGTAAAGTATCTGGTAATTAGAAATTAGCAGAAGTAAAGAACTACAAAATAAGACATTGTTTTGCAAATTTCAACAAGAAGGCTACCAAATCAAGACTATGGCAAATTGGCACTTACTTCCAGAACTGTTACATGCACAAGAATAGTCCATAGAGGAATTGAAACAACATCTGAATCTTAAAGTTTGATATAGAAAAACGGTGAGAAAATAACCTCTACTTTAAGTTCTTCAAGAAAAGGCATACACCTAAGCAGCCAAAAAAAAGCAGAATACAACCTCTTGTTTGAGGTTGGGATATGCAGATGGAGCTTCAGGCATCTCAGTCGGGGAAAAGTGAAATTAAACGGCAAAGTGACAAGAGAGAAAAACTGTGTTAAAAAATGGAAAGAGAAAACAGATCAGAAAGCAGAGAAAGTCCTCTATAAATGAGAAGTTTCAGCTCAAGATGAAACTACGGTATACACAATTTACAGATGAGACCATTTAAAAAAAGGAAGGTTCTATTATAACCCAAGATTAAGCAAACTGTGCATTAGGAAGCAGCACTGTCAATTTGGTTAGGTAACCACACCAATTTTTTGGATGTGTATTGGAACATGCTATACATACAAAACTGTTTTTCCACAGACACAACTTAATCATATTATTCAAAATTACAAGAACATATAAAACGTACCTTGAGAACATCAAAGTCCAAATTGAGAGAAGAAACCGTGACAGCGCTAGTTACCAGCCTCAGAGCCACCGAAGCTAACTTTTCTTTAGAGTCTGTGTAGTTCCAAATATAAATATGTGCTTGATCCAAACATGGGGCACAAACAACCGATACGTTCTCAACAGACTCATTAATACCGAATGTCAGATGCCTCAGCAATGGCAAACTGAAATTTAGTAACAGAGGTTTTTCTGTGGCTACAATATTTAATATCACCAAAGTGGTCAGGTTATTGGATGTATGGACCAGCGAATGAAGATCATCACTGGAGATGTGAACTTCATTAAGGTTCAAAGTGGTAAGGCGGTTGAATCCCAGGAAACCAGTAGGAAGGATGATAAGACATCCAGAAAGAGACAGTTCTTTGAGAGAATGAAAGGACGGGAGATATAATACCACAGGATATAATAGCACAGGATCAACCTGGGTCTGGATCCAAAGGCCAAGCTTCTCGACGCCAACTTTTTTAAGAAGCAAATCAAGGAGGCTTTGGAGAAGGGTTGATTGGCCGAAATGGAAGCAGTGAAAAAGCTCGAAGACAAGAAGGGGGCCCCGGAGAGATGAGACAAGATGATGGACACGCTCGATCCAGCTGGATTTGACAGGAATGTCAGTTGTGTCATCAGTGTCGCCTAATAGGTCTTCATAGATTCCGAGACTCAGGCAGGGGAGGAGGGTCCAAACGTGGCGCCAGGAGCGAGCGAGAGTGGAGGTCCGGATGGCATCCTTGACACTGAGGCAGGAGAGGATGGAGACTTTGAGTTCTGAGGGAAGTGAACTGATCCGATCTGCTCCTGCCATTGGCTGTTGTGCTTGATTATGTGGTAGAGCTGTAGAAGAGAAAATGAGAGGAAAGTTTAGGTTAAATCTTAAAAGGGGCAGGACGGAAGGAACATATAGATAAGAGAGAACAATGAAGCAACTGCAAGTTAGTTAGGCGGGAAAAAAGAATATTTTTCGCAATTTTGATATATTCAGGGGCTTAAGTGCAACAAATGTTGCTGTTAGTTGTTAGTGCTATTGTTGGTGCTTTGATGTGTTTGATTTTGATGTTGCTGGTTTAGTTTAAATTAAATGTTGGGCTTGTTATTAGTTTGTGATGTGCGAGATCAGCAGGAATTTGATATTAGGTCCTGGACCAATAGTAGTGGGGTTTCATTTCATAAGTTAGATTAGGGATATCTGTAAGTGTAAGAGAAAAAGAAAGATCGGAAAAAGAGCCAAAACCCTAGATCGGAAAAAAAAAACTTTTCTGTTGCCCCGATGTGAGGTGTTCTCTTGGATCGAGCAGAGCTGAACAAGAGAGAAAGAGATGATAAAACTTGCCTTGACATGAATGAATCAATGATGAATCCCGTATTGAGCCGAGTTGCGGAGCAGTGGAGTACTGGAGTTGAGAATGAAACAGGAGAGAATCTGCGTGAGAGAGAGGGAGAGGGATTTTGAAATTTCGGAATGGGAGCTAAGATATGTTTTTCTGATGGGCCAGAAAGTAATTATGTTTGGAAAAATAGTACAGAATTTAATTGGGCCTAATACATGTAGGACGGACATCGAATTCCAAACCTATTTGTTTGGAAATCGAATATAAATGTTTGGAAATTGAACATATATACCAACCAAAATGTTCAGTTAGTTGCAATAAAAAAATATAAATGTTCATTTTATTAAGTATAAATGTTTAGTTTAGTAAGTATAAATGTTCAGTTGGGTAAGTACAAATATTTTGTTAATTGAGTATAAATGTTCCGTTAGTTACAACAAAAAATATAAATGTTGTAAGCAAAAATGTTCATTTGGATAAGTAAATGTTTAGTTTAGTAAGAACAAATATTCAGTTTAGCAGGTACAAATATTCGAATTATTATATATAAATGTTCAGTTTATTAAGTATGACTTTTCGATTTTTTTAATAGGTGCAATGGCAAGCGAAGGGGTCAAAAACTGGACAAAAAACACATGAAAAAATTAGATGAGATCATGAACCGATCCTGTTCAAATAAATTTTTTTTCGACTCTGCCCCTAGCGCGCATCTCTCCAAGACTGACACGCAATTCTATATAACAAAACCATTAGTTGACGTATTTAATGGAACACTTTTGAATATTAAACTGAACACATTTAGTTATTAAACTGAACATTTATAACAGACAACTGTTCTGTTCAGCCCCGATGGCACACGATGATAAATCTAGCGATGACACTTATCATTTCTGTATTTTTTTTGTTCTTTCATTCTTTAACCAAAATATAAACATATGGAGATGGATAAATATGTTCTAATCAAACATAAATGGTTTCATAGATCATTTGCAACCATTGAGTATGACACAAATTACTAATATAGATTTAACTTTAGGATCTCTCATTCGGGGCTTGTAAAACATTACTTCGGATGAATAAGTTGAACGCATTCTTTTTTATATGAGATTTTGCATTATTTTTTCGAATTTTATTTAGGAAAATATAATTTCTAAATTAAAATCTTCGATTTTGAACTAAGAAAATTTTGCCACGGCGGTGACAATTGTTGTATGCTTCAAGTCAGCATCATAATAGAAACAGATGCTGGTTTGCAATGTTTCAATTTATACGTGATATTGCCTACTGTCAATGCTAAGCTAAACTATTACCCTCAAAACGGTGTTTAGTTCTTCCATTTAAGGTGTAACCATGAATATATGGAAAAGTCAAGGGTACAGTTATCCCTAGCGGTATCTAAAAAGATCGGCACAAGCATAGCTTCTTGTTTGGCTTTGCTTGCTTAAAATGCGCACAGCATTCATGCCCCTCAAGTAAACTTCACATGCTAGATTTCCCAAGTTGTAAATTATCAGTCCTTCAAAGTTCAAACAGAGCACATCCTTCCAAATTCTTAGTAATAATACAAACTAAGGACTAAAGGCAGCTAACACATTTAGAGGGACGTTACAACAACAGACAGATGAAGTTCATCTGCTTACCATTTATATTTACAAGCTTGAACCGAAAAGCTTGAGAGAACGCCTCATGAAAAAGTCTACCTCAGTACATGTCTAGTAACACTCAGCACTACATTCATTCTTAATAAGCACTCCTCTTAACATCACGAGAAGAGTATGTACTGCGTGCATGCGTATAGCTGGTGCTACGGCGGTCGTACATCTCTTCCTGGGCAATCATACATCGACCACCACAGTTTCCATTACAATAATCTACATGTTGCCTCACAAGCCTAATTCATGATAAAAAGAAGATTAAATTAATAAAATAATAAGCTAATTGATAAATAAATAGGTAATAATGCACACATCCCTTATTTTCAAAACAGCTGTTTCAAATGTATATATCAATATACTGGCAGTTGAACCAACAAATATACAGACATTCATAGATGGTCTTATTAGAATAGAACCTAAGAGATGCAAATCATAAAATCTGGTGCCACTAGTGACCAAATACCTAAGAGACAAAATGCATTCTTCCCAATATAGCAATTGAATACCGATACAAATTTATCCAAATTGTAAGTTTGCAAGGCAAAAGAAAAAAAAATGCTAAACCCGTGCTGACAAGAACATACCTGCGGCTGCATGCATCGAGACACCCAGAACAGGTGCAGCTACTACTACTGGAACCATAAACATATCGCGACTTTGAGCGACGAATGCTTTCATCATAGCCATCATCATCCTACAATATTGATAAGTTTATACAGCTTTCTATTAGTGCAATTGTCAAAAGAAAAATATTTATTAAGCATATCTAATTTCTTTCATCCAATCTTTTTAATACCCTACCAGGTAACAGAAATTTCCGCTAATACCCGGAACCAGAATGCCGGTATCCGGTAAAAAGATACAAAATACCAGAAATTTTTGGAAAATACCAGGTTTTGATCAGTGGATGGTAGGTTCATCTAATACTGCAAAGAAAAGGAATCTATTACTTTCCTACTTTTAACAGTAGCTTCTTAGCACATCTGTAATCGAAATCTGACTCGCTCGTCAGAAACATACATTTTTTCAAATACCAATTCCAAGAAGAACACAAAGACTCACTATCTCTATATATTGGCGCTTTGATGATCTGCTACTCCTGTCATACTCACGAGCATGGCCCTCTCGGTAGGAAAGAGAGCTGCGCAGATCTTCCTTGTAATCGTAAGCAATCACTCGTGCATGCCTGCTTGAGTATGAACGCTCTGACGAGGAATAATGGTAGTCATCTTTATACGAGGGGCGCCTCTCTACTACAACACGAGAATCGTAGTCTGATCTTCTTCCTTCCTCCCTTTTATAGCTACTCCTTGGGTAGTAGTACTCATGATCATGGCCTGTTCAGAAAGAAACAGCTGAGTGATAAGGAGGGAGGCAAGGGCGGAGAGAGAGAGAGAGAGAGATAAAGAGAGGTTTCTCAAAACCTAAGTACACAGATATACCATTTAGCTCTTATATCCCTATCCAATATGCCTGCAATATGTGTATGACATATATCTGATGCAAAATTTGGCATTTCTAAACAATTTAATTTTGATTTTGAGGCAATACAGACTGGTATGATTAGAAATGTAATACCAACAAAGAGCAACACTTTTGCACAGCTTCACATAAGGCTCGAATCTGCTCCAAGTGTTCCACAGTTCAGACTTGTATATAGCATTTGTGCAAACTTCATTATGTGACTCACTACAGACTGTATCTGGTTAGATTTTTTAAAGAAGAATTTTTTTCATTTGCAACCTTTAAAGTTGTTACACATCTTCAATGCATTTCTTCCTACTTTCTCCTTTCATCCAAACCTTAATTCTTCCAGCAATTGCATTTAGTATATTCAGAATTTGTAGATTCTTATACTTTTAAAAGTTGAATATTCTTATACTTTAGTATATTCCTTTATAATGCAAAACCTATTATAAAAAGTAAATTGCATCACAAAGGATTATTTTAAGCCTAAAATTGAGGCTAATTGTGTAATAGAGGGATAATACACAGGTACACCAGTTGAGATTAAAGAAGCTATGTTTTGCTAATCACAATTTATGCATAACCTTCATAACCCTAATTTCAATGAAATGAGTGGTAACTGTAACTCGCATTGAGCCTATACAAACAAAGTGGATTGCGCCCACAATAGAAACATAGTGGCCTTAACACCAATTCTGCCATATTCACTTTGTGTTCAGAAGAAGTTTAACAATCGCACCTGAAAGTCTAATCGGTTATTGGGACTATACCACAATAGTCTATACCACAATTCGATTCCATAATTTTATTCATTTCTAACCTGTTCTGCAGCAATTCCACTATTCTACAAACGCATTAGGGATAATCAAATTAAAATTGCGAAATGCTTGGCACCTATTAGCAAATTTAGATTATCTGATAATCATCTGATTTTAATGATACAAAATATTTGGACTCTCCGTGTTAAGTAGAAAAGAACAGAAAACTTGCAAAATTGCATACCTGACAGCCTTCTTTCATATGACCTCTCAGGTGAAGGGGAAGAATTTCTTGATCTCCTCGGCACAGCCACCAGAGCCAACCTATCCTTCACGCCTGTACGAGTCCTTGATTCATGATCTGAACGACTAATATCATCTCGCATTGAAACCCGAACTCGTGACCTACCCACAGGGGACCTAGACGAACGTGGAGAGCGAGATCGAGAAGGAGAGAGAGAGTCAGACAGACGCCTACCACGAGATCGATGTGTGCCTGGGCTTGAATGGTGGTTTCGGCGCATGCCCCGCTTCTGTCTCAGCCTCTGCCTCCATCTGCGTGGCCAGTAGAGAGTAGCACCAACTTTTCGCTTGCACTCACCTTCACCTATGTAACCATTGTTGATGGCTGAACAAGTTGCAGCCAAATGAATACATGTTAGGTTTCTATTATGTTACTTGTGGTTGACCATGAAATCCAAGGTGATAGGATTGTTAGATTTTAGCAGCTTACACGATATTAGGATGGCAACTCTTGTCCAATCACCCTGATTGAGGGAAACCTGGATGGCTTAATTTATTGGTCTGGTCAGAAAGCATACTAGTAGACCAGGAAGTGTCAGGCTGAACCCAGTTATGCTTGGTCTATTTTTTATTAGAGAATAAAGAGGTCGCACTTCATAATAGATAAATCAGGAGTAATGACCATTAAGGAGAGGGAAAACAAGAAGAAAATAAGAAAGATGAAAGCCTATATAACCTAAAATTCAAAACCAATCAGATTTACCATTTTGTATTTCTAACCCAACAGGTCCACTTGATCCAACCCAACTGGCTACAGGCATATAACTCGCAAGTGGGTCACATCCAACCCAAATGATGAATAACTTTAGCTCTTTTACAAAGAGGTGTGCACAACACTGTTTACTTTTATTTGCCAGGCCACAATAAGAAAGGTCTAACAGATCTGACCCCAGCCATGACTATCAGGTTTACATTGACAGCTTAACCAGAAACCAATATGAGATACTACTGCATGCATGTTTTCCAGCTTCCATAAAAAATATATTCAAATATTCAATACAACAATATACATCAATACGTGCGCCTCAAATTATTCCATTCAAAGCGAAAAATACTACTTCAACACTTTCCCCAAGTCTGATTCACTACAGGCTTCTCATTTTTTTCCTCCAATATCAACCAGGCAACAACCCCAGGTTCAAGACAACAAGATAGAGATGATGAACCATACTGGATCATACTGCATTATCCTACTATTCAACTAAACATGTTTCTATTCATGGGTACCTGACCTGAGCATCATAAAGATGTGACAAAATATTCGAATGCTTTCTTTACAGTACAAAACTACCTTTTACACAGGCAACGGCATCTTTATGATGTTCATAGATGATAAATGCAAAATCAAGTCGCTTAGCAGATCGCAGGGTTCGAGCAAGCTGAACACTCTTGATAGGACCATATTTCTCAAGCAACTTGGTAACTTGATCCTCGTCATATTCAGGTGAAATTCCATTAATAAATACGGTTCTGATCTGAAATTTTCACAGGAAAGAAGGAAACTTATTTAGCGTAAATATATATTTAGACAAGAGAAATGATCACCAATAGCTACTTGTGAGTTCTATATTTTGTCATGTAAACGAATCCAAAACAGAGAAGATGTAGATAAGCAATTAAAGAATGCCAATTAATACAAAGTGAAGAAACCACGAAATACGCTCTGGGGTCAACCGGTAAAAGCAAGTTGCCCAACATGCAACAAGTACCATCCATCCAGTACAACAAGGATAGGCCCCCAGAATGTAATAAAAGCACAAATGATATTTTTCATGACTGGTAAGTTGGATGCTTTGAATTTTTTTTACAAGAGCTTGTACTACACCAAATTCTTTAAATCTGCTGTACAAACACATTCAAATGTAAAAATTTCACCTACTTAATCAGCAAGCCCTACTAGTTATTTTTTGGGTTAACGAATTACTAGAAAATTCCTGAAGCGACACAAAATCAAACAACCAACCTCGGACATGGTTTTGCCATCTGGTTCAAGATATGAAACGGCAAAAGTCACATTGGCTTTCCTATCAAGGCCAAAAGCAGCCTCACGATTCTTCAACCGCCTACATGCAAGTTTTGCATCTAGACGGGAGAAAAACTCTAAGAAAGCAAACCCACGGTTCAGCCCTTCATTCCTCCTGTCCTCCACAAGTGTAAGCTCCTTGTAGTGATCAACCCCATAAACCTTTAATTTCTCTTCAAACTGAAAAATTTTACACGAATAATGTGTTGACATCAAGAAAAGGAGAAGCGACTGTAGAACAATGCAATGCACTTCAGTTTGTGTCCATTGTGCTCCTTTGTTTTTTCGCTTAATTCGATTTGTGTTATCTGTTCCTTTTTTTTAAATTTCTTTTTCAAGTCATGTTTTCCTTCTTCAATAAGACCTTCACTTCTAAATTGTCAAAATAAAACTAAATTGCAGACAGCGTTCAAAGGAATAAAAGATGCAGTATTGGACCAAAGACCGAAAAAAGTTGAAAGAAGTATTGATTTTTGTTCCCTAGACATCCAAAACAGCATGATTTTGCTGCTCCCGACAGACTAAACTGGCACAAATTCACCTTACAGGGAATGAGCAAACACAAGCAGAAACAGAAAGAGATGGAAAAGTATCTTACTTGTTCCTTTGTCCATGTTCGGCAGATGTTACTCACAAAGAGGGTGTCATTTTCCTCACTGGGGAAAACACGGCACCTCTTGCCCCTTACCTGATAACAAAAATTGGAAAAACCTACTATTATAAAATAGTTCTCAATAATAGGCCAAACGTTTATCTAATCAAATCTACTCTAGAAGAAAGGCAGCCAACCACTGAGCCCTTTAAATCCAAAGCCCGTCTGGCCTCCTCAACTGTACCATACCGCACAAATGCAAATCCCTCGTTCCTCTTTGTCATGGCATTGGTTGTCAAACGGATCTCTCTTACTTCCCCTACCTTAGAGAATACTTCTTTTAAATCTTCCTGAGTAGCATACCTGTGATATTATGATATTTTAATTTAGTATTACTCGAACTAGCAGTGATTTTCGCCTATACCTGTGATGTTAGGAAATTTTAACCATTTCCAACTGGCCTGTGCTAACCAATCCTTATTAACTTATGTATTAATTCCTCAAGTTGAACCGTACATACCACCCCGAAATGATGGCACGCACACAATCCCAAAACTATGAACATTTTACCAATTAAAGTCCAACAGCTTTTAAGCTAAACTAATGTTGAGTCCCCCTAAAAAACCATTGTTAAGTTGAACAAACTATGAACATACTTCAAACTGATAATATGAATCCAACTATTAAATCTGCTTTGCTACATCCCCTTTAATCAGGGCATTCAGAAATTATGAAGTTCCATCTAATTAGGTGCAAATTTCACCTCATCTTCACAGTAGTCTAAAAATTGGCATAATTGGCCATTATTAGAAAAACCCAATGAGGATTGCATGCTACTGATCGCCGTTCATAGAAAAACAGTAAAAACAAAATAAGATTGCTGAAAATAGTAAGACAATTAATAGAATGTTACCAATCAAGACCTCCAACAAACACCTCATAGTCCTTCCTCTTCCTGTGAACCTTGATTGCCTGGAGGTGCTCCTCTATCAACTCCTCATCTTCAATATTTGTCATACCTTCACTGTGTGCATCCTCAACCCCCTCCTCTATTATCTCCTCCTCCTCAACTAGGTAATATTCTTCCTCTCCTTCCTCCCCCTCTCCTTCCTCAACTCCTCCTATATTCTCATAAATTACATCCTCTTCTCCTTCCACTTCTTCCTCTCCCTTTGCTTTGGAGCTTTTGTGGTTTTTAAGGTCCACCCATACAGTCTTCACATCATACTCATCTGACCACTGCCATGGTCTCATATTGTCTTCATTGTCTGAAAGAGAGTATTGTTTAATCTTGGGTTGAATAGGTCAAATATTTGCTATAAGGGCAGAGGACCTGCTAGTAGAATCAGAGGTAACTAGAAACATGCCAGTAGATTACCTGGACTCTGAAACTTCCAAGTCTCCCTCATATGAATACAGTTCAAATATCAGAAAAATATACAAATAGATATAGAATATCAGGTATCTCAAACCACTAGCTTATAAGTACTTGTTACCACAGCCCCAAAATGTTGATAATTCCGTTCAAACCTGACAGCTGTGTATGTAATGTTGAGAATTTAGACGAGCATTTTCAAGTATGTAGAAGAAACACTACTGTCTTCAGTAAATTGCACTTTTTATAAAGAGGATAAATTAGGCAATTTGCTAGTTTATTTGTTATATTTCAACCAAATGGAGATCCCCCCTTCAAAATACAGCTTTTGTATCTAGAATGAATCTCGTTAATTTAATCAATTTGAACATAATTATTGTCGTAAAACAAATTTGTATAAAATAACCATTTAGCATACAAATTTGTATAATAAGGTTTGTGCCATGGAAAAATTTTGCATACAAATAAATAAACCATTAGCATACAAACTAGAGAAAGCTTGCACATGATATTCGAAACAGAAAGCAACACCACGACGAACTCCCAAAAACTAAAAGAATGTAGAAGCTTGTGCTTCTAAAATGATATGAATGTAAATCTGAAATGGTCTCACATCAAATCATAATATGTATGAGAAATCGTACATTCAACTTTCACTTCAGTCTTAATGGGCTTTCTCTCCGCCTCCTCCAAGGCGCTTTTAATTACATCTTCGACTAAACTTTGGTTCACCTCATCGCCACCGCGCGGCGCCTCCGCCGATGGCCCAAAGGCCGCCGCCTTGGGCTCTGGCCCGATAACACTCTCCTGCGCCTCAGTGTTCGGCATATGCTCGCTCGATCGCTCTGTCTCCATAGATCTAAATAAATGTGTGGAGTTTTATTTTAACCGAAGATAAGTAGAAAAAAAGTTACTGCGCTAGTGCAGAAAAAAGTAGGAAAAATGGTAGGCGAGTGTGAGGTGAGGGTCATAAGAGGTATTTTCGACAGCGTTAAAAAGGACGGCTCCGGCTAGTTACACTTGCCGCTTATTAGGGGAAAAATGTTATGGATTTGGAGATTTCGTATCCTCTGTTATTTACGCAATTGCACGACCATGAGAAACTGAAATTAAAATGGAAAAGAAAGTAGCTTTTTGACTGAACGTGGGTCATCTACTCATCTTTAACAGTTAACACGGTACCTAGAAAATCATAATTAAAACATACATAATAAAAAATGATCGTACAATTTAGGGACCCGCTTATGAATTTATACTTCGATAATAGTTTCATAAAATTATTAAATTGACATGCAATTGTTGGTAACTTATTATTTTAAATATATGTATGTATAATTTTACTTGTGGAATTGTGTTATATATTTATAGACTGCTTTTTAAAATTCAAATAGTAAATATTTAAGGGATATAGTAACGGTCGTTCGGATAATTGTATCGAAAAGCAACATGCGCCCGCAGTTTTGCACTGCTGCTATATTTCAATATTTGTTCCGCTAGGAAGTAGGATCACGGAGTCTTTGCATGTCATTCGTACAAAAACTTTAAAACCGTTTTTTTTTTCAATATTTTACATAAGAAAGCATCGCTGGTCATTAAACTACCGTCCAATTATTATTAGAAGATAATTGCCATTTTGCCTTTCTTGTTGTATATGCTTAAGTCGTTTTTTTTATTCTTTATTTTTATAGATTATATTATAAAAAAAAGGAGTGAATTTTAATTTAAAAAATAGCGAACTATCTAAAAATTTGGAGTTATAAATAAAGAATGAACCATGCATAAATTTAAAGTTATTAGAAATAAAATACAAGAAACCTGTAAGAGGCAACCATGCACAATTTTATTTTCAAAGTTAAGGCCTTATGTAATTTATTATTATATTAAAAGTGAATCACGTACAAGTTCGAATTTACATTTTAGAAAAAGTAAACCATGCACAAACTTCGCATTAAGTAAATGATACACAAAATTATTATATTTAATTATGAAATATATACACATTATGTATGGTATACAATTTCTCATGGAATTATGAACTGCGTTCTAGAGTGTAGAACAGCAATTTGATCGTGTCCGTTCATCTATTTGCTCATTCTAATCTGCAACGTCCATCGCATCCTCTCCTCCAAAAAGATTCAAACGCTGTCATCTTACGCTAAAGGGTAAAAAGGCCACACGTGGACACTAAAGTATGCTAAAGAGTCCGAAAGTCATGTGCATTTCTCTGATGGGCTGCTTAATCTTTTCCGAATTAATATCTTCTTAGCCCAATCCAATAATAATTCGGCCCATGACAGGGCATCAGAGAAAGAGAAAAAAGGACTCCAGTATTTTTATTTTTATTTATTTTAAGGGTCATGCTATGGTAGTATGGTGGACAGAATTTAAGCCCGATTTCAGTTAGACTAAATCAGATCCTTCCGCTGAAAATCCACATTAGGTGCGATATTTATTATGCACCATCTGATTTTATAGCAAATGGACGGTCTGTCCACATTAGCATTTGCCTTATTTTAATTATATTATTATATTTTCATGAATTAGAGGACTCCAGCTGGAATTGAGAAAGCAGCAAACGGTTGGTGCCAGACTGCCAGTGAATAAGAAAGGGAGAGAAAAAAAACCGAAGTTTATCAAAATTTTCGAACTCATTTCTAACAATACAGAATTTAAGAAAACCCTGAAATTAAAATACGGGCGGACTAACTTGATCAGATGAAATTAATAAAGGAACATCTAATTAAAATTTCAAAACTTTTTTATTAGGAGCGATATATTGTGTTTATTCTTTTTCTTATACACGCTTACTATTATTATTTATTTATTATTAATGTTTATTTTTTTGACATATGAATTATCAAAAATTATAGACGTGACGGATGTCACATAATTGCTGTTTTGAAACTGTATAGATTTTCATTTCCGATCTTTAATTGACACATTTATTTATTAATTAAGGCCGAAATAAGTAAGATTAATATTGTAACTGTCCAATACTAACAGTTTTAAACAAATAAATTATAAATAATTAGATATACACCACCATGAAAATTGATAATTATGAATAAATTAATTTTGATATTGTATTATTTTAAAAAAATGAACTTTCAACAATTAATAGTCTTAAAGTTTTTATATTGTATGTATATATATGCAACAAATTAGTTTTTAATCGCTATTAATTATGCAAGATTAATTCATATTACAATTTTAACTTATGCAGATATACACACAATTATATGAAATATCTTATTATAGGGTTGGAAGTTGGAGCCCATTCCTTGCTTGAATTTTTTTTTTTAATAAAAAAAAAAAAGGAATGGATTAGGTCTGATCATTGATGTCATTCTCTTGGGTTGGAAGTTGGAACCCATGCTGTTGTCTTCGTTTGTTCTCTATTTGAGCAAGAGTCATGCGCTTGTCTTGATCTTCATAAGAATTTATAAAGTTTAGTACTCGAAATTTCTCCCGAAATTTATAAAATTTATGACCGCGTTATTGTTTAGTCCTTATTAAAAAAAATAATTTTTGTTTTTATTAAATTTTTTAATATTTAATTCTTTATATTAAAATTTTCAGAGATTTCTCAAATCGCAATCTCGCGATGCCTGAGTGTCTGGCACACATGTGCCTCTACAAAATTAAGACATCACGGCGGAAAATATCTCATAAAGGTAAACATTGATATATATATATTACAGATTCATGTATAAATTATTTTGAACCAGACGAGCTAATCCGAAGTGTAAATTTATAAGTCAGTAATTCTTTTTGACATGATCTAAACGGATCATGGACTATCTTGATCCCATTCATTCAACTTGATTAATTATTAATTAATGCACTTTATATTTATTTGTACATCTAAAATTACTATGTAATAAATCTCGAATAAATCAGAATTAGTGCTAAAAAAATAAATTATTAGAAAAGTTTCAAAATAAATTGAACAAATAAAAAAATATTCGGGTCTGATTGAATTGACCCGGGAACCAGAACCTGACAAATCGAAATCACTGAAGCAAAACATAACATTTTAAAAGCAACTTAAATTCCCATGTTTGGTCGACGAGAAATCCTGAAATCAAAATTCTTCTTCAGAGTTCGGACAAATGATATTTCGGAAATACTCAGATTCGCTCACTGACGACAAATGGGATTTCCGAAATCCCATTTTTTTTTTCAAAAATACCCTTAGGGTTCATGTTATGTAGTGTAGCACATCTCGCGGTTTTAGAACCTCTCAAGTTGTTCTTCGCGCCATCCCATTTGTCGACTAAGAAACGGTTTGGATAGTTGAAAAGACGAAGAAGAAACCAGTGTTTAACAGGCTACTTGATTTGTTACGTGGAGGTCCTTAAAATAGTTGCTATTTGGTTTGATTCTGCGCCAAAAGGGAATTCCTCAACCTGATCCTATCTACATTCGGTAGCGGTACTGCTTAATACCAATAGTTAAATTACAACTTTTTTGTATGCTTAGAACTTAAGAACCGCCCACATATATACTTCTTCAGAAAGAATTTAACGCCAAATAATGATATAACGGTAACAATTGGGATATGACACAAGGCAAAAGGTAAATGTACTAAAGAGCATTGCTTTCCTGGTATTTTTAAGACATGCTGGTTAGCTGGCGAGGAATTGGCATAAATTGTAAGTTTTGACATATTTTCAGATAAATCAGCCAGAACCTTTCTGTTTGGGCACAAAGTCTTGGTTTCCTTCTTTCCAGTTTTGTTGGAATTTTATGCTGCAATTTTGCAGTGGATACCAACAAGGTAATCCTAAATTTTGAATTTTATAAACATGGATCTAGTAATTGTCATCGCAATTGCTAATCTATCATTACCTGTACCCTGAAGCTAATTTAGTCAAATTAGATTTGCGAAAGAAATTAATCCCTTTAGTAAGCTACCTACTATGGAACCAGATCCTCTGGTCGGCACGATCCGGACCGTCTGATTTAATCTCAACGGCTAAAAGGGAGCCCCATGAATTCTACCACTCCCGAAAAAAATATTGGCCCGAAAAAAATGAACCGTTCAGATTAAATCGGGCGGCTCAGAACAGACGCCGACCATATGGTCGTTTTTATCGCGCCGACCAGAGGATCCGAACCCACCTACTATAACACCTACACAAAAAAAAAATAGAAAAAAAAAAGAAAACAGATGAGGTATCACTTATCCTGGTTGCCAAGACACAGCTTGCCTCAACTCATAAAATGTTACATTTGATCAAAGCTACAATTAGAAAGATAAAGGACATTAATGCACAACCTAAGATTATCATGACCCCCCCCCCCCCCCCCCCCCCCGACCCTTCCAATCCCCCCAAAAAAGGAAAGTCTGAGTTTATTTTATGTATTAATAAATCCACCAATAGAACAAAAAAGGAAAGCTGAAAATTGTTGCAGCATCTTATATCCCTTAGTGTCGCTCATAGTTATTTTTAGGCTTGTAGCTCATCAGGGATCTGTTCAGGAACAGGAATTATTACACGTGTTATCAGAAAATGCTCATAATGCCTTTTAGACTTTTTTTTTTTTTTTTGCATCATTTGGGTGTCTATTGTTTAATTTAGGGTGAAACAATTGTAATTTGTGTTAAAATGAGGGCCGATGGATCCTAAGTTCTGAACTGAAAATCAATGCTAAATTGGGACAATCAAAGCTTTGATTATGCAGGTGAAGGTTAGTGTTACATAATTAGGTCAAATTTTAGATAATTGAAGGTTAGTTGCACAATTGAGGGCTTAATTGATTTGAACTTATAGTAAATGCATAAGGAAAAAGTGTTGCACTTGTCCAGTACTGTCTCGTCAGTTCCAAAAAATTGTAGGATATTCTTGTGTTGCTTACCTTTGAAGAGTTGAGACATGCCTTGTGTTTTGGCCACTTGACACTTGACAGTCCGTCAGCCCTCAACCAAGTCTTGAGCACAGCAGTTAGATCTGAAATCTTAGCTTGCTTTGTGCCACAACAATTTGCATGTACAGTCATGACCTTCTTTATGTTACACTTCATCTGGCATAAACCACAATAATGATCTGTATCTAGAAACCTCACTTTCATGTTCAATTTATGCAAGACCCCCTCAGTATTCATGTAATTGAGCATGGCTTGCTCTGTGAGTCCAGAGTTATTTCTTGCCGCATACCACTTGTCGAAGAAACTGATGGTTTTTTTATTTGAGGCCACAGAGAAAAAGCCCGTATTGATATCGTTACTGTTGTCAAAGGGTTGACCGTTGTATGTGTTGCAGCTGAATGACATGTCTACTCCTTTGCGAACCAATTTTTTTAACGGGTTTCTTAGCCATAGTACATCAATACTCTAATAGAAGAAAATATACATATATTTTAGTTTCCATATTCGTGTGAATTTAATCTGTAAAGTTCTTTGTAAATAAAAGTTCCATTCCAAATATGATATATGTATCTAATAGATATCTTGTCAGATATGAGTATTGTTTCAAATTTCTGGTCCATGCACCTGTTATGGTACATGATAGATATTTTATATGTCTACATCTGTTGCTATTGTAGGAATTTTAACCTTTCGCAACTTTGTCTTACCGTGAAGATGAAGCTATACCCATGCTTCAGCACTGTTCTGAGAAAATAACTCTTCATCCACATGTTGTCGACAAAACCATCCTTCTTAAAAATGGGCCCTTGTGACAAATTTCGAGTGTTCATCTCAAGGTTGTAGCAATTAAGCTGCATTTCGGTGCATCGACTGAGTGCCACCTGATCAACTGCCACAAAGAGAATTCGATCGATCAAATAATCTGTTTCTTTGCCTCCACGCAAGCCTTTGAGGAAAAGGTTTAACATCCCTTCTTCCATTGTGTCTGATTTGTTTATTATTGTTATGATTACAGTTCTGTTTTCATTCGAGAGAAATTTAAGGGCCGTTATAAGTTCATCATCTTCAGGCCTTGATACCTGGAGGCAAAATAAATAAATAATAAATATATAAATGAATAAATAAAAGGGTGAAGCAATGCATTTTTGGAGGGTGTTTGTTAGTTCAAATTTCCATCAGATTAATATGCCAACTCGACCATGTCTTTATGCTGCTATGAACCTGAGTTTTCTTGACCAATTTTAATATATGAAAATAGCTGACATTGACAGTGTTTGTTAGTTCAAGTTTTCATCAGATTGATACGCCAATCCAACCAGGTCTTTATGCTGCAATGAATCCCAATTTTCTTGACTGATTTTTATATATGAAAATAGCTGACAATATTGCACAACTTTTGAAAAATTTCAGACAACTATAAGTTTGACGTTTAATTATTGCTATTGAACATTATAGTAAATTTATTGTTACTGATATTGTTATTCACAACAAAGCATCAAAGGCAGCATCATGGTGACAGAAGTCGCAACAATCACAATACAACAATGTCTTTTATTTTAGTTTTTTTTTTCAATGTCAAATGTTTAAAATTTTGTTAGGAAAGTTTGGGCCCAAAGAAAAAGGAGGACAGCAAAGAACTTGTACAACATACCATACCTTCCATGAGTCATGACAGGCCTTATGTCGAGGCCATACAACCTCAGCTGTGCTATTAATGGTGCGCCATGCCTTTAGCATGGCTGCCAGATCCAAAATTTTAGCTCTCATGGTACGACAACAGTTAGCATGAACAGTTGTCACTTTTTTTGCATCATACTTTGTCTGACACATTCCACTGAAGTGCTCCAAATCAAGATACCTCACTCGGATGCCCATTCTACTAAATTCTCCCTTTGATTTCAGGTAATTGAGCACGTCTTGTTCTTTCATGCCATCTGAGTTATTTCGTGCTGCATACCATTTATCAAAGAATTTGATGGTTTTGTTGTTGGAAGCGACAAAGAAGAAGCCAGTATTGATTGAGTTTCTATCATCATAAGGTAAACCATTGTACCCATCACAACTTAGTAGCATGTCTTCTTCTTGGCGTTTTAAGTTTATAAATGGGTTTCTCAACCATAATATATCCATATCCTGACAGAGAAATATAAGCAAAACAAAAATTGTAAATGGGAAGAAATAGGGGATATGACTGATCTATACATATACTTCTTGATATGAAGAAATGTGGTACCCAACATTTAGCTCTGTCATAAGATGATATATGGCCTCAATGGGATCCAAATGTAAGCCTAACTTCAATCAATAAAAGATATTTATTTATTGTACCTTCTGTTTAGATCATTTACTTAAACAATGCAATTTTTCTTTATTTTATTTACTTACAGTAAAAATGAAACTATATCCCAGGCTGAGCACTTCACTGAGAAAGTGGGTCCGGGCCCACATCATGTCTATAAAACTGTTGGTCATATAAAGGACCTCATCTGACAAATCTCCACTGTCCATCCCGATCTTATAACAATGAAGATTCAAATCCAAGCACTGGTAGAATGCAACCTCATCCACTGTCAAGAAGAGGATATGCCTGATCAGATGCTCAGTATTCTCCCCTTCATGAAAGCTTTGTAGAAAGAGGTTTAGTAAGCCATCGGCCTCTGCATAAGCCTTGTTTAGCATGGTTACAATCAGGGTTTTGTTAGGCAATGATGCTTCTTCTAGTGCTACTTCAAGGTCAGATGGAGATGGTACTTTTGTCTGCAAATATTATGTATTAGAGAAACTTGAGTATAAATACATCAGTTTATAATCTGTTTTTTTATAATCAAATAGTGAGATAGCTATATCTCGAATTAATTATCAATGTCCCACTTGTTCAGAACCAAATTCCAATCAGCAGGCAGCAGCAGTAATGTATAATACTGTGAATTTAAGAATCTTTCCACACATGAGCCTCCTGACCTCCTCATTCCCAAACATATTTCAGTGAAGACAGCAATAACAGTTTGTTTACATATGATAAAATGCCATTTAGTGTATGCTGATCTGATTGTGCACATCTGCTCGTGACCAGATATTTTACCTCCTTTTTTTAAAATGTAAGCAATGCGATATGTGTCGAGCTGAGTTGTCAGTGTCTTGAACACATCATGTCACCATTTTTTGGAGAATGAAACATAAAATGAACAACAGGAAGATAACGGCAATATTTCTGGCACTAGGGTTTATGTAAGTAACTTCATATACAGAATTGTACCATTTTATTAAAATTAGGTTCAGAATATAATTGGAAGCAGATGCATTTTTCATACCGTTATAGGGAGATGTTCTGAATGGAAAAATATTGTGACATCCTTCTTGACAGGCCACATGCACATTATGAAGCCAGTCAAAATAACCAGAGAAATTATGATAAAACCAACAGATCGGTGTGACCAGTTCCAAGGGTTCCCCATTTAGTAATTGAGGGAGGAAAAAAAAATCAAAATCCAGAAGAGAAATGAGGCTCACAGGGGAAAACCCTGTCCTCTCTTAAACGGGTTAAGAGTGATATAGTGTGCTTGCTAGAAATTAGAATCTGTCATGTTTTTAGGAATTGACTGAGAAAAGCACAGATATCTAAGATTAAATTTTCTAGATGAAGTGTCGTAGCCACCACGGTGTAGGAATAGATAATAATTCTTATTTTTCATTTATTGCTTTTTTTTTTTGGCTGTTCACAGAAGTCTATACTCTATTATACATGTAATTTCGATGAAGTATATATTAAGTAAGCAACGTCTTTAAGTTGACTTTACCATTTATAAATTGATATATTATGTACGGATTCGTATGACTAAGAAAAAGAATAATTCAATGCGGCTTGCTATTTTTTTTTCATTACGACTTAGTTCAAACAAGTTACGAGATTTTCATTAATTAGGACTTCGATGATGTCATAACATAATTAAAAAATTGCAATTGTTCATTGTGAAAAATTAAAACCCATTATCTTGGTACGGTCCAGCAAAAGGGAACTCTGCTAAGAATTTGAAACGTCTTTTTCCTTGGTTGCTTTGCAAAATGCAATTAATATAATATGACATTGACCAATCTTTTTTTTAATTCAGGGTAGAATTAACTTTCTTAGAACTTTTAATAATACCTTTCAAAATTTAATGTGAAGTTATAATATAGAATTAAAAATTTAATTACCAGCATATTGTTGGGCACTCAAACAACCTGTAGATAAAATTTCATACAATTTGAGAATTGTTTTTGGCCAATTAAAAAATTCGAATCGTTTGATCTGTAGTAAAACATGCATTTTTTTTTTTTTGTTATATACATATATAACAATATGTTGTACTTTAAATTTGGTTTCATTTGCACTATTGCTTTATTTATTGAAGTATTAAATTTCCAAGCGATCACTTTTCTTCATTTAATTATATAAAAAAGTCAATTTGTTCACAAATGTTTATGTTTAATATTATAATATGTAACCAAAGATGACTAACGAAGAAAAGAGCCATATGAAGTCGGATTTTCTTTTGTGCTTTCCGTAAAACCATGGATGAGGCAAGTCAAAGCGAAGATTTTGCAAGGAGTTGGAAATCAACAAATTCTCACACAAATACCGAAGCAGAGAAATGGTAAACGTCGGACAGGAAAGGCAGAATACTAAATACTTTTTTTAAACTTTTTATTGGACTTTGTTGCCGTTCTGGTATGGCTAATTCCTACGCGTATATAATTCAATAATAAGTTTCTTCTTGTCTAAAATATTTAAAGTAGCTATTTCTTGAGATATAAAAAAAAGACGGGTGTAATTTGAACAATGTTCTGTGCAATTGAGCATGCGGCCTGTAGATTTGACAATTCACGAACAAATGGAGCATTTCTTAAAATAATTTCCTTTTTCTTTTCTGTTCTCCGAGTCCCATACTATCATCAGAGATTCTTTTCGAAATTCATTATAAATTATTGTGATCAAATGACTTATAATGAGTGCAGAATCTCTTGAAATGCTCAAATAGTGCACTCAATAAGTAATATAAACACATTTTATCCGTATTTTATATGTATAATCCAATAGTTTATAATAATTGAGATCAGAATTATATCCTAAACCTTATAAAGAGCTTAAATATAGTTCATTCTAATAAAATAACTTAGAATGATTACAGAATCGTTTGAAATACTCAAATAATGCTCAGTATAAGCATTATTTCCATTTGACATGCATATTTTCTATGTCTATTAAAATATTTTTAAATAAGTAAGATCTCAATTATATGCCGAATCATATAAAGAGCTTAAATAAAGATTATTATGATTAAATGACTCACAATGAGTGCAGAATAACTTGGAATTCGCAAATAATGCACAAAATATGCAACATTTACCTATTTTGCGCATATTTTCCATGTATAGTACAATAATTTTCAATAATTAAGATTTTATTTATATTCCGAACCATATAAAGAGCGTAAATACAGATTATTATGATTAAATGACTTAGAATGAGTGCAGAATCATTAGAAATGTGCAAATGATGCACAGAATATGCTTGCACATTATATGCTTATTTTCGATTTATAATCAAATATTTTTTAATAACTATGATCTGAAGTATATTCAAGTCCGTATAATGACATCAGATATATACATTATTTTGGTCAAATGACTTTGAATGAATGCATAATCGCTTGAAATGCTCAAATAATGCTCAGAGGTTATTTGAACATATATCCGTATTTTCTTTGTATAATGCAATATTTTATAATAAGTAAGATGAGAACTAAATCCTAGACCATATAAAGAGAATAATATAGATTATTGTGATCAAATGACTTAGAATGTGTGCAGAATCGCTTGAATTGCTCAAATAATGCACAGAGTAAACATTATTTGCACAATATATGAATATTTTTCAATGTATAATTGCATATTTTTTAATAAGTAAGACCTAAATTATATTCTGAACCATATAAAGAGCTTATATATTGATTATTGTGACCAAATGACTTAGAATGTATGCAGAATTGCTTGAAATGCTCAAATAGTGCACTCAATAAGTATTATTAACACATTTTATGCGTATTCTCTATGTATAATCCAATATTTTATAGTAATTAAGAACAGAATTATATAGAACAATATTTTTGAATAAGTATAGAACAATATTTTTGAATAAGTAAGGTCTGAATTATATACCGAATCATATAAAGAGTTTAAATACAGATTGTTATGATTAAATGACTCAAAATGTGTGCAGAATCGCTTGAAATGCGCAAATAATACACAGAATATGCAACATTTACACATTCTGTGCATATTTTCTATGTATAGTAAAATATTTTTTTAATAAGTAAGATCTGATTTATATCCGAACCATATAAAGAGAGTAAATACAGATTTTTATGATTAAATGGTTTAGAATGAGTGCAGAATCGTTAGAAATGCGCAAATAATGCACTGAATATGAAACATCTGCACATTATATGCTTATTTTCTATTTGGAATCAAATATGTTTTAATAATTATGATCTGAATTATATTCTAGTCCGTATAATGTCCTCAGATATACATTATTTTGATCAGATGACTTAGAATGAATGCAGAATCCCTCAAAATGCACAGATAATGTTCAGAATAATGATTATTTGAACATTATTTGTCTTTTCTTTGTATAATGCAATATTTCATAATAAGTAAGATCAGAACTAAATCTTAGACCATATAAAGAGCATAAATATAGATTATTTTGATCAAATGAATCCGAATGTGTGCAGAATTGCTTGAAATGCTCAAATAATGCACAGAGTAAACTTTATTTGCACTATTTATGCATATTTTCAATGTATAATTGCATTTTTTTAATAAGTAAGACCTGAATGTAAGTGCTACAACAATTCTAAAATGCGAAAATAACCCAGAATCGTAAAATACCTCGTGCCATCGCTAATCGAAATCGAGTGTTGAGTGGATGAACTTGAAACCAGCAAGCCATGTGTGTCTCCTTCTTATCTCCTGCAATCTGCAAAGACTCCTTAGCGAGAAGGCACTACAGAACCGTTCAGACTTCCCGTGACTCGATGGTGTACTCGGGGAATGACGGTCCTGACTTGTTTCCCTCTCTCTCCTTATATTCTCTCTCTCTTGCTCTCTAATCAATAGAGGAACTGAAAGAATGCCAAAGCCTTACTGTACTCCATCATAACAGTGGCTTATATAGGGGTTCTAAACACTCAGAGGGCGCATACAGTGGATCTGAACAAAGGGTGCGATGATCAGACTGTTCTGTCCAGATTCAGTGTCCTAACGGTAGCGACCCGCTAGACGACGTTTTGGACAGAATACTACATTCTCCCACTTGAGCTTGCATCCTTTGTATGCACAATCCCCTCTATTTTCCTTATGCCAAATGATCGAGACATAATGCATGAACTAAGGCAGTAAGTCATCATTATCGTTATTAGTGCTAAAAGCAACTAATAAATGCGAATATTACTTTCCATAATCACAATGTACTATATAACTACCAATTCAGCCCTTTATGTGATTAGAATACAACCTTTATGAATAAACCCGACGTTTATTCCAAATCAGTCTTTATGATGTAATTCTCAACCTTATGATCAAATATATATTCCATATATGCGCGCAACCAACTGAGAAAAAACATCTATACTCTTATGAAGAGTTTATACACAATCGTACGATTAATATTAACCATAGGATCAATTCCTATATATACCCGCTACATGATCTTTGAATTCCTTTAGCTGCAGTATTTATTCAAAGAATCGGTCAGCTTCTATTCTGTATGAACACCTTTAATAACCACTTAATTCTTCTTAATGCGCTCTTTCAAAGTCAAATACTTAATGTCAATAGCTCGACCTTTACCTTTATTATTCTTGACTAGAAAGACTGCAACAGAATTATCATACAGAATCCTTAATGACTTAGATATAAAATCCACGACTCTAAGTCTCACAATAAAACTCTTCAAACACCATCGAGGGTAATCTCAAAACACACAACAAACTATACTTTATGTTGAACTAACGAACAATGTCAGTTAGACATTTCTTTATGACACAATTTCACTGGTTAACATGTATTCTTAATTTGATTTACTAAAATCAACACAACCAGTTTGTGTACCAAAATAACTTCAACTTATCAATCTGTTGAGACATAAGCATATTATCTTAAGTACTTAAAGATATATCATTACTTTCTTAGCAATTTAACTGTGGTCTATCCCCTAATTATTATGATATCAGTCCAAATATTCAAATGGCAAAAGCTATGTCAGTTCTTGTGCACAAATCTGATCATACTTTATGCTTTCAAATTGCCTAAATACTTGAAGTATTTATTATTTGTTCCCTTTCTAAGTTATACTGAGGATACTGATTCACAATGAATCTACCACCTATTTTAACAGGTTCTGGACGGAATACATTTTCTTCCAGAATCTTTCTAATACCTTATTGATATATGCTTGTTGAGATAAATCAAGAATATCTTGATTCCTATCTTGGGTCTTGATGCCTATCACAAACAAAACTTCAGTCATATCCTTCATATCAATATTTTAGAAAGAAATTATTTTACCCTATATAACTATCTTTTATCATTAGTTACAAGTATAACATTCTCTATATATAAAACAAGTAAATAAAATCAACTCCCACTAATCTTCTGATATATGCATCAGTTCATCTTATATTTCTTCAAACCGTATGAAGAAATAACCTTATGAAACTATTAATACCATTAGTGAAATACTTGTTTTAATTCTTATATAGAATACTTTAACTTGCTAACTAAATACTTATTACCTCAAAGAAAGAAATTTTATGATTATTTAATATAACCATCTCCTTAGATCACCATTAACAATTGCAACATTTATATCCATCTGATGTAACTCAAAACCAGAATGAGTTATTAATGCCATAATCATATGAAGTGAATCTTTCTTTAATACATGAGAGAAAATCTTTATGTAATTCACTACTTCTTTTCAATGAACCACTGGTGACAAGTCTAACTTTGTATTACTTCATGTTAACTTTGTATTACTTCATGTTAACTTATGAATCCCTTTTGGTTTTAAGAAATCCGTTACAACCAATAGGTTAAAACCATAAGTAACTTACCCAATTCTAGACTCAATTACACACCATTGATTCAAACTGATTTTACTTGGCATTATTCCGTAATATGGACTCATCGCAATTCATTATCTTGAAAATGTAACAGATTATGCTCAGCACTTATATCTTTATAAGAGTCTTGTAGGTAAACTACGTTACAATACTAGGGATAACCGACCTTATCCTTTATTAGATCACCTTAATATTGAATCTTAAAATTCAACTTGATCTATTATTGTATTATATGCCGGTTAAAAAATGTCAATAATTCGATCATCAATATTCAGTGATCCTTAATGAATACCATCCAATTATGTATTAGAGAGAATTTCCGTATGATCTAAAACAGATCACTCCCACTAATCTGAACATTCTCTAGAACTTAAATATTTCTAATTCAAATCCTAGTCATATTTCTAATCTCTATACCATTAACTGACTTCACAATCTTTATTTGCTTACCGCATTGTTTCTTTACTTCCGTCTCAATAGGTATGTAGAAATACATATATTGTGAATAATCATCATTTAAAGAGATAAATGCAGGCTACACTCTTGATGCCGGCTAGTCGTTTTCTTACTTGTTAATCATATCTCAACCATATGAACACTCTCAACTTTATCCATAATATGTCTATTCTCCTATTAAACACATATGGTCAAAAACACCAAACTGACCATTTATCTTTGTATGTGTTATAACCTTATAGGAAATCTTGATAAGACTATATTAAACTGGACAAGTATTCAAAATAAAATATACAAGTAATGACTCACAAATATTATATAGACTCTTTTGTTGAACAACTATATTCCTCATTTTCATTATGTGCTCTCGCACCTATAATGGTAATAAGCCTAAAAGATAAACTTTTATGATGAGTATTATTACATTAGCCTTAACCTAAGAGGCCAACTACTCATCTAATGTCTTATGTAAGAACTTTACATTAATATGCATATCAACCAAATCACTATACATTGAAAGAACTTATTCTTTATAAACATGAAACATAAGTAGTTAAACTGCTCCCACTGTTCATTATAACTTATGTTCATAAGTTCAACCTCAAAAGTGGATCCCACTGGTTGATAAATTTAATATTCTTACAACTGTAATGAAGGAGAGCAGTATCCTACTAGACCCTATAACTATTATCCTCAACCCAGGAACTTTGACACTTATCATTTCTAAAGGGAATCTGCTATCCTTATGAAAGTAGAACCGATACATGCTTATCTTTATGTTGAGACTTAACTTTATACTTTAATTTACCAATGCAAACTAAGTGATGTATCTTTACGAGTCAATTCCTGCATAATATTACCTGTGGGCTAAATATCATGCTATAACTCTTTATGTAATTAAACATTACATCTATATGAATCAATTTCTTGCACAATATTACTTGTGGACTAAATACTATGTTTTGATTCTCCATTTGATATAACTAGTTAATTATATTCATATCCTTAATCCCTGTGGGCAAATTAAGTATTCATAATTTAACTATTATATCCTAATATATTAAGTTAACTAAGTCAATAGTCCTGTGGGACGATACTAACTTCGTTAACTTAATCTATTACAATATTGTGTCCGTTTAATCCAAATGTGATTTTATAAACTTTATATATACATAACTTTAATCCAACTAAGGATGCTGTGGCTACTCCTTAATATATTAATATATATATTTATCACTAGACACAAGCTATGTCCTTTCTTCATAATGTGATTTATAAATACACTATATAATGTATATACCTTAATGTAATTGAAGCTGCTGTGGCTACACTTCAATCAATTATCATATATTAATCACAAGACATATAACTTTGTTATCTATCACCAGTTGTAGAGGTCCGCTAAAACCACAAGTGGTTCGCTTAATACTTCAGCGGCCCGTTAAACCTTTAAGCGGTTCGCCTAGTCACACAACAATCCATCATGAACATACTATGGGTTTCAACAAATGAATCCATATGTAACTATTCATTTCAATAGATAATCGTCTATTTCCTTCACTGTTACAGACAGATACGTTTAAACACTAACCGAATGATCTAAACGAAACAAATCTTAAAGCAAACATATTACCTAGCGGCCCGTTAAAGACTCAAGCGGCCCGTTTAAAATGTCTGCATTCAAAGACTTAACCAGAACATAGATTATCTTATTATAATTATCTATATTTGAATAATTACCATATGCATAATTACTTGTCGTATCTTTTACAAATACAATTTGTATATTAGTATGCCACATCTGTTGTTATTCAAGTTTGTTTAATCAATACAATACTTGTAGTGCTAATACTAATAGAGTACCCGATAGTATGATGGTCTGTGGACTGCATCAAACTTTACTACTATAGTATATTCAAGCATATCAGTATTGACTAACCAATCTCCAACAAAAAAAAAATGCAAACCATCTTTATACAAATTCAGTATTTTGACAAATTGTGACTATCCTATAGATTTCCATGATAATTAAGTAATCTACAAGGCCTAACTAACAATAGAGAACCATAATATGTCTGATTATACCTTAATTTTCATCTTAAGATTCATTTCTGGACCAAACTCTATTGGAACGGGTCGTTCCAACTCCAAACGGATCGCCCCACACGAAAGGGTGCGTCCAAAGTACATCCAGAAACTTTCTGACAGCCTGAACACTTTCTGGTAAACTGACAATAACTTTCTCTGTACTTAATCGTTTTCTGTGTTTTTGGTCATTATAGAAACTAGATTCAAAGATCTTTTCAATGACGCAAGTTTCATCAAAAACAAGTTTACAGATCAAAAGCTATGCCCCTCGAAATACAGACTATCACAGACGAAACCCGACAAACTGTCAGAATGACCTATCTTGCAGACAGTATATCTCACTCATACTTTATCGGAATTTTACAAATTTACACTCTATGGAAAGATATCTGAAATATCTACATCCCAGTAAAATTTCATGCAAAACCGAATTACCAATTGAGAGAAATCTGGCCCGCAATACTGAAAGGTCAGAAAATTCAGAATCGCGACTGTCTGACCTCTACTAGTTGCAACTTGATTATCTCACTGTATACCCACTGGATTTTCATGATGTTGGTCTCATTGGAAAGTAGACTCATAGATCTTTCCAATCCCGAAAACCTCACTCAAATTGGATAAGCGGATCTTGAGATATTGCTCCACGAATTCAGACAATCAATGAAAATCAGACAAAACTCAATCCACTCAACACTTACAACAGAATTTCTTATAAACCGTTATGAAATTCCATTTCAATAAAGGCAATCCAGCGGCATAACCCGCTCTGATACCAACTGTAAGTGCTACAACAATTCTAAAATGCGAAAATAACCCAGAATCGTAAAATACCTCGTGCCATCGCTAATCGAAATCGAGTGTTGAGTGGATGAACTTGAAACCAGCAAGCCATGTGTGTCTCCTTCTTATCTCCTGCAATCTGCAAAGACTCCTTAGCGAGAAGGCACTACAGAACCGTTCAGACTTCCCGTTCAGACTTCCCGTGACCAAATGACGGTCCTGACTTGTTTCCCTCTCTCTCCTTATATTCTCTCTCTCTTGCTCTCTAATCAATAGAGGAACTGAAAGAATGCCAAAGCCTTACTGTACTCCATCATAACAGTGGCTTATATAGGGGTTCTAAACACTCAGAGGGCGCATACAGTGGATCTGAACAAAGGGTGCGATGATCAGACTGTTCTGTCCAGATTCAGTGTCCCAACGGTAGCGACCCGCTAGACGACGTTTTGGACAGAATACTACACTGAATTATATTCTGAACCAACTAAAGAGCTTATATATTTATTATTCTGACCAAATGACTTAGAATGTTTGCAGAATTGCTTGAAATGCTCTAATAGTGCACTCAATAAGTATTATTAACACATTTTATGCGTATTTTCTACGTATAATCCAATATTTTATAATAATTAAGATAAGAATTATATCCTAGACCTTATGAAGAGTTTAAATATAGTTTATTATGATCGAATGAATTAGAATGAGTACAGAATAACTTCAAATGCTCAAATAATGCTCAGAATATGCTTTCTTTCCATATTAGATGCATATTTTCTTACAACATTATTTAATTGGTAAGATCGGAATTACATTCCGAATCATATAAAGAGTTTTAATACAGATTATTATGATTAAATGACTAAGAATGAGTGAAGCTATAAATGCGCAAATAATGCACAAAATATGCAACATTTACACATTCTGTGCATATTTTCTATGTATAGTACAATATTTTTTAATAAGTAAGCTCTGATTTATATTCTGAATCATATGAAGAGCGTAAATATAGATTATTATGATTAAATGACTTAGAATGAGTGCAGAATCATTAGAAATGCCCAAATAATGCACAGAATATGAAACATTTGCACATTATATGTGTATTTTCTATTTATAATCAAATATTTTTTTAATAAATATGATCTGAATTATATTCTAGTCCGTATAATGACCTCAGATATACATTATTTTGGTCAAATGACTTTGTACGCAGAATCGCTTAAAATGCTCAAATAATGCTCAGAATAATGATTATTTGAACATTATATCCGTATTTTCTTTATATAATGCAATATCTAATAATAAGTAAGATTAGAACTAAATCCTAGACAATATAGAGAGCATAAATATAGATTATTGTGATCAAATGAATTAGAAGGTGTGCAGAATCGCTAGAAATGCTCAAATAATGCACAGAGTAAACATTATTTGAACAATATATGCATATTTTCAATGTATATTTGCATATTTTTCAATAAGTAAGACCTGAATTATATTCTGAACCATATAAAGAGCTTATGTATTTATTATTGTGGCCAAGTGACTTAGAATGTGTGCAGAATTGCTTGAAATGCTCAAATAGTGCACTCAATATGTATTATTAACAAATTTTATGCGTATTTTCTATTTATAATAAAATTATTTTAGTAATTAACAACAGAATTATTTTATAGACCATATAAAGAGTTTAAATATACTTTATTGTGATCAAATGACTTAGAATGAGTACAGAATAACTTCAAATGCTCAGAATAAGCTTTCTTTCCATATTACATGCATATTTTCTATGTAAATTACAACAATGTTTAATAGTTAAATCTGAATTATATACCGAATCATATAAAGAGTTTAAATATAGATTATTATGATTAAATGACTCAGAATGTGTGCAGAATCGCTTGAAATGAGCAAATAATGCAAAGAATATACAACATTTAGACATTCTGTGCATATTTTATATGTATAGTACAATATTTTTGAAAAAGTAAGATCTGATTTATATTCCGAACCATTTAATAAGCGTAAATACAGATTAGTATGATTGAATGACATAGAATGAGTAAAGAATCGTTAGAAATGCGCAAATAATGCACAGAATATGCAACATTTGCACATTATATGCTTATTTTCTATTTATAATCAAATATTTTTTTAATAATTAAGATCTGTTTCATAATCATATAAAGAGTTTAAATACAGAATATTATGATTACATGACTCAGGATGAGTGCAGAATTGATTGAAATGCGCAAATAATACACAAAATATGAAATATTTACAAATTATGTGCAAAGTTTCTATGTATAGTAAAATATTTTTTAATAAGTAAGATCTGATTTATATTCCGAACCATATAAGGAGTGTAAATACAGAATTTTATGATTAAATGGTTTAGAATGAGTGCAGAATCGTTAGAAATGTGCAAATAATGCACTGAATATGCAACATTTGCACATTATATGCTTATTTTCTATTTATAATCAAATATTTTTAATAATTAAGATCTGAATTATTTTCAAAATCATATAAAGAGTTTAAATACAGAATATTATGATTAAATGACTCAGGATGAGTGCAGAATCGATTGAAATGCGCAAATAATACACAAAATATGAAATATTTACAATTTATGTGCAAAGTTTCTATGTATAGTAAAATATTTTTTAATAAGTAAGATCTGATTTATATTCCGAACTATATAAAGAGCATAAATACAGATTTTTATGATTTAATGATTTAGAATGAGTGCAGAATCGTTAGAAATGCGCAAATAATGCACTGAATATGCAACATTTGCACATTATATGCTTATTTTCTATTTAGAATCAAATATTTTTTTTTAATAATTATGATCTCAATTATATTCTAGTCCGTATAATGACCTCAGTGATACATTATTTTGATCAAATGTCTTAGAATGAATGCTGAATCTCTTGAAATGCTCAGATAATGCTCAGAATAATGATTATTTGAATATACTATCTGTATTTTCTTTGTATAATGCAATATCTTATAATAAATAATATCTGAACTAAATCCTAGACCATAAATACAGATTATTGTGATCAAATGAATTAGCATGTGTGCAGAATCGCTTGAAATGCTCAAATAATGCACAGAGTAAACATTATTTGCCCAATATATGCATATTTCCAATGTATATTTGCCTATTTTTTAATAATTAAGACCTAAATTATATTCTGAACCATATAAAGAGCTTATATATTTATTATTGTGATCAAATGACTTAGAATGTGTGCAGAATTGCTTGAAATGCTCAAATAGTGCACTCAATAAGTATTATTAACAAATTTTTTGCGTATTTTCTATGTATAATAAAAACATTATAGCAATTAACAACAGAATTATGTTTTAGACCATATAAAGAGTTTAAATATAGTTTATTATTATCAAATGACTTAGAATGAATACAGAATAACTTCAAATGCTCAAATAATGCTCAGAATAAGCTTTCTTACCATATTAAATGCAAATTTTCATTGTAAATTACAACAATGTTTAATAGATAAGATCTCAATTATACACCGAATCATATAAAGAGTTTAAATACAGATTATTATGATTAAATAACTCAGAATGTGTGCAGAATCGCTTGAAATGCTCAAATAATGCACAAAATATACAACATTTAGACATTCTGTGCATATTTTATATGTATAGTACAATATTTTTGAATAAGTAAGATCTGATTTATATTCTGAAGCATCTAAGAGCGTAAATACAGATTAATAAGATTAAATGACTTAGAATGAGTGCAGAATCGTTAGAAATGCGCAAATAATGCACATAATATGCAACATTTTCACATTATATGCTTATTTTCTATTTATAATCATATATTTTTTAATAATTAAGATCTGAATTATAATCAAAATCATATAAAGAGTTTAAATACAGTGTATTATTATTAAATGACTCAGGATGAGTGCAGAATCGATTGAAATGCGCAAATAATACATAAAATATGCGATATTTCCACATTATGTGCATATTTTCTATGTATAGTAAAATATTTTTAATAAGTAAGATCTGATTTATATTCCGAACCATATAAAGAGAGTAAATACAGATTTGTATGATTAAATTACTTAGAATGAGTGCAGAATCGTTAGAAATGCGCAAATAATGCACTATATGAAACATTTGCACATTATATGCTTATTTTGCATTTGGAATCAAATATTTTTAAATAATTATGATCTGAATTGTATTCAAGTCCGTCTAATGACCTCAGATATATATTATTTTGATTAAATGACTTAGAATGAAATGCACAGATAATGCTCAGAATAATGATTTGAAATGCACAGATAATGCACAGAATAATGATTATTTGGATTTTATATCCGTCTTTTCTTTGTATAATGCAATATCTTATAATAAGTAATATCAGAACTAAATCGTAGACCATAGAAAGGGCATAGATATAGATAATTGTGATAAAATGAATTAGAATATGAGCTGAGTCGCTTGAAATGCTCAGATAATGCACAGAGCAAACATTATTTGCACTATTTATGCATATTTTCAATGTACAATTGCATATTTTTTAATAAGTGATACCTGAATTATATTCTGAACTTCTAAAGACTTATTTATTATTATTCTGACCAATTGACTTAGAATGTGTGCAAAATTGCTTGAAATGCTCAAATAGTGCACTCAATAACACATTTTATGCGTATTCTCTATGTATAATCCAATATTTTATAGTAATTAAGAACAGAATTATATCCTAGACCATATAAAGTGTTTAAATATAGTTTATTGTGATCAAATAACTCAGAATGAGTACAGAATAAGTTCAAATGCTCAAATAATGCTCAGAATAAGCTTTCTTTCCATATTACATGAATATTTTATATGTAAATTACAAAAATTTTTAATAGGTAATATCTGAATTATATACCGAATCATATAAAGCATTTAAATACAGATTATTATAATCAAATGACCCGGAATGTGTTCAGAAACTCTTGAAATGAGTAAATAATGCACAGAATATGCAACATTTCGACATTCTGTGCATATTTTCTATGTATAGTACAATATTTTTGAATAATTAAGATCTGATTTATATTCTGAACCATTTAAAGAGCGTAAATACAGATTATTATGATTAAATGACATAGAATGAGTGCAGAATCGTTAGAAATGCACAAATAATGCACAGAATATTCAAACATTTGAACATTATATGCTTTTTTTCTATTTATAATCTAATATTTTTAATAATTAAGATCTGAATTATAATCAAAATCATATAAAAAGTTTAAATACAGAGTATTATTATTAAATGACTCAGGATGAGTGCAGAATCGCTTGAAATGGGCAAATAATACATAGAATATGCAATAGTTCTACATTATGTGCATATTTCCTATGTATAGTAAAATATTTTTTAATATACAAGATCTGATTTATATTCCGAACCATATATAATCCCATCCTTTTGAATTTTTAAGATCATAAATTTATTTTCGACTATATAAAGAGCTTAAAGATAGATTATTGTGATCAAATGACTCAATAAGAATGCACTATCGCTTGAAATGCTCTAATCTTGTCCAGAACGCTCAATATTTTAACTTTATGTGCGTAAGTTCTTTGTATAATCCAATCCTTCTGAATTTTTAAGCTCATAAAATTATTTTCCACAGCATAAACAGCTTAAAATGAGATTATTGTGATTAAATGACTTAAAACAAATGTATAATCACTTGAAATCCCCAATTCTGTCCAAAACGCTCATTATTTGCAATTTATGTGCGTAATTGCCAAGTATAATCCAATCCTTTTGAATTTTTAAGATCATAAACATATTCTCCATTATATAAAGAGCTTAAATAAAGGTTATTGTGATCAAATGACTTAAAAGAAATGCACAATCGTTTTAAATGCTTCAATTCTGCCCAGAACGCTCATTATTTGCACTTTATGTGCGTAATTGTCATTTATAATCCATTCATTTTGACCTTTTTAGCTCATAAAATTATTCTTCACTGTATAAAGAGTATAAATATGGATTATTGTGATCATAAATATACTTTGTACTGTCTAAAGAGCTTAAATATAGATTATTGTGATCAAATGACTTGAAACGTATTCACAATCGCTTGAAATGCTCCATTTCTATCCAGAACGCTCATTATTTGCAATTTATGTTCGTATTTCCATGTATAAACCAATCCTTTTGAATTTGTAAGATCGTAAACATATTCTGCACTGTCTAAAGAGCTTAAATTAATATTATTGTAATCAAATGACTTAAAACGAATGCACAAGAGCATGAAATACTCCAATTCTGTCCAGAACGCTCATTATTTGTACTTTATGTGCGTAATTGCCATGTATAATCCAATCATTTTGAATTTTTAACTTCATAAACATATTATGCACAGTCTAAAGAGCTTAAATATAGATTATTGTGACCAAATGTCTTAAAAACGAATTCACAATCTCTTGAAATGCTCGAATTCTGTCCAGAAGGCTCATTATTTGCAATTTATGTGCGTAATTGTCATTTATAATCCATTCATTTTGACCTTTTAAGCTCATAAAATTATTCTTCACGGTATAAAGAGTTTAAATATAGATTATTGTGATCAGAAACATATTTTGCACTCTCTAAAGAGCTCAAATATAGATTATTGGGATCTGACTTAAAACGAATTCACAATTGCTTGAAATGCTCCAATTCTGTCCAGAACACTCATTATTTGCAATTTATGTGCGTATTACCAGGTCTAAACCAATCTTTTTAAATTTTTAAGATCATAAACATATTCTTCACAGTCTAAAGAGCTTAAATATAGAAGACTGTGATCAAATGACTTAAAACGAATTCAAAATCGCTTGAAATGCTCCAATTCTATCCAGAATGCTCATTATTTGCAATTTATGTGCGTATTTCTATGTATAATACAATCCTTTTGAATTTTTAAGGTCATAAACTTATTTTTTCACTCTATAGAGAGCTTAAATATAGATTATTATGATCAAATGACTTAAAAAGAATGCACAATCGATTGAAAATGCTCTAATTCTGTCAAGAACGCTCATTATTTGCATTTTATGTGCTTACTAGCCATGTATAAGACAATCCTTTTGAATTTTTAATCCATAAACTTATTCTCCAATGTATAAAGAGTTTAAATATAGATTATTGTGATTAAATAACATAAAACGAATGCATAATCGCTTGAAATACTCCAATTCTGTCCAGAATACTCATTATTTGCACTTTATGTGCGTATTTCCATGTGTAATCCAATTCTTTTGAATTTTTAAGGTCATAAGCTTATTTTCCACTATATAAAGAGCTTAAATATAGATTATTGTGATCAAATAACTTAAAACGAATGCACAATCGATTGAAATGATCCAATTCTGTCTAGAACGATCATTATATGCACTTTATGTGCGTAATAGTCGTGTATAAGTCGATCCTTTTGAATTTTTAAGCTCATAATCTTATTCTTCTACGTATAAAGAGGTTAAATATAGATTGTTATGATCAAATGACTTAAAACGACTGCACCATCTCTTGAAATGCTCCTATTCTGTCCAGAACAATTATTATTTTCAATTTGTGTGCGTAGCCTTGTATAATTCAAATATTTTGAATTGTTAAGCTCATAAACTTATTCTCCGCTGTATGAAGGGCTTAAGTACAGATTATTGTGATCAAATGACCTAAAACGAATTCACAATCGCTAGAAATGTTCCAATTTTGTCCAGAACGCTCATTATTTGCAATCTATGTGCGTATTGCCGTGTATAAACAAATCCTTTTGAATTTTTAAGATCATAAACATATTCTGCACTGTCTAAAGAGCTTAAATATACATTATTGTAATCAAATGACTTAAAATGAATGCACATTCGCTTGAAATGCTCTAATTCTGTCCAATACTCTCATTATTTGTACTTTATGTGCGTAATTGTTATGTATAATCCAATTCTTATGAATTTTTTAAGATAATATACATATTCTGCACAGTATAAAGAGATTAAATATAGATTATTGTGATCAAATGACTTAAAACGAATGCACAACCGATTGAAATGCTCCAATTCTATCCAGAACGGTCATTATTTGCATTTTATGTGCCTAATTGACTTGTATAATCCAATACTTATGAAATTTCATTCTCATAAACTTATTCTCCAATGTATAAAGAGTTTAAATATAGATTATTGTGACCAAATGACTTAAAACGAATGCACAATCGATTGAAATGTTTCAATTCTGTCAAGAACGTTCATTATTTACACTTTATGTGCGTAATAGCCATGTATAAGCCAATCATTTTGAATTTTTAAGCTCATAAACTTATTTTTCACTGTATAAAGAGTTTAAATATAGATTATTGTGATCAAATGACTTAATACGAATGCACAATCGCTCGAAATACTACAATTCTGTCCAGGACACTCATTATTTGCACTTTATGTGCGTATTGCTATGTATAATCCAATCCTTTTGAATTTTAAGGTCATAAACATAATTTTCACTCTATAAAGAGCTTAATTATAGATTTATCAAATGACATAAAACTAATGCACAATCATTTGAAATGCTCCAATTCTTTCCAGAACGATCATTATTTGCACTTTATGTGCATAACTGCCATGTTTAATCCAATCCTATTGAATTTTTAAGATCATAAACATATTCTGCACAGTCTAAAGACCTTAAATATAGATTATTGCGATCAAATGACTTAAAACGAATGCACAATCGCTCAAAATTCTTTCCAGAACGCTCATTATTTACAATTTATGTGCGTAATTGTCATGTATAATTCAATCCTTTAGAATTTTTAAGATCGTAAACTTATTCTACAGTTTATAAAGAGCTTAAATATAAATTATTGTCTTGAAATGACTTAAAATGAATGCACAATCATTTGAGATGCTCCTGTTCTGTCCAGCACACTCATTATTTGCACATTATGTGTATAATTGTCATGTATAATCAAATTATTTAGAATTTTTAAGCTCATAAACATCTTCTCTGCTTTATGGAGAGCTTAAATATAGATTATTTTGATTAAATGACTTAAAACAGATGCACAATCGCTTGAAATACTCCAATTCTGTCTAGAACACTCATTATTTGCACTTTATGTGCATAATTGCCATGTATAATCCAATCATTTTGAAATTTAAGATCATAAACATATTCTGCAAAGTCTAAAGAGCTTAAATATAGATTATTGTGATCAAATGACTTAAAATGAATGCGCAATCGCTCGAAATTCTCCAATTCTTTCCAGAACGCTCATTATTTGCAATTTATATGCGTAATTGCCATATATAATTCAATCCTTTAGAATTTTTAAGATCATAAACTTATTCTCCACTGTATAAGGAGCTTTAATTTAAATTATTGTATTGAAATGACTTAAAACGAATGCACAATCATTTGAGATGCTGCTGTTCTGTCCAGAACTCTCATTATTTGCACATTATGTGCATAATTGTCATGTATAATACAATCCTTTTGAATTTTTAAGTTCAGAAACTTATTCTCCACTGTATAAACAATTTAAATATAGATTATTGTGATTAAATGACTTAAAACGAATGCAGAATCGTTTGAAATGCTCCAACTCTGTCCATAACGCTCATTATTTGCACTTTATATGCGTAATTGCCATGTATAATCCAATCCTTTTGAAATTCTAAGCTCATAAACTTATTCTTCACTGTATAAAGAACTTAAATATAGATTATTATGATGAAATGACTTAAAACGAATGCACAATCGCTTAAAATGCTCTCCCGTGACAGGGAACTGTTAATTGGTATTTTTCATATCCGTCACAACTGATTTTAATTTTGAAATTTGTCACTTGTAACATGATTTATTCACTGTACTTATTGTACATCATAAATAAAATATCTCAATAACATTTTATGGAATTTAATCATTTTCAATGAGAAAAAAATGTAACATCAATTTAAATGACATGCGACAAATACAAACGACACTTAATTATAAGAGAGTAATATGTAGAAATATTTTTATTTTTGAATTTGTTTTGCCTTAAATTTTAGTAAGAATATTGTGAAGTTATGGAACAAATTTGTTGTTGTCGATTTCCATCTAATTTTAGATATTCTCAGAAGCTGCTTTCTGGAGTCCAAAGTAACCTCCTTAGTTAATCATAAAAAAAAAAGTAACCTCCTTAGTTTCTTCAGCAATATATATTCCTTTTTTCCACTACCCTTCCATACATAACAAAACATTGTTTTCATCACTCTATTTATCGACGTATTAATTTATCTGCGCCCCTAATTGAATAACTTTCGTTTGCTTCCACCGATCATTATATATGACAAAAAACAACTTCACCTTATTCGTCAGACGCCTAATTAATTTAATCTAAAAATTATGCAACAACAAATCACACGGTAAGAAAAAGAAACTATGTTGGATTCGATCCATTTTCTAATTACTAGAAGAAAATACATCTCTTGCTTTTTAATTATTAAGTGACCCAACAAAGGTAATAAACCTAGCTAGTAATTAAAGTCTGGTAGTCTTTTATTTATTTTTAATTTTAAATAGAAAAAACTTACGAAGTAACAACAACTTAAAACAAGGGAAGCGGTGCACGTGACAAATCTTCGAAGTTGAGACGAAACAAAATTACACAAGTACAAGGTTTAAATTGTAATTTCAGCTCTTTACAGGCAGATCCTCCTTTCTCCATCTCCATCTCTTCTCTTCTCCTCTTCCCCCGCTTCTCTCCTTCTCTCCTCCCGAAACTAACCCTAACCCTAAATCCCATCCTGATCCCTCTTTCATGGGTCAGTGAGCTTGGAAGAGGAGAGAGATGCCAAGGAAAGCTCACGACGAAGACACACCCATGCGCGTAGAGTCACCACAAAGCGACTCGTGGGGATTGCCGATGGACGCCAGAGATAAGGAGAAGTTGAAGGAGATGGAGAAGTCCAAGGACCACGTGTCCGCTTCTACGTATTCGTCCTTCATGAAGCAAATCCCTGGAAAAAATAATGGTTAATTTAATTTCCTTCTTTTTCTTTTTTCTATATGACTTTTAATTGTCTTTTACATTTTGGGTTTCTCTTTTTCCACTTTTCTTTTGCGTGGTATATAATATTTGAGATTTGAAAGATGTGTGGTCTGTCGTGGAGGAAATTTAGTTCAGGCTTAGCTGGTAATCTACCTTAAGTGATTATTGTTCCCTTTAATTATGTGAAAATAATCTGAATCTCAGAATCTAGACTATGTTCGATCTTTCAAAAACATTAATTGGCTTCAAATTAGCTTAATTGAAGCATAACCCAATCATGCTTCAATTGAGCTCTAATTCCTTAACTGTCTTAATTAAGCTCATCTGATCAACTGAAGACGAAAAAGCAAACCAAATGATTTGATTAGAGCCGGTGATGATCTACCACAAGTTTGGACTGTTACAGATTGAAAACCAAGACTGGTGTTTGCTAGTATGGACTTGACCTTGTTGGTGCAGAACATTAAGCTGTGCTTTTTTCTGGAAAAAAAATGTTATGAAACCTCAATAGCATAGGTATCCAAGCAAGGGTTAACTATTACAGCCTCCTGTAAAGTATAGATATTGAGAGTATTGCTTCGTTTTGCTATATATGTTATTTGTTAATTTATATTTTTGTATGTTTATTTTTTCCTTGTGTATTTATTATAGAAGAAATAGAGTCAGACACTGATGAGGAGGAATCAGAGGTGAGTGGGTCGGGAGATGGGGAGGAGGAGGAGGAGATGTCGTGGATCTCGTGGTTTTGCAGCCTACGAGGAAATGAGTTCTTCTGCGAGGTTGACGAGGACTACATCCAGGACGATTTCAACCTTTGTGGCCTTAGTTCCCAGGTCCCTTATTATGAGTATGCACTTGACCTCATCCTGGACACTGACTCATCTCCTGGTACTGGTTGCTTGCCACATTTTTTTTGTTGTTTTTCCCTTCTGTTTTTTGTCATATCAGTGTGGTCTGTAAGGTGTGCATTGAGATTTTGATAATTTGAAAGCAAAACAAAACTCACTAAACAGTAATAAATAAGTAACTTACTGATAAATAAGTTATGTCAGGTCTGACCTGAATTTACTGGTTAGAAGGTCACAAAAGCCAACAATGATATGACTCCTTTGCCTGCTTGTGATTTTGGAAACCAAGAATTAATCAATATATTGGCTGATATAAATAACACTTTGGTGCAGAAATTAGGTTGAAAAGGGGGATCAAACTAAAATTCTTTTTGGTTCGGAAGTTTCAATGTACACATTAAACTGAAGGGGCCAAAAAGGAATATGATGGGGAAAGCATTTGCCTTATTTCAATCAAATTTAATCATGCCTTTAATTCCAATTATAGTAATTTTTTTTAAAACTTATCTGTCAATCCTTGTGAAGGAGAAATGTTTACCGAGGAACAGAATGAGCTTGTTGAATCTGCTGCAGAGATGCTTTACGGGTTGATCCATGCACGTTACATTTTGACTAGTCGAGGCCTTTCTGTAATGGTGAGTTTGTTTCTGTAAGATTTTTTTTTAAAATAATTATTGCATTTATATATGTTGTATAAATTATGTTGATCGGTATTCTCTCTTGAAGTAACCTTTTTGCCGTGCTCACGAAAATTCAAGTCTTTGATAGTTACCCATTGGTGTTAGTACTGCTACAAAATACTAAGGTTCCCCAATGTTGTTGCCAACTTAAATTCTTAGCACCGTACTGCAGTGCAATTGCTATACTGCATGTTCATACCATGCTACTGACCCCTGATATGTGCTGTTGATGTATGCAGCTTGAGAAGTACAAGAATTATGACTTTGGAAGGTGTCCCCGTGTGTACTGTCAAGGCCAGCCATGTGTACCAGTTGGGCAGTCTGATGTCCCTCGGGGAAGTACCGTCAAGATATATTGCCCTAGGTGCGAGGATCTTTATTACCCAAGATCCAAGTACCAAGGAAGTATCCTTTTGATGGTTTGCATTGTGATATTGAATAAAGTTCTTTTACATGCCTACCGTTTGTTTCTCTTTTTCTTCAGACTTGTCCTGCACCATATTTCAATAATTTTGCCGATTTGAGTCATGTTCCCTTTTTTTTAATTTTTTTTTAGGATTTTACTTACTGATGAATGGTTAATTTGGGATTGGAACAGTTGAGGGAAATAACTGTTGATCACATTGTATTGGTACACTAATGTGCTAATCCAGTGAGTGTATGCCTTGGTCCCGTCATTTCAGCATATGGCCAAGGAGGCTAATCTTATGCATGAGCTTAGCGAATTTGAATATATAGTTCTTGCGCACGTACAAGTCATGAAAATTGTGCCCCCATCCCTTTCCATTTGCTTTGGAAATGTCCAAACTGGTCCATGCTACTCTCTGAACCAATTGTTTACTTTATAAAATAAAAACTTTAAAAAAGATTAACACTTCAACTTTTTTTGTTTTCTTCTCCAATCCTTTATTGTGATGTCCTTGACTTTGGCTAGATGTCGATGGTGCATACTTTGGTACAACATTTCCTCACCTCTTTCTCATGACCTACAGCCACCTCAAACCTCCAAAGCCATCTCAGCAGTACGTGCCTCGGGTCTTCGGCTTTAAGCTGCACAAGCCCAAAGGCAATTAGTAGGCAATATATAAAATTTTAGAAAGCAAAAAAGTCATAATGGCTAGTGCTTGTACTAATTGTATGCATTTTATTGTATACCCTGATGGATGTAATAAGGTGGTGTTTCTTCTTATTATTTTTTTAGCAATAGCTTTATTTATAGCCTCTCTTTGCTTACAGAGTTGTGTCGGAGATTATCATGTTATGCAGATGGTTGGTCAACATCATCATGGCCAGTCAGCTGTCAGTAAATATTACACTGGTTTTTTAGTTCAGTCAATTAAATTCAAATTGAAAATTAATTGTTCCCCATCAGAGACTTCTGATTTTGTATGGCTTGTCTATTTTCTTTTTCAATTTGTTTTCATGTGGGTGAGCAACGGTGGAAATGTTGATTGTGCATATCCAGGTGAAATAGCATGTGTGTAACTTGTGTAGTTTTGTGTTTTTTTTTCTTCCTGAAGGGGAAAATGTTTGTTTTTCTTTTGGTTTCAAGTGTACTCATCTTAAGGGTCAAGATATTGGTCTCTAAGGTAGATACTTGAACAAACATTTTGCCATAAATAATTGAACTGCTTCTCTTCAATAGGTCTTAAACCTTAAACTATATATCAGTGTTTTCACCAAAACCTTGAATTCACAAGTTATTGTTGTCCATTCGTCCTGCGCGAAATATAGTATAACATTATATACTGTTTGGCACCAATTGATACAAGTTACGCACCAATTGATACAAGTTACATCAGAATTGCAAACCTTTGAACGCAGGTCGCTAAAAATAAAGCAAGCTCTGCTAACAGTGGTTACAATTTCGGTATAAGCATCCGCAATTTTGTAGGAGAGCTCGTAAAGTCATTTATTTTGTGCAGGGAACTTTGATCAATCATTGAACAAGTCAATGCAAAACGAAATAAATCTCGTAAAATTTTTGTAATCCAAATAACAAAACAACATCTTGGTTCTTATTAATACTGTTTGGCCTAAAAAAAAATAAGGAAAGCTTGTGACACGATTCTGGTTTTGATTGAATTTTCCAATTTTTTTTTACTCCATTACATGATTAACGTCTAACTTGAAATCCGCCCCATAAGAAATATTCTGCCTCGTTTTTCTAAAAAAAGAAATATTCTGCCTCCAACTAAACAGCAAGGATTGGGATTTAAAATCTCTCTTTCAACATTTAATTAAAAATTTAAAATAAATATTCGCGATTGGAAATAAAACCGTCCGAAAAAAATATTGTCACGTGTAATACACAAGCACGCGTAACATTATATTATAAATAAAAATTAAGATGAAGCAAACAGAGGTATCTTCACTGGCTCATCTATTTGCTCGAGAATGGAACATTTCAAAACATTATGGACAAAATTTTTTCTATGCGTTCAATTGGAAAAAAATCCAGCAAATTGCTTTAATCGGCGTACAAAAAAATCCACATTGCTATCGACATTTTGGGCCAACAATTAAAAATAATTACAAAAAGATCTTTCAGTCATTACTGAAGAAGTCAACCTTAATTCATTTTGTCCTCTTTTTCTTTTTCGTCCCTTTGGAAAAATCTTGTGCTAAACTCATCAGCAACTGTACACTAAATAAAAAAGGCTCGTGTGTGCAGGCAGGAGAGCCAGAAAAGAAGCTATTAAGACAAATGTGCATTGTTTTGAACGATCATTGATCCAGTGATAAATAGCTGCGCAAGCAATGAGCGTCTGGGTCCTTCTACAGCAAGTGCGGGTTGGGGTTCTGCTCTGATGGGTTTGTGATGAAATCTGATGGGTAAGAATTTTGTGCTGTAATGATTACTGTGCTATCGGTAGGATTTGAGTATAGGTAACTGGGTCCTTGGTTATAGTAGTTTGGTTGTGGGGCAGGAGGGTAATCGTTTCGAGCTGGAAAGTTTGCAGCCTGAGGAGGAGATGGATTGAGGATAACCGTCTCATTTCTGGGTCCTCCATTGAGATTGAGATTGCTAGGATGATGCTGAGGTACTGAACCTATAAAAGTTCCATTTTTTCAGATATGATTTGCATTTGTAGAATCATTATATCAAATAATTGAAATATGCAAATGCATGTGAACTTGGAGTTACGGTGCAAATCTTTCAACATGATATTTCAGTCAGGGCTAGTAGTGACACATGCTGGCAATTAAAATTAGCTAAGCACCTTCTTCTGATTATCACTATAGTTGGTGCTGATTTGGGGAATCTGGTGGAGTAAAAAAATCAAATATTTTTATTGGTTTGTTTAAGCAAGTGCAGCATTGAATCAGCAAATTAACCTAATGACAAATGTTTCAGAAATGAATAGAGAAAACAAGCAAAAAAAATAAAAATTACCAGAATAAGGCATGTACTGCCAGTTACTGACATGGTGTGGATAAGAAGAAGACAGAGATGTCCAGTTCGAAGATTGAGACATGATATCTGATTGGATAGTGGGCACTGGCTGGACAGGAGGAGTTGGATTGCTGATTTGGTAATGAAGATGTGAAGGGTTTGGTGCTGGTGGCTGCATGATAGAATTAGGGACAACATATGAATTTGGTGTTGGTGGCATGCTGGGGTTGTGAAGAAAAGATGGGTATGTGGGTGGTGGCAAACTGGAGTTGAGAAAAACAGTTAGGTTTGAGTATGTGGCCACGCTGGGGTTGGGAATGAAAGATGAATTTGGAACATGAAGCTGCCTGACAGGGTACTGAACAAAAGGTGGATTAAAAACTGGTTGATTCGTGCGAGGGCCAGAAACAGTTGATGGAACTCGTAGCAGCACACCAGAGTTAGAAATATAAGTTGGTGCTGACAACATGGCACGTTGAGGGGCGGAGGCTGGGTTTTGATCTGGTATCAGAACACCAGGTGATGGAACTAGTAACTGCACACCAGGGTTAGAAATATAAGTTGGTGCTGACAACATGGCACATTGAGGGGCGGAGGTTGGGTTTTGATCTGGTATCAGAACACCAGAGTTAGAAACAGAAGATGCATTTTGGGCTGCAGGCCACCTACCCGGGTCGGGTCCAAAAGAGAAGATTGGTGTTTGTTGCTGTAAGCGAGATACGAGGGAAGGTAAGGAATTCAGTGTTGAACCTGCTGGTGGATGCAGACAGAATGTAAAGCTGCCGAATCGAAGCATGTAACATTGGCTTATTTCCACTGGACAAAACATAAAAAACATTAGATCCGTTACATTGATTTGAATGAATCATTGCATTCTTTAGAAAAATAATAGAACATAAACTGAACCTCATGTATTAAATGGAAGCCCAGAATGTGCATTTGTTGGAGTTTCAGTTACAAGTGGCCTAGTACCAGACGTAATTCACACCACACACACACACACATGCAAGTGCCTGCACACACACACACACACACACACACACACAAACCCGCATACATGCACCTATACACATGTACACACTCATTCTTACCCACACGCATGAGTGTGTACCTACACATGGTTTTAGTGCAGAGAGGAATTACAGCTTTTGTCCTCTGTTTTATATGTTACAGTTAGGGTTTCTTAATGCCTTTTTTCTGTTAGTTGTGATTTGTGAATGAGGCCTGATTATAACACCCATATAAACACCACAACCTGTCCCAATTAAGATTGCCTAAATGTAAATTCCATTAAGGAAAGGTACATATGTATGACCAGAAAGGATGATGGGTCAGAAACTCAGAGTAGGTATATTTAATTCTATTGATGCTCAACTCTTAAATAGTGATCATTTCCTCACATGACTTCTTTTGTTCTGTCCTTGTTTCTGCTTTACATTACATTGGCTTAGTTTGAGCAAAAGAGAAAGAAAGATCTGAGGAAAATGAGAAGTACCAAAGAATTAAAAGATACCTAAATGACCTCCAGGTGCTTCGGAGCCTCTTACTGCTGCTATATTGTGATATTCCTGTCTATAAAATGAAACATGAAGTAAATTAATGGAATTCAGTTATCTCCAAGAAAATGAAAAGTTGCTTCAGTGCAGTTCTCATTTTGAATTTTTCCACATTGCTCTCTAACAATAAATTGTGATATCTAGTTGGATTTATACTGGGGTTGAATATTAGCTCAACATTAACATTTTGTTTATCTGGGTTCGCTTTTTGTTTCCATAGCTTGATGGAAGCCCAGTAAAAATATTGAAAAGGACTGTTATATCTGGTAGCAAAACCATATAGAATATCACCTACATAAGAGAGTAATAGGGAAAAAATGAATTAATAGGGCAAACCTTCCATTAGAGAGAGGCAGGGGAGCTCTAGTTGAACCTTCAGAGGAGTTCTGATTCAAACTAGTGTAAAGAGAATACCCTGACAAATCTGACATTTCTTGAATCTTGAAACAAAATAAAAATATGATACAGAGTAAGTAAAAACGAAAATAGCAATTCCACAAATTACCATTTAAAGAAAGAAATGGGTTTGCTCTGATTTTAAAACACTAACATTCTTAGAGAAATATGGAGATCTGAAACAAACTGGGCTTTGCTAATAGTATTATGGAAATGAGATATTGTATCTATTACCCCATGATTATTTACAACGCTACACGTCAAAAACACCTACTATTCCAAAATCTTTTGTATTCCTAATCAGCATTTCATCATCTTTAGACGGTTAGACTCAAGGCAGGATAGAATCATGAGCCAATGGTAACTAGAAATTGGAACCCCCTGACCTCTCTTTTTTTTTCTTTCTTTTATTCTAAATAAAATCACTCAAATTATGTTAAAAACAAGAGAGTTAATCAAAGATCTAAAATTTCCTAGAAATTCCATGAAATAAGTACAGAAAGAAACTAAAGAAAATAAGAAGTTTTTGGTTATTTTCGTCGTCCAAGAAATCAAGAATGAGATATCGGGGCATTACAGCTGAAAACCATCCAATCAGTAGGAAAGAACAAATTACAGTGACCAAATACCACAAAAGATCAATGCAAGAAAAATGAGAATACGTAACTTTGAGTAGACAATGCGCTAACCTTAGAATGCTCGGAGGAGAACTGTCAAGGTAGCGCCTTCTGGAGATAGGAATCCTTTCTACTCTTGCGGAGCTTCTTCTTTTTCTATGGAAGAAAACATAAATAAAGCTTTCGTTTTTGGGAGGGAAGCAGCTCTAATTTAAAGGGAGAACTGAAGGGATTGTCACAAGTCACAACTCAGAAGTTAGAACAGGTGGGGTCGATGTGGAGTGAAAAAGGGGACACGTGGCAGATTAGCTAGTAAGAGTGAGGAAGCGAGGTCAACAATTGGCAACAAAGCAGATCAGAACCGTCAATTTTAGATCATATGTACTGAGTTATCCAATGGATCGTTCCGTTTGAATCGTAGTGCTAGTGTGGTACCATTGTCACGACAGTGGATGGTTTATAAACCCCATTTTCTTTTGATGGAAAATCAGTGGACATTTTTGAAGCGACTCATCTCTTGGGCATTTTGTCGAACACGTTTTTAGGTTTGAAATTGCATTCTGACTCTTGGAGTCTTACTGCATTGGAATTTCAGTTTGTGATCGGTGCTGGGTCGAAATTATTTATCAGTTACTCTAATAAATTAATCAGAATTGGTACCAATCATCCACTCTTTTCCCATCCAACCATCCAATGGGCTCTAAATAGACTTTTATGGACCCAGCGCCTTGGCCCATCTCCATATATACTCAACCTCCAGACCCCTTCCAGAAGTCAACCCTAGCCGCAGCAGGCGAAAATCTTCCTCCTCCTTTCTCTCTCCGCACTATCGCCTCTTCCCCCGTCATGCTTGATGGCTACGTGGACGGCTCAGATTCGATCGACGGAGATCTAACGGGAAACCTCCGCTACCTCTCCTCGCGTCGGCGCCGCTGCCAGTGACTTCGTACCGTACCACCTCCGTCATTGCATTCCACTTTGGCCGCACGACCCCATGTCAGATCCGAGCTGATCGCAGCCTTGCTCGACCTCCGACTTTACCTTGGCTGATTTGCCTCCGTCGCATGCAACCAAGGCCATCTCCCGCACAACACTCCTTGGCTTATTTGCATTTCGGTCTGTCACTTCTTGCCAAGAGTTTGATTCTTTCTTGATTGAATTGCTATGCGTTGAAAACTGAAACCTAGTAAGCTTAACTTGAACATTTTCATCTTGTAAATGCCAATGTCACTTTCTTTATCTCTTCAAGTAATTTTGTGATGTGTTTAATTGATGAAATTTTGCATACCGCCCGGTCTCCTTTTTCTTTCGATATAACGCTCAATATAACAACAAATTGGAAGCTTACTAATATTATGAGAGTCATTAGATGTATTGAGGGTTCATAACATGGTTTTCTTTTATAATAAAAAACTTCAATTGACATTTCTCTGTTTGAATGTAAACACAACTATCCTTTACATTAGTTGACAAAGTAACTATGTCAATGCAGTCTCAGTGCGTGTCAAAAATTTCTTTTTCTTGTGATTGTGTCGAGGCCTTGGTGGATCCTCCACTGTGCACAATCCCACCATTCCTATGGAAAAGAAAAGCAACGGACTTGCGGCATCAGTGGTTGCAAAGGCAGCAGAACATGAATGCAATTTTATTTTACCTTGTGCATCAGTGTCAAAGTTCTATTTGTATATTGTACTTTAACCCAGAAAAGTTACCACGATTTACATCGTCACATTTTTGCTTCAATTTTTTTCATAATTTCTAGTTTGATTATATATCTAAAGCGTGGAATATACATGTAGGTTGTATGCAATGAAGAGAGGTATACGAATTCTTGCCAACGAAAGCATCAAGACAACTAGCAATCTTCTCATCTCAAAAGTAGTTCTTCATTTATTCAAATCATAATATGTAATTTGTTATGAGTGATCTAGTTTTCCTAATGGATTAGTTAGTCATCATATGTGTTCACTTTGTTTATTGTAAATGTTAACTATATTGTTATATGTGTTCACTTTGTATATTGAATATTGAGTTTGTTCACTTTTTTTTTTGTTGTAAATGTTAACTATATTGTTATATTTGTTCACTTTGTATATTGTAAATGTTAACTACGAAATCAAATTTCTGCTGCAACTAACTAAACACATAGACACTTTAAGTTCATCCCTTAACATATTTAACTGAACACAAAAGTAGGAAATTTCTATTTTCAGATGCAACTAACTGAACAAATAAAACTTTTAGTTCAACCTTTGTCGTATTAAACTGAACACAAAAATACGAAAATTTCATTTTCAGATGCAACTAACTGAACAAAAAAAACTTTTAGTTCAACCTTTGTCGTATTTAACTGAACAAAAAAAACGAAAATTTCATTTTCAGATGCAACTAACTGAACACTTACGACTTTTAATTCAACCCTTATGATATCTAACTGAACAAATAAACCAGTACATTTGATGACGTCAGCATCCAGAAATTTCCGAAAAAATTCTGAAAAATTTTCGCTGACGTCAGCGCGCGAAAAAATGAGGCTGAGGCCCATTTCTGGCCTGTGGATGGGATGGATGGGAAAATGGTGGATGGTGTATATCACCCCTGTAAATTAATACAATAAATTATTTGCGTAACCAATTGAACATTGGACGTGTATTTTATTTTATTAAGGGCCAGAATATTAATAATTTTAGCCCATTTTAAGTAGGAATTTTAACAATGTCCGTGATGATTGGAACTCACAATCAAACTACGGCCCATTTTTAATTTTTATAACCGTATAGGATAAGAAATGGTTACAGTTTCATATTAAGATTAAATCTTTCTATGTAAAATTGTTTAACTCACATGTAATAGGCTTCATCAGGCTAATCTGTTTTATCTGAATTAAAAAGACACCAGGCTAAAGTAGCTGAGGACGCTGCTACAAGCCTAACATGTACACGAAGTTTTGTTGAAGTTGGCCGTCACTAGCTCGTAGCGTCTCACGTTGAAAGAAAGACGCAGCAGAGGAAGCTAAATCATATATAGGGAGCGTTTGTATCATCTAACAATAAAAATAAGATTAATTATTCAGAGTAACAAATTTTATTTCTAAACGATCAAGAATAAGTTTTTTGAAATCTAGAGTGCTATATTAAGTGGTTCAACATCTGAATTTAATATTTATGAGGATTGTTAAAATATTGTGCATAACACGAATGGCCTTTGTGCTACGCATTCATTCTTAATTTTATGCTTTAAACGGTCGATCCAAACAGTTCATTTTCTTCTCCATATTGAAATATTATTGGAAACAACTTTTAAATTTTTTTTGAATTTTTTTGCCATTTTTTTTCAGATGTTTTAAAATCACTATTATTGGATGGTTTGGAATTAATTAGATTAAAGATTTTCTTAGAACGGAAAAAATAGCAAAAAAAAAATGTAAAAATTTGTTTCCAATAAGATTTCAATATGGAGAAGATAATGAACGCTTTGGATCGATTGTTTAAACCATAAACTTTAATAACGAATAAGTAGCACGAAGGCCATATGTGCTATGCATAGTATTTTAGCAATCCTCAATATTTTATTTCTAGAGTGTTTGGATCATTTCTCAATGTGGATGAAAAATTTGTTGGGACCACACTTTTTAATCCCGATTAAAAAGATGATTCAAACACCCTAGAAATAAAAATTTAATCCGGATATTAAACTACTTAAATATAGCACTATAGATTGCAAAAAACTTATTCTTAATAATTTAAGAATATTTTTCTTTTACACCGAATAACTAATTCTAATTTTATTCTTAGATGATCCAAACGCCCCCATAATCCAAAATTCAACATAGAGAGATGAAGGAGAGCATATAGAGAACAAAAGAACCACCGTCAGCTACCCGAAATACATCCAAGAAGAAATTAAACATAGATATTTATCTAAGAAAGAAGTTAATTTTTATTAACAAAGAGTTTAAACTTTCAAGTGGTTTGTTTTTTATTTAAACTAAAGGGGCATATCGAGCTTCGCTCGATGTAGATATCTATAATAAAAATATTTTTATTATGTTTCTATAGTTTAATTATGTTCATTTTTGGATATATAATTAAGATATATTTATCTTTAGAAATATAGTTTAGTTATTGTAGGTAATTTGATTTGATTAAATTTAAAGAGTTTGATCAATTTAAAAAAAATTATATGTGTGTAAATATAGTTATAGTTATCTGAAATAATATAATTAATATGATTAATATTATATTTTTATTATTCATGAAATGTAATATGTTTATAAATGACTTAAATCAAAAAATATATATCATAAAATATCTGATATTTTTCTATTTTCAATTGAATGAATTTAATTTATATTTCGTAAACCGAAATTAAGAATGGTGATGAAGAGATTAAGGTGGAGAGGGACTCTAAGAAAAACAAAAGAGATGGAGACATGATGAAAATGAAAATAGAAAGGGGTCATAAAAATCAGAAACAAAATACTGCGTTGCTAAATTATTATCTGATATTGAACCGAGTCAGTTTTACGAGCAATAACACCCGACACACAATTAGTTACAAAGTATCACATTGCAGAAATCAGAAAAATACTATTGCACAACTATTTCACAATGTTTGGAGTGTCGGATGATATTTAACTAAAGAATTCCGACACCCACACATCTTTATTTATAATATTGATATTGATGCCTACATGATTTAAATTCTTGAGATTTTAAAAGTCAGTCCAATGAATATTCTCATTTTAGATTATAAATATGTGGGTAATTAAGGTAACAATATCTCAGCTTCACGGATTTACATATAAAAAATGGGGGATATGATATCCCCATTCCCATTTTATTTTACTTTCAACAATTTTTGGGCAATTTCTTTTATCGAATGAACAGTTTTTGTTATTTATTACTGAATTTGAACCCCATAATATTTGATACAAAGTTTCACCATTGAATACATTCTTAATTACAATATATAAAAAAATAATACATTCTTAATTTTATATTTACTCTATGAAATATAATATTGAAATTCATTATTTTTAACTCCACTATTTAATAACTTTAACACTAGAAGTACAATATACTTGATATAAGCAAAAATTTGTTTACTTTCTTTTGATACATTGATACTTGAAAGCATGTCCCACACAAATGCCATAATTACGGACTTACGGTCATAACTCATAAAATCTTATCCAGGTCAATTCTTTAAATTTTGTATGATGAATTTGGCTAGTTATTATTTATTTATTTACTAGGACTAATAGATCGAGTTTCATTCGAAATTTGATATATTAATATATATTTAAAATGTTATTATTTAATAATGGTTGATTATGAATATGTTGTTATGCTTGCAACACAAAATAGAAGAGGCATGATGAAAATGAAAATATAAAGGGTAAAAAAATGAGATAGAAAAGCATGCGTTGTCAAGTTATTGTATGCCGATGAATCGGGTTAGTTTTATGAACAATAATATCCGACACACAGATAGTTACAAAATATCACGTTACAGAAATTGAAAAAATTATAATTCCACAATACTTGGAGTGTCGAACTACATTTAACTAAATAATTCCAACACCCACGCATATTTATTTATAATTTTGATTTTGATGTTTAGGAAGTATGATGGATTTTGTGATAGACAAATACACAACAGTTGGTGCGTATTAATTTCGAGCCAAGACACATCTCGTATGGGTTCTATATGGTCGATCACTACTTCGCATGGGTAACAATTTTCAATGAATTTTCTAATTCCATAATGTACCAGCTAATCAATTTAAAAATATTTTGATAGAATTAAATAAGTTATTACAATTTTAATTTAATAGTATGTACTTAATTCAATTAAAAATAATTGCGCGCAATGGAATTTAATCTTTTGAACCAATTCAATACCCTCTCTCACTGCACCATAACTAGACTCCACTACAAGGACAGATTCATGAGTTGTCGGTGTGATCTTCACAGTTTTCGAATGGTTGTCCTATACTTCTAATTTATATTTCATTTCATAATTTTTTTATATTTATATATTAATTCCTAGATGCATTGATTTCACTAAGGCTGGTGGAAATTATATCCTTCTTAACTATATGAGTCTATTGAAATAAAATTTATGATTTATTCTCAGGTTTATGTCCTCGAATTGTATAATTTGCGACTATTTCATTTTAAAAAATTAGAAGTTGGAGGAAGCAAATATTGTAGGAGTTTTGTAAAAGTAAATAATTAGTTTTCAAAATTCTTGAATCTATACTTAAAAAACATATTTAGGATGTAGGCTAAAAAGTGAACATGAACTTACAAACTTTAATGACAAACAATAACCCCTTAGCCAGACCCACACATAGCAGACTTCAGCTGGTTTTTGAGTGTTGAATCTAAATTTTCATGAGAATTATGATTAGCATGAAGAGATAACTAATAAGAATTTGGCAGCATTTCCTTATGCTTTCTGGGATTTTTCATATATGAAACAAGACCAAAGTCGAGCATAATTCATGATGTTCAACATGAATCATGGTGAAAAAAGCGAGAAGATTACCTTGAGATGAAGAGGACAAATCTAAAGAAGAAACTGCAAATTTCATGATAGATATGGGTTAAATAAGTGCAAAATATATAGTTCACAATGCAAAAATTCAATAAGGATTCTTATTATATACGATACGACCGATGTATATTTTGGAAGTTATTTTTAATTATAATGATTTATTGTTCATGATTTTGAATTTGAATGTAATTATGCATTCGTATGTCTTGAGATTTGTAAGTCATATCTTTAAAAATGTTTAAGAAGATTCGCTTAGTCTTGAATCATAGATTTCTTAAAAATGAAAACATATAATCATAAACACATTCACAATCACAGTAATTGAGGAGAAATAGTAATTGCTAAATTATAAATTGACATGTCGATTAAAATAAACTAGCGTTGTATACGCGCTTCGTGCGTAAGGTGTTATTGATGTCTGGTGATGAATTTTCGCTTATATAATTTTTTACCTAAATCCTACCCAATTTTTAATCGCAAACGCACGATTTATCGTTGAGTAAGCCTAGGGTCGATCCTCGGAGACGGAATATTCAATTTCTAAGTTATAAATTCAATTTTAATTAACTCCTAAGTTTAATAAAATCTTTTTAAAGAAACAATTAAATTAAATTAAAATACTAAGTAAAAATAAGTTCAGGAATTCTAAATAAATAACTCTCAAACTTACTAACTTGGAGAAAGACTATTTTGATAAAACTAGGGGTTTTTGGTTTCAAACGATTTCTTTAACTTGTCAAAAGTAGAACGGTCCGTTCCATGTCTGGGAGGTCCGTTCTGACTTAGGTTGGCTCCCTGGAACTGCCCGTTCTAGGTTAGAACGCCCCCTGTCGGGCGGTCCGTTCTAACCTTGAGACGGTCCGTTTCAGAGGTCAATACTTGTTTTGTCATGCCTTTAAACAATTAATTAAGGGTTTTAAATAGTTTAAACAATTACTAAATCAGTAATTAGACTCTAACTTTCGTTCAGGTTAATTACTTTGATTTAAAAACGTTTAACTTCTAAATTCCTAAACTTCAACTGTCGTTTCTTGATTTAGGAAATTTAGTTTATCTTTTGGTTCTAGGCAAACTTAATATCTTTCGATCTTAAGTTAAAACTTTAATTTCTAAAGTTCCGATTCAATCTTTCGATCTATTATCTACCTAAGTGTTTTATTGAAAAGCTTTTAGTTAATGCAATTGATTTTAAATTCCAACTATCAATCGTGTACTTTGATTGACGAGATAACCAATTAAAAACAATTAAACAAAGCGAATCAACAAAGTAAGCAATTAAATCACAAAAGATAAATAATAAAACTTAACTTAATTAATTACTTAAAGATTCAACTAAACAAATAACATAAAGAAAAAGTTCTCAACCATAGCCCCTAAACTAACCTACTCTAGCAAATTCATATAGAAAAGATCATGTTTCATCAAATACATGGCAAAATAAAAGAGAAAACAGAAGTTACAACAGAAAACCGTAAGGAACTCCACAATTCTTCGCTTTGGCCTGTCTGGGACGGTCCGCCTGAGATCTGGGGCGGTGCGCTCCAGCGAGGTTGGATCGTCCTGGAAGATGTCTCCTTAGTCGAGTTGAGAGGCTAAAACCTAAAAATCTGACTTGTTCTTGATTCTAGAGACAGGCCATCGCTTATATAGCTGCTAGAAGGCGGTTTCTAATTGTGGAAGTCGTGGAAACGTGCTTCTGGAAGGTCAGAATTATAAGAACCGACAAGCAGAAATAACTTGGCTATTTTTGGTAGTGCTGGAATTACTGGAACGGTCCGCCTGAGTGTTGGGGCGACCCGTTCCAGACCTGGCCTTGACTTAGTCTGCTGCATGGGCTGGCTGACTGGTTTGGACGATCCGTCCGACTGGTTGGGCGGCCTGTGTTGGCTGGTCCTTGCTGCTCATGCCTGGTTGTCTGATCTTCTTGGTTGGGGCGGTCCGTCCTGCCGGCAGGGCGGTCCGTTCTAATGCACATTTCTCCTTTCCTTCGCTGCAATCTTCTGTTGTCGCGCCGCAAAATGTGATGAACCTGAAATAAAACTTGCCGGGCTACGGCTGTACCTTTCTGCAACCTAAAAATTAGCAAAATAAAGTAAAAACACTTGTATTTGGTATTAATTTAGGGCTTAAACCGGTTGAAAATCGAGTATGAAAACCGTACATCATCTGGCCAGTTAAGTTTGGAGGTGGGAAAGTGAAAAATAATACACGAAGGATGAACTTGATTAACATGATACATCTATCAATGAATATCATTTAAATTATGTAAATATTGATAGATAAATTAATATATTAAAACTCTAAAAAATATTAATTTATTTACGTAATTTTTGAAGACAATTCACAAAATTTAATACAAACAAATCTAGAAAAATCTTATAAACAACTAAACAAAAGTGGAAAGAAATGTATAAAAAAAAACCTATATCACTTTGATTTCATATAATTTTTGTTGATTCATATAATATCATAAGAATATATTATTATAAGATAATAATTATAATTACTAATAGTCATATTTAAATATTTCAGGAAAAATGTTGTGTTAAAAATAATTTGTGTCTCGAAATAGAAAAAAATAAAATATTTACAATTTAGATGAAAAAAATTAGCATTTTGTTATGCGCTTCGCGCGTGATGTTTTGTTATGTTAATTAAGGAGGAGTAAAAAAATTAGATTGGTTTTCTTACGTATATAAAATTTTATAAATCAACAAATTTTGGAAAGATTTAGAAACAATGAAAAACAAAATTATATTTATGAAACAATAGAATTGAGTAATCAGATTTAGAAATTTGACAAAAATATGTTAGAACTCTTTAACTATGAAATTTTATATTGCAGGGTATTTCATTTTTTTTTATGAAGGATATACAATTTTATGGTCAATTGAATTAATAAATGTCCTCAAATAATTTTAAAAGCACCAACCATATTCCATATTTTATATAATTATATGATTAAATTAAAAATAGCTCAATGGCACGATTGAATTTGTTATAATCTTCACATCATTTATATAAAATTTCATACACTAATAAAGTTGTAAATATCTTGGAATAATTAAAAATCTAATGACATTAATGAAATTACAGAAATTCAATTTTTGTGAGATTCAAAAAATTATTTAAAATATTTATAGGTTTGTAACTTTAAAATTTTACATCAATTAATTGTTCATATATTTTTGAGCAAGTACATAAATTTTCATAGCCAAATGATTTATTCAAGGCCTCCAAATAATTTTAGAAACTTTTATGCATATTAAATTTTATGAGATTCATAAAATTATTTAAAATACTTTCTAAGTCTATAATTAAAAAAATTTACATCTTTAAATTCTTTACATTTTTCTGAGCACACACATAATTTTTCATAGTCAAATGAATTTTTAAATGTAGCTAAACAATTTAAAAACTAAACTATATTTAATCTGAAATTTCTGAAATGGAGGTGTCCATTGTTAGATAATGTACATGTTGGAGTTATGTCCTAGAAGTCAATATTTAATGACTTATTTTCTTAGTTTATGTTAATGATGATATTTGATCATTTGTTCCTAGTATTTATTATTGACAGATCATTCAGGTTGAGGATCTGAATTGTAGATCTCTGTGGATCATTCATTAGAATGACAATAATAAATCTAAATCGTCCATAATCTTGATAATTAACAAGGAACATTAATTATCATAAAAGATTAGTATGCAAGTTAAGTGATGATTAAGTTCTACAAATCATAAGTAAGGAGTTACGAACTTAATTGCATATGTGTATGTTATTGGAACATAGTACAGGACTTGACCCAGTGAAATAAACATATGGATTGTGTCATGTGTCATTGTTTATTTCATATGAGTTTGATTCTAAGTTTGAGATGTTCACCTTTTCCACATGAGGATAGGTTCAATAAATATCGTCTAACGTTGATTCCTGATAAAGGCTGCTATAAGGACTTTATTTATGTTCTCTTGAATTGTGCGGGGAAAAGTTGTTCATCAAGAAAACCGTATGTCCCTCATTAGTATACCTAGTGAGTGATGATATCTGTTTGGGCCCCTTGATGGAGTTGAATTGTTTGCTAGCAACTTGTACAATTAACTCTATATCAAGAAATGTATAATCTGCAAGAATGACACATTCCTATCTTGGATTATACAAAGATATCGTGTGACATAAGAATCAAGCAAGGAAATACTTTTATTTCTTATGCAGGATTGAGATATTGTAACGGTACATTATTTATACGAATTGGGAATCATAACGTGTTGCTAGATACCGCTTATGATTATTGGAAATAAATAACGATTTATTTCCATGGCCAACATAGTATAAATCCTCAAATAGGGTCGCACAAATAGGATTCTAACCACTTAGTGCATTTATTGTTTATTCACAATAATGTGTATTGTGAAATGTGATAAGTTAATTAATTAATTATATACCGTTATAATTAATTAAATTAAAAGGATCATATGGAAACAATTTAATGCATTAGCTAATCATAGATTAATTATTAATGAGTTAATAATTAATTATGTTCAACTTGCTTTAATTAATTTGAGCTAATTGGGCTTCTATTTAATTGGTTAATTAAAGGCCCAATTTAGGAAGAATGAAGAGACAATTAAAGGGAATTCATTAATTGGTGAATTAATGAATAAAGGCCTTTTATTAAGATGGCCCAAGAGAGCCCATTAGGTGGCCTCTTAGGGTGGATGGCATACTTGTAAATAGTATGAAGGTTGGATGAGAGTGGTTGGCTATATAAAGGGGTCTCTTTGGGAGCAAATCCTAGCCGTCATCTCTATTCCTCTCCCCTCCCTTGCGCCTCCACCTAGAAGAGAGATTTTTCTCTCTTCTCCATGGCTCTTCTCCCTTCCAAGCTCATGTGTTGAGCATCCCACCTTTCTTCCTCTCCATTAAATAGTTAATTAAGAGAAACAAGGTGATTAGCAAGAGGTTCAAGAGAACTAGCATTCCCTTTGAGCTTGGTGGTGGGTCCTTGGTGGGCTAGAGGCGACTATTGGTGGTGGAAGAGGCGGAGCACGCACGCCACCGACTCCTACGCATTGGATTCGAACCTCACAAGAACATTTATGAGAGGTACAATCTTCCTACATCTTTTTCTCATGTGTGTGATTGCCTTTGCACTAGATCTTGTGATTTGCTTGTTGTTAATGGTGATTAATTAGTTGTAATTGATCTAAAATTAAAATATGAGCATTTCCTAACAGTGGTATCAGAGCTATGGTCGTGCTTAAGGTTTTTCACACTTAATTAAGTGAGAATTCGTAATTAATTAAGTTAATTAGTGATGTGCATGCTTGCTGGCCCTGGAAAGGCTGTTTTCTGTCTTGTTGCTTGTTTTTCGTAGTGTAAAGCTCTCTGAAATTTTTTCCTTCTTATTGGTGGTTGTAGCCCTTTGAGTTGTGGTTATTTTTCCACTGGAATCATTGAAATTCGATGTAAAATGAATTTTTAGTGATTTAAACTGTAACGGTGCGCAGATCTGTTATTCTGCTGCACAGTTCTGTTGTTGTGGTTGGTAACAAATAAGTTTGTATACAAAGTACCTGTAACTTTTAGATAGGATTAATCTAAACTTGATGCTCTTTCTGGATATGTAAATTTTGTTGCATATTTCGAATTTTATATGGGCGTTCAAGGATGAAAAGTGATGAAGTTGTCAGATCTGTTTTTTCAAACAAACTGATTGTTTTGAAAAACTGTACTTATTGAGAAATTTTTATGAAAAAGTGTTGAAATGGAAATGTTCTCCTTTAAGTCTGGAATCTGTGAAAATTAATTTCATAGATTTTCATTGAGATTTGGTACCTCAACCGAGTGAAACCTTTTTGGTCGACGGTCTGTTCCAGAACAGGATACCTTGCTTAAATGCTTGTTATCTCGTTGATCTTGAATATAACTTGTGGATTTTCTTTTCATGGAATGATAGCCTATTGTATGTAGTATTTTTCTATGTAAATTGTTTGCTGGAAAAATATCAAAGGGATGATCATACAGATCAAAAGGTTGAGACCCATAACAGAATTTTCTCTAACGGTGCTTCGCGCACAATCTGAGGATTTGTCTTTTTTGGTTCTCCCTGATGGTAATTGATTTCTCTTTGAGATTTTTACAGGTAATCACAATCTTTGTAAGGAGTTCTCTGGATTTATTTCAGATTTTTTGGAGACCGAATTATTTTGAATTTTTTCGGGTCCCGAATTTCGTATTTTAATTAGTTAAAATAGTTTCTAATTAATCAATTTATTGAAAGGTTAATTAGAAGACTCCTTAAATACCCTCCTTTCTATTTTGATAGTTGGATTTAATTTAAAAGGGCTTAAACAATTAGTTGTTAAGGTTAAGCCTTCTTTGCATTCGAAAAACTTGAGCAACAAGTATGCACAAAGATTCTAATTAATGAAATTAATTAAGAACAAGTATATCATGTATATTGTATATGTGCTAACTTTGTTTTGTAGGAGGATGTGGGTTTGATATGGCTCAAGATGTCAATGCCTTGTGTGTTGTAAAATGTTGTGAATGCATGTGATTGCTTGTAATGTGGCCTAAGGTGCCTTGATAATTAATAATTGATTAATTCTTGATGTAACTTGTGAGGCTTGCATGCCCCTAAGGCCTAGGAGGGTTTTAGGATTTTATCACATGTATTTATTTTCCTTAATTATTAGATAGGATCTTAGTAATTAGTGGGAGGGCTTGATTAGATTAGTTTCGTTACATGGAGATGCGACGAAGACTAATGCAAGCGGGAGCCATACAAACCCACGGAAATGTTTGAGATGCTTATTATTATGTGATTGTTTGTGAATGCCTTGAATTGTCATAGGTAGGTATGGGTGTATGCTTACACGACCACCAAACAAAGTCACGTAATTGCTTATGTCCCAAATTAACTTGATTTAGCCAAATCGTCCTCCTTCTCTCTATCCCCTTCAATACAATTGATTGTCTATTGATGCTTTCCTGCCGACGCGGACATCGTAGTTCATCATTGTAGTCGGGGTGTAAATCGGATTTACTAGGAGCAAATAGAGAGAAGTTTCTTTACAACGGACCCACTCGGATTGGACGTTGGGACGAAGTTTGTAGATATACTTATGATATCTCACAAACCAAGAATCATATGGACAAGATATGATTGGTTGGAGAACCTACCTTATCTAGTTGTTTTAGGTGTCATGCCGACGCTGGCCCCTATTTCAACGAAAATGAGGATCTTGGAATCCATTACATTTAGGGACATTAATTAAATGTAGTGGGAGTTTTGTTTATCATTCCATAAATAAAACATTGCATAAACTAAATGACCTTAAATTGAAATTGTTATAGATATTAAATATGTTAATTTCGTTGCGATCAATCTTTGGAAAACAACAAGCTCGTTTCTAAGGTATTTACTTGGAGAAGAAATACCGATTCCTAAGACATGTTCTTGGAAATGAGAAACTTGAGCAAGTTTAATCCCAAAAACGTTCCTCAACTTCCCGAACATAGCTTCGCAATGATTGATTAGTTTTGACGAAAATTATTCAATAAAGCGAATGCTTATATCCTTTTAGAAGTTCTAGACCTTTGAATTGGAGAATTCATAAGGACTAGACTAGACTTCTATACTGTCATCCACTTACTCAAGAAGACGTTCTTAGAGAAAGTAAAAGATAGACTCAATCATTTATGATCGAGTAATGGAGTATGAATTAACCAAGAGACTCTTCTTATAAGAAGATAAATATTTCATTAGCTTGCGAACCGAAAGGTTTGAGAAACTAATTGACAACTAGAGATATTAAGATCTCCAATATCAAGGATTGTTGATATTGTCATACAATCTCTTTCTATGGATAAAGGATATGTTGTTCGCACACTTGTTAGTGCTTAAAATGATTGGTTAAGTATTAAAGGAATACTCTACCAATATATGAGTTGAGACTTCGAGACCCTCACTAGTGACCGTGTGTCACATGAGATGTTTCATTTGCCATTTATGGGAGACATTTGAAAGGTTGTCCGAAATACCATGATGTTCTAAACCTTAAGATATTTGTCGTTCAAATTATCTCACTATCTCTAATTCACACTAGTAATTAGGTGCTAGTTCATGTGCTCACATTTAACGAAATGTGTAGGCAATGATGAATAAGAGAAAGTTTGAGATAAGTAAAGTAAACTCCATTTTTGGAAATGGCTTATACGTCTAAGCCGCTACCATTGAATACGTAGAGTTATCTTTATTAAATAAAGAGTTTGTTTAGGAATTTGAGGTTGTATACCTTATTCCAAACATCTCATAAAACCTTATCCCCATTTCATATTTGATGATGGATGATCATGTTTTGTAATAGAGAAATGTTGTTCTCTTATTGTTATAAATTTGTGTATAAGATTTCATGCATCTTAATTGAATTTGCTTGAAATAGATAAACAAATTTTGAATGACAAATATGTAAGACTTCACATAAAGTATTTGACTTTTATGTAAAATAGTTGCTTAGTCGAATATAAACAAGAATCGCATTATGAGAGTCTACGTAACGTGGAGCTCGTAAACCAATTTGATTGCAAATCAATTGAATTTCATGCGAATCGTGTTTGTTAAAGACAAAAGCGCCTTTGACCTACGAAGGTTTAAAGGACAAGTAACTTGATTAAAAACTAATACATATTGATGTATATAGATCAAAAGTACTTGTGCAATTGAAAGGTTGTTGATACTTTACCACTTGACCAAAGATCATTGTTGATATTAACGTATCTATTTGATATGGTATAAGTATGAATCTTTTGACGAGATCAAAAGAATTTCAAGAGTAAAGTTGAAAAACTATTCAATAAAAGTAAAAGTCTTAAGATGGATCATGGTAAATAGTTAAGTCATATAGTTTGATATATTACCTAAAGAGTATGAAATACGTTTCACTACTCGCTCCATGAGGAACATTAAAAAATGTATCCAAGGATGAAGGTATCGAACATAGTTTGATATAGTTCGATCGGTAATAAATCAAATTGACTTGTTCGACTCATGTAAGGGATTTGTGTTTGAGGACAATATTGTTTACACTGAATAAAAATTTCATCGAAGTCTATTGAGAAAGATATCTTACGAGATTCGATCTCTAGGTATATTGTTTCTCAAGATTTGGTATTGAGAAGCTTATTTCAAAGTTCGATTGATTGATAAGCTTGGACCCAAATAAGACGCTTAATATGATGTAGGATATCTTGAATTAGCCAAAAGGTACTACTTCTATGAACATGATAAGAACAAGGTAGTTGTTGCTCATCATAACGTAATCTTAAAGAATGATATTCTCAAGAAGAAGTAGTGGGAGTAAAGTGAGCATTAAAGGAGTTTATGCGTCACTACAAGAAGTACCTTTATAGGGAACTTGTCACTCCATACATGGTGCTTAGTGGGAGTTGAGCGGAACTTAACTCACAAGCAGTTGTGAAAGGAAGAAGTTTATAAGCACGCTCGCTTCTAAAGAGTACTCAAACATCTCATGAATGGATGATGTTAGAGAAACTCGTGGAATACATTAGGATCAAGAACTTATTCTACAAGATGTTGTAGGAGTAGTTCATAGACCTCAAGCACCAATCCTACAAAGATCAACGAGAGTGAATTGCCTAACCTGAAAAGTGCATAAGCATCACAACGTCCTCGTATTTGACATGTGAGGATTCGTTGATAAATAAAGAAACGATGGAAAGACCCGATTCCACAAGTATGGTTTGAATCTATATGATCTTTAAGTGCAATCCATATATATAACAACAAGGTATAGACCTTGATTGATGTTCAAGAAGGAGCAATCCATCTAGAACATTTGGATCTTTAAAAGGAAAGATAGATATGGATAGCAAGTCGACTATGTACAAAGCACAATTTCATGATTGATGCTATGTCTAAGTCGATAACAAGTTGACCATGTACAAAGCACGGCTTCTCGCTTGTAGCTATGTATAAGTAAATAAAGATCATTCTAGCAATAGTTATATTTCGTATATATAGATATATGGAAAGATATATCAAAACCGCCTTCTTCGATTGAATGAAGGAAGTTGTTGTGTATTTGACACAAACCAAGGATTTGTTGTATTGTTGGAAATATATATATGCTTCAATGATCCATTAATGGATTGAAGCAAGTACTGTGGAAATTGGAATAAGCATTTTGACAAAGAAGTCAAGGAGTTGCACTTCGTCAAAAGTATCTTATATAGATAAGATATTCAGTGGGAGCATGATTGTGTTACATGTATTGTACAAGATACAAGACATTAATTGGGAATAACATTAAGAAAAATGAATATTGTCAAGATCTCATTGGAGAATGTTTTTCTCAATTGAGAACTTGGGTAAGTTACCTAAATCCAAGGAAACAAAATCTATGGAGATAGATTATGATGGATGTCAGGTTTGAAGCAAAATGTGCATATAATGACAAGGTGTTATAGTTACACAAAAGGATAGACTCCTAGAAAGGATGTCTAACCACGTTGTATGGCATACACTTGAGTTCTACTCGGTGTGTTACAACTCAATTCGAGAAGAGTGCACGATACAATTCGAGCATCCTTCTGTTATGAGTTTCATTACGTACGCCATACTTATGCACATGCCCCTATGTGTTGTACCCAAGGTGTATGACAATCAGTTGTCAAATGGATACAAATAAAAACACATTTGGACAATAATCAAGAATGTCCTCGAGTATCTTAAGAGAAAGAGTGATATGTTTTCCATCTGGTAAGATAAAAGAAAGCTCATATAAATTGATATATTGATGCTAGTTTTTCGAAAGATTGATATGAATACAATTGAGCTACGTATTTTGTTTAAATGTGGTGTTGTAAATTTAGAAGGTGTTCTAAATGGGATATTACAACCGTTTCCGTCACCAAAACAAAATATATAGCAACTTGTAAAGCAATGAAAGAATGTAGTAAGGATCGTGAAGTTCTCAGTCAAGCTAATATGGTTCTATGCATCTCGAACCATAGCTTAAACTTGAAGAACCCAATATTAAATTGGTGATCCAACTAAGATCTATGACGATGTCACTTGATCTCACATGATGATGATCAAGAACACATATATAGGAGTATATATGTATATAGGGTCAAACAAAATTGGATAGGTTCGCGGACACAGCGAACACTCTAACTAAACCTCTACCTTAAGCGATATACGAGATGCAATTGTGCATCCATACGTGATGGACGTATGAGTAACTTGCTATAAGCGTATAATATTTTTTGAGGTTCGAGACATGTATATATATGGATATATAACATTGTTCTAAATTCTTCACTGGCTAGAAGTCACTGTTAATTGACTCTAGGCCAAGTGGGAGATTGTTGGAGTTATGTCCTAGAAGTCAATATTTAATGACTTATTTTCTTAGTTTATGTTAATGATGATATTTGATCATTTGTTCCTAGTATTTATTATTGACAGATCATTCAGGTTGAGGATCTGAATTGTAGATCTCTGTGGATCATTCATTAGAATGACAATAATAAATCTAAATCGTCCATAATCTTGATAATTAACAAGGAACATTAATTATCATAAAAGATTAGTATGCAAGTTAAGTGATGATTAAGTTCTACAAATCATAAGTAAGGAGTTACGAACTTAATTGCATATGTGTATGTTATTGGAACATAGTACAGGACTTGACCCAGTGAAATAAACATATGGATTGTGTCATGTGTCATTGTTTATTTCATATGAGTTTGATTCTAAGTTTGAGATGTTCACCTTTTCCACATGAGGATAGGTTCAATAAATATCGTCTAACGTTGATTCCTGATAAAGGCTGCTATAAGGACTTTATTTATGTTCTCTTGAATTGTGCGGGGAAAAGTTGTTCATCAAGAAAACCGTATGTCCCTCATTAGTATACCTAGTGAGTGATGATATCTGTTTGGGCCCCTTGATGGAGTTGAATTGTTTGCTAGCAACTTGTACAATTAACTCTATATCAAGAAATGTATAATCTGCAAGAATGACACATTCCTATCTTGGATTATACAAAGATATCGTGTGACATAAGAATCAAGCAAGGAAATACTTTTATTTCTTATGCAGGATTGAGATATTGTAACGGTACATTATTTATACGAATTGGGAATCATAACGTGTTGCTAGATACCGCTTATGATTATTGGAAATAAATAACGATTTATTTCCATGGCCAACATAGTATAAATCCTCAAATAGGGTCGCACAAATAGGATTCTAACCACTTAGTGCATTTATTGTTTATTCACAATAATGTGTATTGTGAAATGTGATAAGTTAATTAATTAATTATATACCGTTATAATTAATTAAATTAAAAGGATCATATGGAAACAATTTAATGCATTAGCTAATCATAGATTAATTATTAATGAGTTAATAATTAATTATGTTCAACTTGCTTTAATTAATTTGAGCTAATTGGGCTTCTATTTAATTGGTTAATTAAAGGCCCAATTTAGGAAGAATGAAGAGACAATTAAAGGGGATTCATTAATTGGTGAATTAATGAATAAAGGCCTTTTATTAAGATGGCCCAAGAGAGCCCATTAGGTGGCCTTTTAGGGTGGATGGCATACTTGTAAATAGTATGAAGGTTGGATGAGAGTGGTTGGCTATATAAAGGGGTCTCTTTGGGAGCAAATCCTAGCCGTCATCTCTATTCCTCTCCCCTCCCTTGCGCCTCCACCTAGAAGAGAGATTTTTCTCTCTTCTCCATGGCTCTTCTCCCTTCCAAGCTCATGTGTTGAGCATCCCACCTTTCTTCCTCTCCATTATATAGTTAATTAAGAGAAACAAGGTGATTAGCAAGAGGTTCAAGAGAACTAGCATTCTCTTTGAGCTTGGTGGTGGGTCCTTGGTGGGCTAGAGGCGACTATTGGTGGTGGAGGAGGCGGAGCACGCACGCCACCGACTCCTACGCATTGGATTCGAACCTCACAAGAACATTTGTGAGAGGTACAATCTTCCTACATCTTTTTCTCATGTGTGTGATTGCCTTTGCACTAGATCTTGTGATTTGCTTGTTGTTAATGGTGATTAATTAGTTGTAATTGATCTAAAATTAAAATATGAGCATTTCCTAACAGTACCCAACATTGTAGTATTGTTTGATGAGCAAAGTTTCGGTGCCACAAGTTTAGGGTGTCACCAAATGCCACAACTTTACTTTTTCATTTATATTATAAAATTTAAAATTTAAATGTCGAATCTAAACCGTTGATCTTATTGGTTTAACGAATGATGCATTTTCACATAAGTTTTATAAAATTTCGAGTTGATTTGATACTTAATATAGATGTTAAACCATGAACGTATTATAATTAATATGTCATTATTAACAAGATTCGTTCATTTTTTAACTTCTTGATCGTGTATCAAATCGGAATCAAATCCTCGACAGCGCAGCAGTTGGCTGCGGTTTCATCACAACCGTCCGATGGATGATGGGTGCCCCGTGAATAATACCAGATTGATAGGCCCGAAAAAAATTAACAGTCTGATCAAATCTCGACGGCTCGGACGAAATCGCTGCCAGCAGCGTGCTGCAGAGGATTTTGGTCCGTATCAAATCAACTTCAAATTTTATAAAACTTGTATGAAAATGCATCACTCATTAAAACGAACAAGATCAACGGTTTAGATTTGACATTTAAAATTTAAAATTTAAAAATATTATTGAAAAAGTAAAGTTATGGCATTTGGTGGCACCCTAAACTTATGGCACATAACTTTACTCAAAATAAATTGTTGTCCTTTAAATGTGGTAAGTAATAATTATTTTTAATTAAATATGAGTATATAAAAATATGACTTTATTTATTGAACATGACTTAATTAGATGAAACATTATATGGATTGTTTTTTTGCCATAAATATATCTGTGACTTTTGAATCTTAGACATGAGATGTACATGTTTTTTATATGTGAAGCGTACAATATCCGTAAATAATGAAGTTTAGAAGTTAGTAACTTACATTTATAGGATTAATGTGACAATCAAATATATACAATTTTTTTCTTATCTTTTATATATTTATATTTTTGCTTGAATTACTATATTAATTTGTTTGCTACATATCGGGGGTGGTGGGGGGAGGGGTGCCGAAAAAATTATAACTAACCTTAATTAATTAAGAAATTTTAAAATAATTCTATTTTAATTGAAATTATATGAATAATCTCGCAGTATCGGATTTTCAGAATTCGATACTAGCTAGTATCGGGGTGACTACTGGCTAGCTTATGTAAGATTTCAATATTTATAAACATTTGCTCTTTAATGCTTGACGGATAAGAATTAAATAAAAAAGTAAACTTAAATATCGATGAGTACAAATGTACAAGTATCTCATATCATATCCGTTAATACCGATAGGCCAAGAGCTTAGGAGGTAACATGAAGCCGATCTGAAATTCACTGAGAATCCCGGTCAACAAATTCTTTCTTGCTGAGATTCAGCACTACTAAGCATTTTGAATGGTCTATATTTTGTGATTATCAGACGGCTATAATATTATAAAGCTTATGGTTAGGGATATTGATATCATTATATTTATGTATATTAGTATAGAAGATTTGAAGACAATGGAAATTATATAGACCGGCGCTCCGCATGCCTCACTTAGCGCTTTATTATCACAATCCCATCAATTACATTTTTTAAACGCAGAGGTAAAATCGAGTATTCTACTATTCTTTCATATACTCTATGGTTGAATGGCTGATCGAAAATTCTAATATATTTTTTAAAACTAAAAATGATGTGCTGAGCAAAATTCATATTTTAATAAAAAGTTAAGTCGTACATGTTTCCGACAGTACACATTGAGCTCAAATGTGGGGGACAAGAACGAAAAATGTACATCTGACAACAAGGCAGCTGGCAGCCTCGCCTTAGAATTGGTATTATATAATAATCTAAATTGAGTGACTGTTATAAGAGTTAAGCTGTGTTCTCCGTATGTTAGCCCAGATGCCATCCATAAAACAGTGAAAGTGTCCTGCGTCATATTTGAACTGGTATTGCTCCTATTTCCTGTACGCCGAACATTGTTGCATTTCATTCTTATTTTTGTACTGTGCATTTGGTCTTTTTATAATGTCATTATAAAACAACCTTGGTGTTTCTGATTGAGAGATCAGATTCAAGCTCATAACTAAGCGTCTAGAAAATTGGGAGATCATGTGGGTATCTGAGGTCTCATTTTTAAGCAATTTATGAAGTTGAAAGTACTTTCAGATTAAAAAAAGAGCTGTACACGAATCATTTCTCTTCAAACAATACTCGGAACCAACTCTGTTGATTCAACTTTACATGCTCAAATATTCATAGACGCAAAAATACTACTCCAGGAGCTCCCCAAAACAAAAATACTACTCCAGGAGCTTCCCAAAACGGCAAACAATGATAGTGAACCGAGCAAGTTAATAACACTCCTGTGAAGAGTAAACAAAAATATACAGAGCTGATCCCCAATCCCCCAAGGCCCCAACTTAAAGTACTCTTCCATAATTATGCCTCCTTCCAAAATCATCAATTGTTCTCTCTTTTTTGTTCAATTTAAGGATATTTCTATTACAAGATATTCTTACCCTTCAGTTCCCTCCCTCACCCAAGTGTCCCCGTTTTCATTTTTCAATGTAACCTCAAAGTTACACCACATATTGTATCAATTTAATTTTAACCAAAAAGGAACAACAAAACCTCATTTAACCCGTAGAGGCAGATATACCAAAACACAAATCAAATTATAAGGATACACCAACTCCAACTTTACTTATCAATGCAAGTCTCCTCTTTGCAATCACGCCAGTACTCTCCCTCAATTTTGCCAAATGCAACATCCTTCTTCTGACAGATTGCAATTCGAGGTCAAATTCTGACTCAGTTTCAGATTCTTCTTCATTTTCTGTACTTAGCCTGTGAGGCTCTTCTTCGCCATCAAGCTCTTCATAAGTAACAACACGGCTCAGTATGTCTATCACCTCACTCATCTTAGGACGATCCTTTGCACTCTTTGAAAGACAAAAATTAGCTAATTGTGCTATTTCCCTTGCTCCATTCATAGAATATTTGTTTTCAAGTCTTGGGTCAATGATTTTGGTGAAGTGGGCGCTTCCTGGTGGGTACCGCTTGACCCATTCTAGAAGCTTTTGCTCATTTTTGGGACGTTTGTTTTCTACTGATCGCCTGCCAGTGAGTATTTCGTACAAAACTACACCAAAACTCCATACATCACTTTTGACTGTTAAATGACCAGTTTCGATATAATCTGGGGCTGCATAACCTTTTGTCCCCATTACCTATAAAAAATGCAAGAAAAGAGCCTAATGAGAAATCACTTGGGAATAAAAAGATCAAATAGAAAATCCTTATTATTATTTTCTTTCAATGTGGTATCCAGTACCACTGTTTTGCTTCAAACCCATAAACATAGTATAATTACAATCAGGATCTTCTTTTTGTGTCGAATTTAGAAGTTCAACCCCTCAATGTTCTTGATTTACAAAATTTGTTCAAAATCTTCCTGTAAAGAATTATACAAAGAAAAACAAAGGGACGTACAGCTGTAGATACATGAGTCTGATTTCCAGTGGGCCCCTCCCTTGCTAATCCAAAGTCAGAGAGCTTGGGTCTGAACTCCTGGTCCAAGAGCACATTTGATGCCTTGAAATCTCGATAAATTACCTATAGCAATATAGGACATTTACACATGTAAGCATGTCGATGTTCTCCAGGAAATTAGCTATAAAAAAATCCCTCAAAAATAAAAATACAGAGGCCCCTTAAGTAACCATTTCCTGTTATCAGACAACCAAGCAAACCTTAAGTTGACGTCTTGTTTCCTAGATAAGAGACTGCCTCCCCATGATCAATAACCATCCCTGGGGTTGGATTGTTTGGTGCATCTGGTTATTAAATCTGATGGAGTATTGCGCACAAGCATTATTCTGTTGATTGGATGTTTGTATCAAAGTGAATTAGTGAGCTGTATCAGCCCACAAATTAGATTAAAAGATTGAATACATATGCCAGATGGTTACTAGATATGTAACATATGAGAAATGCAATATGTATCCCTATCCATATATACACATCTGATACAAAAGGACAGCTCGAGAGGCTATCTTGCTAACAAGTGGTCAACCATATAAATTTGACAGCTGACAGTGTCCACACATTCATTTACCTTAACAACATATATACTGCGACTGTTTGCTTGGTAAGTGAAGTAGTGAGTACAGTGCTGTAGGAACTTTAACGCACCAAATAGACACCGATGTATATGAAGTAAAACTTAACACTGAACTCCTTGAATTTTGACTTTTTTGATCTTACTATTTCACATGCTAACATAACACAAAAGGGAAATTTGATCTTCTTAGTTCTTACTACCAAACAGCAATACTTTTGAAGTAATGTAGTATCTAATTCGATTCAAATTATTTTTCTTGCCGAAGAATAATAAATAAAGGATGTCCTTAAAGACGTACCTGAACTTCCAACCCCTCATGCAAGTACAACAACCCTTCTGCTGCACCAAGTGCTATATTTAAACGCACATGCCAAGGAAGAGGTGGGTATGCTTTGTTGAATAAATGGTCATCTAGGGTTTTGTTGGGCATAAATTCGTAGACCAGCAACCGCTGGGGCCCACTTTCCGTATCTGCTGCACAATACCCAATGAGTTTGACCAAATTCTTATGCTCAACTACACCAAGAAATTGTACTTCTGCCAACCATTGTTTATGACCCTACGAAGAGATGGAAAAGGGAATTTCAAAATAAGATTTTGTAGAATACGAGAATAATGCAACAAACCAAGCACATAACCAACCTCAATTACAAAAGTTCAATTAAACCCAGTTTAGCCTAAGTTAACCCTCGATTCTGCAATCAAGCATTGATTAAAAACCCAGTTATGCTAAATCAACCTCACATGAGTGGGTTTAACCAACTTTTTTTAGCTTCAGTTGTAGAAAAATATCTCAATTTAAAGTTTTCCATTTCAAGCAGCCACAATTTTCACTAGGCATTTACCTAAAAGGATAACATTCTAAGAAAATAAACCCAGATAGGATCAATTTAGTCTCAGTAGTGCACTCAAGTTCTCTTTAATTTAGTCTCAGATAGGATCAATTTAGTCTCAGTAGTACATTCAAAAGTTAACTTCATGAGGTAAATAATTTGGCCTGAATTTTAATTTTGTCTTTATGATCAACAAGACTATCGGTGCTGGTTCAGCACCTGAAATTCCAGTATTTAATGAGAAGCACTATGTTCTGGATGTGGACTATACATACTCACAACAGAAAATCCATACCAGTTACCAGTATAATTCTATTCATGGCTTTGAGCCTTTGACTAGTAACATGCATAGATTCTTCAATTATGGATTTTATACTTTGGCTACTACTTGAAGATTTGGGAAATAATAGTTCTTTCAACATAACCAGCATACCTTTTTGGATTCTTTTTCTGATATTTCTGGTATCTCTCAACAGAAGGACACATTCATAACCATACAACAGAGAAACATTACCTGCAAGCCATAAGGATTGAGCCGCTTGATTGCAACAACCTCCTCCTCTTTTCCATCCAGATTTTTTACAAACCCCTTGTACACGCTACCAAAACCTCCTTCCCCTATCTTGAGCAGTTTACTAAAATCATAAGTCGCAAATTTCAGTTCCTTCAGTGTGAATTGCCTCAAATTATGAGCTTTCTCTTCATACAACTGGGGTATGCTTTTCTCAGATGAGGCTGAACCTGACCAAAGGGAGTTGTTTGTGGGTATGGAGGCAGTCGGCTCGTCAGAGCTTGAACTGGTTGTAGGGACGATAGCCCGATGCTCGGCTCTTCGCTTGCGACTCCTCGTACGGTTGATTGATTGTAGTGAAGAGCTGGGACCAGCAACTTGTTTTCTCCTTTGGTTATTATTGCACACACATAACCAGCTGAAACAAGCCATTTTCAAAAGGGTGATTGGGGTTGTGATGAATCAGTAGAAATCAATTGGGTGTTAATCAGAGAAAGAGATAAAATAGTAACCAGATTTAAAAATAAAATTGAGGAGGTTGAGGAATTTAAAAATGGTACACATAAGAAAGTCCCAAAGCAACATATTTTACAGTACACAGAGAAAGAGAGAGATAGAGCGACTATAATTTATACGTTGGAATTAAACGTTCACCAAAGTGGAAAAGCTTCTCAACGTATCTAATTTACAAAGAAAAAGCAAAGGGATGAGATATACAGATAAAGACATGGTAGAAAATACCCATGAATCAATAATTTTAAAATCGCTTTCTAGGTTTCCAAATGTAAACGCTTATGCAATCAAACAAAATCAACTGAAGAAAGAAAAGAGAAGGGACGCTTACTTGCGCAGTTAAGCTAACATATTATGTTTTTCCACTTTCAATTTGTTCAAGGCAGAAGTTGAAACTCAAAACTGCTGGTTTGTTTTGGGGCCATGAACCAAAATTGCGTCAAAAAGCAAGCTTCTTCAAGTCTCCGCATTTCTCCATAACCATTCGGTCCACTTCTGATGATATATTGTGTCGTCATTCGTTGTCATTTAGGATTGCATTTTTTGCTTCTCCTTCTCGAATTCAATTGTGGCATGTTTTACTCAACTTAAGTTTTGATTTTTTTTTTCCATTGCAAGCTCAATGTCGAGACTCATTTTTAACATTTAGTGGATCCGCTTGACAGTAACACTGGCACAGACTTTCTTTTAGTGTTGGAACAGAAGATCCGTCATATATTCATAATTCCTTAGATTAATTTTTGGGCATTTTCAAGGACGGAACGGAACTACAAAACTAGGGTGCGTTTGGCATGAGAGTTTAGAGGGGTTAGAGGGGTTTTGGGTTAGTTCGAGCTACCTCGAAAATCTCATCCCCTCACTATTTTACTTCAAAATTCTAAAAAATACCTCGAAAATCCCAAAAAGTACTAACCTTACACCACTAAATCCACTAACCTCACCCATGCCACTAAACCCACTGAATATGTTGGTCTGTGCGCTAATTGGAGCGCTGAGTAAGATTCTCATATCTTAATTATTTTATTTATTTATTTTTTTTGGAAGAAACTAATATGTTAAATCTAAAGGCCATTATACATATATAAATTTGGAGGGTTGTGCATCGCACATGAGTTACTGTAGTAAGAACAGTAATTCATCTGGGCCGTTGATTTTTGTTCGTTTGATCTGAACCGCTGATTTCTCTTTTTTTTTTTTTTTTTTTTTTACTCTTTGATCTCTCTACAGACAGCATCTCTCTCTCTTTTTGCTGTCGATCTCTCCCTGGCTCCGTGCAATCAGCACCACGTGCGCGCGCACGTCCACTAGAAGTCTAGGTCTATGGACTCTGTTCTCCTGTCGCTATGCTCCTCGGTCTACTCCTTCCCTCTCCCCCTCCTATGGTGCTATTGTCGTGCGGTATCGCTGCCATAGGGTTTACCCGCCTCAATCATGTTTGTCGTGCGTTACAACTTCGCTGTCAATTCTGCCATAGCAAGTCAGCCATGGCCGAAGAAGCCGTGCTAGGGTTTCTATAAACGAAGGAGCAGATCTCCCACTCGCACGAGTTCGTCGCTTCCATTGGCGACGGCCACGCTGAGATCGAGAACCTCATCAAGAGCCTCAAGGGTTTCCAAATCGTCGATACCCAGGTCAAATGCAATCCATCCTTCTTCGGTTATAACTCCGAGTCATTCATTACTTTTGTAAAGTTCAGTATCTGACTGCCGACCAACTCAATAAGTTTATTTATTTACAAGGAATGCTTGTATCTGTTGCCACCTGACTGCATAATTTGATCCCAATTCTAAACCATTGACATTTCTAGGATTTTGTTAAGCAATGGTTTGAGCAGTAGATAAATAGAATTATAAATTGTATTCTTATTTTTTGGTGTTATGGAATTATGGTTATAGGAAATTAAGCGTGAGAGTTGGGTGCTTACTGAAGAAGGCAAAACTTACATGGTAATTGGATCATCAGAGGCACTGTTCTTTTTAGCCTTACCAACTGATGGAATCCAGGAGTAATCTAAAGGTAATACTTCCTTCTAATTGCTGTATGAAATTCAGAAAACACCACATCATTGACTGATTTTTGTTTCTTCACCGTTTTAGGAGGAATTGGGTGCTGAAATTTTTGACATTGGGAGCAAGGCAACGGCCAAAATAAATGGTTTGAGAGTATACTTTTGATTTGTCATAATAATTTTCATTTAATGAAATATATTACATAATTCTAATTTGAATGGTCCTTAGTAAAACTCTTATTTCTCAAAACCAACTTCTACAAAACCAAGCATCAAAACAAATCTTTTTCACTTAAAAAGACAAAATCAAAAATAAAAAACCCAAATCCAGATCCCATGTAATACCAAGTAACACATACAACTCAGTCCCTGTTTTATAGATTCCCAAGTAGTCGTACAACTCTCAAAGAAATTAGATATGCTTCCAAACTTGAAACAATTATTTAATAAATAGATTACTTTTGAAGAACATGCTTTCAAGGATTAACAGTGTAGAGGTACTTCCTAACTTGAAATATAATCCTAATATTCTATCATTGTTTGATAATGTTTGAGTTGTAATGAGAGTTTTCACCATTATATAGGCTGTTGGCGATCAAGTAATTAACGATCTAAAGAGAAGAAAGCTCATTATAAAAATTAAGATTTGATCTCATCAAGTTTGTCATATTATTATTTTTATTTTTTTTAACATATGCAATTTATCATCTTACAATTTTTTATGCAGAACATTGGAAAGGCTACTCATTGAAGAAAGGTCCCAGATATGTCTCGAAGAGGAAAAAATCCTGACACTGATTTGACTAGAGAACATATAGTGAGGTATTCATGCAAATTGCAACGTCAAAAACTATTGTTAGATATGCTTCAAAATTTCTGCTATTCTGGATCTCAATTTTTTTCATGCATGAATGATGAACAATACATGTTATTTGTCTGAATGCCTATGTGAGAAAGGTACAATATCATTCTGAATAACAACCCAGTTGATTGCTTTGTTGCTTTCTTCTTTGCTTTGCGCACAACACAGACTGTTGTTTGCTTTACTTCTTCTCGCGGGTTTGGAGGAAAGATTTAACATTTTGGTAAAAAATTTTGCTGCCTTATTTCGTACATTATAATTGTTTTCAATTGAATATTAAAATTTTTGTGTTTAATAATTTCAACTCAATTCTTCATACTGGTTAAGGATAATCTAAATCAGGACAATATATATGTGTATATATTTCTTCTATTTTTTGTCGGCCCTACCATTTTTTATTGGCATCTGGTGGTTTTAGCCTTAAAAACATAGTTACTGGTTATATTATTTTTACCCTTGTTGTTTTATTATTACTGACTGATGTGTTAATTTGCTATTGTTTTGCAAGCCTTGCCTTTATAGGCTTAATCTCCAATTGTTGTTTACATTCAAAATATTATCGCAGATCACAAAAAATATGGTTGTTAGTGAGCTATAAATGTCTTATTGAGTTGTTGCTTCTATCATAAACAGAGATCAGTGGTTTACAATTAAAAAATACACGAGAATTTCTTATTTTTACATTTTTTATTATGTCATGTTTTTTTTTTTTTCTTTTTTGATGGAAATAATTCACTGTTTGTGGAGGGTATAAAGAGCATTGTATGACAAAAGAAGATTGACGAAGAAGAATAGAAATAAAGATTGATTGATGACTTGCTTAAAGTCTTCAATTTGGTGCCGAACCTCTCACCTTCTGTTATTTACCTAAGTTTAATAATATTCAGCATTCCCTTTATGGATAAGAATAATGTTATCAGATTTGGTTGCAGGTAGTGGTGAAAGGAGAAATTTATGTGATTATTAGCTCTTATATGTTTCAGGTTTGGATTTTTGCCGTTGTATACTTTTACATCAAGAAGGTAAAACTTATTCATAAATAATATTTAAAATTGTCTGCACTTTTGTATTATAATCCAATTTCAGTTATTATTGTGTATGAATAATTGAGTTTGCAAGACCTATTTCAATTTAGTCCTTTTGATGAATTATTTCCTTTCTTAATTTAGAAGCAGATTTTATTCCTATCTGGGATTGTAAATGATGAGTGTAAACACCCAGGTACAGCTACTGTTTGTGAATATTAATTTTTTTTACAAGTAAAGAATTAGATGCTGAAATTTGCGACTAATATGTCTTTCGTTGATTTCTTAAAATTAGTTTCTTTTATTGAGGTTATCATATGCAACGTAGCTTATCGCAGTGAAGCTAGGTCTATTTTTCAATTTTTGTTTTAATAATCTCGAAAGGCAATCAGTGCAAAACAAGGATGAACTTCTCTTTGACAGTACATAATTTTTTATGGGAGTTGGTCCATAGATATCACAATAACTATTTAATTCAGATTATGGTTTAAAATTAAATTAGTATTATATACATAGAATTTTGTGTAAGAAGCACCAATGAAACCTCCAATGATAAGAACATATCATTCTTTCTCATGTTAATTTGATTTGTGTGAAATTAACTAATGATGATTGCTCACAAATTCATACATAGCTGATAATTAGTTGATATTTGGGTGATTTTTGGGAAATTAGTCACCTTTAATTATTTGGTTTATGTTAATATTATGTGTGGAAATTAGTTGTTCTTAAACTTTAATTTATTCTAGCCTACCCCAACTTGTTTGGGACAAAAGGCTTAGTTGTTGTTGTTGTTGTTGTAAACTTTGATTTATTCTGATAATTATGGTTGGTGGGTAGGTTGACCATCTGGTGGACAGACGAGGGATGAGCTTCTAAGTTATATCCAGCTCCAAGATAGAAGATGAAGTACCAACAAAAGACGATCAAGTCTTGAACATGTTATGTGCTGGTATGTTTACCCATGGTGCATTCTATTTTTGGTTTGGCTAATTGGCAAGTATTGCTTCAGTTATTTGATGACAAAATTAGTTACCGGATGTGCTATTCTATTGGAACTGGATGAATTTCATGTTTTGTTTGTGTTAGAGATGTTTTTTTTATTGTTACAAACTTCAGACTGCGATATGCAAAAAAAAAAAAGAAAAAAAAAAAGAAAAAAAACGTCTATTGTGCATTGATGGTATGAAAAGGTATAGTATTTTTTTTTTAAAATTATGTGGTTGGATATTTAGATATTTTAAGGTCTACTGTCGTCATAATAGTGCTGTGTATAAAATGGTGTGTTAATTGTGAGGAACAAGGCATTCATGCGCTTTGTAGATTGTTGTATTTTGGAACTATTTTTTTTTTTTTATGATTCAGTGATCTTAAAAAATTCGTTCAAATTGAACAAACATAACGTCTTCATTATTTATTTTTTAAGACGTATAAGAAAGAGATTGCGCGATAGCACTGTATATATGAAGATAACATTATAGGCCAGATCAACAAAAATAATAACAAACCCAATCAACAATTGAAAATGATCTTATAATTTTGAATTTTTGAAAAAGAAATATGAATGAATCGCGCAACGCGCGAGATACGCGCTAGTATTATGTATACCTTTACTTTTAAAAAAAAAATTGCTATCTTTTCTAAAAAGAGAAAATTCAGTAATTTGGTCTAAAAAATTAAACACTTAATCTAATAATTTTTAATAAAATTTGGATAAGTGAAGACATTGAACGACTCGAATACACTTGACGAATTTTCAAATTTAAATTTTATGAAGTAAATATCTCTTTCATATTTTACTTTATAACACAGGCACACAGCGAAACATAACCCAAGCATACATATATTTATATCAGAAAAGATGCAGGAATTTTTTTTCTAACATCTTTCAGTTCATTCACTTGTACTCTTCCGGCCATCAATAGAGCTTAAGACATATATTAAGAGTTTTCGGTGTAAAATGTGACCCTTGATGTTCTTGACCTATTACAGCAAATGAGCCCTTAAATGGATTTAATTTCATTGGGTAATTAAACATGCAGTAGTCAGGATTATAATTTTCCCCTTTTAAAGTCAGAGGCCCGTTACATTACTCGTTGAGCAGTGAAGATTTCCGTTATTTGCTTCAAAAGGCTAATACAGTTTTGAAGTGATTAAAAGTTAACACTTCAATTTATTTATAAATTAACATTTACATCATGAGATTACTCAAGAAGGATTTTTTAAAATACAAAAGAAGTGCCCAACGGCTCAATTTTACCATTTAATTATTTTCCTATCTTACAGCTATTGGAACAATTAAGGAGTTTTCTTGGATTGCGAATATTAAATTTGTTACTAATGTAAAAATGATTTTTATATTGCTGTTCACAATGACTTAATCTGAGTTCTCTAATTATAATTTTCTTCATGATATAACGCCCTTCTAGAAATTCAATCCGTCATGTTTATGTTAGCAACCACAATCTATAGAGTTTATGAGACGAATATATTATTTAACACTGCAAATAATAAGACGTGGTCTTTATTGCAAAATCATTTTCAAAAGATAGGATTTGTTTGATCAGTGTTTTATCGGGAAAATGCTCATGCTCGCGCAGGTTTGGTAATTAAACAAGGGAAAAATATAACTTCTTCACTTTATATTGACGTCTCTTGCTTGTTCAAAAATAATGAAAGAATTATGCATCTGATGACTCAAGTACACGGTTGCACGGTACTAGAATTAAAAGCATCAAAGTATATAAGCACACGCACCATAAGCAAAGGGAACAATATTGGTTAGCCTATTTGACACAAAACCGTATACCAAGTCCCAACCAAGACCTCTAAAAATCATCTCTTACGATGGAAGGTTTTTATCAAGTACGTCGAGTCCACCAATATTTTCTAAATTCTATTATTAAATTAAATTATATACTTGTTGTTGCTTACATAATTACCTATAGCTAATTGTCTCGTCCTATGTATAATCACCCAACTGCTTTCCGCTGGATGCACTGTTCTTTAATGCATGATTAAAAGTGAAAAAAAAAATTAACGGACTCTTCAAACTAATTGGCACCACTATATTTTTGTATCTTTCGATATTGTATAAATAATTATATAATGTTAATGTGGATATATAATTTTGTGAATAAAATAAGACCAACAATTACCTAATTCGCATTTTTGGTTTGAAATTAAATTGTAAACTATTAACGAAAAAACTATGATCGGGATGAAATCCTAATTAAACATAATTGAATTTGGATAACGTGCTATGACGAGGAGCGGTGATAATATATCGAATAAACAAGAAGTCTGATTCGGTTATTTGGATAAGACAAAGGGTCAACCCGTTTGGGACCGGTAGACCCGAATATCCGATGGGTATGTTTCTAGAAAAAATGAAAGATGGCTTTTCAGCTTTCCTTGATGCCAGCTTATAAAAAACAATAAACTAACAAAATTAAAATTTTTCTTTACTGTAAGCGCGTAAAACGATGAATTATTCTCTTATAATAATTATATATTTGTAAAAGTGAACTTTATTCGCCTTTTCGATGAAAATTTATTTATTATACTCGTCCTCGGCCTTTTTAAAGAAATTATCGTTTCTAGGCTCATGCGTCGTATAATTTATTAATTTGTATTGCGATTTAGTTTCAAATTAACTTATTCAAAATCGTAAGTTGTTTTGATTATATTTATAGTAAAAAAATATTATAAACAAAATAGAGAGCACATAGAAAAGGTCTAAGAACTAAGAAGTATCAGCTCACAAAATTAATCATATTGTTTTTTACTACGTATTTTGTACTATATCTCTAAATTATAATTTAGATGTTTTAAGACCCACGTGGTCTGTTAATACGAAATTACAAACTAACGTAAATAGAAATCAAACACAGACGTACGACAACAAAAAAAAACCCCATATTAATGTTCTACAAAAAAAAACAATCATATTTAATATTTTAAAAGTCAACAATAAAATATTTATTGAATTATTTTAGCACTACATAACATTACGTCCTAACGGTTCAAATATTTTTTCACGTCTGAACAGTCGGTATAAACACCTTAAATATCTATATATACTCAATTTTTTTATATAAAACAGTCTGTGGGCGTTAATGAATTCTAACAAAAGCTTTGTTATTGGGTGCACAGTTAAAAGGGGGAGAGATCGGAAGTAAAATAATGGAGATTTCTGCTGAATTCTGCTGAATTTATGGGGTGAACAAATTAATTGTAGATCTTTGTAAATGGTAAGTCGGGTACGTAATTGAAAAAGGACTTCAAAATATACATACAGGGGATAATTTTGTTTCAAGTTTAATCAACTTGGGAGCATCTCCAAACCAATCTTTCTCTATCCCATTCTAAGGTATTAGATTTGTAGAAAATTACGGCTCGTGATATTCGCTAAAATAACTCGTTATTGCCTTTCAAAATCTCAAAACTCTCATCTGACGGGCAATCCAGGCTCTTTAATTATTTCACCAAGGGAATTGATTGAGACAATCCTTAGAATTGTCATCCCCGTAATCCACTTACCATCTTTCTCTCCCTCTGACCATTAACACTCAAATTCTCTCCCTCTCCCTCTGATCTATAACACCAGACCATTCCCTCCCTCTCCCTCCCTCTCCGTCCAACCTTCGACCTCCCTCTCTCTCAGACCTTCGACCTCCCTCTCTTTCCGACCTCCGACCTCCCTCTCCCTCCAACTTTCGATCTCTGACATTCCTCCGACCTTCGCCTTTCTCTCTCCGACCTCCGACCTTCGCTTTTCTCCCTCCGACCTTCGACCTATCTTCCTCCCTTCTTTCCTTCCTCCGACCTTCTCTCGACCTCCCTTCATCTCTCCCGGCCAAAAGATGTTGTAATGAGTAATCAACGAATATGCGGAAATGATCAGATTGTTATAACAAGGGATAACCTTATTAATATAAATGATCATATTATATTGTTATAATAAGGGATCATCTTAATAATATAAATAATCAGATTGTTAAAATAAGGGATCATCTTATAAATATAAATAATCAAATCATATTGTTATGATAAGGGATCATCTTAAAATCATAAATGATCAGATTGTTATAATAAATGATCATCTTATAAAATAATTGATCGGATGACAATCTTAAGACAAATGATCATCTTATAGCTATAAATGATCGGATTGTTATAATAAAGGATCATCTTGTAAGCATAAATGATCAGTTTGTTATAAATTATCGGATTGTTATAATAAGTGATCATCTTATAAACGTAAATGATCAATTTATTATAAATGATCAAATTGTTATAGTAAGGGATCATCTTGTAAGCGTAAATGTTAGGTTAATTGTAATAAGGGATCGCCTTTATATTAGTGTACGGTGGGGAGAAATAAGATTCTGTAATGGAGCAATGGAAGTGAGAGAAGGAAAGGTGGAAGAGAGATGACGGGGTGAGAACAGAGTGGAGGGTAGGGAAGAGAGGACGGGAGTCAAGAGAGGAGAAGGAAAGGAGCACGAGAATGAGGGAGGGGAGACGGAAGAAAGAATGGCGAGAGTGAGGGAGGGGAGATGGAAGGGGGGACGGAAACCAGCGTTTCCGTTTTTGGCTCTTGGAGATCAGCGAAATTTTCCAAAAATGGATGGGATTATCGGGGATTGCAATTTGGGGGATTGCAGTTATAACGCCCCATTAAAAATTTTAAATACTGTCTCTTTAAAGGACAAATGTTATTTATTATTATTTTTATTTTTTTTTTGAGCTGAAGGACAAATGTTATTGGACTGAACAAATCATGAAGTTGTCATCACTTTTGGCTGCCCCGATAGCCGATCCTAGTGACTCGTTATTGGACTGAACAAATCATTATAAAAATATATGTTTCGAACCTAAAAAATTATTTATATATTGTCCACTATGTATGCTAGGCACGGCTCTGGTCGTATATGTTTGATTCTTATTTGATGATGATTGAAATTTCTCTTCGATATATATTATTTTTTTGTACTTTCATGCTCATAACTTTTTTTTTTGTCGGGCTGGTTAGTATATATATCTAGAAATTTTTTTTGCCTGCTATATGTAGTTAAAGTAAAAAAAAAAAAAATCATCTAGAAGATCAATATTTAGCACGTGAGGTACTTTGTCCATTGTTTTATCGTGCCACAAGACTAACTAACAATTGTTATATCCATATTTGAAAACAAAATCGAGCATGGACCTGCGAGCTCTATATGTCTATTTCTTAATTAATAAAAATCAGCCGGGCTATATCTACTTAAAACTGGGCTCTCATTTTTTCTTTTATTATGCCTTTTCAATTAAGCAATGGGCACATTACTCGATTTCTTGAACTTTCTTGAGGACAAGAAACTTCTCATCTCATGAATCGCCAGATATTTAATAATGAAACAGCTAATGTGCTATCCATGGCACGTGCCAACTATTTTCTAGATACTCGTTTTTTAAGATTCAAAATTTAAACGACCAATTCAAACCATTCAAGTTAATCATCATATTGAAATATTCTTGGAGATCAAATTTTAGATTTTTTTCGAATTTTTTTGCTATTTATTATGATATTTGTCAAAGTGGATGGCCTGAAATATAATGTTTTTTTTGAAAATATCAAAATAAATAGCAAAATAAAATGAAAAAATGTAAAATTTGGTCTCGAAGAGTATTTCAATATGATGAACAACTTGAACGGTTTGGATTGGTCGTTTAAATTTTGAATCTTGAAAAATGAGTATATAAAAAATGGGTGGCACGTACCACGGATAGCATATTAGCCATCCTCATGAAACATATTCAAGTGTAATTGTGCCTGTAAATGCAAATTTTCTTAAAAAAAAAAATTATAGTATAATAACGAAGATAAAATTGTCCCTCATAAAGCATACATCTGCAAAGCCTTAACGATTCAACTATAAAATCTTAATTTTCTAATAAAACATTTACATGAAATTTTGTTAATGTCCTTTAGTTCGTACAGTTCAAAAGAATCACATTCACAAGAAGCACGCCTACAAACGGACGCTCAATTTTCCACCTCAAAACTGACATCTCATAACTTTTATAACTCTAAAACCCCAAGCTGTTGGTCCCTACGGCCCCGTTTGTTTGTGACTTAAAAGGATGCATAACTTAAGTCACCAAACATCCGTTACATAAGACGTCTTAAGTTATGCATAAGTTATGCACCGATCCCCTTTATTTTTTTTCCAACAATACCCGTTAGAAATAATTAATAATAATATTTTATAATTAACAAATAATTAATAATAATTAATAATATTAATAAGTAACAATAATTATTAAAATATCATAATTAATAATAAAAGATAATTATTATAAATAATAATTAGTAATACTATTAACAAGTAATATTAATTATTAATAATAACGAATTAAATAATAACAATTATTAAAAATAATTAATCAATAATAATTTTTTATTATTAAATAATTAATAATATTTGTAATATTTAATTAAAAGTAATTATTAATATTTCATAATAAGAAAAATGATTTATTTTTAACATATATAATTAATTTTTCTAATAAATTAATAATTAAACAATAATCAGTAACTAATAATATTTAATAATTAGCAAATAGTTATATCAATCATTTATTGATACAATTATTACAAAATAAAAAATTTAATAACCGATAATTATATCAATCATTTCAAATTATTATTCTATAATCATAATTACGATTTTGTAAATGACTCTTAAAATTATGGTATTTTAATTCATTTTTAGTCGAATTCAGAACTCATGATATTGGTCCTCCTTGTTTCAAAAAAAAAAAAAAAAAGGTCTTTGATCAAGCCGATGGCACAACTCCCCAATTATATGGTCACAATTAAGCACCATATAAATCATCTTCTTGAGATGGTCAAAATACCATCAACTATCATGAAAGGACCTTTCTCATATCCTCTACAAAACAAAAAGATGTTAAGAACATATAGTATTATTATGTTGGTTATAATTTTACTATTTCTTTAAGTTAATTTTATCATATGAAATTACTTACTTTGTAATAATTCTAATCATAATTCGATATTTTCACAACTCAGCACATTGCAATTCAAAAGAGTAGAGAAACCGGTGGTCTGAATTTTGGACTCAAAAAAGGTTAAGTAACACATATGGGAACTCAATAAGTGAGCTAAATGGAGCTAAAACTTTTTTCCATTTAAAACATAACAGCGTCACATGGTCCAAAGGGATTACCGGATTAGTCATCAAAATAGAAAAAGAAGAAAGCCTCCTGTCCTGTCCACAAATGTGAACCTCCACTCCTCTTAAGAAAGTCCTATTCAAAATAATTATTTCCAAATTGTATCTCCACTGCTTATTCAAGATCAAACGGTCCAAATCACTAGAAAAAAGTTTTTACCCTTCAATGAAAGAATAAATATGCACCGCCCGATTTTTTATAAAAGCAGTCGAGAACCTTTTACAACTAATGGATTCATCAAACTGGAGAGGATCAAATCAGGGGATTAACCTTTCCATTTCGCGCCTTCTCTCTGCCCTTCCAACTGCCTCGGAATCTTTCCTTCCTAGAGCTATGTGAAAACCCAAAATTACCTTAGTCAAGCGCATTCATGATGAACTCTCAAATACTTCATCATTCATTAGTAAGAATTAATTGCTCTGTTTAATACTGAAATTGTTTTCTGCTGGAAGTTAATACGTTCGATGGGACCCATCATTCAGTGGTTGTACCTTGACCCATCAAAGAAAAAAAAAATGCAAAGTGTATCCAAAACACAGGATCCAATATAACATAATAACTAGAGAAGGCAAAGGGGTACCCAAATAATGAAATAAACCATTCACCACATTCCCTTCTCCGCGCATCAACCACCAATTTAACGCTAAAAGCGTACGATTCCCTTCTCAAAAACAAAAGATACACGATCCAGGAACCTTGCAGCTGTACTGAAGCCACAGGATCGGAAGAAAAGGCGCCGGTGAAAAGCTAGCGAGCAAAGTTCCATGTGCTTTCTGTAAGGTACATACGATTTTAACCCTCTTTAATTCCATCTGCGAATCAAAATATCCTACTGTTACAAACCGGCGTTTAAAATCTTCCCATTTCAACAAAATGCATTTACCTCCTTTCTTCTCCCATCCAACTGTCTCACTAATTTCTTTTGTATTCTGAAACTCCTACATTTCTGATTTCTCCCTTTTAGTACTCTCTCACCTTTTTCTACCTCAAGCAAAGAGAGAACCCCTTTAATTAACCTCTTTTTTTGTTACTCCAGTAGGAAAGAAGAGACCCAGTAAATTCTCAGATCAGGCAGACCAAGTGGAGGCATAGCTGTCAACGGCTTCACTCCGTTGAGCTCTGTGGAGAAGATGTCAGGTGAGAACAAGCCACCCGAGTTTGTTATTAGCTCGGATGAAGAAAGGGAAGAAGAGGAGGAGAGAATGAGGACAAAAAGTTGTGACCCGTCTAGTGGCGAGCAGAGCAGCACATCTAGTTCAGGATCTAGTAGAAAGGAGAAGACAAGCTCTGAGACAGAAGAGGAATCTGAGGTTGAGATTATAAGTGGCAGTGTGAATTCTGGGAAAAACAAAGCCTCTGTTTCAGTTGAAACAAGAAGTGAAGAAACACAGAAAGGGGAATGGAAGGGAGAAGAGAAGGCTGAGGATGATGGAGATAGTGATGCAAGAGATGGTCTGAACAATAAGAAGAGACGGAGAAGCAATTTTCTCCTCGCTGAAGCACTGCCTGTCAGTTGGCGAACCCGTTCATACACAAGGAATGGCAAAAGAACTGACTACAGTTCATTCTATAGAAGTACTGATTCTGATTCAGGTTCAGATTATTGCATTGAAATTGAAGAGGAAGAATCTGGATCAGAAGATTCCAAGTCATACGGGAACTCAGGTTCTGACAGTACAATGAAATGTTCAGCTTGCTCTTTGAACACTGACACTGCGAGGCCACTCAAACGTAAGGGAAAATTAGGGAAGGGTAAGGAATTTGAGGCCTCTGTTAGCAGCTCGGATTGCTCATTAGATGTTGACGAGGTTCCCATTCTTGAGAGAATGAACAGGATAAGAGAGCATGACCCAAATGAGGAAGGCTGCAGTCGGGCTCCCTTTGAAGAGTTTGATGCAATCTCTGTATCTTTCTCTGATGATTCCGAGGAGAGGGTCAGAAAGTTACATGAGAGCAAAAGGGTTGCAAAGGGGAGGAGGGTTCAAAAATCAGAATCTAGAAAGAGGTGTAAGGAATTAGCTGACAAAAATCTGTTTGATTTTTTCATGGCAAGTTTGGATGCGGATGGGGAGGATGTTCTTGAAAGTTCTCATAATCATTTGTCAAGAGAGCTGCCTTTGGTGTTTGATTTCAAAAGTGATGATGAGATCCCAGTGGAGAAATCAGATTTTGAGAAGCTCATCGATGAAGCATGGAAGGATTATGACTTTGCACTTGGAGTGGAGAATTTGGGCAGTGACCAGCCGCCTGATGAGGTATTATTTCTCTTGCTGAACTGTTATTTGACTAGGTACATAACTAGACTTGTTACTTATATTTTATCTCATCTTGTTTGTATTGATAACTGAGGCCAAGTCAAGATTGTCTCAAATATAGGAATGGGGTATTTAAGTAAGCTAGTAATATATGTGCTCTTTATTTTTGAGGTTTGTTGTTTCCAGTTGATCAGTAAGTTAATCTTTGTTGAGCACCAAAAATTAACGTAAAAGACAAAAAAAAAAAAAACGCCTTTTGTACTAAAATAACAGTTTTTACAAATGGCTACCTTTTTACCCACAGACAACAGATTTTAATGACCATCACATTATATGTTTATTACCCTTCTGGTCTAAGTTTGGGTTTCACTTAAATAAAAGTTCCATAGATATTAGCTATCTTCTAAGTACGTAGCAGAGAAACTATAAAACTAAGGATCCGTTTTATAGTTTTTGTGAACCAGTTCAATTATCTGTAGATGTTAGCATTTAGCAGTATGTAACAGAGAAACTATAAAACTAAAGTTCCGTTTGACGGTTTTCATATCCAGACCTGAAAACATGAGGAACTCAGTAGTTCTTTGTGATGTTTTCATTCCGCTTCAGTTGGAGAGCTGATCTAAGATTTGTCTGGCTTCTAATGAAATTATGGTGTAAAAATAAGTCTTGAATTGATTGATCTTATAAACCTACCAAGTAAGTTGTGCTACCTGAGCTGTAAAGGTAACAAGGATCTGCTATAAACAGTTAAAATTGTTAGTCTTCCATATCAAATATCCAATCAAAGTTTGTTGGTAAGAATTTTCAGATCTCACTTATGGTCCAAGAAGTTTGTTTGAAATTTATAATGAACCTAGTGTATGCTGTTTTTAAATTTACCAGGCAACAGCAAGTAGGGATGCATTTTTCATTGCCACAGGCAATTATTGTTCAAATGGAGATCATGAGATGCATCTGGATGAACAAATTGGCTATAGATGTCAACGCTGCTCTTACATAGAAACTGAAATCAGAGATACATTTCCTCCCTTTGTAAGTTCACTACTCTACTTTTTGGATAGTTTTGCACAATAATTAAGAAACTGTGAGTGAGAACCTTATCTTGTCAAATTGCGAAGGTCCTTACTTTTGTTTTGAAAATATATAATTCAGGTCAGGGAAAACATTGTCAACCCTCTTACTAAGTACCATTATTAATTATGAGAAATTGAGAAAACAAATTTAATTGTGATATTTAGTTTAAAATTTTTGAAGTGCTTAAATTACTTGTCATCCTATTTTAGTTTAAAAAGGTTTTTTTCATTATATCACATCTTTGCTTATGTTTGTGGAAGTGTTGAAAAACAAATAAAGGTTGTAGGACTTGATTTAATAATAATAAATAAATAAATAAAACTTGGTTATATTTGCCAACATTATAAAGACAAGGAACTTTCAACGTTACTAAGCTGATATTTACTTAAACAATGTGTGTGTGTGTGTGTGTGTGTATTTTTATTATTTGGTTGAGATTAAGCCAGGTTAGATACTTCACGTATTTTTTTTATTTTTCTCCACACCAATGTCCTCAGATCTTACATTGCAGCTGCATAACAAGTCAACTACTAACTTTTGTTCCTCATCATTAATAAGGCAACGCAATCAAGGAAAGCTTCAGCTGGAGGAAATCAGATGAATGAAAATGATATTTTCAGGTTTAATGATCTCCATGAGAAACACGAAACCCATGACAGGCCTGATTCGTCTTTCCAGAAAACAGGAACAGTATGGGACCTGATACCAGGCTCAATTAACACACTGTACCCAAACCAAAAAGAGGCATTTGAATTCATGTGGCAAAATCTTGCTGGTGGCATCCGACTTGATGAGATCCAAAGTCTGGCCTCCCTATCTGACAAGCTTGGTGGTTGTGTCATTTCTCATGCACCAGGTACGGGTAAGACTCGTTTGGCAATTGTATTCCTCCAGAGCTACATGAAAGCATTCCCCAATTGCAAACCTGTTATAATTGCCCCAGCACATTTACTGAGTATGTGGAACACTGAGTTCAAAAAATGGGGTTTCAATCTCCCATTTCATGACGTTAATTGTGAGGATTTTACGGGCAAAGAGGATAAAAGGCTACTCGAAAATCAACCACGTCCTTACTCCAGGGACACTGTACGCCTGATCAAGCTTATTTCCTGGTCTCGTGGGAATGGTGTGTTAGGCATAAGCTATTCTCTATTCAGCAATTATGTCTCAGACAAGTCAAAACTGTCAACAAGAATTCGAGAACAACTCCTGAGTAAGCCAGATTTACTGATATTAGATGAAGGTCACATTGCTCGCAATGAGGATAGCAAACTCTGGAAAGGACTAATCAAGGTCAAAACAAAGAAGTGCATAATCCTCTCCGGGACTCCATTTCAAAATAATTTCTTAGAGCTTTATAACATTCTCTGCCTTTTTAGACCCACATTTGCAAAGGAGTTAAATGTACAAACTGAGACAGAAATGAGAAAGAACCATATGCTTTCAAAGAAGAAAGAGAAGCCTACCAAATATCATGTCTGGACCACACCAACGAGAAATGTAACAGCTGCCAATGTAGAGGAGGTCCGATCAATTTTGAAACCATTTGTTCATGTATATAATGGGGAAATCCTCAAATCTCTTCCTGGACTAAGAGAATGTGTGATAATTCTAAACCCTGAGGCAATTCAGAGGGAAGTCATTCAGAAACTTGGACAAGCCTTGAACAGCAGTAGAGTTGATAGAGATTGCAAAATCTCTCTCTCATCAATACATCCGTATCTACTTACATCCATCGAGTTAACCAAAACAGAAAGCTCTTTGTTAGACATGGATCGACTAAAGAATCTAGAGGATGATCCGTACGCAGGGGTAAAGACTAAGTTTGTCATCAAATTTATTGGACTATCAAATAAGCTGAACGAGAGAGTTTTGATCTTTAGCCAGTATGTCAAACCACTGGAGCTAATCAAGAAGCAACTCACAAGCAAGTTTGCCTGGACCGAGGGAACAGAGATACTCCTTATTCATGGAAAGATCCCTGCAAAAGAGCGTGGTCGATCCATTATCAGCTTTAATGATAGGAAAAGCAAGGCTAGAGTTTTGCTTGCCTCCACCAAGGCTTGCTCCGAGGGTATCAGCCTTACTGGTGCCTCCAGAGTGATCCTTTTAGATGTAGTTTGGAACCCATCAGTTGGTAAACAGGCTATAGGCCGTGCTTTCCGGATGGGTCAAGAGAGGGTGGTTCATACTTACAACTTGATCACGAGTGGTACTGATGAAATGGAGAAGTATAAGGTCCAAATGAAGAAAGAAAAACTTTCAAAATTGGTATTTTCTCTGGAGGATGGGACCAGTGATGGTGGTCAGAGAGACCAGCTTGGTGGGGATGTCAATGTCCCAGTAGAGGATGAGATTTTGGGGGCCATCACTGCAGATGAGAAGCTCAAGAAAATTTTTGCGAAAATTTATTACACCAAGTCAGATGATTCGAGAGACTATGGATGAATAGATTCATCCCTTCAGGTTTTTTTCCTCTATGCTGTTTTTACCTATTGCTTTTAACTTCCCAGACGAGGTTAAATTGTAATGGATAATGAATGATTTTTCTTTTTGTGTGGCTACTTAGTCTCAAGCTCAAGAAAATTTTTGCGAAAATTTATTACACCAAGTGATTCGAGAGACCATATGGATGAATAGATTCATCCCTTAGGTTTGTTTCCTCTATGCTGTTTTTACCTATTGCTTTTAACTTCCCAGACGAGGTTGAATTGGAATGGATAATGAATGGTTTTTCTTTTTGTGTGGCTACTTAGTCTCAGGCTGGACTTATTTAAACAAGTCATTTTGATGCTTTCTGATGTAATTACAATAGGAAGGCCAGCGATGCCCTAACTAGCCTTTGAGTTTAATTGATTAACAACCCAAAAGGCTCTTAATCAGAAAGTGCCCAATTAGAAGCTGACAATGCCTTCTAAATATTTTATCATTTTTTTAATCGTGTCTTGATAACAAAAGAAAATGAACGCTAGCTGTTAGAGACTAACACCCGAATCCGATATCTAAAAAACCGTACATGTCCCCAACTGGAGACACATTGCCATCACCAAACACAATAAAAAAGGAATTAATTTTTATATTTATATGAATATTGTCAGCACATGTTGCATTCATTTTGAGATGTTCTTATTTGTTATTTCTCTGTTAGGTTTAAATGAACATCCAAGACAGGATCGAGAGGTAGCAAATTGGCGACAGAGTATGATGGCATTCAGAAAAGTTTACTGTGCTCAAGTAGTACGATGGACTTCTGAAAATTTATTCAATGGTTGTAGTAAATATATGGCAGTAGATATTAGGATGTACCTGTTGGATGTTCAAAACACTTTAGAAGTTGAATCTTGTCTTTCAGATTTGAAACTCGCTTCCCAAACTTTTGGGAAATTGCTTTGGGTGTATCTGAGAGTGTAAACTCAAAACAGTTTATGTAGTTGGTGAAATTTTAATTTTTGACATCTGTGAGGACATAGGAGGAAAATTGAGTTGCCAATATTCACCAAAAATATTCGCAGGAAGTTTAATCCGGTTATTAATTTGAGCTTCCTCACGAAATGAGCGGAAGCACCCATTAGGTGTGTACCTGGTTAATGTATCGCCACTTAATAAATATCAAACCGTGACTTTATGAAAGCGTCTACAGTTAATAAATATCTGTTCGTAGGTGATCATATTGCGATAACATAAACTTTGTCGATAGGACCGTGCCCTCAGATTAAACTCGGTTTGTACGAACCAGGATTTGACACATTACTCGGGGCACAATGTAGCCCAAGTTCACTAATGCCTTCTGATGTATAATTTCCACATACAAGAAAGGACATAGTTGCTAGAGGGTGCCCTGTCATGGTCAATTCCAAGAAAAAACGCTTCTATCACTGTCAAACGGAAGGTAAAAATAAATGAAGTACAATTAAATTGAAGCTTAGTAGTGAATTAATGCGGAGAATAGTGGTATCATTTTTGGTTTTTATAGGAGAACAGTGCCCTACCCACAAATCTCACTAGCAAGTTACATAGATACACGCAACAAGTTATGAAATAAAGAAATCACATAATGACATCCTGACAAAAACCAGATTTGCCACAAACGTAATCCTTTTAAAGTGCTACCCTACGAGAAATGAGATTTGCCAGGTCCGAGACCCAAATTTACCATCAGATTCTACAATTAAACATGTTGGCCTGTCTCCAATATATCTCTTTAGTAAGTGTTAATCCCCAACTATTTATAACATTCGTAGTTTGGAATATGTAGTCTTAGCTCGCACGGTTTTCCTAATCAAAAAGTTTGCATATACTCTTTGATACACGTCTGACAGGTACCATTTGCTGAACTCTTGCTTTTGCATTTATAGTCCAACTCATGCTTATGCGTTTACAGTCCAGAGCACAAGAACATAAATTCTGTGAATTCATCATCGGACCAGAAGAACATACGCAGCCAGTCAAAAGTTAATTAAACAAGAATAATCTAAAAACAGGTACCAAAGCATTAGTTGGATAACTCTAACTATTTTCGAAATCTTTGTGGTTCATTTCCTATATGTAAACTTTATCTAAAAATATCAATAATTTGTAATCCAATCTGGTAAGAGTTACAAAGTAAAAAAACACTGGTAAGAGTTACAAAGTTAAAAAACACTGGAACTGGAATCACCCACTTGCACCTTCGACAAGAATATAGAGACCTAAAAGACTAAATGCAACAGAATAATTTGTAATCAGTTGGCTTTTTATAATATTCCTCCAAAATTCATTCATGAGTTTAACAAGCACCAAACTAAAATGGTACAATAAGTAGAGTATGAAATTATAAGATCTTGTAACCCAGACTCCTTCATCTTCCACCACTAGTATATTTCACAATAATAACAAAATAAGAAACCCCATTTCATATATGATCCAAAAACAACTTCAACCTCGTATGTATGCATAAAGGTGCTCATATACACCCAACTTCACTCAATTCAATGATTAAAAAATATTTTAAAAGTATCCTGTATGGTAAGAACTCATCCAGGCCAAAAGATTTAAAAAGTATCCTGTTTAGTAAGAACTTACCCAGGCCAGAAGATTCAAAATGACCATATTCAGTCAACAGCAAAGGATAATGAACAACTTTATGTCTGTACCAGATCTTGTAAAGGTCAGACATGCACCTACAACAGTACTAATAAGTCAAGGTGATCATAGGAAAAAACCTAGGTAATACAAGGATCTCCATAAAGCATTTCTCAACAGCTAACAACAGTCTAATAAACCTAGGTAATACATAATCTACTAGCAGCAACATATAATACATATCCAGAAATCTGTTATAAAAGTGTAACTGAATTTCAGATTAAATCTAAGCATTCATTTTGTCACGATCATGGTCTCTTATCACATGCATGTCACAGGTCACAGTGTACAATAGTGGAAAAATGAGAGGTAATTGAAAAAATAAACTTTGTTTGGCAAGCTGTCAAAACCAACAGACAACATATGCACTTTTTGTCAAATACATGGTGAGAATATGTAAGATGAATCACAACTGATATATGTTTTTTTTTTTTTTTTTTTTTTTTTTTTTTTTTTTTTTTTTTGTATTAAGACCAAATGGTTCCTACTTCATGCACAAATTCCATTCTCCTGAGGCTATCATCTTGTTTACATGAAAAATTGTATCAAAACTTCTAATATTTTACCTCTCTTTCTTCATACAAATAAATATGCAAAATTCAACACCTTCCTTTTTCAATAAGCAGCTTCATTTTCAATTTTTTATTATTAGTAAAAATTATAACAGTTTGAAATTTTAGTAAACATAATGAAGTGGGCCCTTTTCAAAATAATACTAAAATTTATATGAAAGATATCACTCTATTTCTCATGCATGCAACAGATAGAAGGAAATTAATCTCAAGATCCACATACAAGGGATTAAATTCAAAGTTGTAGATGTAGCTTGCATATATATTCTAACTTCTACAGGTGGCTTATGAATAGGGGCAATAATCAAAGTTGGTGACTATAAAACATCTCAGGTTGCACACAACAGTAAAGTATTAACATCAACACAAAAGTAGCATATACTCAGGTATAAACACCAATTTGAAATAATTTGAAATAAGGAACTAATTTGAAATAACATACTCAGAGAACTAATTTGAAATAAGGAACCAAAAGAGACTACTACTATTTTACCTTAAAGGCAATATTGTAACAGTGTTCTCCTCAAACAGCTAAAAAGGGCTTGGCTGAAACCACATAGGTCGTGCAGAAGAAGAATTCTGTGGCCCTTTGCCAATGTTAGACATCTCCGACTTAAGTTCAAAATCACCCTGCTTGGCCATACATATGTTATAATGTGATCCACCCTCGACTCCATCTTTAAGTGACAAAACCGTCACCACCGTGTACACAGATCCACCATCAAGAAACTCCCAGTCATCAGAGTAGACAGCCAGGTAGGGCCAGTTATTTCTGTCACAGAAAATGATTGGGCTGCCTGCGTCAGTTACCTTCTCAAGCTTCAACGGCTGCACTTGAAGCTTGTACAGCTCAGTTTTTCGCCTCACGTACTCAGAATCAGTGATCTCCTCTATGTCATCAGCTGCTGGTTCATCCTCGGAATCAGAAACTGTGTAAACCACAGATTTCCCTTCTATCAAAAACCTGTTGAAACCTATTAAGTTGGGCTCAAAGAAATGGACAATCCTCTCCTCAGGATTGTCTAAGTCAATAACCAATATTGCATTCATATAAAGCAAATAGAACTGTCCATTGTAGTACGTGGCATCCATGCTTCTTTTGCATTCGACCATATCCCAGCTCAGGTCACGGACACGGCAGCAGAAGAGCCGACCACATCCCCAAGGGAGGATGCTTATCAGGCAGTCTGGGTTGGTGGGATCTGCAGAGAAAGTCACCTTTCTGACCCCAAAATCACCGAAACCATCAGAGCTGGGATCGCCCCAATCATGTCCGAAACGTATACCATCGTCAGCAAATGGAGGAAGATGGATACGAGCCCGGGTTAATGGGTTCAATAAGAAAATATCTTTGCCTTCTCTGTCCGAAAGCAAAAGCCAGCCATGGTCAGAGGACCAGCACACCATACCTCTGGTCTCTGGGAGGTGGATCTTGCGCATTTTGGATTCCCAGAGATCATAGAAGAGGCGGGTCCCATCATCCTCTATGTCTCTCGAGTCCCAAGGAATCAGCAGCCAGGGGAGTTGGGGAGGGAGGTGTTGCGGTTTCGGAACGGAGGCGGAGCGCCACGGAGAGCAAACGGCGCGAAATCGGACATAGTCGGTGACGAATTTGAGCTTCTCTGAGATCAATTGCAGGGCCGTTCCTGGGAGATGGGCCCAATCGCGCAACTCTCTCAGCATTGCTGAGACGCCGGGGAGAGGCATTGTGGTTTGGTTTTGTGGGGGTGAGGTACTGAGGTTAGAGTAAAAGTGTAAAACCCTAGTTCCGAGCTCAACGGCCGTAAGCCGTAGTGTGATCAAAAGAGGAAAGATTGAAGTGCAACGGTTCGTGAGAGAGATTTTTTTGTTGTTGTTGTTGTTGTTTTTTTTTTTTTTTTTTTTTTTTTTTTGAATACGAAAACCAACCAATATGAGACTAGAGAGCGCGACCTGGATCGTGGAACTGGATCTAAATTTATTTCGGGCTGAGATGAATTTTCCTTAAAAAAGACCTATACTCCTATAATGGCCCAGGGAATAGTCGACATCATGTTTAATTATGTTAACTAAATACTTGCGAAATATGTCATTGCAAGCTATCCAGGATTTTGTACAAGCTAAGTCCCTAATCAAGAATGTGATACTCTTGGTCTATATTTTCTTTTGTCAATTGGTAATGTTGTCCGTTTCTATTTTGTCACGCCGTTCTTCTAATTTTGACACTGTTACTACCTAGTTTGGTAACAAGTTTAAAGGCTAAAAGTAACAACAGTAATCTCAAAACATAAATCTCAAATTATTTTATTCCATTCAAAACTCAATTGCGGTCTTACATCATAGTCTAAAGCTAAAATCACAATAACCCTAGAAAATGACCTAAGAACTGACCCTTTTTCTATCCTATGGAGATCTATTTATACTGATCTGTAGGAACCTTCTAATGACGTCAGCCCTGTCAGAAGCCGGTACCATTGTCTGCTGAGGTGTCCTCCTTGTCTGTACGGAGATAACCGTTGTCCCCTCCCAGTGGTCCCTCCTGGCTGATAGGGGCGGGGTGAAATGACCACGGTATCCTCCATTCTTGTCTTTTTGAGCCCATGAGGACGGGTTGGAATGTTGGGCCCGTGTGCTTGGTGATTGGGCCTTAATAAATATTCTCGCCTTTTAGGCCTATGAGGGCAGGCTGACGTTTGGGCTTACTTGAGGGTAATTTGGGCCTTATCAGACACTAAATTAAACAGTGTACTAATTCAAACCAGATTAGCTAAATCTACAACACATGAGTGAGTGTAATCAAGTTGCTTGAGCTTCAGTTGTGGGTAAAAATTCTAATTTGAAGTTTATCAATTGGTCCCAAAAGAAAATATTAATTATCATGAAACTAAACGAAAGAGCTTCATTTCCTCTTTTGGTTGTTCACTCTTTCATAATTTAGCAAAATGGGCAATAATTAAGCTTATGTTGTCTTAAAATAACTAACTAGTGTGCTAAAAGACGTAACAAAGCACCTTTAAAAGTTTGTTACTTCCTGAGGAAAAATAATTCGACCTAAACTTTTTTTTGTCTTTATTATCAAAAGATTGTATATTGGTTCTGCTTTGGCACCTGAAATTTCAGTTTTAGTGAGGAACACCTATGTTCTGGAGCTGGACATACATACTGACAACAGAAAAATCCATAACAGTTACCAGTCTGATTCTGCTCATGAGTTTGACTCCTGAAATAAGTAGAATTTGCAATTGACTGGAGAAAATATGATTATTATACAGGCAACATCTCAAACACTCAATCATGGGCTTGATACTTTTACTAACTTCTCGAAACATTTGTAAAATAATAATTCTTTTGATATAATTTTTTTTTACAACTATCTTTCGATATAAGCAGCATCTTATAGGATTCTTTTTCTGATGATTCTGAAATCTTTCAACACAGAGACACATTCATGCACATACTAGAAATACAGTACCTGCAAGCCGTAAGAATTAAGTCGCTTGATCCTCCTCTTCCTCATCCCGAGTCTTCACAAACCCCTTGTATACGCTGGGAAAATCTCATTCCCCTATCTTGAGCAGCCTACTATAATCACAAGTCATAATTTCAACTCTTTTGGTGTTAATTGCCTCAAATTATTCTCTTTACGTATAACTGGGGTATACTTCTCTCAGGTGAGGCCAAACTAGACCCAAGAGAGTTGTTTCTGGGTATTGCGGCAGTCGGCTCATCAGAGCTTGAACTGGTTGTAGGAATGGTGACCTCGAATTCGGCTCTTCTCACTCGACTCTTCCTACTGTTGATTGATTGAGGTGAAGAGCTGGGACCAGTAACTTGTTTTCTCCTTTGGTTATTACTGCACACACTGAACCAGCTGAAACAAGCCATTTTCAAAAGGGTGATTGAAGTTCTGATGAATTAGTACAAATAAATTGGGTGTTAATCAGAGAAAGAAATAAAATAGTAACAAGGTTAAACAATTTTAGAAGAGGTTGAGGAATTTAAAAATGATATGAAAAAGGGTCAAAGAAACAAATTTTACTGGACAGGGAGAAAGAGAACATAATTTTAATCTTGGAAATAAACGGGCACCAAACTGGAAAAGTACCTCAGCGTATCTAATTTTCAAAGAAAATGCACGGAGATGAGAAATACAGATAAAGACATGGTTGAAGATACCCATGAATCAATAATTTTACAATCTCTTTCTGGGTTTCGGAATGTAAACACCTATGCAATCAAACAACAGCAACTGAAGCAGGATGAGAGATTGCTTTTCCACTTCCAATTTGTTTCAGGTTAGTGGAAACTTGAAATTCAAAATTGCTGGTTATTTTGGGGGCATAAAACAAAATAGATGAAAATCCAAGTGCCCTGGTACGACGATTAATTTCGAGAATCATTTTTCACTTTTAGTGAACCCGCTTGAAAGTAGCGCTGGCACAGAGTTTGTTTTAGAGTTGTTGTGATATAAAATCTGTCATATTAAATAATTATTTGTTCCGTGTTTCTCATGCAGACATGGACTAAACTAGATATGTATATATTTTTTTTTTCCATATTGTGCTAGATATCTTTTTTTAATGGAGAGAGAAAAAATAATGCTTTGTGCATTCCTAATATTTTCAGATGAATAGATCCACTCCCCCAGAACAAATAAGAAACAAACAAAAAATGAAATAAACAAACAAATAAGTAGGTATTTAGTAAAATTTCATTAAATAAATCACATAGGCTCGAATAAACTTTATAAATTTTGAAAATTAAATTTTTAATCCGAAGTAAACCTTCTGTTTTTTTTTTTTTTTCTTATTTTATACGTAACTCAAGCATACATATACACACATGTATATCTCAAAATATATACAGAAGATTTTTTTTTTCCCCCCATCTTTCGTTTCACTCATTTCTACTCTTTCTGTTATCAACCGAGCTAGTGTAAAATGTGACCCTTTATGTTCTTGACCAGTAACAGCAATTAATAACCTATAAATGAATTTAATTTCATTGGGTAATCAACGCATGCACATAATACGATTACAGATTCTCTCCTTTAAAGTCAAAGGCTATTGACCAGTGAAGTTTTTGTTAAACTTAAATTGTTTTGAAGTGGATACACTTGAAACTTTTATTTATTTATAAATTAGCACTTACATCATAAGATTATTCAAGAAAGAATTTTTAAACTTAAAAAAGAAAATACTGCCAACAGTTCTATTTCATCGACTATTTTTCTTTTATTATAGGAATGTTATTTTGGCATATTTAATGATTTTTTTTGGATTGAGAATATTGAATTTTATTACTAATCTAAAAATGATTTTTTTTTCATAATACATTTCACAATGTAATAATCTGAGTTCTCTATATAAATTTTTTCATTATATAAAAGCTCTCCAAAGTACATCCATCAATTATAACAAAAAAAAAATCCAAAAAACATAATTTAGACAAAAAAAAAGACACTACGAGCAATTCTAAATAAATTATGAGACACCTAAACAGAGGGTATGAACCAGGAACCACGAGTTTTTAAATTACGCCTGAGTTCTTCAGAATTTCCATTTTGAATATCAAATCTACATAAAAACCCTATTAATTATGAAATATATACGGTTTGGTCGGGTCCCCTGTATACGATCGGAAGGCATGCATATGGTCGGGTCCCCTGTATACGATCGGAAGGCATGCATATTCCCGTTATTTGATCCAAAAATATCATCAAGTTTCCTATACCACAAACGTTCAACCATATGTAATCATCACTCACAAAATTAAGGCGATAAATCAGAAAACTTGAACCGTTAGATCTACCACATCTTTGAGATATCCTTCAAGCATCATACCTATGTTTATTGCCTCAATTGCATGAACATAATTATTCTAATTTCCTCCAACATTTTAATTTGTATGTAAAATTTGATAATCTTTAAGATAATCATATAAAATATTATGAGAATAATTATCTTCTGCATGTTATATACTGTACTAATGTAGAGATATTAATTTTATATTGGCATTTTTTAAATTTTACTAGTCATAAAAGTTGCATTGAGAAGCGCATTTGGCATGCTAGCTAATCTCATATTTCACCACATCACCACAATATTGTAATGTGTGTCCAGTGACTCAAGTACCATAGACGAACAACTAATAAAGACATAACATGCAAAAAAAAAAAATATAAAAAAATTTGACCTGCTAATTAATATATTTTGAGAAAAAAATCAAAGTGTGTCAACTTATATTATTGCCTTTCAAATGTCATAGCTAGCAGCTTGAATTAGAAAGCCTTACAAAACCATTTTAGTTGTTCTGATTTAAATCTCACTCAGTTATATTTTGTTTGTCGCAATATAATGGCAGTCTCAATTTTCATGGTAACGAATTTCCAAAATTCAGGAATCATCTATTGCACTATTTCAATTCAAACATGTGGCACACTCCAAATATACAAGTGCTAGAGAATAACATCTTTTCAAATTTCTATCGTCAATTTAGTAGCTATTTTGATTGATAAGTTAGTACTAACTAGTCTAAGGAATATATTTATACATGTGTAATAAATGTGATATACATAACCTCTTCTATGTACTACATATTCCTGCATGTAGTAGCCATGTGTTAAGCTTTTGTCGTCCTTCATAGTAGGTTGACTGGTTGGATACTTGCTCTAGCTAGCTCCTTAACAGTACATGCTTAATGCGGCTATTAGAGCCTATTTCAGATTTTTTTTTTTTTTTTTTAAAAAAAAAGTCATGTGTTGGTGCAGAACAAACATTATGAGCATTATCTCTAAGCGATTGAAATACACTATTGGTCAACTAATCAGTAAGCAAGCTTCTAACTCAATGGGAATAATATCTAAAATTAGAATTTTGTATGGAATAAAAATTAACAAAATTAAATATATTACTCACTAATTAATGAAAAAGTGCTTGTCTGATATATCAGAAATTATAGAGAAGAATGTGCTTTCTCTGGACCTGATTGCCTGAAAAAAGGATCTTTTCAAGCAATGAAGATTACTTCTAATGGATTGCGAGCAAAAGCAGATCGTGTTCGGCTATCGATCAGTGATTGCTATGCATATAAACGGTGTATGTCGCAAATGGGAGTACAAAATATTTTTATTGTTCTATCCCTGTTTTATAAATTCTTTTCGACCCACGATTACCAATTTAAAAGATCAATGCTGAGTGAGGAAGCCACATGTTTACTTGTTATCCATACATTTAACATTTATTCACTAACCTTATATCGTAATGAAAATCATTTCACAAGGCTTTTTTAAAAGAAAGTTCATCATGAACCAGAACGTACTATGTCGTACCCCTTTTAAGTACTGTATTGATCTCTCTAATAGTATAATGCAATAAACATAACATTCCTTATCCATAATAAACATAATCAAATAGCAAATTGTTAGTTACATATATGTCATTTTCCTGTCTATCCAAAACGGGACTACAAATTTCTTTATCAATTGACGATTTAGGATGGATAAACTCAAATTATTTACTTCTAATCGATCCTGTAAAAGTCGCTTCTGTTCTGTATCGGAACTTTATTAAAATCTCGGTATGTAGTCTGGGCCCAAGTACAGAAACACTTTACATAACTGTACAATGGCAAAAGAGCACAGTCATTTGATCTTGAATCCTTGATATACAAAAAAATATATATAAATAAAAAAATAAATGCAATAAATTAAGAAAGCATGAGATTGAGAAAATATGTCGGTTCTACGATCAGATGAATGTCAAACAGTAGACAAATTTAAAGTTTATAATACTGCTACAAGTATTTTCTATATTTTCTACAAATTTAGCGTAATGAATATAATCTTCCGTTATCCACTATATTGTCTAGAATTAGCTAATTAAATAGAAAGAATGGTATAGCTGCAATTCATTTTCATGTCTTTCCCTTTTTTTGAAAATAAAAAGCCTTTTACAAATATTTTTCTTTGAATTAAAAAATACTAGATATCCCTCTCTCACCTTGGGCTGTTATTTGTTAAAAAAAAAAATTTTTGATATCCCTTTAACTAGGAAAAGAAATACTAGAGAATGTTGGCCAACTCCAAAAAACTTATTGGTACCATATGTTAGATCTAGCCTGAAATAATATTAGTACACAAAATCTTGGTTGTTCGTCAATTTAGTTGAACTTGTAGTTCTCAACTAATTCAAAACATTTTAATGAAAAAAATATTCTAGGAGTATTTGCTTGTACATTTATTTTTGTTTAACTTTTTCCATGTTTTTAATTTTTTGTTTCTCTTCTTTATATTATTTATATTTATATTTAATTTTCCTGATACTTTTAGCGGTGATTTTCTTACTAACTGCTGCTAAAATAATCCCCCATATATATGTTGCTAATCTAATAGCGATACAAGTAGATATATTGCTCAATTTATTTCCTTATTATACGGAAAACCAAAATATATTATTGCTTAGTCTAGCGATTGATATCCAACCACATATCAAATCGATCGAACGGCACAAACAAATATTGACACGCTAGATCTAGCATGTAACCCCCCTTAGATCCGTACATTTATAATTAAGGAGAATATTGTTAACTAGAAGAGGGATCCACCCAATTTGGGCAAATAAAAATTTTAAAAATACTTGTAATTCAACAAAAATTAAAATTAGTATATCAACATAGAAACATAATTTAAGAAAATATATTTCTTTATAACAAAGATATTTAAAATATTATAGGTGATATAATTTTTTCATATGTACCATCTTTCCAAAATAGAAAAAACAATTATTATTCTAATCAATGTTCTTTCCAATTTACTATTTTAGATATAAACCCAAAACATATTATATTTTCGTCTATTAATTGACATCCAACCATAAATCAAATCGATTGGACAACACAAAAGATTTATACACGCTATATTTAGAAGTTTTAACACTCCTAGATTTGTGTTTTTATCTCTACTACTTATAAATGCACGTAACGTATAGGTGTTACACGCTAGGTCTAAATAGTAAACAGGTGTTTCTGTTGTTGGATCGATTTGATCTGTGGTTGGATATCAATCGCCAGACGAAACAACACTATTATTTGGTTTTTCATCTAATATAGAAGCAAATTGAATAACACATTTATTTGTATCGCTGGTAAATTAAGCAACATATTTTATTATCTAACATTATTTTGTTTCTTTATTTGCCCACATATGAGGACATCTTATGCTAGTAAGTAGCAGTGATGGAGTGAAAAAAATATTTTCTTCCTGGTGTCACGTGCTTTCTTTTCTTCCTCACATTATGTGCTTTCTTTGTTTTTCCCCCTCTGTTCTTTACATTGTACGCTCTCTTTTTTCTCTCCCCTTTACATTGACCCGATAAAATTAAAAACCGCCAACATCTGTGTAGCGGGTCTTCATTAAGTGTATAACGGGTCATCCGGTTTTCTATTTTGGATCACAAGTATCCGATGTTAGCAGGTGGATTGTGCAGCGGATACCGGCATACAGCAGTAATCTGTGCAGCTGCAATGTACCACTGAAACAAGCTAGAAATCCAAAGGCGTTCTTTCCAAAATTTTGCTTCGAAAATTTTATTTGATTTTAGTGGATGTGAAGCTGCAATGTGCTTGTGTTTCTTTTTTCCTATTATCCTGAATATTCTGTTTATTTGGTTCAATAAAGTTTTAGTAAGCAAAACGGACTACTACAAAAAAGAATATAATAATGAGTTGTGTTATTTTGTTATTTTCACGTTACGCTCACACTCTGCACAAACCGGGACCACAAGTTTCTTGATTTTGGACGTGTAAAAATTAAAATTCGTTTTTCTAATTAATCTCATAAAACATTCAACAATGAATCTGGTAAGCGGAACGAAATCATTAAAAAAAAATGATATAATAACACAAAAATCCATTGGAGACAAAAAATAATAATAATAATAATGAGAATGGATATAGAACACTGATGTGTACGGATCGTCTCCGTACACATGAGTCGTTTTTCGAGATCCAAAATTCAAACGACCGATCCAAACCGTTCAAGTTGTTCTCCATATTGAAAAACCCTTGGAGACCAAATTTTACATTTTTTCGAAATTTTATACTATATATTATGATATTTTCAAAAAACACTACAATTGGAGTATTTCAGGCCCTCCAATTTGAAAATATCATAATATATAGTAAAAAATTCAAAAAAAATGTAAAATTTGGTCTCCGAGGGTTTTTCAATATGGAGAACAACTTGAACGGTTCGGATTGGCCGTTTGAATTTTGGATCTCGAAAAACGACTCATGTGTACGGGGACGATCCGTACACATCAATGTATTTTATCCATTCACAATAATAATAATAATAATCCAAAGTTTTTCTAAATAATTTTATAAAAGTTCTCTAACATTCAACATATTCTGAAGACGAATATAATATTTTCAACAATCAATATTTTTATACAATAGAAAATAATGCACTAAGTCACACATATATTTATGCCCAAAAATATTAAAATAGTCATATTATCTAGGAGTTCTATTGTCCTTAGACGTATCAAATACAACTCTTTTAATTATATGCATTTATTGTTTACTCATTGGAACAAATACTAATTAATGTTAACAACGTTCTTACAAGAATGGACAACAAACATTTATTAATTGTTTGAATAAGCAATCCAAAAAAATATTCATTACTTCGATTACAAATCAAGTACTGGGATTAGAAAAAAAATCTATGAAATTTAATAAAATGCAGTACAAATTCTTAATTCTCAGCAATAGGAAACACTGAGCCAATTTTGTCATTGCCCATGCGGTAACATTTAATATTTACGCAATATGGACCAAGGTTAACTTGGTTATCTTCACGGCCGACAAAGTAACATAGCGTATAGAGTGCAACCTCAAATTCAGGACTAACTCCAATTAAAGTGCTAGAGACAGATTTCAAAATACCATGCCATTCAAACTGGATTGTCAGAACCTGAGTCTCTGTATCAGGCTGCATATTGTGGTAAAAAATGTTAGTAAACTTGACATACATTCTTTGAGAAGTAAATGTGTATTAAGTATTAACTCAAATTTATTATGATTATTTACCAGTTCGCCACGCCTTCTTGGAAAAATGAACCCTTGGTAATCAACAGTCCCTTTAGCCTCTTCCAAGTAAAACTGAAATTCATGTAACCAAATTTTCTCTAAGAATATTTGTTTCAAATTCTATAAAAATGACAACAATGTTGATATTAATGTCATAACTTGCCTGAATCCAATTGTGGAAACCCGTAATCTCATTCTCACCCCTATTCTTGATCTCTCCAACGAAAACATGTTCAAAAGCTGATGAAGATCCAGAGGTACCACCTCTTCCGTACAAATTGAACCAAAGACTAGTCAAAATTCTCTTAAATTCCTCATAATTACAATCCAAGACCCCCTTTGCAACCAAATATCTAAAAACATATTTAATCGGTCCGGTTCTACTAATCTCCTCAATAAATGCTGTCTGTTCATGTTTGTCTTGTGTCGTAACCTCCTCTTTGTACCCTTCATTTGGGTTGTAGTTATCCAAAAGTGCACAAAATCGGGAAAATGTGGGTTTTCGTAGCACATCATCGCCCAGCCAGGTAAATAAGTTTTCACGTGCCATATCACCTTTATTATAGACCTTCTTCCCTTCACCCAAATTGATTTCATAGTGTTTTCCAGGTACCAAGCGGTTTTGGTCAAGGTCCCATAAGCGATTGCAGGCTTTTGACAAGTCATGAAGCTCTTCTTGTGTCGGTTCTGTGTTTATGCTATGAAGTGTTCCTTCAGAGTAATTTTGTTCAGATGGGGGTTTCTTGTATCCCTGCCATGCTTCATGCTGGCAATGGAACAGCAATTGTTATTTTTAAATTAACAAATGTCGGTCTGTTAATAATTCAAATATCTGGATCATTATTGATAATTCAAGGGTCGGATCATGTTTAATAATATACTATTCAATTTATTTGATATTCAGCTCTAAGTTTATGAACGGATTGATCAGATCAGATACTGTATGTTTGCTTCATTTTATTCCTAATAATTGTTTCTCCTGGATAGGCATTTAATTGTTATGGAACATATGGCCAGTCCAATTGGACGAAGGCACGAAGTTACGACAACCTGACGCATATTCTTTACCATGTAATATTCTTTTAAATACTAAGCACTAATAAAGTAATTTCAAGGCAAAAGTGTATATATGAAAAGAACCTACTTTCTGAGGCCTTCCATGTGAGGCAGGATGGTGTTGCTTCTTGTTTCCAACTGTTTGCCAATCTTGATCCTTTCTCTCCTCACTCTCCTCCTAAGATAGTAATAACAAGATATTATGAATTTTAAGTGACAGACAACTCAACATAGGAATGTTATATAATATGATGAAAGCTGACTGAACTTATGACAGGTTAATGATGATTTGATTAAAGCTAACCTGTTGTCCTCTTCTAGGTGGAGGATGTGGCTTGTTATATTTTTCCTCATCATTATTCCATTTTTCCTTTCTTCTCCCGTCACCTTCTTCCTGATAAAATCCATAGCAGAAGGCCGGAATTTATAAGTAATGAATTGAGAGAGATGTTAAAAACATGGAGATAACTAGTAATTAACATTGTGCTGCATTCATTGAGGTTCATGATGGACAACCATATGATTGGTTTGTCTCACAAACGTTTCCCCATTTGGTATCTCCAGACTCTACAGTCTTCCCAACATAACAGGAAATTGAGACTAAATATTAGTTCCACTGTAAGTTATTCAATTAAAACTATCAGTTATTAACAGGACAACTGATAAAACTTTGGGCACCTTTCTGTCCCAAGAAGCAGGGCGATGATAAGCAGCTCCAGTTGAGTGTGATTCAGCTTGATTATCATTACTTTTTGAAGAGACAACCTACAAATTAAGACCAAAATTGAAACTCCTAAACCAAAATTTTGTCTGCAGTATACATTAAACTTCCTGGTGGTTTGAATTAAAACACAAAACAACACTATAATAGATAGATATGCAGTGCTTGATGGATCCCTTGCACATTATTTCTCCAAATTCTGCCTCAATACACTAAACGGATACATCAGCATACAATTTACAGGTCATGGCACTGGATACAACTTACAAGTACTAACAGCTCAACAGTACAACTAATTGGTACAGTACTTGAACCCAAGACTTGAATCCTAGAATTAAGCAGAAAATAAAAATAATATACATGTACAGTTGTACCAGGTACTGAGACTAACCAACTTATTATTGTTGCGGAAAATTATGTAATAACTGGTTCAACATAATTTGGTTTTATTGCTTAAAAATACAATTTCACTTCAAACATAATATTAATTAACCAACTAATTATAATAATCCAAAACAGGTTCTTGGTTATAAAATTGGGTAAGCTACCTGACATGTTTAGAATGAAACTAAGTGATTGGTCGAATTGCAGTCCTAATGAAAGATTATCTATTTTAAGCACCATTACAGAAGGAAAAACAAGAGAGGTAGAAAGTTACCTCAGCCCAAGTAGCCCGGGACCTCTCATCCTCTTCCTCCTGAGATGTCGCTTGGTTTCTCCTCTCATCTCTATCTCCAGCTCCCTCAACGGCATCTAATGCCACATTAATCAACCCCTTAATCAAACCTTCCATTTGCGCTCTGTTTTAGTTTTACCTTTTCTCTTCTCTTCTCCTCTTGTCTTCTCCACTTGTTGACAGATCGAGGAAGATAGAAATGAAAAGATATTTCGTTCATTGGATCTGGTGTTATACAGATAGACAAAAAAGATTTGTCGGCAGGATGGCTAATTAATGCATTAATTAACTTATATTTATATTATATTTTACGGGTTTAGAAGGAAACTAGGAAAGTCGCCTCTGAGTGGTGACCGGTGAACAGAAATCTAAATCCTATTGTAATTATGTTGCAAGTCACTGATTTGTGGACCTACCAGTTATCAATCCTGTTTCGTAACAATAAATCCGTGGGTCCCATTCACAGATATATAATACTGGATATAATTATAAGAAATATGCAACAGAAAGTCAGAATCTGATCCTATTGGCATTTGACTCTTGACAAGGATTGGATAGAGGGATGGGACTGAGGCCTGAGGGAGATAGCCCCGGTCCACGTTGGGGACACAAGCGGGCCGGGCAGTGGCAGCTTGGTAATTTGGCAAAGTTCTCTCTTTGGTAAAGTATGGCCGTATGGGCATGCTTGACATCCTGTTAAATGTTAACCCAATTATTTGGAAATCGTCAAATCGATCCGAATTTTTCATTTGAAACTTCATTGTTTTGGAATCAGGTCTACACTATCTTTTTCCCCTTTCTAAAAAATATTATTCCGTATTTACTATTTTTATTGAAGTGATTAATTATTGGGCCGATAATTGCTAAAATGAAGGTACTTATTTTAGGAATATTTTCACGGATTGTCGCCCAAATATCATCCATTCGAATTCGATCATCATTACAATTTACAAAGCATGGAAAAACATTTATTTATAACAGATGAAGAATAGTTTTGCTTACAATTTTCAATTTGATTTTATCAAAACTTTAACAGATTAAGAATAATTGCCCCTATTTATTATTATTCTTCCATATATATTTTTGTTTAACTATTAAGGATACAATTGTTCAAATTTTTGTTTGATGTTTGACATATATAACGTCCTGTCAAGTTTAAATTCTATTATTGTGGTTGTAATATATATATTTATTATTATTGTTGTTGTTGTTGTTATTTAGTGATTTATTTACCTTTATTTTCCTTAAGTTTAAACTGTGCGTATAATCCAGTGGAATTTTGATTAAGTCAATAAATTTGTTGTCCCTTGGTCAAATCAATTTCCGGGTTGGAATTGAACCGGATTCAATTCATGTACTGAATCCGATCCAATTCAGGTAAATCAAGAAAGTCAAGTGGAAATCAACTCGCATTAGATAGGAACTGGACTTGGAGGAGTGGGGACAGATCAGGCTATTCTGGGTTGGATTATTTTAAAATTTTAACGCACATTTGTAGGGGAAAGAGAATTACTTGACGCAATCAAGCGTCCGTGCAATCAAGCAATCAAAGCGTCGCTCTCACCCTCACCCTGCGCCAGAGCGCTATCCCTCTCTCACCCTCACCTTGCCCTATTTTAAATTAGATCCAGCCTTCCCTTCCGCACCCTCTCATTAAATCAGATCCAGCCTCCCTCTCCGACCGTCATATTGATCACCCGCAGAGACGCGCGACTCTTCTCTCTCGCTCCATTTCTTCTCTCATTCGATTTCTCTTCTTCCTCTTCTCCTATTTCTCCCTTCTCTTTCTCCTTTAATCTTACCCCTTTCTTCTTCCTCTGGCCATTTCTTCTTCTTTTTTCTGAGATAATTTTTCTTTTCTCCTTTCTTCTCTTCCTTTTTTCTCCTTTCTTCAGATCTGGTTCTCCTACTACAAGAGAGTAAAATAACAAGTATAGGGGATCAGGGAGTAATTAAACATTACGAAGGGAGTAAATCACTAGTATAGGAGAGTAACTAAAATAATAATAGGGAGTAAGTTATAACTCTTCGTATAACTTTATTAGGAAGTAACTAAACAGTATAAAGGGAGTAAATAATATGAACAGGGGAGTAACTAAAATAGTACGAGGGAGTAAGTAATTACTCTTTGTGTAACTTTATTAGGGAGTAACTAAACAGTATAGAGGGAGTAAATAATATGAACAGGGGAGTAACTAAAATAGTACGAGGGAGTAAGTAATTACTCTTTGTGTAATTTTATTAGGGAGTAATTAAACACTATAAGAGGAGTAAATAATAAGTACAGGGGAGTAACTCAAATAGTAAAGGGGAGTAAGTAATAACTCTCTGTGTAACTTTATTAGGGAGTAATTAAACACTATGAGGGGAGTAAATAACGAGTTCATGGGAGTATTTTAATTTAATTTAGGGAGTAACACACATTTTAGATCTGGTTATGCTAAGTTTCGGGAGTAACTAAATGACTATAAGGGAGTAACTAAATAACTATAAGGGTGTAAATAATGAATGTAAGGGTGAGAACAGAGCATGTAAGAGAGGAGGTGACGTAACGAGAAGGGAGGGGTGATGTGACAGGACGTGACGGGAAGGAGTGGCGATACGAGGAGAGGTGACGGGAAGGAGTGGCGACACGAGGGGAGATGATGGGAAGGAGGGGAGACGCGAGGAGGTGATGCGATGGGAGAGAGGCGCGTGGGGAGAAGGGACGGAGCCAGAAATGCACGCAGATGAGAGGGGTGAAGTGCACAGGGGATAAAAGAGGGTGAGGGAACGGGTGAGAGAGCGTTTTCCATTTTCAGAAAGAGGAAGTTGAGCACACTTATCCAAAATGGAATTTGATTGCGTGATTGCTTGATCCGCTTATTGCAGTTATCAGCCCTCCCTTTGATTGGAAATCCAATTTAGAAACCATTCGTGGGCTCAATCTCAAGTCCTCAACTATTTAAAATAAAATTCATCGAAATCGGCCGCATCCTCGCTTTGGCAGCCCAGTTTGCTGGTCCTTGGATGAGCGGTCACAAATTCTTACAGTAGACAGACAAAGTGCATCCGTCATCAAATGAATGCGCTTAATTTCAAGATTCTTTGGACTATGGCTATCTGTCTTTATCAAATTTGGAGCTTTACAGACAACGGAGAGCAAGAGGACTTGGCAATAAAAGGAAAACAAACCGTCTTCCTTCCTTTCTGTGTTTGCTGGCGCATGTCGTAGAAATTTAAAGAATGAGAACAAGAAACAACTAAATAGATAGTCCTTTTTCTACGTCTGATTGATGAATGATTTTCCGTGATACCCTTTCACTGCATTGACTGTTGCTTTTGTTGACGTAGTGGTTTTCTGCATTGACCAATGATGATATTCTTGCGATTATCCCACCGAGAGATGTATAATTACTCTCATCAGTTTTCGCCTATGATTATAATTAAGATGAAATTGTTTTTATAATTCTTTAACACAAGTCTTTCTAGATCTCAGCTAGTTCGAAGGTGCTGAAATTCTGGTACGGTGGATACTAGATTGATTAACATTAGAAGAGATATATGTTGCATGAATATGGAATTTTGAATAAATGCTGTGTCATATATTAATATACTTATATCAGGTACGATCATTTGATGATATGTAATTTCTTTTTATTTAAAAATAATTCTATCGTCCGGTTTTTATTATATTTACTTGTATCTTTATGAATATAAAATATCTAATGTCTTGAAGAATCAAAGTACCATTATCTTTATTTCCGAATCCGAATCTTTAGTTTTTGAAATAATTTTCTTATAACAAAATCTAGTTTAAAAAAAAAAATACATAGTCAAGTTAACAAAAATTTTTGTGGTATCTTGTGTATGAATGCAATCAACGCATGTATTTTGATCTTTTCAATTGATCGAACTATTTAAAATAATGAATTCCCGTTCGATAACTATTTAATATAACGAAGAGGGGTACTGGTGCCCAATTTGAATGTCCCAAAAGTTCCAAAACACATTTTTTATTACTTTTTTAAAATATAAAATTTAAACACCAAATCCAAGCCGTTGATCTTATTCGATATAACGAGTGATGCATTTTTATATAAGTCATATAAATTTTAGTTGATCAAGAGATTGAATGTTGAATGAATCTAGTTAAATATGATAGATTAATTCTAATATGTTCATATTTTGGCTTCTTGATCAAGTATCAAATAAACTTCATAATTTATAAAAACTTCTATGAAAATGCATCGCTCATTATATCGAATAAGATCAATGGTTTGGATTTGAGATTTCAATTTTATATTTAAAAAAAATCAAAAAAGGAGTTTTGGGACATATGGAGCATTCAAATTGTGGGCATTAGAATCCTCCTCATAACCTATGCTACCCCGGTTCGTCCAGATCGGAGGAGAACCAGCACCGGGTGCGGGTTCGGCACCGGTTCGCACCGAAAGTGCCACGTGGCGCACCCATGATGGAAGAGGTTTCTAGGACGGAGAATCGTGTTAGGAGTCCCGGAAAAGTTATTGGTGGTGTCTCTTGTGGGGGTTGTTCAACTTTTCTTGGTGCTCCATGGCAAAAAAATGAGGCAGAAGTGGGAACGGGAAAGAAAGAAAGAAAGAAGGGGAAGGAGAAGGGTCGGACTGGAGGCGTCCATTTCCGCACCTTTTTTTTATTTTTTAATATAAATCAGATCGGACGGTCTAAATTATTCAGGACAAGAAAATATTTTTTAGAAAACTAATACTTGATCCAAAAATAGATCCAAGAACATAGAAAAATTGAAAATTTTATTCTCTATGATCCTAACTGATATATTAAGGTGTTTTAATGACGTTATCTTCATTAAAAATTACTAAATTAGAAATTTTATTCTCTATGATCCTAACTGATATATTAAATATATATATATATATCGCCGCACCCGCACCGGAGATTTTTGAAAATTTTCGAATCGCCGCACCCGAATCGCACCGGGTGCGGTTCTCGAACCCGAACCCGTGCAACATAGCTCATAACGAAATATACGACATATATATTAAGCCCCTCGCTATAGGTCACGAGGAGTGTCGGATAGTTGAAATATCAATCTTTGGCAAACGAAATTCTCTGTAGCTGCTACACGGTAGCAAATCGATTTCAGTCTATCCGATCAATAATAGGTGCCCATGATTAATACCAGGTCCGTGGAAATTCGTGTCATCTGTAAAAATCTGCACATCTAGATTAAATCGCACGAATCAAAATTAGTCTGATACACGACAACGGTTTGACCTCGCTGCAGAGGATACCAATCCCAATCTTTGGAGTTATTTTTATATGGTATGTGGCGAGTCAAGTACTCCAATGGTGTCGTTCAGAACAAATTTTAGGGTATTAGAATTAAAATTTAAGCTATTAAAAAAATATTATACAATCTTCAAGTGTCAGGCTCTCGACAAATATGGCTGTTGTCAATTGTATCAGTGGTCCAAGTGTACACTATGAGGTTCAAATAATGGTTCTAAAAGTTTGAGACCGCCGATAACACCTCTCAATATATATAGTTATGTCAAATCTTAAATAAGTGTTCGTATACAAAAGATTATATGTAAAAATTATAAACATCTGCAATTTATTAATTCTCGTTGTACTAAACATGTACCCTCATTCTTTCTTTCAAAAAATTAATGTGCGTGACTAATTATATCAATATCTTTATCGTCTTTAGAATTTTAATTGTACTATCAAAAATATTTTCAACTTAAACCGAAATTTAAGAAATTTGAAGTACATAACTTTTATTTTTCATAAAATAAATCCGAGTGAAGCGTGAAAAATCAACAATAAAAATTACATAAAAACAAAATCCATTGCTAAAATTAAAAGGGGAAAGGCTTCATACATCTGTTGTACTAATTTTAAATGACAAGAAGTAGAAGAAGAGGATAAAAATAGCTTATGAGTCTTTCCTAATATACAAACATAGGAATTGGAATCAGAATTCCTATGATTTCAAATTTCATGATCACAATTTTGTAAAACGTTGAATTTCAATTGATTGTATCGGATTTTATCGAAAAGTTAGAGGCTTCTGAAATCCTAAGATTTTAGTTGAAATTTGGTGGGATTTCCGAAGGTCCCCTTCGTACCCACCAAGTCAGATCAGATGCGTTGATTGTAAAAGACAATAATTCCCTCTGATCTCTCATCTTATCGTATAAATTTTAAATCCTTCTTCGATCAAATCTAAATCGCTCTTCTGCTCCGATCTATCGAGACCTCTACGCGTGTACCTTCTTCTCCGATTAGATCTCATCATCGTTGTTGCTGTTGGAGTTGTGTCTTAGAAGCCAATCATTCTGGCTACTTCTATGGTTTATGTTATTGATGATATTTTATCATTTGTTCCTTGATTTATTTATTGATAAATCATTCAGGTTGAGGATCTGAATTGTAGATCTCTATAACTCATTTGTTCATAAATGACAATAATAAATCTAAAGATGTCCATAATCTTGATAATTAACCAGGAGCATTAATTATCAAATAAGATTAGTATGCAAGTTAAGCGATGATTAAGTTCTACAAATCATAGGTAAGGAGTTTCCAACTTAATTGCATATGTATATGTTATAGAACATAGTACAGGACTTGACCCAATGAAATAAACATTTGGATTGTGTTAAGTGTCATTGTTTATTTCATATTAGTTTGATTCTAAGTTTGAGATGTTCACCTTTTCCACATGAGGATAGGTTCAATAAATATCGTCTAACGTTGATTCCTGACAAAGGCTGCTATAAGGACTTTATTTATGTTCTCTTGAATTGTGCGGGGAAAAGTTGTTCATCAAGAAAACCGTATGTCCCTCATTAATATACTTAATGAGTGATGATATCTGTTTGGGCCCCTTGATGGAGTTTGGATTGTTTGGCCAACTTGTACAATCAACTCTAGATCAAGAAATGTATAATCTGCAAGAATGACACATTCCTATCTTGGATTATACAAGGATATCATGTGACATAAGAATCAGACAAAAAAATACTAATATTTCTTATGCAGGATTGAGATTTTGTAACGGTACATTATTTATGCGAATTGGGAATCATAACGTGTTGCTAGATACCGCTTATGATTATTGGAAATAAATGATGATTTATTATCCATGGCCGACATAACATAAATCCTCAAAAGGGTCGCACAAATAAGATATTGACCACACGTGCATTAATTTATTTATATTGGAGAATACGAAACATGATAAGTTGATTAATTAATTATATGTTGTTATGAACCATAATAATTAATTATATCAAATGGATCATGTTAGAAATAATTTAATGCATAAAGCTCTTCAAGAATTAATTATTATTAAGTTAATAATTAATTATATTCAACACATATAATTACTAGAATTATATTGAGCTAATGGGTTTTATTTAATTAGTAAATTAAAAGCCCAAATTAAAGAGAATTAAAGGGGATTCATTAATTGGTGAATTAATAAATAAAGGCCTTTTATTGAGATGGCCCAAGAATGCCCATTAGGTGGCATCTTAGGGTGGATGACATACTTGTAAATAGCTACAAGTGTGGATGAGAGATGGGTGGTCTATAAATAGGGGGTCCTTTTAGAGAGCAAACCCTAGCCACCACATTCTCTCTTCCTCTTCTCCCATGCGCCATCTCTCCCTCTCATTCTCTCTTGAGCTCATGTGTTGAGCACCCCTATCTCATCTCTCTTCCTCCATTAAAATAGTTTAATAGAAAGAGAAACTTGGATTTGAAAAAGGGAGAGCTTGGACTTGAGAGAAACTAGCATCTCTCTCAAGTCGTGGTTGCTATCTTTGGTGGGCTAGAGGCGATCAAGGTGGTGGAGGCAAGGCGCGAGCACGCTACCGACTCCTACGCATTGGATCTAAACCTCCTTGATACGATTTAAGGAGAGGTAATGGTTCAATCCCTTTTCTCATGATGTGTGAATGCTTTAGCACTAGATCCTTGCCTTGCTTGATGTTTAATGGAGATTAATTAGTTGTAATTGATCCAAAAATTTAAAATTGAGCACTTCTTAACAGTGGTATCAGAGCCAAGGTCGTGTTTTAAGTTTTTTCACACTGAATTAAGTCAGAAATTCGTAATTAATTGAGTTAATTAGTGATGTACATGCTTGCTGGTTCTGAAAAGTTATTTTTCTGTCTTGTTGCTTGTTTTTCGTGGTGTAAAGCTCTCTGAAATTTTTTCCTTCTTAATGGAGGTTGTAGCCCTTTGAGTTGTGATTGTTTTCCCACTAGAATCATTTAATTTCGATTAAAATTGGAATTTTAGTGATTTAAACGGTAACGGTGCGCAGACCCGTTATTCTGCTGCACAGTTCTGTTGTTGTGGTTGGTAACAAATAAGTTTGTATACAAAGTACCTGTAAATTTTAGATAGAATTAATCTAAACTTGATGCTTTTTCTGGATATGTAAATTTTGTTGCATATTTCGGATTTTATGTGGGCGTTCAAGGGCGAAAGGAGATTAAGTTGTCAGATCTATTTTTTCAAACAAACTGATTGTTTTGAAAAATCGTACTTATTGAAAAACTTTTATGGAAAAGTATTTAAATAGAAATGTTCTTCTTTAAGTCTGGAATCTGTGAAAATTAATTTCATAGATTTTCATTGAGATTTGATACCTCAACCGAGTGAAACTTTTTTGGTCGACGGTCTGTTACAGAACAGGACACCTTGCTTAAATGCTTGTTATCTCGTTGATCTTGAATATAACTTATGGTTTTTCTTTTCATGGATTGATAGCCTATTGTATGTAGTATTTTTCTATGTAAATTGTTTGCTGGAAAAATATCAAGGGGATGATCAAACAGACCAAAAGATTGAGACCAATAACAGAATTTTCTCTAACGGTGCTTCGCGCACAATCTGAGGATTTGTCTTTTTTGGTTCTCCCTGATGGTAACTGATCTCTTCTTGAGATTTTTACAGGTAATCACAATCTTTGTAAGGAGTTTTCTGGATTTATTTCAGATTTTTTAGAGACCGAATTATTTTGAATTTTTCCGGGCCCCGAATTTCGTATTTTAATTAGTTAAAATAGTTTCTAATTAATCAATTTATTGAAAGGTTAATTAGAAGACTCCTTAAATGCCCTCCTTTCTGTTTTGATTGTTGGATTTAATTTTAAAAGACTTAAACAATTAGTTGTTAAGGTTAAGCCTTCTTTGCATTCGAAAAACTTGAGCAACAAGTATGCACAAAGATTCTAATTAATGAAATTAATTAGAAACAAGTGAATCACGTATATTGTATATATGCTAACTTTTTTTGTAGGAGGATGTGGGTGTGATATGGCTCAAGATGTCAATGCCTTGTGTGTTGTAAAATATTGTGAATGCATGTGATTACTTGTAATGTGGCCTAAGGTGCCTTGATAATTAATAATTGATTAATTCTTGATGTAACTTGTGAGGCTTGCATGCCCCTAAGGCCTAGGAGGGTTTTAGGATTTTATCACTTGTATTTATTTTCCTTAATTATTAGATAGGATCTTAGTAATTAGTGGGAGGGTTTGATTAGATTAGTCTCGTTACATGGAGATGCGACGAAGACTAATGCAAGCGGGAGCCATACAAACCCACGGCAATGTTTGAGATGCATATGTTATGTGATTGTTTGAGAATGCCTTGAATTGTCATAGGTAGGTATGGGTGTATGCTTACACGACCACCAAACAAGAGTCACATAATTGTTTTGTCCCAAATACGATTAAGTTAATTCGTCCTCCTCTCTATCCCCTTCAAGACAATTGATTGTTTATTGATGCATTCTGTCGACACGGACATCGTACTCCATCATTGTAGTCGGGGTGTAAATCGAATTTGCAAGGAGCAAATAGAGAGAAGTTATTTTTCAATGGACCCTAATCAGATTGGACATTGGGACGAAGTTCGCGATGCGAACCAAGGAACATAAAGTTGTATGATCGGTTAAGAGAACCTACCCTATATTAGTTGTCTTGATGTTGTGCCGACGCCGTCATCATTTCAACGAAAGTAGGGGACTTGGAAATCCATTACATTTAGGGACATTATATTAGTGTAGTGGAAGTTTTTACTTTATGGAAGTTAAAACAAAAAGCATAAACTAAATGACCTTAAATTTTGATATTGTTGTAGATGTCTTCCTCGTCTTTTACGCTACGTTCTCTTCTTGAAAAAGAGAAGCTTGCCTTCAATGGTGCAAATTTCTTGGATTGGCACCGTAACCTTAGGCTTGCCCTTAGGTTTGAAAAGAATGAGTATCTCTTGACCACTCCAATTCCCTCTCCTCCTGCGGACACTGCTCCCGAAAAGGAGCAGCAAGACTATGACAAGCACTTGATGGACGACATTGAGATGTCGGTCTTGATTGTTGCGGTCATGGACAATGAGCTCCAAAAGGAGTACATTGATAGTGGTCTTGGAGTGTTTGAAATCATCTCTCGTCTCTCAAGAATGTTTAAGACCAAAGCTCGTACCGAAAGGGGCAAACTCATCAAGGCCGTCGCCAACACTCGTTTGGCGGAGGGTCATGAAGTTGGCCCACACGTCATGAAGATGGCGGGGTTGTTTCGGCAGCTTGAAAGCCTTGACACGCCCTTCCCGTCGGGGGCTGTCCAAGACTTTATTCTCAACTCTCTTCCTCATAGTTACTCGGGGTTCATTGTGAACTACCGCATGAATGGCATGGAGAAAAGTTTGGAGGATCTCCAAAACCTGCTCATGGAAACTGAGGAGAGTCTTAAGAAAGAGAAAGGGTCTAAGGATGTTCTTGCTGCGAATGACAAGGGAAGGAAGATCAAGAAGAAAGCCCGAAAGAACAAGAGAGGCAAAGGTCCGGTGACGCCCCATGGCTCGTCCAAGGGTGCTCCCGAGGGTTCAAGGAAGAAGAAGAACCCGGCCACTTCCGATACCGTGTGCTACTATTATAGTGACAAGGGCCATTGGAAGAGGAACTGCCCCAAGTACCTTGCTGATAAGAAGGCTGGAACCGTCCGTCCTTCTACTTCAGGTATATTTGTCATTGAAACCCTTCTCGCTACCTCAAGCAATGACTGGATATTTGATACTGGTTCATGCGCTCACATTTGTCGAAATGTGCAGGCACTAAAGAGTAGGAGGCGGCTCGAGAGAGGCGAAGTTCAACTCCGCGTCGGTAACGGCACGTGCATCTCCGCTATGGCCGTTGGGAACGTGGAATTATCTTTGCCTTCTGGTTTTGTGTTGGAACTCAAGGATGTTTATGTAGTTCCATGTATCACTCGAAACATTATCTCTATCTCATGTTTGGACTTGGATGGTTTTAATGTTGTAATAAAGAACAAGTGTTTTACTTTGTTTCGTGATGAAGTTCGTTATGGTGTTGCGCATTTATCGAATGGTCTTTATATGCTTGATTGTAATGAACTTGTTTTGAGTGTTGAAAATGACAATAGGAAACGTAAGATTTCTCAAGAGAATGCAACTTTGATGTGGCATTGTCGCTTAGGTCACATCAATGAGAAGCGCATCAAGAGATTGCAAACCGTTGGTCTCTTGGATCAGTTCGCTTTCGAGCCAATTGACAAATGCGAGTCTTGTTTGATGGGAAAGATGACCAAAGCGCCTTTTCCCAACAAAGGGACAAGGGCAAATGGCTTGTTGGACCTTGTACATACCGATGTATGTGGGCCTATGAGCATTTGCGCACGTGGTGGTTATTCATACTTCATCACTTTTACCGATGATCATAGTAGATACGGGTATATCTACTTGATGCGGCACAAGTCTGAATCCTTTGACAAGTTCAAAGAATTCAAGAATGAAGTTGAAAACCAACTTGGTCGAAAGATCAAAGTCTTACGTTCCGATCGTGGAGGAGAGTACTTGAGTCATGAGTTTGGTGATTATCTAAAGGAGTGTGGAATAGTTCCACAACTCACTCCGCCGGGAACACCACAATGGAATGGTGTATCTGAAAGGAGGAATCGAACTTTGCTAGACATGGTTCGATCGATGATGAGCCAAACCGATTTGCCTAAATCGTTTTGGGGTTATGCATTAGAGACCGCAGCTTTTACACTAAACCGTGTTCCATCTAAGTCCGTTGAGAAGACACCTTATGAGATTTGGTTTGGTAAGAAACCAAACATGATGTTTCTCAAGATTTGGGATTGTGAAGCTTATGTGAAAAAGCTAGTGAGCGATAAGCTTAGACCCAAATCGGACAAGTGTCATTTCGTAGGATACCCTAAGGAAACAAAGGGATACTACTTCTACAACCGTGTCGAGAACAAGATAGTTGTTGCTCGTCATGCCGAGTTCTTGGAGAAGGAATTTTTCACAAGAAAAGGTAGTGGGAGTAATGTGGTTATTGAAGAAATTCATGAACCACCACAAGACATGCCTCAAGTAGGTAATGTAGTTATTCCCAATGAGGTTCCAAATGAGGTAGTAGCCGAGCCCGTTCCACAAGTCGTTATGGAAGAGGTTCAAGAGAATGCTCCCTCAAATGAGGACTCGAACATATCGCATGCCGATTATGTTCAAGAAACTCAAAGTTTCGAGGATCAAGAACCAACTCCACAAGCCGTTGTGGAACAAGTTCAAGAACCTCAAGCACCCATTCTACGAAGGTCTACGAGGGAAAGTCATCCACCCGAAAGGTACTTGGGTTTGCATGATGTCCTCGTCATTGCGAATGACGAACCTTTGACCATTAATGACATGATGAAGAAATCCGACTCCAAGGAATGGCTTAAGGTCATGGAATCCGAAATGCAATCCATGTATGACAACAAGGTTTGGACCTTGGTTGACCTTCCCAACGGAGTAAAACCCGTTGAGAACAAGTGGATCTTTAAAAGAAAGGTCGACATGGATGACAACTTGACCGTTTACAAGGCACGACTTGTTGCGAAAGGTTACAAGCAAATTCATGGTATTGACTATGAAGAAACCTTCTCGCCCGTCGTCATGTTCAAGTCGATTCGGATCTTGTTAGCAATTGCCGTATTTTATGACTATGAGATATGGCAAATGGATGTCAAAACCGCCTTCCTAAATGACAATTTGGAAGAGGATGTGTACATGACACAACCCGAGTGTTTTGTGGATCCTAAGAATGCTAACAAGGTATGTAAGCTTCAAAGGTCCATTTATGGATTGAAGCAAGCATCGAGGAGTTGGAACAAGTGCTTCGATGAAGAGGTCAAGAAGTTGAACTTCATTCAAAGCGAAAAGGAACCTTGTGTTTACAAGAGGATTAGTGGGAGCGTGGTCGTATTTCTTGTTCTATATGTTGATGATATACTCTTGATCGGGAATGATATTCCCGAATTGAATGATGTCAAGGATTCATTGAAGAAAGTGTTCTCAATGAAAGACTTGGGCGAAGCCGCCTACATCCTAGGAATCAAAATCTATAGAGATAGATCTAGGAGGTTGTTAGGCTTGAGCCAAGATGCATATATTGGCAAAGTGTTGGAAAAACATAAAATGGCTAGTTCCAAGAAGGGTTACTTGCCTATGTCACATGGCATATTCTTGAGCAAGACTCAATGTCCGACGGAAGATGCAGATAGGAAATTCATGAACAAGTTTCAATATCAATCTGTGGTCGGATCGATCATGTATGCCATGCTATGCACTCGCCCCGATGTGGCACATCCGATTAGTGTGACTAGTCGATACCAAGCTAACCCTGGTATGCCACACTGGACCGCAGTCAAGAATATCCTCAAGTATTTGAAGAGAACACAAGATAGCATCCTCGTATACGGTGGAGACCAAGAGCTCGTTGTAAGTGGTTACACCGATGCTAGTTTCCAAACCGATCGAGATGATGCTAAGTCACAGTCCAGCTATGTATTCCTGCTCAATGGTGGTGTCGTGAGTTGGAAAAGTTCCAAGCAAGAAACTACGGCCGATTCCGTCACCGAAGCGGAATACTTAGCGGCTGGTGAAGCAGCAAAAGAAGGCGTTTGGATCAAGGAGTTCTTGACCGAGCTGGAGGTGGTTCCAAGCATCTCGGGTCCAGTGGATCTCTACTGCGACAACACGGGAGCCATAGCTCAGTCTAAGGAGCCTAGGTCTCACCAAAAGACCAAGCACATTCTACGACGATTCCATCTTATCCGTCAGTTTGTGAATGACGGGTGGATCAAGGTCAAGAAGGTGGACAGTGCCGCGAACACAGCGGATCCTCTGACAAAGCCTTTGTCTCGAGCCGCACATGAGTTGCATGTTGCATCCATGGGGATTAGGCGTATGCCTGAGTGGCTTTGAGTTGTATCTTTTACTTAGAGGCTTTAGTATGAGACATGTATATTTTGGATATTACATTGAGTACTATGCACTTGCTAGAAGTCATTTTGATTGACTCTAGGCCAAGTGGGAGATTGTTGGAGTTGTGTCCTAGAAGCCAATCATTCTGGCTACTTCTATGGTTTATGTTATTGATGATATTTTATCATTTGTTCCTTGATTTATTTATTGATAAATCATTCAGGTTGAGGATCTGAATTGTAGATCTCTATAACTCATTTGTTCATAAATGACAATAATAAATCTAAAGATGTCCATAATCTTGATAATTAACCAGGAGCATTAATTATCAAATAAGATTAGTATGCAAGTTAAGCGATGATTAAGTTCTACAAATCATAGGTAAAGAGTTGCCAACTTAATTGCATATGTATATGTTATAGAACATAGTACAGGACTTGACCCAATGAAATAAACATTTGGATTGTGTTAAGTGTCATTGTTTATTTCATATTAGTTTGATTCTAAGTTTGAGATGTTCACCTTTTCCGCATGAGGATAGGTTCAATAAATATCGTCTAATGTTGATTCCTGACAAAGGCTGCTATAAGGACTTTATTTATGTTCTCTTGAATTGTGCGAGAAAAAGTTGTTCATCAAGAAAACCGTATGTCCCTCATTAATATACTTAATGAGTGATGATATCTGTTTGGGCCCCTTGATGGAGTTTGGATTGTTTGGCCAACTTGTACAATCAACTCTAGATCAAGAAATGTATAATCTACAATAATGACACATTCCTATCTTGGATTATACAAGGATATCATGTGACATAAGAATCAGACAAAGAAATACTAATATTTCTTATGCAGGATTGAGATTTTGTAACGGTACATTATTTATGCGAATTGGGAATCATAACGTGTTGCTAGATACCGCTTATGATTATTGGAAATAAATGATGATTTATTATCCATGGCCGACATAACATAAATCCTCAAAAGGGTCGCACAAATAAGATATTGACCACACATGCATTAATTTATTTATATTGGAGAATACGAAACATGATAAGTTGATTAATTAATTATATGTTGTTATGAACCATAATAATTAATTATATCAAATGGATCATGTTAGAAATAATTTAATGCATAAAGCTCTTCAAGAATTAATTATTAATAAGTTAATAATTAATTATATTCAACACATATAATTACTAGAATTATATTGAGCTAATGGGTTTTATTTAATTAGTAAATTAAAAGCCCAAATTAAAGAGAATTAAAGGGGATTCATTAATTGGTGAATTAATGAATAAAGGCCTTTTATTGAGATGGCCCAAGAAAGCCCATTAGGTGGCCTCTTAGGGTGGATGGCATACTTGTAAATAGCTACAAGTGTGGATGAGAGATGGGTGGTCTATAAATAGGGGGTCCTTTTAGAGAGCAAACCCTAGCCACCACATTCTCTCTTCCTCTTCTCCCATGCGCCATCTCTCCCTCTCATTCTCTCTTGAGCTCATGTGTTGAGCACCCCTATCTCATCTCTCTTCCTCCATTAAAATAGTTTAATAGAAAGAGAAACTTGGATTTGAAAAAGGGAGAGCTTGGACTTGAGAGAAACTAGCATCTCTCTCAAGTCGTGGTTGCTATTTTTGGTGGGCTAGAGGCAATCAAGGTGGTAGAGACAAGGCGCGAGCACACCACCGACTCCTACGCATTGGATCTAAACCTCCTTGATACGATTTAAGAAGAGGTAATGGTTCAATCCCTTTTCTCATGATGTGTGAATGCTTTAGCACTAGATCCTTGTCTTGCTTGATGTTTAATAGAGATTAATTAGTTGTAATTGATCCAAAAATTTAGAATTGAGCACTTCTTAACAGTTGCTTCTCTCAGCCATCACCTTAAGCTCATGGTAAACCCTCTTTTCTTTCTCTCGCTGCTTCTTCTATACTAGGTTGTTATTGTTAGTGCAATAATTGTTGAATTTTGCTTCTAGATTTAATCTAAATCCTTTGATTTTGATCCTTTTTATTTCATCTCTCCTAAATTCTATTTATTTTGTTCCTTTTAATTGCTATGAACTAAGATCTGAGCTGTTTGTGACGGTTGCACGACCTTGAATCTTAATTCCATTATTATTTTGAATTTGATGGAGTTTTAGACTCGTGTTACTACAATCAAATTAGGTACTGATAACAATCAATTTAGGTACAAGTGTTACTACACTGCATGATATAGTGTTTGGACTTATATGTCGCTAATAAGAAGTGTTAATTGGTATCAGAAGTTTTGAATCACAAATATTTTGAAAATAGGGATCTCTCAAGATAGAAGCGCAATCATTTTTTTGTTTTTAATATGAATGACAAGTAATTATATATGAGAGAGCACGAATATTATTTTAGTTACCTCCAGTATATTAAATTTATATGTTGAATGTTGAAAATACTTTAGGAACAATTATTCAATAATTAAGTAAATAATAAACATTTTCTCTATATGCCATACCAATTGTAGAGACGCTAATTCTATATTGGTGCTTGTTTTATATTTTACTAGTCATAAAAGTTGCATTGAGAAGAAATACATATTTTACATGCTACTTTTATATGTAGTTCTCTTCACAATCACAACAAAGTAATGTGTGTCTAGTGGCTCAAGTATCAACACAAAAATACTAATAAAATATATGAAATGTGGGGGGAGTTTCACATGTGGTAATTAAATATACTTTGCGCAAAATATTAACACGGACGATCTTACATATGTTATCATTGCCTTCCAAGAGACATAGAAGAGCTTACATTATTGGACGGATCAAATCTTTTATCAAATTATAATTTAAATCTCACTCAATTATGTGTTTTTTGTGTGAACACTAAACAATCGTCCCGTTATTTAGAATGTTAGTAGTTCACGTTCAATTGTGCTAGCAACCAAAGAAAACTATAGCTAGAAAAATTTCAATTTTATATGTTTTTTTTTTTTTTGGAAACAAGTGAGCACAAAACGGCCCACCACTTCCATTTATCAGAAGTAAACGCTTGCAACTAGATGACAAAAAGTTCCGCACTAGTACCGGTTGGTACCAGTACGCCAACGCTATCGAACTCCTCTACCAGTTATACTAAAAAACAGTATATGCACAAACAAAATTGATAGCCCCTTCCCAGAGTTACAATATCCCTCCTCTCATTTTATATGTTTTATTATAACGGTATTCTCAATTTTGATGCTAACATAAGTCACAAAGACAGAGAGCATATATTGCACTATTTCAATCCGAGCATGTGGCTGAAAATTTACTCCAGTTCATAGGGAGTGATTATCAGACTCGGAAATTCATTATGACTAGTATGTCGAAAATTTTTTTATTACTATTCTGGAAGGACAAAATGTCCTTACATTAAACATTTTCAGATCCGAGAATAATTACATTGAGCCAAAAGAAAGTTTATTAATTTTATTAGTAGAACCTTAAATAATTCAAACGAAAAGATATGCAAAAAAGAAAGTATATAACTTCGTTATACTACATATTCTTTATTCTAATAACATTTCTGAGTTATAATCACAAATAATTTATAACTTCACATGTTTCTATCATTTAAAAAATATAAGTTCGTTGTATGCAAGGTGCAAAACAAAAAAAACTATTAAATTTCTTTTTGTGTTATTTTGTTGGAATTCGCACGACTTATCATATTATGTTTTTTTTTATTATACTGACTTTCATAGTTAAAAATATTTACTTTACAAATTTTGTTGAATGTTTGATTTTTTTTTTTTAATACAAGTAATCTTGTTTGAAAATTTTATTGTTTCTTCAAATCGATTTTGTTTGGAAAAAAAAAAGGTCCAAAAATCAAGCCTAATTCAGCTTAAGACGGGGAGCAAACTAAGATCCTCCCTTCTCCTCTACTATTACATCTGTGGCTAGAAGAAATTAATGGAGCTTCGTGTTTAAATTTCAACAAGAATTTAGAATTTAATATCATTTTGGTTACAAATAAATTTGTGCATGCAGTAATATAATTTAAAAAAACTAGAATTGGGAGAACCAGCTTTGGTCTACAGAGTGCTCAAAACTTTTTTGAGAGTTCTCTAAAAGCCATGGAAATACTTTAACCCATCAAGTATAGAACTCAGAACAAAATATCAAATTAATTAAATTTACTAAAACTGGGCTGGCATCAGACTTTCAGCATTTGCCCCTGCCTTGTACAGATCAATGAATGCTTCCCACCTTGACCACCTCCGTTTATATCTATGACTGCTCGAAACCGTAGATCTCGTATTATTTTTAAATTTTTTACGTGTACAGAACACAAATAAATTTATTCTCCAACCGTTAAGGCATTATAAGTCAGCAAGATTTGTTACAGTTGTACGTTGTTCATTTATGTTTTTTGAAGGTACATTGTTCATTTGTGTTATTGATCTTGTATTATTTATCAACTTGTTGAAGTTGCAGATCAATCATCGCTTCTAAATGACACGATTATGTCAAAAAATCAACTACATTTCTATACTCATCATAAAATAAAATAAAATTGGATCAGCTCACCATATCACGATTTACAAGTGAAAGCCATGTGCTATCTTAATTGAGCACACCAACTTTGTCTGTAATGAAATGGTTTTGCACTCGGACACGATTTTTTTTTTTTTTTTTGCATAATTAACACAGAATAGTTTCCTATATTTTCTTATAATGACAAATTTGAAACACATTCAAAGTTGAAAGTGCAAAGTTCATGTGTCCAGGATAGGACAAATATTTTGGGTAAAAAAAAAAAATTCTTCTCTGCTTTGTCTCATATTTTTAAACGGTCTGAAAACTTGTTCATCTAATTAGAATATATGCTCCTGGAAAGAAAATTTGTACGACGTAAATATAAGGCGGTTTATCAGAAAGAAATGATTTTGGCGGCTTTGGTACTCTAATTTGTTCTTATACATCAACGCTGATGTATTATTTCTGCTGCAAATATAAATTTTCTATTTGTTAATTTATAATACATTTAAGAATGAATCATATGTAAAATACACGCGTTTTCTTTTGTTGGGTAGAATCGTAGAGATGAGGTTTGTCAGTAAGAAAATCTACAATTAAAAGTTGTTGCTGAAGCCGAAATGCTTCGCATAACAATAACATTAGTGGAAAGCCTACCTCCATTATTGAAAACTAGTGCTCAATAATTTCAAGTCTAATCTAATATTTATAGTCTTTATCACCTTCTTAAGGAAGGCAAAGAAAAAGCATACCACGTCAGGACCATATTTTTTTAGAAAATACGAATATCTTTTCTTTAGTTGAATCTCTTACTTAACGGGGCTCCCAAAATCACAGGAAGAATACAACCATATAAAAAATGTACACATGCCGTGTAAGCTACTAAATATTAAGATGCTAGAAGAAAATATTTGTCTATTGTGATGCGTTTTTTTTTAAAAAAAAAAGAAAAAAAGAAACAAAGAAGTCTTCTTTCTTCCATTTAAACACATTGATTTCCTTTGTCATGTTCCCAAATACAGTAGATGCTAAGGAAAATCGGCCACCAGACATCAAATCAACCACTACAAAACATAAATTGATATTGAATTGACTGATTACAATTCTGTTTTTTTTTTTTTTTAAACCTATGTAATTTCTTTTTTAAAATTTGGTGAATATTAGCAAATAAGATCGCGCTTCTTTGCAAGCAAGACTTGCACTTTCTTCCCTTAGCACTTTGCAGCTGCTGCTGCTAAAAATAAAGGATTTTCGCAAAAAGACTTATATTGTTTCTGGTCTTCAAAGAGATTTAAACTTTATTTTTGGTGCAACCAACATATTACAGCTTTATTTTTCCTTAATGTTATAAATTTAAAAACTCAAATATTGAATTTAAATCATTGCTTCTATTTAATTTAACGAGAGATACGTCTCCATATAAGTTTTATAAATTTTTAGTTGATTTGATACTCAATCAAGAGGTCAACATATTAAACATATATTAAAGTTTGCATTTTCCAACCGGAGAAAACATTGGTTGAGTGTAAAAATGTTCCTCATCAATAATTATGACCATTGGATCTTTAAAATCTGGACCATAAATTTTTTTGTTATTATTGAATAGACATGTCCTTTCATAATTTTAACAATTAAATGTTAACACTCCTCAATGGTGTATGATATTTAATGTATGGTGAGTTTAGATGGATAATGAGTGTGAATGTGTCAAAATCATTTATATTTTCAAGTGTGCATGGTTCATGACATACCAAATAAATTTTGTAGTGTTTTCCATTAGGGTGTATAAATGGTGTATGATTTATAGCCATGGTATATGTTCATTTATAAAATAGTAGTGATAAAAAACTATGAATGAAATGGAGATGATTTTGTATTATCCACCGGCCAAAAAAAATAGATAAGATTTTTATTTCTTTCCTACTTTTACTAGCTGACCATATCTATTGTAGTATTACCGATTTTTTTATTATTTTTCACTTGCTTAAACCGACTTAATGTTCTATAAATAGATAGTTAGTGTTCTTTAATATTCTAACATTTCCCTACCGTAATTATAAAAAACAAGATGATTTCTTCAAAACATAGGTATAATATTTAAAATTTAATTTTTATCGAAAATCATGAAAATGTTTGTTTAATGACACTTTCTCCTTTTTTTTTTTCTTTTTTGTTGTTCGTTTTATATGTATGGCTCATGGATGTTTTCATAAGGCCTCCAATTAATTGTTTAACATTTGATTTGTCCAATCATTTATAAATGTTCATTTTATTCTCTCTATTGTAACCATGGTTTGAAATCGATTGTTTTCTCCTTTTATACTAATCCCCCTCTTAATTAATTTAATTACTTTACCATTTATTTGGTAAGGTAGTTCGAAGGGAAATGATAGTGACAAATAAAATAAAGTAATTCTTTCAGATTTTACGTTTGAAGGTAATCATAATTAATATTTATTTTTATTGTACCATTGCACAATTAAATTTCTTATATATATGCAAAATAAAATTTCTTTCACAGATAATGATGAAGATGGTGTTTGTCATATTAAAATTAGTTTTGTGATACAATTTGAGATTGATAGGCATTTTTTTCGCCTATAGATAGTTACACGTAAGTCTATAATGTATTTGAGAATTCGTATTGATGTTGTATAGTTGATTTCAGATATTATTGTATTTTTTGACGGCTTAATATGCCATGTTGACCGCAACGCTCTCGGCAACCTGCTCAGATTGGTGGCCATTTTTCGAAAGGATCTAATAGAGCCTAGAGATTCAACATTTAATTTTATTCATTAATTCTATGCAAATACCTCAAATATTACCATCAAATCTCTATTTTTATTTAAACATTACTTTAACATTTAACATCTTCATCTTTTACCTTTCATATATACATTCCTTGACAGCGCCTTATTAAATATCATCAATGAAATACTTCACAACTCTTTCAAATTAACGTGATTAACCTAAATACATCTAGGCTATGGTTGCGGCGGAGCCGCAACTATGTATCTAGTGAATAAATATGTTTCACTATGTCAGATTAATTTTGACACGTTCATGATTTGATCTCTTGATTGAGTATCAAATCAACTTCAAATTTTATTAAATTTATGTGAAAACGCATCGCTCGTCAAATTAAACAAGATCAATAATTTGGATTCGACGTTTGAATTTTAAAATATAAAATATTAATGACAAATGAAGTTGTGACATCAAGTGGTTCCCGTACCCTCATCTTTAGATTTTGTCCAGAAATTTTGTCATTGAAGACTGAAAAAAATTTAACACGCTGAATTTATCATTTGTAAATTTATTTTGAACGATTAGAAACAACACAGTAAATGACTACTGTGACCAGAGAGAGGGTTAATTTGTCAACAGGAGTTCTTGCAAAGCTGGTATTTAAAATTTTACCAGAGATATCTTTTAAAAAAAAAAAAAGTTTACCAGAGATTTTCCATTTTTATTATATTTTCAACAATAAATAAATAATTCTCCATAATCAGGAATAATTAATTCCACGACGAGAAGAAGTGAACACATCTGTTGAAAGAGAAAAAAATTATTTCTACTTCCGAGCATCAAATTAGAATGTAGCTTAAAACCAAGGTTAATCTTATTTTAGTAGATTTGTAGACTGTTTTCTCCAATTAGAACCCGGGGCGGATTATTATGCTGTTCTGAACCCAAATATCTTTTCATGACTGTTCTGTACAAAGCATAGTATACTTTCGAATGCCATATTAAGCACGTCTGAGTTTTAATAATTTAATCTCGCGAACTATCCTCAGTAGTTTTTTTTTTTTTTTTTTTTTTTTTGAAAACTTATAAGGGAAAAAAATGTATTTGATCATTAGAATATCGCCATCTTAACATAAAGTTTTGTACGGTATATATGAATTGTCCTGACTTCTGAAAGCAAACAATATAAGATCTTCAACCATACATACTAGGTAATTAGGTAAACTATATTTTTTATTTTCTATCATGACAATAATTTTTTTATTAATAGTTCAACTCTAATTCTAAACTAGTATTTAGTTAAATCAATTATAAATTAAAGTTAATATTTCGAAATTCAAATTCTGAAAAATGTTGTATTCAATTATATTTCGAAGTAAATATTTAAAGTATTGAAGCTCGATTACTAAATCTAAGATATAAATTAAACCCCGTGGCCGCTATGAAAAGCGGCCACAAATGTTTTTTTTTCTTTTTTATAATTTTTTATTTTTTATTGTTTGTTTAAAATAAATTTAAAATAGTTGTTCCAATCATTAATATTAACAAGATTTTTTTTAGGCAGAAAATTTATGTCAAGTTTATATAGTGATTTTCTATGAAAGAAATTACTAATTTTGAACTTACAAATTTTTGTCTATAAATTTTAACAATTTTTTTACGATAGATTTTTTATATTGTACATTAGAAATTTTTATATTTTACATAGCGCTGCGACGCTACGACTACCATGTCTAGTTTCAATCATTTCTAAATAATTTAAGCAATCAATTGATGAAAGCAGAAATACCTGGAATTTCAATTCCGATTGATTTGTAGTGTTGACTTTTTTTTTATTATTTTATCTTTATACTCAAAACAAACTAAAAGTAGTGTAACTTTTGACGTAGACACGTTTTTACAAAATTAAACAAAATCAATAGCTCATTATAAAAAAATACATTTTAACAGGAAGAGAAAGTTGCTTCCTTTAAATATAACACCTTTCTCTATATAGGGAAGAGCCCTTTCCCTCAGTCAATTTCTTTTCATTCATGCTTCCAGCAAAGCTACCAGAATACAAGCACACCAGCATATTCCTCGTACAATATTACATTCATTTTTATAAAATAGCACAAAATTGGAAGAAAGAGTACAAAGAAACCCATCAACCCATTTCCATACCTTCTACTTGTATACATCAAGGCAAAAGAAGAATCCAGGCAAAAACAACTAAAAATTTATTAGCGTTCCTCGATTCATTTTCTGTATAATATTGTAAATATACTTAGATAAAAGCTACTCCTGATTACACCGACGGCCAGGCAATTGCAAAAAGTTCACTACCCGGCCAGCTGGATGGAGCCAGCTCGCGCCTTCTGGCTCCTTTGCGAACTCTGTGGCTCCTCCTTCTGTAGCTCTCGGCGAGATAAAGCTCTGAGAGCTACCGATTTCGTGCTTTCTTGCGCCTCATCCATCTCCATCTGCTGCTGCCTGCACTCCTCGCTACAAAATGGTAGATCACCCCTGATGTTTGAAATAGAAAATATACTATCAGTAAATAAATATATAGCTTTGATATAATATGCATATTGTATTAGCACTTGTAAGTTGTAATGCTGGTTTTGTTTTGCTTAGCTTGTACATCATCCCCAGTAAATAATGTTCCTCTGGTTATGGAACAAATAATGCTACACCTAAAGCAGAAATGAGTGTAGTGGTTCATAGCTTTTAATTCAATTCATTGAAAATGACCCGCTACACAAAAAGTCAAATCACAAGCACGTGACTGTACTACCCTATTAATAAAGAAACATTTTTTTTTCTATTGTTGTACTCGTGAAGAGTCACAAGATGACCACAAACAAACACAATCTGACCATTGGTTTACAGATCCAACGGTCAAGATTTATCAGAAACATTATAGTGTGCCTTTTTAAAACGGTGGGACCGGGTAGGCCAGCGACCAACAGGCTGTCTCCGTCGCTGACAGCAACTTGAGACAGTGCACACCGTCAGTTTTATTAATTAATTACAAAAAAATATTAAAATAAGGTCCCCCAGTAGACCGGAAAGGCAGGGGAATTCATTAAATGAGAATTTATTAATATCATTTTTCCAAAAAGAAATCACGCAAAAGGCACCGGCATATTTTTCCTTTCTCGTGATTTGACACTCTGATCTGAGCAAAAGTTGAGAACATATATATATTAATATTAATATTAAATAATAATAATAATAATAAAATATTGAATCTTTCTCTCCAAACAAGTCGGGAAGAGACGGAGAGATTCCGATGCACCACAAGAAGACGTCAGAATAATAAAAAATGACGCAAACACCCTTGTTAACTTACTGAGATACAGTTACAGAGTTACTCAATTAGGAAAAAGAAATATTAACAAATGACTATACAGCACCGTAACCATGAGGGCAAGCAATGACTACAAAACAAACGAAAGCGTAAAGCTTTACTAAATGACGAAAATACCCCTGAAAGATACTAACTTTAATAGCGAGGCAACGCAAGGAAAGGGGTATACCTGTACATGAAGATATCACGGTTTGCGGAGAGGGGTTTCTTGCAGAGGAAGCAGGAATCGAGGAAATGGTGGGGCCCGATGTCATACTCCGAGTACTCATTAAAGAAGCGACGCTGGGGCCACCGACGATTTCTTGTCGCGATGAGACCCGCTTTTCGGGGAGAGGAGAGCGCGTATGGGTTGAGGTTGGAGTAGCTAATGGAGGAGGCGAGTCGGGTGTTGGGACTGGAGAGGATCCCCGCTTCGAGATCAGCGCTGCCTCCAATCAACGGCTCGCATGAGAGCGTGGAGCTGGAGGAGAGGGAAGAGAAGGAGTCTTCCATTGAGGAAGGAAGGAAGGAAGGAGAGAGAGAATTGTCAGATCTGTGTTGATTGATTTATGTATGTAGTGTTAACTTAAATGTACTTTTTTTTTTTTTTTTTTTGGGTTTTGGAGAGGTTGAGTTGAGAGAGGAATGGATGGAAGAGTGGTTGGAGAAAGAGAGGAATGGAGACTTAATGGAAGGGGAAGAAAAGGAAAAGGCGAAGGGAGCGGGTTTGAAGCGTTCCAGTGAGAGGGACAAGTGGCAGTGTGGACCCCCACCATACCTCACTCTCACAAAACAAACATGGGGTGTTTTTATTTTCAACCCTTTGCATTTTTTAGATATTGGTATATGTGGTTTCTCAAATATAGCAGTTTATTACCCACTTGTTTCAAAAAAAATATAGCAGTTTATTATTATAAATCACCCTTTCTTTAATAGTTTAATTGTATTTATAAAGAAATATCACAAGCAAGAATGAAAAAAAAACGAAGAATAATGGATTATTTAATGTACTTATTTGAGCATAAAATATTTTTTTTAAAAAATACTATTTAGTGTACATACTAATATGTATGTTTGCAAATAGCCAAATAGGAATAGTACATGAAGGAAAATGCTTTCTATTGGGAAATTTTTGCAGGGTTTCTTGGTAAAATTAACTCTTTTTTATTTATTATATATAATTCATATAATATAGCAATAACGGTTTGAATTTTTGAGGAAAAAAGTCAATGCTTTGAATACGAGAAAATAAAATATTGTCCTTGTTCACTACTGTGTGACTTGATTAAATATAGTCAAACTTGATGTCTAATTATAAATATTTTGTAACAGATGGCACAATTTTAGTACTAGAATCAATAATAGTTGTAAACTATTTTCTTAACCAAAACATGACCTGATGTAGGTTATAACCAATGGTATAAGTACTCTATGATAATTAAGCAATACCAATGTCTCAAAATACATACAGCGGTGTTTAAGCATGATTCATCATGGTAAGTGGATGGATGATAAACCACTTTTTTTTTTTTTTTAATCCAGAAGTGGATGGATGTATTATGCTATTTTTTAAGTAAATCTGGCAACCAAAATTATCCATTTATCAGTGCTTACGGAGGTCAAAATTAATTTATTTTTTTAGTTAACATAGTTAAGAACACAAAACCAATGAGAATAAATGAGAAAACCGTCGGACTTAAGGAAAGATTAATTTAGAGGTCAATATGAAGTGAAATATATAAACGGTTGATATAACTTTTGGAGATAATACATGGATAAGGACGATATACCAAAAGGAAAAGATGTTCAAAACATGATCAATACTTCAAATGATATACCTTAGTAACTAAGGTAAATTAGCCCTATTAGTATTAAGACACAAAATTCTTTAAATAGAAATAAAAATAAAAATATAGAACGCCGGTTTTGAGGCCGTAACTTCTAAAAAGTTTAAGGTAAAAAATAAAAAACGACAGCTAAATACTTTATTAATCGCGGTGTTTTGTGGATTTTATGCTGTTTTCTTTTGAAATCACCTCCAAACAAAACAGTCAATTTGCAAAGTTAATGAGGATGTAGTTGTAAAAGTTACCTAAACCAAGGAAAAGGGAATCAAACGGTGCGCACGGGACAGAATCAATTGTGCCCTCTCCGATCAAAAACTGCATCTCATGTCACTCCAGTCCGAAATCTCTAGAATTCGTACGGAGATGGTGCCAAACACCCCTAAATCTAGGTCCCATGAAATCAATTACCAGACAATTATGCTGTCAACTTGTCATAAACTTTGATTTTTGACATAATATCGGACTCAACATGCACCGAGATGGATCAAAGATATTTCCATTAGACGCTTAACAATACGGGCCCTTGTGGGCCTCCAGGCATGTCACTTTTCTCAAATCTCGGAAGGCACTTATTCTCACTATATTTCTGATCTTCTATGGTGAGTAGGTTTGCGTTACTTTTGTACTGTTGTTAGATATTGTTAGTTTTCTTTATTTTCTGAAGGCCCTTGTTTTTTTTTAATAATTTTAGTAAATGGATTCACTGGTTCGAAAAAAATAAAGGGGATTCATTTAATGTGAATTTGGAATAACTAAAAAATATTATGTTGTTTATGAATATAGTCATCATGATATTTGACACATAAAATTTAAAGGCGTCGTGTTGTGATTTCTAAACGACTTTTTATAAAAGTGTTTAGGAAACTGAGAATTCTATTTATTGTTTAATATTTGTCATGTTAAATGCAAGATTAGCTAACGTTACTCGTCACTCATAGAGCATGTCCTTAATAATAATATTATAAATTTTAAGAACATCTAGCCCAAATTGATGTAGATAATTTTCTCCGTTTAAAAAAAAAAAAAATTCTTGGAAATGAAGTAGTTTAACCGCATATTCGAAAATATAATTTTATAGTCTTTACATTAAATAAAAAATGCAATTTTTCTGTGGAGAAAATTTTATAACCAGATTTAAATCCACATTTAAAATTATGAATAAAGATGCATGATCATGATTCAAACCGGATATAAAATTTCTATCCGTAATAAAATTGATCAATATATAAAATTCTAAAATTTTGCCAAACCTAACACGTCCCTAATTTTATAATTTTAAATATTTTATCTTCAATGTTGGAGAAATCTTTTTAAATAAACTAGATAGAGACTGTCATGTTGGAGAAAGTTGGGTGCTTGTAGTATGCGTTAAGAAAGTTACTTCACAAAATCTTGATTCACATGCGTAGCAGGGGACAAAAGTTAGCAAACTATTTTGTCATTTTCAAAGTCTTCTAGGTCACAGTTGACTCAGTCAACCCTATTCATTACATGTCAATCAACAATTTTATACAAGGTCACTGTTAGGCCTGCCAACGGAACAAAAAAAAACGTTATGCCGTTCCGTTTATATAAACGGAACGAATAACGGTACTGAAATCAGTTTCGTTAATGAAACGAAACGTCAAACGAAATGGGCCGAAATACGAGACTAATAAACGAACGGTAAACGGAACAGGGTGTTTCGTTATCGTTATTTCGTTATCGATTTCGTTATCGCGTATATGATTTTAGGTGTGTACAATTTTTCCGAGTGCAGAGGTGTTGATGGATCTGCGGAGATAGCGAAGAGTCGCGAGACTCTTAAAATAAACCCTAAATCCATCTTTCCGCCGCTGCGCCTCTCTCTCTCTCTCTCTCTCTCTCTTAACAGTACTTCTTCCTCGATCTCTTCTCCGCCTTTTTTCCTCTTTCTCTTCGCGGAGCGGCTGAGCGTAAGAGCGTGCGATACTTCGATGCGACTGTTAGTCTTTTGTTGTCCCCTTTTTCCTCTCTCTCGCATGCTATATATGATACAGGTTCTCTCTATTTCTCTATCTCTCTCTATTTTCTTCCTTTTCTCAATCAATCTCAGATTTGATTTGACTCTCGAGAAGGAGTAAACTCATCATTTTGTTTGTTGATCTATGCTAAAACCTAGACTGATTTGGTAGGTTATAATTTGATATCTGAGATATCTGTGATTGTGAGATAGGTAACTAGATCCTCTCTCAGGATCATGTCGCCACCAACAATCATGATATTTTTCTTGCTATATTATATATATGAGAAACAAAACAGAATATCAGAAGAAAGAAAAAAAAGAAGAGAGGCAGAGACGAATACATATAAGAAAAAAGAGAGAAAGAGAGAAGTTCCCAATCACAGTCACAGCAGTTTCCTTTTCCTTAAGGTGATTTTTGTTTTCAATTTTATTCAATATCTTTTTTGTTTTTATACAATATTTTTTGTACTTTCTTTTTCTGATATGATTTTTATTTCTTAATCTTTGCAGTCAGATACCATGGTTCGTTCAGAGAGACTGGCTGATATATCAGAGGAAGAGATTTCAGATGATAAGTACGTTTAATGACTTAAAAATTTATTTTTAAAATACTGTCACTTGTTAGTTGTTAATTGTTATGATGTTTAATGACTGGATGCACTTGATTATTGAACTGATATGAACTGATACTGGACTTGATTTGAACTGTGACTTGATTTGAAGTGATACTGCAAGTAATATGTGCATATTCTAGTATGATTTTAAACTGATGATGAACTGATATTGCACTTGATTTGCAAAGACACTGCACTTGATTTGAACTGATTATTGAACAGATACTGCACTTGATTTGAACTGATAATGCACTTGATTATTGAACTGATATGAACTGATACTGGACTTGATTTGAACTGTGACTTGATTTGAAGTGATACTGCAACTAATATGTGCATATTCTAGTATGATTTTGAACTGATGATGAACTGATATTGCACTTGATTTGCAAAGACACTGCACTTGATTTGAACTGATTATTGAACAGATACTGCACTTGATTTGAACTGATAATGCACTTGATTATTGAACTGATATGAACTGATACTGGACTTGATTTGAACTGTGACTTGATTTGAAGTGATACTGCAACTAATATGTGCATATTCTAGTATGATTTTGAACTGATGATGAACTGATATTGCACTTGATTTGCAAAGACACTGCACTTGATTTGAACTGATTATTGAACAGATACTGCACTTGATTTGAACTGATAATGCACTTGATTATTGAACTGATATGAACTGATACTGGACTTGATTTGAACTGTGACTTGATTTGAAGTGATACTGCAACTAATATGTGCATATTCTAGTATGATTTTGAACATGATTTGAACTGATAATGCACTTGATTATTGAACTGATATGAATTGACACTTCTTTGGTTTAGCATGGGTGCTGGGTTACACTTTGAGACCCAAGAGGAAATAGAAAAAATACAGGAAGATGCCCCTAATGACCCTAATACTACTGGTCAGAAAGAACCTCCTTGTGAAGAGGAAGGAGGAAACCCTAAAAAGAGGAAAACAAGGAAAGTCAGTTCTAAGTATTGGAAGTATTTCAACCAGGGGCCCACTGATGAAGATGGAAGCTATTATGCCATTTGCAAATATTGTGGTAACAAGTATTTGTTAGGGCAACAAAGAGGCACAAGTTCTATGAGGAATCACATTGAAAAAGGGTGTAAAAAATTTCCAAGAAATAGGCGTGATGCTTTGCAAAAAATGTTGCAAGCTGCCAAATCAGCAGGTACAACTTTTTTAATTCATTTATTATAACTTATTTTCATTCATTTAATTATTTTAATTTATTACTGATAAATTTTATTTTATTTGTTATTAACACAGAAGGAACAGAACTTATTCCTTGGGTCTTTGATCAAATGAAATGTAGAAAGGCTTTGGCAATCATGGTAATAGCCCATGAATATCCCTTTAACTGTGTTAACCACTATTATTTTAGGTTGTTACTTAATGAATTGCAACCTTCATTCAAAATCCCATCAAGAACCACCGTTAGAGCAGACTGTATTAGGTTTTATGAGGAACAACATGTTACTCTTTATGAACAGTTGGGGCAACTTACTTGTAGATTTAGTTTTACCAGTGATTTATGGACCAACAAGGGTAGAGATAGGGGCTTTATGGCAATTTCATGTCACTACATTGATGAAAAATGGATGTTGAGAAAAAGGATCATCACATTTGTCCCATTGCCAAGCCCACATACTGGTAAACACTTAGCTGAGGCTTTTTATGATAAATTGGTATTATGGAACTTGGATAAAAGGGCATTTTGTCTTGTCCTTGATAATGCTTCTTCCAATGATGCTTGCATCACTGAACTATTTGCAACCACACCCATCCAAGATGACTTACCAGTGGATGGTAAAGTCTTCCACCAGAGATGTGGTTGCCACATCCTAAATTTGATTGTACAAGATGGATTAAGTGTTCTGAAAGATGAGATTAGTAATATACGCGACACGATGAAATACATTAAACACTCTCAAGGAAGGATGGAGAAATTCAAGTTGGCTTGCTCTCAGGTTATGTTTAATACATTCTTTTGTTTTTTTATATATGTTGTTTATACTGATATTAGCATCTAATTAATATTTTATTCTCTTGTTTTCTGTTTGCAGAGTCAAATTCCATTTAAGAAGCCAGCTTGGGATGTTCCAACAAGATGGAACTCCACATATTTGATGTTGGTGCTGGCCTTGGAGTTGAAACCAGCAATTTGTAGGTATGGTAACATTGATAAGAGGTATGCTAACATGTTCAAATGGGATGAAGTGGAATGTTTAGTTGGTCATTTGAAGGTTTTCTATGAAGCCACATTAAAATTGAGTGGCACTAAGTATCCAACATTAAATCTTTTCTTCCCTGAGTTTGCTGAGGTTTATTTGAACATTAAAAGGATGTCCAGTAGTCCATATCCATTCATTGTGTAAATGGGGGCTCCAATGATTGCCAAGTTTGACAAGTATTGGACCATTGGTAATTCTCTATTGGCAATAGCTTGTGTGCTTGATCCTAGATGTAAGCTTTATGTTGTTGAGTACTACATGAAAGAATTGTGTCCTGAACAATGTGCTAACTTCATGGCAAATTTGAGAGAGTGCATGAAAGAATTGTTCAATGAGTATGTTCAAGAAAATGCAAGTGATGAGAAGCAAGGTAGAGTGTCAAAGAGGTAGTCACATCACATTTCAGTATTTATATAATGGCTATTAGTCTAAATTTTATTTTTCTTATTTTAACTTCATAATTGTGTTTTGCATAATAGGCAAAAGACAACTGCTGTTGCTGGTGCAAGTGGTAGTGGAACCAATTCAAGGGCTGCATTGAAAGACTATATAAAGGAAAGGAGGAACAATGAACCTCAAAAATCTGAGCTTGATGACTATCTAGGTGATGTACCACTCGGCCTCTCTTTTTTAAGTTTCCAATTGTTGCATTTATATTTAATATTTATGTTATTTATTTTTTAAAATAGCTACTGAACTTGATGAAGCAAGTGTTGATGAGGACTTTGACATCCTAGCTTGGTGGAGATTGAAGTCTCCTAAATACCCAATATTGTGTCAATTAACCAAGGACATCTTGGCTGTCCCAATTTCAACAGTAGCATCTGAATCTGCATTTAGTACAAGTGGCAGAATACTCAGTCCAGCTAGGAGCTCTCTCAATGATGAGAGCATTGAAGCTTTACTTTGTGCTCAAGATTGGTTGAGGGCATCAATTAATGGTATCTTTCATGCCTTCACTCATTGTTTACATGAAATTCCTTCATTTATAGTTTACTTTGTGCAATCTTTATTCACAAATAATTAACATGATTCATTGTTTGTGTTGATACAGAAAATGGTGAAAAAATTGGTGAGCCTCTATGGAACATTGAGGAAGGAGGTGGCATTGAGGAATGATGTTGTGTACTTCTGTTGGCTCCCCTATGTTGTCATTTGTCACTTTGTCACTTGTCAGTAAGTTGATTCTAGTTTGTTCGTTGGTTGAGTCAATGTTGCCTATCATTTAGTATATTTTTGGTGCCTTGATACAAAGTTGAAGCCTGGAATGTATTATGTATATTTGCATGTCTTTGGCTCCTCAGATCTGAAGCGATATTCAATGATGATGCTTTTTTTATTGTTCTTTTGGTTGAAGCCTGGATTGCATATTTGCATGTCTTTGGCTCCTCAATGAATCCTGAGAATGCAGTTTCAGATCTGGGTTTAGGATTTAGATTGGCAATTTGGCATATTTTGTGGTGTTTGTGGCAAAGTAGACAATGTATTTGAAGACAACTTAGCTTATTTTGTTTATATATGTTGTTTGTACTGATATGTTGGAAGGTTTTTTGTACTGATATGTTGTTGTATTAATGTATGCATATTTTCTTTATATCATGTGTGATTTTTTTGCATTTTGCATTATTTTTTTTGAATTAAATTTCGTAATCCTTCATAAAGGCAAAAAAAAATACGGTATAAACGTTTAATCGTTATGCCGTTTACTTAAACGGAAACGATTAACGGAACGAAAATTTGAACCGTTTGATAAACGAACTGGTTAACGACAAGGCAATCTGTGCCGTCCACTGATGCTAAACGATAACGGAGGACGGCACTTCTGTGACCGTTAGCCACGTTAGTCAGGCCTAGTCACTGTAAGCAAACTAGTGGCCATATATTCCACACTCTTGCAGGAAAATAAATGCAATCTGGTCAACGAACTCTAGTGGCATCGTGTAATTTTCCTATAAATAATTCCATGGTTGAATTAGTACAATATTGTGCCCAAGTCTAACCAATGTCCAATAGCTAAATGCATTCGATAGCATGAAATATCAAACAAAAATGTTTGCCATTGAATAACAATATGTTTCTGATATTTAAAAGCCTTCAAATATATTAATTTGCTTCAGAGTTTGCAAGGTCATGTTTTGACCCTTTTTTGGCATAAGTATGATACCAAACTAGTTATATATTTAGCATATTATTTAGAAGAGAGGCTGAATTGCTTCCTAGTGTTCTTGTCAACACAACATGGATATTAACACTAGCGTGTTAGACGTAAATATTAATTCATCATAACATTTTCAATTAACAGTCCAAAATTATGTAATTTATATAAAATAAAAATCGTGATAATAACTTACAATTTTAAAGTGCAGACATGACGTTAAATGAAAATTTCTGACCTTCTTCAATATATCTTAGTAAAAAAATGATGGTTTCTTGAGAGCATTTTTATTCTCTTCTATCAATTTTCTTAATGACAGAAATTAGAGAAATGATGTCTCTCTTAATGACAGAAATTCGGTCCATTGATTTTTCATCAAAATCAGTGCACTCTTTAATTAAAAATCCATAAATGAACTTGGTTCAAATTAAGTCATATAGGTCACTTTAATAATAATTAATAATATTAATTATAACATTGTGCACCTATGTAATCCTCTGAGAAGAAGATCTTTTAGATTGCCTCACTTAGAAAGAACTAAGGTTACAGCTATCCTTCAAGCAACTTTAAAAAGTTAATTATTTAGTTTTTAATTCGCATCTAATGATTATCAAATGAATCTTCTTGCATAAAAACGGTAATGTAAATGACAGAAATGTAACTATAATTTTAAATCCCAGTTAAACGAAAAGTGACGTTAGTTATCAATAGATTTGATACAAATTTGATGTTAATGATTTTAGTGCTCAAATGGTGTCAATAGAAATTAAATTTCAAGCAACTATTTTTTATGAAGAATATTAGTAAACCGGGTTCAAAGACATTAAGAGCTAACAATATTAGTGGTCCAACCAATTTGCAGTTTAGTAAATGCCTTTTATGGGTATCAAATTGAAGCGAGAATCCTTAATTATATAATATAAATAATATAAAATAAACACATCTAATATTTCTAATTTATAAATTTAAACAAGAACAATTAATGATTTTGGCACGATGTGTAGAATGAATTTCAAGACCACTGACGGAGCTACATGGAGCAAAGGGGTGTCAATGTCACCCCTTTTTATTTCCATAATACATGTATTTATAATATTTTTATTATTATAAATATATTTTTTTAATAATATATATACTATGTGAATCCCCTTAAAAAATTTCCTGCCTCCGTCTATGTTCAAGACAAATTAATTGCTGTAAGATAAGAAGTCTTGAACATTGTTTACATCTTGTGAGCCGGTTACATGAAACAACGATTGTAATTATTAGGAAAGTAATTATGCGCATGCGAAGAATTGCACTTTCATTAATATAACTTTTGGTTCGCAAACAAGAGCACGAAGGCATGAAGCCTTGAATCATACATTAAATAATAATTTCCACCGTTTTTGCTACATCTTTTATTGGCGTAATGATTGCTCTAATTGGTACTTAACATCAAAATAAAAATGGCAAGATTCGTGAACACAAAAGCCTTTACAGTCTTTACTTTTTTTCATGCTTAATCATTTAATTCCGAGATTTTGACAAGCTCCCAACTTTGGTCCGGACATAATTTGTCAAGGCAAGGTTGTTCCTAATTATTTTCCGAAGCACCACTAGGCACTAGAGTTTTCAACCAAATAATTAGTTGCGAGATATGTGATTTGTCATGCCGACCTACATTTTAGGCAAAATTAAATTACAATTCAGTGAAGTTTACTTCTTCCCAATGAAAAAATAATTTCAGAAATACACGTCCTTGATTATGACAACTGAGAAATATTCTCTGTGGTAACTTTTAGGGAGAAATTTTGTTTTTCTTTTTTTAAAACAACAACAACAACTAAGCCTTTTGTCCCAAACAAGTTGGAGTAAGTTAGAAAAAAAACCCAACAAAGTCACCAAGTCATCGAAAAAAGAAGTATATGTCAAAAGTAGGGCTAATAATAGTAAAAAAATATATATATATAGAGAAAATAAAGTAGTAGTAGTAACAATAAACTTTGCTTGCATTGTTTAGTACAGTTCGGTCCCAAGCCCGAGTAAAAGGAGGAGGGTTGTGATAGGCTAGGCGAGCCAACGTAAAAAATCCAGCTATCTTCATGGAAATGAAACCCAATCAACTGTTTTTTTTAAAAAAAAAATAGAAAAATTGAACGGTCCTACCGGGAAATAACAGAGTTAGATTTTAACAAATTTTTTGAAATGTAAATGTTTAACAGTTTATTTTGATTAAGAAAAGTACAATATATTATTGTATGCAAGACCAAAAAATCGTCGGGAAAAGTTTTTCAACATACATTTTGTATAAATAAATACGAAGTTTTTATTTTTGATAGAAAAGACCCACGTATCCAGTGGCGAAGCTAGGATTTTGCGCCAGCAGGGTCCATAAGATTTTTTTGCTGAAAAAATATATTGCACGATGATGACATAGTTTTAAACCAACCTTTTAAAAACTATTTTATCCGTTGTATCTAGATTTTCGTTTATATCGCACAACAGTTTTATCTGTTTTTTCACCGTTATATCATTATACAACTGTTTTATCGTCGTTTTATCATCGGTAAATGCTAAATCACCATCCAACGGCTAAACCACACAAATTACATTTTAAAAACTTGCATCTAATATAGACATAGTATAATAATAATTTTTAAATAAACAACTCTAAAATAATTTCACATAAATAAACATGAAAAATCAAACATCTATTATAATAATAACATAAGATCTAAAAAAATATATCCAATAAATAAAATAATAATTCAAGAGTCAATGATCATTCACCCAAAAATTTCCTATTTTCTTATAAGTTTTATATTAATAAGATTCATTGCGGAGGAGGAAGACGATTCATTAGGACCAATACGACATGGGTCCATATGCGATATTTTAGGAGTTGTTACACAATTCAAATCAAACATGTTATGTTCAGCTGGGTCCTTCAGATTTTTTAGATGGGTCCCTAACTTATTGTATATATTTTTTTTTTTACAAATCATATTAACTTTCATGTAAATTCTTAATTTTCAGGTGGGTCCCTGGACCCACCAACATTAACGTGGCTTCGCCACTGCACGTACCGTATGTAGTGTCTTGAGGCTATACGAAGAGTCGGTAACTCGGTATCGTTGTTGATTTGTCACCATAAGTTAATTTCTTGATTTTGAGACGTATGAATCTGAATCCACTTGCGCAAAATTACAGCTAGTGGAGAAAATGATGTTTTAAAAGAAAATACGTATATAGTGGAGAAAATGACATATTAAAAGAAAATACATTGTGGAGAAAAGGACTGGTACGAGTACGATCGTAGCTGTCACAAACCAAAAGGGTATACAGCTGTATCTGTTTCAGTGGTAGATATGTACTCATCGAATATTGATGACAAATGTGTGCAATTTATTTGCTCATAATTTGGGATATTTTTGGGTGCAGCAAGCGGCAGGCAAGACCGTCCAAGGCTGTTAATGGATATCCACAATGTGCTAATTAGATCCGAATGCGCATGAATAGGCTTGTAGATTTCAAAATAATGTTCTCCTTGTTTTTTGTTTCTTAAATTTGTACACGAATTTAACAAGACTTAGATACAGAAGTTGTTGAGAATGTAAAAAAAAAAACACACCAAAGTGGAGATTATAAACTACTTCTTCTTTTGTTAAGAATGTGATAAATAATATGCTAAAGAAATTTATCCATTGCGACATACATTAAGGAGGATTTCATATACCCTCATTTATAAAACCTAAATAATAATATTTTAAGCTCCAAATAACAATATATAAAATCGCTTGAAATGATCTATAGTACCTCATCTATACATCCAGGATCATACACGTAATAATATATTAAGAGGAAGTTTATATCAAGTTCGTTTTAAGCCAAGGAAAAAGAACATCAATGTTAAAAAATGATGTCGATTAAAATAAAGATCTTAATTCTTGTCACAGCAAATTTGAAAGTTTAAGTTATTATATTCTTACAACAAAATTTTTACAGAAACATATTATTGGCATGTGAATGGTCCTCTATTTGTAAATCTGTATATTATAAATGTTCAAGCTACTTTAATTGAAATTAGACATATTGGAGTATAATGTCCCATATATGCTAAAGAGGATTCACAGTTGCGTACTCCACGGAAATAAAATGAAAAAGGAGATTTTACGATTGTTTTTCTTAAGTTTTTTACTTCTGATTGCACGCTGTTATAGTTAACAATTGTGTAACCATTTGGTTCCAGTTTAGAGCAGCAAGGCTTTTACACATTTTTGAAAAGCCTAGTGAAAACTTTTATATGATTCCGTCTTGGTCCGGGTGACGGGCAACAAGTAGCAGCTTGTCACGCCTTCTAAATGGGTCTTATAAATTTTGGATAACAGGCCCAATAAACAATTGATATCATAAATTCTATTAAATGAGAGGCCACTCAGATTTCTTATTTGCGGGCTCATTGCCATGAGGAATATAAAACCCAACAATGGCATTCTCTGTGGAACGTCAGATAAAAAATTCAATAGTATCTGTATTGTGCTTTTATATAAACGATTATAAAATTTAAATATTCACTTATTTGGTGTATAACACTCAAACGAAATTTAAAATCATATTTTGAGATTGTGTCACACGATTTTGAATATAAAAAGCTCTCAATCGATTTCGTAAGTGTTCACAATTATTTCAATTCTCGATTTTGAGGATGCGGACGCACAGCGGCACAGGGCAGGGATTGTTACTTTCCTATTTTGTTGGTTTTGTGGATGAGAAGTATTATTTTCTACAATAGTTTAAAAAAATAGAAACTTTGAATTAATTCACCTTACATTTTGACTTGTCCTGTTTGAATTAATTAAACTATGGCTTAATCCACACCTATATACGTATAGTAAAAGTATTGTAAAGAGACGATAAAAACTTCGTGTTCTATAATCTTCTACACTGAAGGAATTCAGTACACGTCATGTAGTGATCTGACAGCGTGTCCCTCGTCACAATCTTAACAGAAAAGATCTTTCCTTTTCAACTCCTCTCTCCTCAACACGTCGCATAAATGATAAATCTGACATGTCTTCAATTCATCTGTAGTGTAGTGTCTTACCTATTTGCTATCGCTTCCTCAATGGCTGTTACTATGTAACATTACATCTAGTCCCTTGTGGGATCACCTAGCGCGAAAGAAGAGGGTGTCTAATGAAAGCTTATTAAGGATTAGATTAACTTGAGAGTAGCTGTACAAACGACAAAGTTAGTTTAAAGGTAGTACTTAGAATTAATTTGATTGTTTGAAGGTGATTGTAAGTTGAAATATCAAACTCAAACATATGATGAAACTTGGAACCATTTCGTTTAAAGCTATTTAGATCTCAAGAGTTCTTTGGATTTCTAGAAAATAGAAATTACATTAGCCTTAATATTGTGCTAATACTAGGCTATCAAATAATTGTTACTTCCATACTCGATCGTTAGACTTGAAACATATTTTCATTTAAAGGCAAAAAATAAACCTTGCTCAATGCTCATTATATCTACATAATAGGGGGGAAAAAACATTTGTTGTAGTATCTAAGTTGTACATTACATGCAAATCTAGAGTTCAAATTCAAATAAAAATAAAAAACGTGCTACACCCTTTAAAATAAAGAAAGCTCCAGTTGGAACCTTATGAGACGACTTGGACCTGTTTATCTTTATTTTTGGTTTTGCATAATTAAACGTTTAGCGTTGTAAAGATAAGGATAAGGTGCAAGGACATGAACAATTTTATAATAAATAAAATTTTCAAACTTTTTAAATATCATAACGAAGACTTGTGAAATTCTTAAATCAAAAGTCTAGTTACCGCACACTTTATGACAATCCAGAGGTATAAAATTCTATTAATGTGTGTAGCTACTAATCTCTGATTCATTATTGAATAATATCCTTGATCAAATAACTTCGATTTGCACTTATTTGTATGTTTCTAGTGTTATAATTATTATGGCCTATAATTATAAATGTGAACCGAATCTATTTATTAAATGTAACTAATGGGTGCATTGAATTTTGATGGGAAATTCAATGGACCGGGTTCATTCAATATGTGATCCCTTTAATTACCTTAGTCATTATATACTAATCTCCTGTCAAAAGAAGGCACTCTCTCACTATTTTCGCCATTAAAAATCTGATAGGAAATATAGTAAAACGCCTCAAGAAACCATCAATCAGACTAAGGGAAATTGAAGAAAATTCACATATTCCGCCTTACGCCATGTCTTCCCTTCAGTCCTGTGAGTTTATTTATGATTTCTTATTTTATATGAATTACGTAATTATTTCTGGGCATTAATTAATTAATATTATAATGAATAATATTTTTACGCCTAACATTTGGTATCAGAGACGGGTTCGTAATTTCATATAAAATCTGAATTCAATTACTAGAATTTTATCCGTATTTAATGGAATTTTCGGATTCAATTACTAGTATAAGTATAGTTTTCACTGTTCGTGTAATCCTTTTTGAGTGCATATTGGAGATTCCAATCAATTCACTATTTTTCATGCACACAAAGCCATCTCTACTCTCTCTCTCTCTGAAGCATGTGAGAAAAGTTTCTTTTTCTATACTAAATTGGATTGAATACAATCTAGTAGTACCAATTTCCTATCCAACTCCAATCAGATCCATTAATTTTGGCACCCACTCGCGAAGTTAATGTAACTTTTCGAAAATTTGCTTCTATGGATCAGATACAGTAAGTATGGTATATTTCTGGCCTAAATTGCAGAGGAACTAGGACAATTCTAATTTCCTTGTACGCGTCTCTTCTCTTTCCTTTGTGCACTTTATCCCTGGTCCCCACACTCAAAAGGAATTTAAATACTCTCTTATGTACGTATTTTTCTGGTTCTATGATTAGACAAAGTCCATTATTATGATATTAGATTTAATCTTAACCATTAACTTGCGATGGATTTATTTCCTTATTGGACCAGTGAGTGAGTAATTTATGGATGATGGAATAATTTATGTCACATAGAATTTGATAATTTTTATAAATCATTTATTAAACCGTATGGTTTTTATGTGATAATTTTATTAACTATATGATCTTATATTATATATATCAAGTACCCAACGGAACTATGTTATATATAATTTATTTTCATATAAATTTACTTTTAATATCTGGTCGTTATCAATTTGACAAACTTTAATTGTGACTACCATTTTATTAAAAGGAACTCTGTTTTTACATTATGTTTACTGTAATACACTTATTTTCTACATTTAATAAGTTATAAATGTCAATTTTACCAACTTTAATTGTCAAATATAATTTATTAAATGAATTTTCGTTCAATTTATTTCTGCCCAACGGTGATATGAATTGATCTTTAATGGATCAACTATTAAACCTGAAATATTAATTGGCGTTTTATTATTTCAGATTAATTAATTATTAGTCCCCTGATTATAGTTGATCTAATTTAATTTTATTATATGTCTGTGGATTAGTTAATAGTAAGCATTATGTTTGTCATGAATTTTCAGCATTGAACAATCTAAGTAGTCAACTCAATGGAATAGCAACATTGAATGGAACTAATTTTTCAACTTGGAAAGAGCAAATTGAGATTGGTCTTGGTGTTCTTGAAATAGACCAAGCATTACGTATGGATAAACCTGAAAAACCAAAGGATGATGCTGCAGATCAAATCAAAACTGCTTATGAAAATTGGGAGCGTTCTAATCGCATGTCTCTCATGATTATGAAAAGCACCATCTCTTTGGCAATTCGGGGAGGCGTTCCTGAAAAGAATGCTGAAGGTGAACTCTTTACTGCTAAGGAATATCTCACTTCTGTTGAGGAGCAGTTTAAGAGTACTTCTAAGGCTAATGCGAGTGCCCTCATAATGAAAATGCTCACTACCAAGTACAATGGGACTAGCGGTGTACGTGAACATATCATGATGATGAATGATATGGCCGCAAAATTGAATGGCAGGGACATGGCAATTTCTGAAGGATTTCTGGTTCATTTCATTATTTTTCTTCCTGCTCAGTTTGGTCCTTTCAAGATCAATTACAACACACAGAAAGAGAAGTGGAAGATGAGCGAATTGATTGCCATGTGTGTTCAAGAAGAAGAAAGGATTAAGACTGAAAAACCTGACTTTGCACATGCTGCCATTGAAAGTCCAAAATCGAAAAAGAACAATGGTAAAGGTAAAGATAAGGGTCAAACATCTTGTGTTAACAAGGCAAATACGCCAAGTACAAAGCGTGGTCTTAAGTGTCGTCACTGCAAGAAACCTGGACACATGAGGAAGGAGTGTACCAAGTTTAGAGCATGGCTTGAAAAGAAGGGTAATGATTTAAATTATATGATTTGTGAATCTCTTTTAATTGATGTTCCCTTAAATACGTGGTGGGTTGACACTGGTGCCTCTGTGCACATTACGAACTCATTGCAGGGATTCCATTCCGTGACGATGCTGGAAAAGGGAAAAAGGAAGCTTAAAGTAGCTAATGGCTTAGAGGCTGAAGTGGAGGCCGTTGGAACTCTTCGTCTGGTCTTGAAGAGTGGCTTTATTCTCTACTTATATGATGTAGTTTATATTCCTAGTGTGATTAGGAATTTAATTTCTGTTTCTAGACTTGATGCTTGTGGTTTTATGTTTCAGTTTGGAAATAATGAGTTGAGACTATATCATAACTCTAAGTTTGTTGGTTCTGGATTGTTATGTGATAATCTATATAAATTATGTTTGGATTTTTCCTTTTCTGATTCTTTATTATCCCTGAATGTTAATTGTGTTGATCATAAACGTGGCACAAAGAGAAATCGTGATGTTGGATATTCTTCTAAGTTATGGCATCGCAGATTGGGTCATATTTCAAGAGATAGAATGCAACGTCTCATTAAGAATGAAATTCTCCCAACATTAGATTTTTCTGATTTTGATAATTGTGTTGAATGCGTTAAGGGAAAATTTGTTAAAGGAAATAAGAAAGGAGCCATTCGAAGTGGGGGACTATTGGAATTAATTCACACCGATATATGCGGTCCTTTTCCCACTTCGAGTTTGAACGGACACAAATCATTCATTACTTTTATTGACGATTATTCTCGCTACGCTTATGTGTACTTAATTTCTGAAAAATCTGAAGCACTAGACAAATTTAAAATCTTTAAGGCTGAAGTTGAAAATCAGCATAATCTTAAAATTAAAGTAGTGCGATCAGATAGAGACGGTGAGTATTATGGTAGGCACACCGACTTGGGTCAAAGTCCAGGCCCATTTGCTTTGTTTCTTCAAGAAAGTGGTATTGTTCATCAGTTCTCAATGCCGGGAGATCCTCGGCAAAACAGAGTGGCTGAAAGGCGTAATCGTACATTAATGGATATGGTACGAAGTATGATATGTAATACCACTTTACCAGAATTTTTGTGGTCGGAGGCTTTAAAAACAGCCACACATGTTCTCAATCGAGTTCCTAGTAAATCTGTTCCAGCAACACCTTATGAATTGTGGACTGGAAGGAAACCGCAACCAGGATACTTACGTGTGTGGGGCTGTCCTGCTGAAGCAAAAGTCTACAATCCACAAATTAAGAAACTAGATCCCAAAACCGTTAGTTGTTCTTTCATAGGCTATCCAGAGAGGTCCAAAGGTTTTAGATTTTATTGTCCATCACATACCACTAGAATAGTTGAGACACGACATGCAGTATTTTTTGAGAATGGCAACAATAGTGGGAGTAATGAAAAACGAACTATAAACCTCAATGAAGAAGACCGAGTTTATGTCCCAACTTCGGTTATTTCGGAGGCTACAAGTTCAGTTTCTCCATTATCACTAAATGAAGAAGTACCTTTGCTGCCACAAGAGTCTTTGCGCAAGTCGCAAAGAGAACGAAAATCTGCGATACCTGATGATTATGTTGTATACCTTACTGAAGAAGGTGGCGATATAGGTCATGGAGATGATCCTATCTCCTTTAAGGACGCCATGAAGAGTGATAAATCATCTCAGTGGCTGGAAGCCATGAATGATGAGATGAACTCCATGCAACAAAATGATGTATGGGATCTTGTTGAGTTACCAAAAGATGTTAAACCCGTAGGATGTAAATGGGTTTACAAAACTAAAACTGATTCTCATGGTAACATTGAACGATACAAGGCCCGACTAGTTGCTAAAGGATTTACGCAACAAGAAGGTATACATTATGACAATACTTTTTCTCCTGTCTCAAGGAAAGATTCATTAAGAATTGTTTTAGCTCTTGTAGCTCATTATGATCTAGAGCTGCATCAAATGGACGTTAAAACCGCATTCCTTAATGGTGACTTGCATGAAGAAATTTACATGAAACAACCTGAAGGTTTTGTTGTCAAAGGCAAGGAACATATGGGCTGCCGGTTGAAACGATCAATTTATGGGTTAAAACAAGCTTCAAGGCAGTGGTATCTCAAGTTTGATGAGGTCATAACAGAATTTGGATTTAAAGAAAACACTTTTGATCAATGCATATATCTCAAGGTTAGTGGGAGCAGATTTATTATTCTCGTTTTGTATGTGGATGACATTTTATTAGCGAGCAGTGATTTAGACATGTTGTACGAGACTAAACGTTTTCTTTCAAAGAAATTTGAAATGAAGGATCTTGGTGAAGCCTCTTATGTCATAGGCATTGAAATCCACCGTGATCGGTCTCGTGGGGTCTTAGGTTTATCACAAAAGGCATACATTGAGAAAATGCTTAAGCGCTACAAAATGCAAAAATGTTCTCCAAGTGTTGCTCCCATTTTCAAAGGTGACAAATTCAGCAAGTCTCAATGTCCCAAAACTGAATCAGAACGTAAGCAAATGGAAGATAATGAGTATGCTTCGGTTGTTGGAAGCTTCATGTATGCTCAAGTTTGCACACGTCCTGATATTGCGTTTGTCGTTGGCATGCTCGGCCGATATCAATCCAATCCAGGTCTGGATCATTGGCGAGCTGCTAAGAAAGTTTTACGCTATTTGCAAGGGACTAAAGACTACATGCTTACTTACAGAAAGTCCGATAGCCTTGAGGTCATTGGTTATTCAGATTCTGACTTTGCTGGATGTGTAGACACAAGGAAATCCACCTCAGGATACATATTCATGCTTGCAGGGGGACCAATTTCATGGAAGAGTGCCAAGCAGTCTTTAGTTGCATCTTCCACTATGCAAGCAGAATTTGTAGCGTGTTTTGAAGCTACTGGTCAAGCAGTTTGGTTGAAGAATTTCATACCTGAACTTCAAGTGATTGAGAGTATTGCAAGACCAATCACGTTATTTTGTGATAACGAGGCTGCTGTTTTCTTTGCGAAAAACAACAAGTCCAGCGGTGCTACTAAGTGATGTGAAATATCAACTCTTAAATTTATACCCAATTATACCCAAATTCAGTTGCAAGCGTACAACAATCGTCTAAGTATTATCGGGGTCGAACCACAGGGACGGAATATTCAACAACTAAGTAAATTAAACTATTGATTAACTAGATTAAAAGTATGTAGAAATAATTATTTGTAGCAGATCTAAAGTAAAGGTTTGCAGTTAAATAAATGTCCTAAATTAAGCAGTTCAATGAGTTAACAAGATTAAAATACTAATTAAGAATTAGGGGTTGACTAGTAGCTAATACTTTTCAGTTTACTCCAGAATCAGCGGCCCGCAGAGATTATCTGCGGCCCGCTGAAACTCAGGTTGCTGACCCCTTAGTGGGTCGCAGAAGCCTGGGGTCATAGACAACCCGTAGAAACCACCTGCGGCCCGTTAGGTTTGGCGCAGACTCAACTTTTAGCATATTTTAATTGTTGTTTTGTGTAGATAATTAATCCTAACTAAGGTTCCTAAGTCCCACTTCCGTTTAAGGCCAGGTTACCTAAAGTTAACATTATTTGTCTCTAATTCAACCTAGATTTCAACTTCCGTTTCTTGTTCTAAGTTAAACTAGTTTATGCTTTACGACCTACGACCCCCTATACTTCCGTAATCGGGAAGGGTTTCAACTTCCGTTTCTTAACCCTAGCATGACCCTCCGGCACTTACTGTCGTGTTTACCATACTTAATCCTAATCACTTAAGAACTTTTGGACTTAACCACCTAACAATCAAAAGACGTCTCTTTTAACTGGTGCAAGCAATTCAACTTAAGCAATTCAGATAAAATAATCTAAGCAATTCAAACAAAGCATAAAACACAACATACAAACAAAGAAAATATAACTTAAAGCATATTATCAATCATAAACTTAAAAAGGTTCACTACTATGGCCCCTAATATACGACTACTCACGAGTATACATCATAAAACAACAAAAGGTATCTGAATAATAAGAAAACATAAAGAAAGAAACAAGATTACAACAGATGGAATCCAGAATCTCCCTTTTCTGCTCTCTGCCACTCTTTCAGCGGGTTGCTGATGCTCCCTGCGGCCCGCTGAAAACCCTTGGTTGCTCTCTTACTTAGCAGATTTTACCCTAAAACTCACGAACCCCTTTTCTGATCTGCTCTGGTGTTTATATAGGCGTGGGATGGCTCTAAAACTGTCGGAGACGTGGTTTTGAGGCGCCGGAAATAGATATGTCGGTGTAGAGGTGGGTGCAGAACTTGGTCAGGCTATTTTGGGCTGTCGGTTGCTTCTTCTGCGGCCCGCTGTCGAGTCCTGCGGGTCGCAGAAATCTTCTATGCTGCCAAGTCTCACCTGCTACACGCTGAGTCTTCCTGTGGGTCGCACAAACCTTCGGTGGGCCGCAGATCATGATCAGACTTCGGTTTCCTCGCTTCAAGAGTGGCAAAATCACACAGATCCTGTACAAAATAAAAGTAGCCATAGCAGTACCTTGTTTCTAACCTAAATTAACAATTAAAACATTAGAAACGCACATAATTAATGAAATTAAGTCCTAATATAAGCGGTATTTATATGCATAATTCCCGCTTATCAAATCCCCCAAGCTTAAACGTTGCTTGTCCCCAAGCAAAGCTCATACTTAAAGGTCTGTTTCAAGACTTTAAAAACAATTAACCACATGCATTATCTATAAGGTCTAAGAAAATATCACTAAAATAACTAAATAATGACTCGAGCAGTTTTCAAAATCAAATTTTCAAACTTCACATCAGATTTTTCAATAAAATTTCTTTGATGATCTTATGATTCGTATCGAATTCTCCCTAGGACTCTAGCTATTACCTTCCATGACTTATCCCATCAATCCCTAAGTTTATCGACTCACAAAAGCTAATGCAACAAGTAATTTAAAATGAAATAAAACCTTAATCCTACCAAAATTAAACAACTAAAGTCAATTAACTCAATTCTTATCAGGTCTTTTGGTTACTTAGCCAATCATTTTAATTTTCGAAAACGCATTTGGAAGTCGAACTAAAGTGAGGCGGAAATAAGGTACAAATCCCCACCCATTCTATTCCAAAAGTTTTTGGGTTAAATTATTAATTAACTTTATTTACAATTTGTGATTTTCCATGGGGCATGGATTGTTTGCGACAAAGGTCGGCCAGATGAGTGTGGATTTTTATTTTGAAGTTTTCTTCAATTTTATTTTGATGGATCCATTTTTCTATCCACACAAACCTATAGCCTTCCGCAATGGCCATCGTCAGAGCACCGCTTTTTAGTTCCCCTTTTTTATTTTGATTTTGATTTTTCGTTTTTTTTTTTTATGTTGTGTATTTACATCTTCGACTTTTAATAAACTTGAAAACAATTAATGGCTATTCGGCTCTAGACCTAATTTTTAATCTCCTTAATTGACCTAACTTTTTAATTTGGCAAAATTGACCTTAATTCATCTAACTTACTTATCACGCCTAACTTTTGCAATTCTGAAAAACTTAGCTAAAGTTGAGATATTTCATGGAAGTTCCTAACTTTTGTCCTTTCTTCATTCGATTAAATCGATCAAATTCATGTGATTTTCCTTGAAAATTTTCTAAATTTCTCAATTATGCTCAAACTTTGCTCAAATCATCACCTAGTCACCTAATGATTATTTCCTAGACCTATCTACATGCATCTATATGACTTAATTATGCAATATATACAAAACTATTTGAAAATGCAAAGAAATTAACTTTCTGGAAAAATTCCAGCGACCCGCTGAGTGTTTCTGCGACCCGCTGCCTTAGCAGCGAGCTGAGTGGGTGTCTCAGCGGCCCACTGAAATTCCCCAACTTAGAAAATTTCAGAGCTCTGTCAGCTATGTTTTCTGCGACCCGCTGAAAGGGACTGCGGCCCGCTGAAAACAAACCTGACAGAGCCAAAAATGCGAAAAATGCATGCAATTCCTAGATAAAATCATAAATTTTCTAATTTTCCTATTTACCCCCCCCAAGCTTAATTCATGGCACTGTCCCTAGTGTCATTAATTACCTAAGAGAAAATAAAAGAGGAAAATTAGAAAACTCACAATAAAACGGCTTAATTCTCCGGTGGAGTTTGGTACTCGTCCTCCGGAGGTGGTGGTGGCACAAATGCTGCTTCTGGAGGTGGTGGTGGTGGCCCAAAAATCTGACTGGCCCAGTGGTCGAAGAGGGCATCTCTCGTCTTGTTCCTCTCCTCCTCCCTCTCATACCAGCCCCTTTGATACTCGCGGAATGCTCGGGCTTCCTTGATTTCCTCTGCTTGTCTCCTCTCCACAAGATCAAAGCGCTGCTCCAGATTGTCGTAGCGGTTGTGGAGTTCTTGGACATCGCCCCTAAGCATCCTTTGATAGGCATGGACGTCACAAAGCATTTGGTATTGCTTCATGGGGTCATATGGAGGTGGGGCCCATCCTTGCTGACGTGAGGGGTCCACGTGAGGCTGAGAGCTGCTGCCAGGGCCAGAGAAGGGGACATCAGGTGTGGCCGTCCCCCAGAAATCACCAAAAACTCTATCTCCCTCTGCCTCTGTGTCAAATGTGCGGGCCGCTGGAATTTCCTGCGACCTGCTGGCTGGAGCTGCAGTTGTGTGGGCCGCTGGTGTGGCCTGCGACCCATCCTGAGGCACTTCTTCTCTGCGGGCCGCTGATTCTGGCTGCGGGCCGCTGGTTCCAGCCTGAGAGGCAGAAGCTGGTGCTGGAAGCACGAGACGGCCTTCCCGAACGAGCAACCAGCTCTGGGGGTTCTTCAAATCGATCCTGAATGTGATGGGGATGTCAATCTTGAAGTCCCCCACCACATATTTCACCCCCCTTGGTGATTTTTTCACATGGCCCATGGTGGCGAGCGATTCAAGGTTGAGATGCTCGGGCCCGGCACTTTGTTTCATACGGAAGTCTTTCACTCCGCATTTTTTGGCCAGGTGAGTAATGTACCCACCTATTGTGATCTGGCCTGCCCCTTTGGTCTTGATATTGGCCACATTGTTCCAGTTTCTCATCATGTGAAAGGCCAAGTTTTGGTGCTCGGTTTCTCTCACCCTAAGCATTTGGCCCAAGACTGATATTTCCCCTATCACGGCCTTTGAACCTGACTCACCTCTAGCAAAGATGGAGAGAGATAGTGCCCGCTGGATGAAGCGTATGACGGGCATGTGGATATCCAAGCTTTTCCTCTCCTTGGGCTGCCGCAAGCCCGTTAGTTTTTCCCAAAACCCCTCGTCCTCGTCTTTCACATCTAACCCCCCTCTCTTCAAGCCAAAGTAATCGGCTATCTCATCCTCGGTCTTGGTATAGCGTACGTCGTGAAACACGAAACTCGCCATGTACTTTCCTGCGGCCCGATCAAACCAGAAATCATACGAGCAAAGAAACTCGATGACAAGGCGGGTGTAGGAGGGCTCATCTATCTCCCAAAATGCTCGTAGAAAACCCGCCCGCTCGGTGAGCATGTAGAAGTCGGCTTCAATGCCCAATTGCTGCAAGACTCGAGAGTCAAGGCAGCGGCTGTTCTCAATCTTTTTCTCCCTCAGCCGCTCATACCGGACTTTGGCCTCTGCCTCGTAGAATGTCGGCTCGCTGCCTGCAAGCTCTTGTTTGACGGTTTTAGAGGATTTGGCGGCTTTGTTGAGAGTAACCACCGCATCATCATCTTCCTCCATGTCATCACCACCGTCCCCTTCCTCCTCATCTTCTCCCTCACTCTCGTCATTACCCGGGACAGCACCAGTCGCTGCCCGAGCTATCTCCTCCTCATAGTCACTCACTGATGGACTAGCGGGGTCATCCCCACCTTCTTCCTCTTCAGTGCTTTCCCCCTCATAATATTCCTCTTCTCTTTGTTCCTGCCTAGAAGGAGAAACCTCCATCTCTGTCCTCTCACTTCCTTCTTCACTCCCAAAAACTTCCCGTCCAGCCGCATCCAAATCTGGGATTTCGGGATTCTCTTCTACCGGCTGCTGCACCGGAGCAGAGGAACCCTCACCCGCCTTCTTAAAACTCCCCCTACTCCCTCTTCTCTTAAAGATTTTATCAAACAACTTAGGTGCCATGAGAATCGGTGAATTAGGTGGAGATTAGTGGCTTTCTGTCTGTGAACGAGGTTTTCGGCGGGTCGCAGAGGTTTTCTGCGGGTCGCAGAAAATGGGGTGTGGCCGGGAAATGGTACCAGATTTAGGGTTCCGGTATTGTGGTTCCAGGTGGTACCAGAGAGAAAAGAGAGGTTGCAAAAAGTCTTGAATAAAGATGGAAAGGAGGAAATAGAGTATTTGAAACCTTGATCAAGCGGGTGGAGGTGGAAGTCGAGAATGACAGTGATCGGCGCTGATTTGACCAAAGTGGTGGCTGTGCATGCAACGGAGGCGGTGAGGAGAGCGAGTTCGAGTGCTTCGGCGGCGGAGAAACGGCTTCCGGCGGCTCGATCGGCGGTTGGTCGCTGGCTAGGGTTTCTGGTCGCAAGAGAGTAGAGAGAGAGAAGGAAATTAGTGGGAATGAGGGAAATAAGGGGTGAGTTTACGGTTATGCCCCTAAAAGTCGCGTCGTGGCGGTTTTTGAATTTCTGTTAAATTTCAGCGGGCCGCAGGAGGTTTGTGCGGGTCGCAGAAAACTCCCCCAAGCTTGGTTGGAGCTGCGGGTCGCTCTTTCCTCTGCGTGTCGCTGAAAGGCCCTGCGGGTCGCTGACTTTTTCCCGAGAGCACCAGTTTTCCTGAAAATTAAGCCGAAATTAAGTTAGAATTAACTCTACTCCTAATTTTTTGTGTTTTTCAATTTTCTTACTTTTTTATGTGGTTTTCTGGTTTTATAATTTTTTTTTTGTATTTTCGTTTTTTAATTTTTTTGTGTTTTTGTTGTATTTTGGAAAGAAAAATAAAAATCCTAATTTTTAATTAAACCCTTGGGTTGCCTCCCAAGCAGCGCTCGTTTTAAGTCTTGAGCTCGACTCCTCATATCTACGTCTCGGCTGGTGCCGGGTCGGTGAGAAAGTAGACTTGCTCTTCCTCTCCATGCCTCGACACGTTCATTGAGTACAACTTGAGACGTTGTCCATTCACCTTGAAACTTCCCATGGACTTGTCCTCTCTCCAAAGCTCTACTGCCCCAAAAGAATACACTTTTCTCACCTCAAAAGGTCCAGACCATCGAGTCCTTAGCTTGCCCGGAAATAGCCTTAGCCTTGAGTTGAAAAGAAGGACCAAATCGCCCTGCTTGAACTCTCGCCTTACGATACGCTTGTCATGCCATTGTTTGGTGCGTTCCTTGTAAATTCTAGCACTTTCATAGGCTCTCAACCGAATCTCTTCCAACTCATGCAAATCCAAAACACGTTTCTCCCCCGCTTCCTTGTAATCAAAGTTAATTGCGCGTGTTGCCCAATAAGCTTTGTGTTCCAATTCTACAGGTAGATGGCATGCCTTTCCATAAACCAATTTGAATGGGCTCATGCCAATAGGTGTCTTGTAGGCGGTGCGGTATGCCCATAATGCATCATCCAACTTGAGGGCCCAATCTTTCCTTGATCTTCCAACCGTCTTTTGCAAAATATTCTTAATCTCACGATTGGATATCTCAACTTGCCCACTAGTTTGAGGATAGTAAGGTGTGGCTACCTTGTGTCTTACCCCTAGCTTTGTCAAAAGGTTATCAAATTGGCGATTGATAAAGTGTTTCCCTCCATCGCTTATCACAACTTTAGGTACACCAAACCTAGGAAAGATGATTGATTTAAACAACTTCCTAACTGCCATTGAATCGGCTTTCTTACATGCCACGGCTTCAACCCATTTTGACACATAATCTACCGCTACAAGGATGTATTGGTATCCACATGAAGATGGAAAAAGCCCCATAAAGTCAATTCCCCATACATCAAAAACTTCCACTTCTAAAATTGAGTTCAATGGCATCTCATGTCTATTTGAAATATTACCCGTCCTTTGACATTGATCACATGCAAGTAGGTAGGCACGAGTGTCCTTGAAGATTGTTGGCCAATAGAACCCAGATTGAAAGATCTTGGTGGCTGTCTTGGTGTGAGAAGCATGGCCTCCATAAGAAGATGAGTGGCATTGGAAGAGGATGTCATGGATTTCCTCATGAGGCACGCATCGACGAAACATCCCATCAACTCCTAGTTTCCAAAGGATTGGGTCCTCCCAGAAATAGTACTTGACATCAAAGAGGAACTTCTTCTTTTGCTGGTACGTCTGCTCAGGTGGAAGCATCCCGGTTGCCAGATAATTCGCAAAATCAGCAAACCAGGGCATCTGCTCAGTTCTGGCGGGCCGCAGGAAGTTTGTGCGGGTCGCAGAAATTCCCCCAAGCTCGCTCGAGATGTGCGGGTCGACGGGATCCTCTGCGGGCCGCTGAGATGGCCTGCGGGTCGCTGAAACTGGGCCGACATACAGCAATTGCTCATGTGGGAAGTTCTCGTTGATTGGTAACGGCTTTGGTTCGTCCCATCTGAGCCTGGAGAGGTGGTCTGCTACGGAATTCTCTGTCCCCTTCTTATCCCGGATCTCTAAGTCGAATTCTTGCAAGAGAAGGACCCAACGGATGAGGCGAGGCTTGGCATCCTTCTTGCTCATGAGGAACTTGAGAGCCGAGTGGTCCGTGTACACAATCACCTTGGATCCGACCAGGTAGGGTCGAAACTTGTCCAGAGCAAAGACAACCGCAAGCAACTCCTTTTCGGTGGTGGTGTAGTTGATTTGAGCTTCATCCAACACCTTGCTCGCATAGTATATGACACATGGCTTCTTATCCTTGCGCTGTCCAAGCACCGCTCCCACCGCATAGTCGATTGCATCGCACATCAACTCGAATGGTTGAGTCCAATCCGGTGGTTGTAGTATGAGGGCAAAGATTAAGGCTTCTTTCAACCTACAAAATGCATTAACACAATCATTATCAAAGTTAAATTCAACATCTTTCATTGTGAGATTAGTTAATGGTTTTGCAATATTAGAGAAGTCTTTGATAAATCGTCGATAAAAACCGGCGTGGCCAAGGAAACTCCGCACATCCTTGACACATGTAGGGTTGCTCATCTTCTCTATGACCTCGATCTTTGCCTTGTCCACCGAAATGCCCTTGGAAGAGACATTGTGACCTAACACCACACCTTCTTGAACCATGAAGTGGCACTTCTCCCAATTAAGGACTAGGTTGACATCTTCACATCTCTGCAAAATCTTAGACAAGTTAGATAAACAATGATCAAAAGATGTACCATAAACCGAAAAATCATCCATGAAAACTTCCATGTCCTTTTCAATAAAATCTGAAAATATGGCCATCATGGCTCTTTGAAAGGTGGCTGGGGCGTTGCACAACCCAAATGGCATCCTTCTATAGGCATAGGTACCATAGGGGCATGTGAAAGTCGTCTTCTCTTGGTCCTTTGGATGAATCGGGATTTGGAAGAAACCCGAATAGCCATCCAAATAGCAAAAGAAGGAATGATTGGCAAGGCGCTCCAAGAGTTGATCCACAAAAGGTAGGGGGAAATGATCCTTGCGTGTGGCGGCATTGAGTTTTCGGTAGTCTATGCACATCCTCCAACCCGTTACAACCCTTGTTTGGATCAGTTCATTGTTCTCGGTCTTCATAACCGTGGTTCCTCCCTTTTTAGGCACTACATGAACTGGACTTACCCACTCACTATCGGAAATTGGAAAGATAATGTCCGCATCCCACAACTTCAACACCTCCTTCCTCACAACTTCACTAAGGTTTGGGTTAAGTCTTCGCTGGTGCTCAATGGATGGCTTAGACCCTTCTTCAAGCAAGATTCGGTGTGTGCAAATTGACGGGTCAATACCCTTGAGATCTTCAATTAAATAGCCAATTGCCTTTCGATGTGCCCTTAGCTCCTTCAAGAGTTTGTCGGTCTGGCCTTTGTCTAGATTGGCATTGACTACGACAGGGTATGTCTGGTCTGGGCCCAGGTATTCGTACCTGAGGCTGTCGGGCAGAGGTTTCAGCTCCAGCTTTGGCGGCTCTGGAACATCATTTCTGCGGGCCGCAGGGGGTTCCAGCGGGTCTCAGGAATTGGTGTCCAGGCTGAGAACAGTGTCTGCGTGATTGAGCTGAACTGAGAAGGCCTGGTGGGCCGCAGGTGAGGCCAGCGGGCCGCAGGAACTGGGACAGAGAGGTGGCTGAGGCTCTATTGCTTGCAGAATTTCGTTGAACAGATAGTCTGCCTCGACCTCCTCGATGGTGTCAGAGAAGGACTCGTATGCCTTCACGATCCTTGAGAAGATAGTCTCCTCCACCATCTCATCGAGCGCCTCCACCATGAAAATTGAGTCGTAGCAAGGTGGCATCTTCATGGCTTTCTCGATTTCGAACTCGATCTTCTCATCGCCTATCTCCAAGGACATCTTGCCATTCTTCACATCAATCATTGCTCCAGCGGTGGCAAGAAGAGGTTGTCCAAGGATGATGGGCACCTCCATATCTTCTTCCATATCTACAACAACAAAATCGCAAGGAACAAAGAGATTACCTACTTGTAGAGGCACGTCTTCCACGACTCCAAGAGGAAAACGAACTGATCGGTCGGCTAATTGGAGAGACATCCTTGTATCCTTCAACTCTCCAACTCCAATTTTGTCGAAGATCGACTTTGGCATAAGGCACACTCGCTCCCAAGTCGCATAATGCTTTCTTGATGCTCGCTCTCCCAATCTTGCATGGAATAGCAAACTTGCCCGGATCTTTCATCTTTGGTGGTAGCTTGTTGAGGATGAGAGCGCTGCACTCCTCCGTCAAGGTCACCGTTTGGCATTCATCGATTCTCCGCTTGTTACTAAGAATATCCTTCAAAAATTTAGCGTAAGAGGGCATTCTAGTCAAAGCATCAGTGAAAGGGATTGTTACCGATAGTTGTTTGAGAAGCTGGAGGAACTTAGCAAATTCCCTGTTTTCTTTGACCTTTGCAAGCCTCTGAGGAAAGGGAACTGCATGGTAGGTCGTATGGGGGACTGCGGCTGTGCCTTTCTCTCTCTGTCTGTCTGGCGCAGGATCTGCGGGTCGCAGGTCGTCTTGGCGGGCCGCAGGTTCCTGGGCTGGAGGGTCAACAAGAACGGACCCGCTGTCTTCCTCTGCGACCACCCTCATCCCTGGTTCTGCGGGCCGCTGAACTTGGCTGCGGGCCGCTGAAACTGGGTCAGAGGGCGAATCAGCTGGCATTTCTGGTCCTTCGTAGTTGGTGCCGTTTCGAAACGTGATGGCATTGACGTCTGCCTTTGGGTTAGGCTCTGGTTGACTTGGAAACATGCCCGTTTTGGTCATTACTCCGTTCCCCGGTTGGTTAACCACGGAATTTTGATTTGCAAGTATTTGTCGGTTCCATCCAGATTGGTCTACCACTTGCAAGTATTTTTATGATGGTCTACCACTTGTCGGTTCCATCCAGATTGGTCTCTCATAAACTTGTCAACAACGATGCGGTGCTGCGAGTATTGGCTTGAGTTCGCTTGAAATCCACCCCCTCCGTTCCTATTCCCAAAAGATCCCGGATTCGCCGCTCCATTAGGGTTTGAGTATGAGAAACCCGCATGGTTGCGTGAATCCTTGTAGTTGTTGGTTGGTGGGAAATAGGTTGGACCATTGTTGAGAGCGCTAACCTCCTCCTCAACTGGCTCGTTCTTTTGGATTTGAGGGCAATCGGGTGCGAGATGTCCTTCCTCCGTACAAAGTTGGCATGCATGAACTTGGAGAAGTGGATTGCCCGTCTTCTCCGTCATCTTCTTGATCATGGCGGTGAGAGTGTCCAATTGAGATTGAACATGTGTAGACTTGTCCACCTCAATCACTCCTTTTTGCCTTGATCGCCCCGACCAATTGGTTTGAGCTTGAGCCAATCTCTCCATCAAGTTAATTGCATCATCGCATCCAAGATCCAAAAACGAACCACCTGCAGTATTGTCAACACTTTGACGAATTAGAGGAGTTAAACCATCATAAAAACAACTAATCAATCTACCATCATCAATTCCATGGTGAGGACACATTCGTTGGAGGTCCTTAAACCTTTCCCAAGCTTCACTAAGGTTTTCATCATATTCTTGCTTGAAAGTGTTTATTTGCCTAACTATTTGGACCGTTTTTTCCCTAGGGTAAAACTTGTCTAGAAAGGCCTTGGCTAAGGCATCCCAAGTCTCAAAAGGTGTGGTCTTGAAACCACCTAACCAAGCTTTTGCTCTATTCCTTAAAGTAAAAGGGAAAAGAGTAAGGCGAATTGTGTCATCTGGAACTTGATCGTAGTTGAGAGTTGTGCAGTTTTGTAAAAACTCCGTCAAGTGTTGGTTGGCATCCTCGAACGGGTCTCCGCCAAACATGTTCTGCTGGATGAGTGTGATGAGGCTAGGGTTGAAAGCAATGTCCCTAGCTCTGCCCGGATTTGGAGGTGCAACTCCTAGTCCAACATGAGTTGCAGCGGGGGCTGCTATTGTGCGAAGAGGTCGGTTCCTCCTCGCTTCCTCTCGGTTTCTGATCTCTTCCTCAATCCTTTGTTGTATTGCTTGTTCTGCCATCGGTTCTGTCTCGGTGTCAGAAATGTCGGAAGTCTCAGACTTTGGGTCTTCAATCGTGTCAGACCCGATTTCAGCGGCCCGCTGGAGGTTTGTGCGGGTCGCAGAAGCTGGTATCTGTTGGTTGTCTCCCGACGAATCCCCTCCTTTCCTCTAGTAAGTCTTGAGGACTGGACGGGCCGATGAGATCGCAACAGTCTTCTCTCTGCCTTTAGGAGCTTTTCTAGCGGCCCGCTGAGGATTTCTGCGGGTCGCAGAAATAGTCTGAGGGGAAGGCTGAGAAGCTCCTTCTTCACACGGTCTCGGTTTTCGCGCACTTGAGTTGTTAGTACTGGCTGGTTTCTTCTTTCCACGCCCACCTGCCAGTGTTCACACCTGTAGATTGAGAAAACAAAAATAATGTGAAGATAGGAAAAATCTAATTAATCAAAAGAAAATAAAACCTAATTATCGTCACCGTCCCCGGCAACGGCGCCAAAAAGCTTGATGTGAAATATCAACTCTTAAATTTATACCCAATTATACCCAAATTCAGTTGCAAGCGTACAACAATCGTCTAAGTATTATCGGGGTCGAACCACAGGGACGGAATATTCAACAACTAAGTAAATTAAACTATTGATTAACTAGATTAAAAGTATGTAGAAATAATTATTTGTAGCAGATCTAAAGTAAATATTTGCAGTTAAATAAATGTCCTAAATTAAGCAGTTCAATGAGTTAAAAAGATTAAAATACTAATTAAGAATTAGGAGTTGACTAGTAGCTAATACTTTTCAGTTTACTCCAGAATCAGCGGCCCGCAGAGATTATCTGCGGCCCGCTGAAACTCAGGTCGCTGACCCCTTAGTGGGTCGCAGAAGCCTGGGGTCATAGACAACCCGCAGAAACCACCTGCGGCCCGCTAGGTTTGGCGCAGACTCAACTTTTAGCATATTTTAATTGTTGTTTTGTGTAGATAATTAATCCTAACTAAGGTTCCTAAGTCCCACTTCCGTTTAAGGCCAGGTTACCTAAAGTTAACATTATTTGTCTCTAATTCAACCTAGATTTCAACTTCCGTTTCTTGATCTAAGTTAAACTAGTTTATGCTTTACGACCTACGACCCCCTATACTTCCGTAATCGGGAAGGGTTTCAACTTCCGTTTCTTAACCCTAGCATGACCCTCCGGCACTTACTGTCGTGTTTACCATACTTAATCCTAATCACTTAAGAACTTTTAAACGTCTCTTTTAACTGGTGCAAGCAATTCAACTTAAGCAATTCAGATAAAATAATCTAAGCAATTCAAACAAAGCATAAAACACAACATACAAACAAAGAAAATATAACTTAAAGCATATTATCAATCATAAACTTAAAAAGATTCACTACTATGGCCCCTAATATACGACTACTCACGAGTATACATCATAAAACAACAAAAGGTATCTGAATAATAAGAAAACATAAAGAAAGAAACAAGATTACAACAGATGGAATCCAGAATCTCCCTTTTCTGCTCTCTGCCACTCTTTCAGCGGGTTGCTGATGCTCCCTGCGGCCCGCTGAAAACCCTTGGTTGCTCTCTTACTTAGCAGATTTTACCCTAAAACTCACGAACCCCTTTTCTGATCTGCTCTGGTGTTTATATAGGCGTGGGATGGCTCTAAAACTGTCGGAGACGTGGTTTTGAGGCGCCGGAAATAGATATGTCGGTGTAGAGGTGGGTGCAGAACTTGGTCAGGCTATTTTGGGCTGTCGGTTGCTTCTTCTGCGGCCCGCTGTCGAGTCCTGCGGGTCGCAGAAATCTTCTATGCTGCCAAGTCTCACCTGCTACACGCTGAGTCTTCCTGTGGGTCGCACAAACCTTCGGTGGGCCGCAGATCATGATCAGACTTCGGTTTCCTCGCTTCAAGAGTGGCAAAATCACACAGATCCTGTACAAAATAAAAGTAGCCATAGCAGTACCTTGCTTCTAACCTAAATTAACAATTAAAACATTAGAAACGCACATAATTAATGAAATTAAGTCCTAATATAAGCGGTATTTATATGCATAATTCCCGCTTATCACTAAGTGGATCGACATCAAGTATCTTGTTGTTAGAAAGAAAGTCAAGAATAATATTATTGTCATACAACACATCAATACAAGAGCTATGTTAGCTGATTCTCTAACAAAAGCACTACCACCTACTCTCTTCAGAGAGCACGTAGCTAGCATGGGTTTGGTTAGTGACTTATGATGTTGTAATGAACAATAGTGTATTTAATTATGTTATGTATTGAAGCTTCATTTATGTATTGACTTTCTATGTTATAATGTTTGCTTATTTTTATGTTGCGCATTATTGTTTTTTAATATAAGCAAATATACTTATGAGGATCGAATGAATTTAATTAACCATTTGTTGGAAAGAATACCACATCTATAATTAATAGGGATCAAATAACATTAATAGTTATTTTGATTATATTAGTTTAGTTTGGTATTTCTAATTGAACAAGGTTTAAGTTTTATTGGCCAATTCTGAATTTGTGTTCTATTATGATATTTATAGGCCAAGTGGGAGAATGTTATAATTATTATGGCTTATAATTATAAATGTGAACCGAATCTATTTATTAAATGTAACTAATGGGTGCATTGAATTTTGATGGGAAATTTAATGGACCGGGTTCATTCAATATGTGATCCCTTTAATTACCTTAGTCATTATATACTAATCTCCTGTCAAAAGAAGGCACTCTCTCACTATTTTCGCCATTAAGAATCTGATAGGAAATATAGTAAAACGCCTCAAGAAACCATCAATCAGACTAAGGGAAATTGAAGAAAATTCACATATTCCGCCTTACGCCATGTCTTCCCTTCAGTCCTGTGAGTTTATTTATGATTTCTTATTTTATATGGATTACGTAATTATTTCTGGGCATTAATTAATTAATATTATAATGAATAATATTTTTACGCCTACCATCTAGAAAATACATACCATTCCGTTTCCAAGAGAAATAAAAGTACTACAATAACAACACAAATAATAATATAAAAATTCAGATTGAAACAGTTATGATACTACTTAATTTTTTTTTCCCAATATATCATAACAAAGCATTTATTATACTTGCAATCATTCTTTTTTCTTCTTTTGAAAAAAGTGTTTGGGCTACAGATCTTCATTAATTAATAGGAATCAAGTGCTATATCCCTAACCACCACAGGTGCCAGCAGTGGTACTAACAAAGACATTTTAAATAACCATATATATTTCAGCATCAAATTTCATAAGTTTATGTGAAGAGAGGTCTGACCTGCACACACCATAAACTAGGTGACTTGTACTGGTAATACTAATAATAAGCTAGGTAACATGTCATATTTATCTATTGACATAGCTTTTGCTCCCCACCAACCAGCAACTGCCAAAATAATTGGGATTCTGAATTATAAATGAGCACTGTTACATGTTAGAACAGCATAGTTAAAGCAACAAGCCAAGTCACATTATAATAGCCTAGTCCTACGGGCCCCTTTTCAAAAATTAAAAAAAAAATAGTATAGTAGAATACTTTGTTCGTGACAAGTTAAACAATAATAGTATAGTAGAATACATGTGTCCCTTGGTCAGAGGTTAATTTTTTTTTTTAAAAAAAAAAAATCTGCCAGTACATGAATTACTCAAAAGAGTAGGTATAAGTTTTTTAAGTTTTGCGAGTACAAAAATTATTCAAAGAGTTGACACGTGCAGGGACGGACCCGTTGAACTTTTTGTTTATGATGAGATTATATCAAAGTTTTCAAATAATCTCTTTAACAAATATTTACTTATTTAGTTTCTAACAAGCAATTTTCCATATAAAAGAGTAATTACTTAGTACTATTTTTTAATTTTCAACGCATGTTTGACTCTGTCCCATTACTTTGCCAACCAAAAAATTTGGAAATAATGGTTTGCAAAATCATCAAATTAAGTAGAATCTTTTTCCAAAATTTTTTTCTTTCATTTGATAATGAAAAAAATTATGTTGCAAATTAAGTTCTTATCAGAAAAGTTAGTAAAATGCTGTCAATGTGGGGACTTCTACATTCTACCAAGCAGGTTGAGGGAAAAAAAAGGAATATTTTTTCGAATTTTTAAAAACTGTTATTTTTTAACGGTTCAGAAAAAAGTGAGACTAGTAATTTTCAAAAATTTCAAAAAAATAGTAAAAAAAATAAAAAAATATATAAAATTTGGTCAGCAAGGATATTATAATAGCGAAATTATATTGGACGGTTTGAATCGATCATTTTGAAGCAGATCAAAAAATTTGAATTAATATGCACGTACATTAGTCACCATATGTTTTCTCTACTGTGTTTTTAGAAGTTCTTTATCTCATATTCTCATTTGAATTGTCTTATATATATCATAGTTGACAACTAATTATAGGGCTGTCAATGGGTACGGTACGGTACGATAGAAGGTATTTTCATACCCACACCCGTTAAAATTTTCTTTACCCGTACCCTACCCACACCCGTTAAGAATTAACGGTAAGGGTACGGTAACGGTACATAATGGGTAATAATAATATTATTAATTTAATAAAAAATATATAATGTTCTAAATAAATATCAAATAAATATATGGATAAAGTACAACATTAGATAATACTTTAGATATAAAAAAATATATCATGAAATTTATTCCCATATCAATAGAATTCAAAAAAATCTATATAACTAATTATAAATTATAATATAATAGGGTACAAATTAATTTTTTCATCAACATACATTAATTTGGATGAAGATGGAAACAAATAACATATTTATGAAATATACTAATAACATGATTATATATACATATATTTTTGTAAAATTTTACCCGTTAGATAATGGGTACAAAATAGCCCTTACCCGTACCCGTACCCAATAAGTTAACGAAAAATTTTCTTTACCCGTACCCATACCCGTTAGTCTAACGAAAATAAAACCTTACCCATACCCGCCTTATCGAATGCGATACGGGTAGGGTAAGTGGATAAACGGGTTTCATTGAAAGCCCTAGATGAAACTCTTCGCTTCACAGAAAATCAAGCTTCGGCATTTCATTCCTTTTAGTTGAAGCAATATATACTCTCTCCTATAAGCGCAAAGTAATATTTATGCGTGCAAGTTTAACTCAGGTAACATTCTGTTTCCTTTGTTCGTTTTATTTGCATTTGGCAAATTTCATTAAATTTGTAAAAGGCTATTTATAATTGTTTAAGATTCCAGGTACTGACTTGATAACTACCTTAATTAAGTTCTCGTAACTTTATGTAAAGCGGTTTGCTCAGTACAACACATGGCTTCCTCCATATGCTAGGTGACCTGCTAGATTTAATTTATTAGTAGTTAAATTTAAAACTTTACAATCAATGCCTTGTGCTCCCCACCAACCAGCAACTGCCCGAGTAAATGCGAATCGGAATTATAAATGAGTACTGATGCATGTTAGAATAACATAATTTAAGCAACAAGCAAATTTGCACCGTAGGGTAGTAATATTATTTTTTGCTGGCAAGTTAAACTAGATTTTCAGAATCTAACAAGTGTCTTCTGTCTAGAGGTGAAATCCTTGAATTCAGGAAATTTTATTAAATTGTATTGTTGTTAACCGGCTCATTAATTGAATTCTTGTTGCATTATTATAAACATTCAACTCATTATCAGCTGATTAGTCTACCAATAAAAGAAGAAAATAAATTAATGTTCGCTAAAAGGACAATTTGATTATTATTTTTTACAATATACCAAATACATTATACTTATTTGGTCCAAATTACAAGCTAATTTGTAAGAATACGTTATACTGAGTAACTATGGTGATAATTTATACACAATTCTCATCAACCCCCAACAAATTCTACACTTTCTCGTTTCCACTCAATTGTCAAAATCACTTTTCAATTTTCAAAATCACTTTGATTTGAATCACATGCTCGAACCATTTGACCTTTGTTTTTCCTTGATCTTTTTCCCATTATGTAAGAGTTCAATTCTAGCAACGTTCTCCCTTGAGATTTTTTTCCGCTGCCGGAGCGAAATATTTCTAAAAATACATTCTAGCAAGCTCTTTGTAACAGTTACTTTTCGGGCCAGAATTATTCTCTTTTCACTTAAGATTCTTCTGCAACACACTACGTGACTATACATTTTGGAACTGTTTAAAAGTATCTCCTCATTTCCGTGAAATTAGATAGTGCCAAATGGAACTTTTTTTTTTATTATTATTACAATGATGATGCTGACTAATGACTGCCATTTGGAAGTTGATTTTTCAAGGTAACCATATTCCATCTGTTTTATGAATTGGTATAGAATAATTGCAAAAGAGACACTGAGGTAGAGGGTAGCAACAAGAGATCGTAGTTCTGTGCTTGGAATGAGAACTAAGAAGACTGCAATTTTGTCATTTATTCTTAAGTTATGGGAAACCAATATTTTTTAAAAATATTAAAGTATTTTAAGAGTGATTATGAGATGGACGATAAGTTTACGGAAAATGACTTAAAACGATAATAATGATAAATAAGTAACGTTAAAAATTTTAAAGGATATACGAGAAATTCACCCATTGAATAAATTGAAGATTAGATGACTGAGAATCTGAGCATTCTGTCTCCCGGGAAGTGACATTTACACAAGAAAAACAAAAATGCGACGTTTAGTTCCTTCGGTCTTTAAAATAACAAAATTTATGTTTTTAGGTACTCAACATTTCGGGTATGTTTGGCACCTCTGCGAACAGTTTGTTCGCGAACAAAAATTGGAGATGCACGAACCAAACGCGGAACAACTATTCCCTGTTCGCGAACTAGGGCTTGTTCCTAGTTCTAATTTTTTTGCGAACAACGAACAAGGATAGGTGGTGAACAAGCTGTTCGCGAACTGCTTGTTCGCGCTTGTCCGTGAGTTCTACCAAACATACCCTTCATATGAGTGCTTGTACCATCACTCCATCAGCAAGGCGGCTTATAGGCTATGATTATATCCGGGCTTCTTACCATGTTTTGTGGATGGGCTTTTTTTTTTTTTTTTTTGCTGTATAACCCAAATCCAAAAGCAGAAGCCATTTTTTAGTTGTAGGCCCTTTTGCCTTTTATTTACATTTTAATTATGATTCTCGTCAGTTGAAACCTAATACACTGGATCAAAAAGGAACAGCACAAACTTTTTCAAACAGATTTTCTGATTTGTTTTAATATTATTTTTGGGATTATTGTTTATATATACTTATTTACTTTGATGCTAATGGTCACCCAAGATATTTTGTCAACAAGAGAAAATATCTTCTATGAATAGAGACTCACGTCACGTCATTCGTCGAACGTTGAATGAAAAAAATCAAACCTTAGACAAATTCAAATTAGTATAAAATGTTTGGGACAGAAATTTGATATTTAGATCCAAACTATATTAAAGCATAATAGACATATGATATGCTTTATAACTCGAGCATTTGACAATAATTATTTACTCTTTCTTTTTTTGTCATTGAAAGCCTGTAGGCATATTTATTTACTATTCAACTGGTGTTATATGTATATAACCCGAGCAACCTGAAGATACGAAAAAATTAACACAATAATCATCGCAAGAAAATGACATAGCTAACATCCCAGAAAATAACAAATCATACATATTATCTGTGAGTCATTGCTTTTGGCTGAAGCAATAAATATTATCTTCTATTACCAACATGGAATTTATTTGCGTCTAGGTTTATCTTGCATTCATTTTATTTATTTATTTGTACAAATCTAATCACTCAGGTTCTCTCTGCATTTATTTAAATTAAGCGGAATAAATGATGAAAATCAAAATATCCACATCTTTGTTAACTAAAAAAATTCATCAAGATATTCGTATTGGAATTTGAGATTATACACAAGAGATTGAAAAATTTAAAAATAAATTGAATCTTTCATTGCGATTGATTTCAGTACAGCCTATAAAATTGTCCTCGCTTCTATTGAAAACAATTAAAATTTAGGAGAAAGATACTGATGGAGATTTTGTTTCTTCCCAATATGACAATATAATTAAGGTCTTTACGAAGCACGAAGATTGAAAAGTTTGTCATATTGCACGGAAAATCTGAGATTAGATTCGAATCACATTAACTCTGCAGATAATTTCTTCCTACGCCAAGAAATTCTATTTGTGATATGGTCACTGGTAGGACTAAAAAATTAGTAGCTGGTGGGACAATAGACAAAATTTAATTGGAAGACATTGAATAAAGAGGAAAGAGAAAATAGAACCAGTATGATATCAAGGCGATTGTGAAAATCAAATTTGGGACATTTAGGGTAGACTAAATATTTTTTTATACTTTACTTAAAATGAAATTAAAAGTTGGTTGTTAAAGCAAAAATATAATATGACATTTTTTTATGCGTTACTCTGGTAAATTACTACATTATAAATTAATTTATGCTCTTTCTATTCAATCAGACGACTTAGGCATAATCTATCCTCTACTCTTTAGTTCTCCAATTTAACTTAATGGTGATTGGCGCATGCCACCACATGCGACCCGTCAAGGCGATGGCTAACCGCACTTCTGTCCCCAGAAAAGGAGTAATGGTGCTTGTCAATTTGCAATTAAGATTTAAGAAAATATTCTCCTGTTTCCTTAGATTACGAGTGCAAGAAAAGATTTCAGTGCTTGTGCTTCCAACCATTATCAATTTGTTCTTCCAGAAGGTCTCCACCACCCAGCCGTTTCTCTTCCGTGTATGCTTCATGCTTTCTACTTTAGTTTTACTTGAAGAGAAACGATCGAACAACTTGCCACATTGAGCAAACTGTAGAAAAATATCACCTATTGATTGCTTCCTTCTAAACCTATTTTTAATCACAAAATGAAATAATTAATAATTATTCGAAACAGATAACAACCCGTTCAAATTTGGGATAATATTTTTAAATTAATTACTAATTACCGGTTAGCTACTTCTCTTTATAAATCTACTTATATAAAATCAGCAGAGTTCCTACTCAATCCGGGAGTGAGGAATTTCAACCCTGATGCCTTGGAATTTTCCGACCATGTCACAAGTCAGGTCAATCTTGTTACCCTTCCTTTTAATCTAGCAAATAAAAAGAAGACATCAAATTTTAAAAAGAACATCAGTTAATAATATAATTAGATGAATATAAACATTGCCCAGCCCCATAGGCCATAGCTTACAAAATGAAGCATGCATCGTTTTTCTTAAAAGTTATGGAACAACTAGTACTAATCTCGTGCGTTGCGGGATTCATTCTTATACGAATATATTATTAAATGGTTGTGTGATTTATTTTACGCTATATAACCATAAAAATTGAGAATACCATTCATTATATGAAAACTGCCACAAAAAATCCTAAATATTATTTTTGCCAAAAAGATCACGCACCACAGAAAATCCGAGACACTGTTCTTACTACAGTCCTCCACGTGCATTGCACGCTGCCCCGAATTTATATAGTTATAATTATTATGCAAACTATAATTTTCTTTCTAGGTTAGTTTATTCAACGAATTTAACAATAAAATATAAGTGATACACGTGGCATCTATTTTTTTTTTACATTATGAAGTGCAAAAATATTTAAATTTCTTTATCGTACTTATATATAATTAAATAAGTTCTCTAATGATAGAAACACCAAGCCGGTCTTCAAAAAGTTTTTTTTTAGAAGAAAAACTCAAGAACCTTGTGGATAAAAAAAAAAAATACTTAATCATTAAAAAGGAGATTTTTTTTTTTTTTGCTTTTCATATAAGTGGTTATTTTGTTGGTCATGATAGCGTATTCCACAATTTGCAACAGAACATATCAATATAGATATATGACGTATTTGCATCTTGTACATGGAGAATGCCTCCTTATGCTGTGCACATGAAAACGATTTAACGGACTGATGCATGTCAGAATGTTTTAAAATACCCACAAACGTCTTAAATATTGGATACTCAAATCATAATTGGCAGGAGTAAATAAAAGAGCATCGAAGATATGTCAGTTTTTATCATTTTTAATTATTCGTAGCCAGCCACATGGCAGACTTTTGGTATAGCCTTTTTTTTTTTTCCTTTCATTTTCTTTTTTTGTGTCCGCATGTGTGCGGGCAATTTATTTATCTTATATGAAGTTGCCATGTACCTTCCTCTATTCCAATTTTAATTGATCAGTGCAATCGATTATTTAATCTATCAACTTTTGTTGATAAATCGTCATACATACTAGTGTTCAGGCACTAACGTATATATTGTTGTTTAGTTCGACGTTATCGTATATAATTTTCAACAAGTGTACTAGAATTATATTTTATTGTATGCAGCGGCTTCCAAAATATTTAGCAATCAATATTTTCAACATCAGTTGGCGGTCCGTGACAATGAGATTCTGAAAATATTATGACAAATTGTCGTAATTGTCCAGAAAATATCCGACACAACAGTTTTTAGTTGAAAGTCGGATCACTAATTGACAATTTGTCTTGATGATCTAGATTCTATATTGTTTTTTTTTTTTATCTCAATCAAAACAAAATAAAAAATTAACAAATAATTATATGCATGTGTTACATATATGGATATAGAGCCATTATTATTATGACATGAGTATCGTTTTGTGATGTATCAAGAACCACTATTGTTAAACCGCTCAATTATTCATAAATAATAAAATTTACAACAAATCTTATCAACTTTCTATATTTGTGCAACATACATGGAGCCTACAATTTCGGATTTCAAATGTAAAGTTAATTTTTATGAATCTCAAAACAGTAAAATAAACAATCACAAGTGATTCCTCCTATATATATAAACTATATTTTCTATACGACCTATAATGAACATTGTATCATAATCATAAACTTAGAAAAAAATCTTAACCTCTAAATACATAACATTAAGCTTATATTGATAATAATATGCCTGAGTAGATATTTTTAGTTCGTGTCAATCATGACTATTTTTGTGAAAAAATTTCAAACATGTGTTCCAATTTCAATATGAAATTGTTTTTAAACCTTACATTTGTTATACTTAACTAATTTCTTTTGGAATCATACTAGTAAGCTTAAAATGTGTATTAAATAGTATATATCTAGAGAATGGCTACAATTATATGTGTTCCAATTTCAATATGTAGAGAATGCTTTATGAAGCACATATTATCGGAATTTTTGCGACCATATCTCTGTTTTTTATTTTCATGACTAATTTGAAATATTTAATGTGGTTTTCATATTGAAATCTCGTTAAAATTCAAATCCTATAATTTTTTTAAAATTTTTACTAATTTATTAGATTTTTGGAAAAATGTTGTTATCAGATGATTCATAATATTTTGATCAAGCGATTTTCAACAAATCTTTAAAAATTATAAATTTTGGTTACTGATGAGTGTTCTACCATGTTGATAGAATGTTTCAAATTAGATCAATTTGAAATTTAATTGGTCGTCCATCATAAAGTCAATAAATTTCAACTATAAAATATGCTTCTATTAAAAAGCGATCGAAATACATTCGAATTCAAAATTTATTCCGAATTGAAAACCATGTATAGAACACTCTTAATGAAAATAAACATATTATTAACAATTTAAATATAATATTTTAATGCTGAATTACTAAGTACAGTCTTATTCTAAAATCAACAAAATAAACCAGTAATATTTGGTAGTTATATTATTAAAGCGCCACTACAACAGATTAGAACACTGATAACTGTGGTATTGTGCCTGATGTTCTCCAGATATTTTATAAGCATATATAGTAATATATTTCAAAAATCAAAATCAACATTTAAGTGACATTTCTAAAGAAAATTTCTTCTTAACGCTTCCATAATTTGTAAGTTTTCTCTCATAAGTGTCTTTTGGTCCTCATTTCAACTATTAATACTAATTAATAATGAGGTAAACTAAAATCAGCCACGACGGACATATGGACTCGTCAGTCGCGATTATATCTAAATTTTTGAAGTTTTATTGGCTAATCTGAACCGTTAAATGTGTTCTCTATATTGAAATCTCATTGGAAATCAAAATACTACATTTTTTTTCAAAATTGTTTAGTATTTTTTTGGTATTATACAAAATTCTTAATCTAAACAATTCTGGACCTTCAATAACAACGAGTTTTAAAAATCTAAAAAAAATTCAAAAAATTCAGAAAAATATAAAATTTGGTCTCCAATGAGATTTAAATATGGAAAAAACATTGAACGATTCGGATTAACTATTGGGACCTCGAAAATTGAGATATAATTGCGGCTGGTGGGTACATCCATAAGTCGTGGCTAATTTTAGTCTACCTCGTTAATAAATGCGTAAGGTGTGCGAACTATCCTAGATTGAGAGCTTGCAGACTAGATTCATCATGTAGACAACAATGAATAAGCTCCACTTTTGAAGATTTTTTACTTCGAAGTAGAAACTTGATGTACGAAAGACAATAGCATAATATTCGGAAAATTCAAATATATGTGCTTTTAAAGTCTATTCGAAATGGAAGTACAAGTGCACAACTTATATATACAAAGAGACTTCATATTCCAATCGTACCGCATATTTCTTTTTAAGTAAAACTGGAAGCTCAATTAAACAGCCAGAGAGAGGGAAAATAAAAATAAAAAACAAAGAAATCCACCCTCAGCCTCTTAAATTCAGTAACGGCAGCCTCAGAAACTACTTTACCACTCCCAATTTGTATTGTACATTTCAAGGCGATCATTTAACGAGAGCATGAAAAAGAAAATGCTCGTACACTCCATAATGCTCTGTTTCTCGCCACTGACAAGTGGTCCCATCATCGCAGGCTTCTCTAGTCGTTTATATTCACGGTAAACAAGTACCATTGAAATCAATTAGGATCCGAAATGATATTTCTGATTCTCTAGACTACCATGCCCAAACAGTGATCCTTTGTGAACTTTGATTCTGTTGCTTTTTCTGTTTCTGCTTTTCAGAAGAGTGTTTCCATCCCTTCTCTTTTGCCTCATCGATCACAATCTGTTCGTTTCGGCATTCCTCGCTACAAAATGGTGTGTCACCTCTGTAACAAAAATTATCAAAACATTTAACATCAAATAAATCGATACAATAATCTGATATCAAGAAAATATGCAAAAAAGAAAAGAAATTAGACATATGCAGTTACCTATACATAAAGATGTCTCTATTTCTCGAAAGGAGCTTCTTGCATAGGAAACAAGTGTCGAGGAAGTGATGTTGCTCTCCGTCAATGTCGGACGGTTCGCAAAATATGCTAGAACCCTTCCTGCCTTTAGGAGTTTGCTTGGATGAGTGAGAGGCTTTCACTCTGTCGCCTGAGAAGCCGACCTCTAGATCAGAGACATCATAAAGATCATAGGAGGAAGATGAGAAAGAAGATGTGTATTCCATTTTACTTGTTTCCGGTTTTGAGGTTGTGTTTTTCTTTCCTTTGATGCTCTTTTGGTTCTTTACTGAGGAAGATATGGGGCTTTCAAGTCTGAAATAGGATGGTGCGAAGGAAAGAAGAAAAGGGTATATAAAAGGGTGCTTGATAGCGAGATGGAGAGAATGAAAAAACAATTAAGGGGTTTTTTTATGTAGGCTGCGTGTAGCATAAATAACAGCATAATTGCTATTTATAATTATGTAGGCCTTTTTAATTATTAAGGATAATTTATCATTGATTAAATTTGTTTGATGCATCTAGATGACTATCGTTGCTCTTTGTTACATGTCTCAATGACAATATAAGCTATTGAATGATATTATTCAAAAAATAGCATCGATCCATAGACTATTGATTCGCTTTTAGATGATTTTAAATTTTTTATACTTAAAAACCTCAAATAGACTACCGAAATCAGATAACTCAATTTACACATAAAAATCATATAGGGACATAACAGTTTAAATATTTACTAATTTATTGATGCAAAAATTTTGTCGATATTAGATGCATTGCTTACAATTTTTAATCAATGATTTTTCATTAAAAAAAAAATGTTAGAAAAGTTTTTATATTCGTATCACATTGAGAATCATAATTAAGTTCAACAATTGAAACTATATTACGGATCACTGTAATCTACTATTTTAATTATTATATTCAAATAAAATAGATATTACATTCATTTTAAATTGATGCGCTAAGACCAGATTTCTTTTCTTGCCCATCACTTTGGTCGCCGTATTCATGGGTATGCCAAGTCTTCATAGGAAATTGAATAAAATCAAGTTGTTATGAAGAGTGTTTATATGTATTATTTAGTTGAATCCACTGGCCGAGAATAGGCAAAACCATCAAATTTTGAATTCTCCAAAAACTATCAAAAAGTGTTTAAATCACTGGTCCCACTCTCTCTACCAATCAATACCGTTGCTTGTTTCGTTTGTACAACTTTAATTTATTTCAGTGGATCCATAATTCCTGGTTCTGGTGGGGCTCTTTCCTTTCTTTTCTTTATGGATTCTGAGTTTATTTATGTGATTAAATAAAGCAAATAGTGTATCTGGTCTCTGGTCTGGTTGGCCGGTTTGGCGCTTAATCATTGCTGGTGATGTTGACAAGGTATATGATACAACATTTAGCTAGCAAGCTAAGATATTTAAAGAGTATTTTTTATATTATTTTGAGGCTTGAATATAACGTTTCTTGCGCATGAAGGAGCAATTTATAATTACCCTATTTCACTTCTCTTTTAGAACACTTGAAGTTTTAGATATAGTGAAGTCTCATAAAGAAAAATTATTATTGAGATCATATGGTCTGATGAGAAAGTTTTAAATTCTTTCATTTTATTAATATCTCAATCATACTTTTGTTTTTTTTAATACAATTTAAATTTAAAAGATAAGATAAAATCTTTATATGAGGAGTTTTTAAGGCCTATGCATCATCATTATATATATATATATATATAATTTTGGTTAGTAAACGGTTCAAATTGGTTATTTGGGATTCAGATTTTAAAAAATCAGCCCGTAGTAAATCGGTTTGTTTTACTTTGCAAATCGATATAGATTTTCCCAATAAATATTAATATAAAAATATGGAACTTGCTTGAGATTCTAATTAGTAAGTAGATCAAATTGAACAACTTAATTTGAAATTTTGAATTTTAAAAAATATAGACTTAACAACAACACCATAGACTAACACAAAATACCACAAAAGGCCCTCTCGCCACCATGTTGCACGCTGCTGTCTACTCGGATTTTATTTAACTTAATTTTTGGAGTTCCAAATTCTAATCATCATATATAAGACTAATGCAGATCTAGTAGGTTGATTTAGGAACATTACCAAATGTTCATATTTAGATATCACCAGCGGTTGGATTTGATCCGTTTATAAATCAGAATCTGAAGTAACATCAGATGTATACTCATTCTCTGCAGCACGTCAGTCTTGTCTGACATATTATTAAGACCTTGTCAATGTATGGACATCAAATAGTACTTATGGTTTCAAGTTGGACTCAAATTATTGTATCGCTACACCACAACGAAAATTTGTGTGTTCGAAAAGAAAGGATCAAACAATTAATACCAATACGTCTATCAAGAAATTTAAATGCGTGAATGTTAAAGTTTGAAATTTGCCTGAATATGATTGGTTTTAGATATCGGACATTAAATTGACTGTAGTTTCAAAGTTCAAATCTAGTTATCTCTAAAAAAATACCAATTGCAACATTTGAAAGTGTAGCCATAATTTTAAATTTAATGATAAAATTTCCTAAATTATTTAAATTGGTTAAATCCAAAGATTATAAGTAGAAAACCTTTTACTCATTGGGGAAAAGAATCGACTTTTGATTTGTCTATTTCCCTTTTTGAGAAACTTATCTCAATATTTTAAATTTTAAAAATCCAACAGCAACATGGTTATTCACGAACTCACAAGTTCAATTTTTATAAAAAGTTTTTCAAGTACGGAACGAAGGAGGCCAATCTAAAAACAGAAATGATAATTGCAATCCAACAAAATGTTATCCAAGCCTAAAAAAATTAAGTGAACATATACTCATATAAAGTGAACATATATGATAAACAAAGTGAACATATTTATTGGATACTATTTTAGTATTGTTGAATGAATAAAAACTAGATACTCCTTATTATAACTAACTGAACACTTATGCATATTAGACATTTTCTTACGAAAACAAACTGAACATTTAGGAGTAAGAAGCACACAGAAAAGATGGAGATGGAGAAGAACAAGACCAAAAGGAGGGAGGTAGGGGAGGGAGGGAGGCGAGAGCGCTAACGAGAGGGAGGGGCGTGAGAAAGATGAGAATGGAGGGACAGATTACGCTGAAAGAAGGATAAAGAAGAGTTTGGATGACATGGATGATATTTGGATGGATGACAAGAAGCAATTACCATTTAAAAATGTATATGACAGGAACACGTACTTGAAAAATTTTCCGCAAGTCTTAATTCATACATAAGCTGTATAAATAAAAAATAATGTACATAATGTCATAAAAACTACAAAAGTTATATCTGATTACTAATAAAATAGAAGTATTAAAAATATCGTATATGTTAATTTATTTTTAAATCATAAACAATATATAACTAAATGAAATATTAATAATGATTTTGGATTTATTGATTATAACTTATATAGTAACATGTACAAAATAATTTTTAACGGTATCCTTAATCGCTCACATTTTTTTTTCTTTGTTGTATTTTTAGTTTACCAATAACGAGGAAAAAAAATTTCCTTTTCGCAGCCCACTTATCTAATACTGTACGGATTAGATAAACCACATATATTCACTGCTCATAAAAACTTTAACTGCAAAAAAGTTGGAATACGCACTCAAAGTTATAACCCCATCCCCCCAAAAAAAATTATAGCCCACATAGACACAAATATTTTTTTATTTTATGCATTTATAATTATTAAAGCTGCATGCTGATGATATTTTACAGTATTTGGACGAACAAAAATGTTGCATTGTTTTGGAAATCAACAAGATCTAACAGGAAGAACTTTTATAACTAGAAAATTCCCATTCTGTTAACGTTTTGTCCGTATATTTCTACAAACAACTTTTTTACGAAAATAAAAAGAAAATATTTGCTGCAATAAAATAGTATTGATGCTAAATTGTTGGCATTTTGCCGGCCTTGAAAAGAAAAAAAGAAGTATTCATGCTACCTTGTGTGGTCATTTACCACCATCCAATGATCCACGAGACCTCTACATAAAAATATGTTATTCGTGGAGAGACGGGGTAAAAATGAGAAAATAATATTAAATTAGCATGGACAAATTTAATTTTATAACGAATAAAATATACTGATAGTTATAAACGTTACAAAATCTTTTTAAGGATGCCTGGCGCCTTGTGCGGCCTTGCTGTTCCCTTCACTTTATAGGAGCGTGGCCACTTAGAATTTCAAGAAACGAAACTAAAAATAAATTAGTCGGATGAAACCAAAACCTAAAAAAGCATCAAATTAATTACAAAATAAATGACCCATCAACCAATATCTGGGCAACAAATGTCGATACATTCCATGAAGATGTACTATGTAAGACTCACAAATCTAGAGAATCTTTTTCTTTCATCTTTTATTAGGAGGTGAATCTAGAGGAATATGAAAATTATTAAGTGCATAGGTGAATGGAGCCAGCCTTGCTCGGCTGTGCTGCTGAGTGGGACACGTGGAAGGTTGTGTCAGCACACGTGTGTCCCCTCATCAACCAGCATCTCGGTGCATGGCATGTTGGGTCGCCAGAGATGGGTTTAGAAGAACAGGAGTTGTGTCTCTAAAATTAATTGTGTATCAAATATTGTAGTGCTCTTAGGTGGTAACTTCTGTCAAATGCGCTGACATCACTGATTGCATTTTCTTTATTACGGTGTGGAGAAAAGTAGAAAGCAACATTTCAGGAAGTTAGATACCAATTTTATTGACAGTATTCGGTGGCTTGGAATGGTTATAAATTACAATCGCTGTAAACAACATAGTGTCTTTAGTTTAACTAAGAACATTTTTGCGCCTTACAGGAGGAAAGGTGGTTCCATCTATATGAGCAATTGAGATTCTCTGGTGAACATTTTAATAATTTTGACAGTATCTTATAACAGGGAAAAACTGTGCTGGAAAGAAAAGACGTAATATGTACTAGGTTTGATACTTAAATATATAATTTAGCATTCCTGTTTGTCACATATACCATATTTTCATTCATTTGAGCATCACATTGAGCTAATTAAAATATATTATTATGCTGACAAAGCATTTGTTGCTGATGTTTAGACGGAAGAGAAAAATTTGCTAATTTTGATTAGTGATCACTATTTTAGGTCTGATTTGATAATCAAATACGAAATATATAGCAGTCGTATTGATAGTTAGCAGCGGTATTTTCAGCATGGCTCAATTGAGGAACTTCAGTACTAAACGGCATACAAATTTGTGCCACAATAATTAAAAAAAAATAAAAAATAAATTCAAGGGGCGGGTATGCTGGCATAGTGGCTCTGGTTCTGACTTCTAAATTGCCAGGTCTATATTGGTAAAATGTGATGCAAATGTGCATTGTTACTGAGAAATACATGCAATTCCTGTTATTTAATTAAGAGGAATTCAAAGTCAGCTATGAAAATTACAGCATTAAGCAAATTTATTACCGTTGAACTGGAAAGCTGTCTGATGTGATGTTAAGACCCTTTCTCCTTTGCTTACTTATTATAATACATAAATAAGATTATAATACATAAATAAGATTACATTAAGCTATTATTAGATACAGAAAAAAGAAATTTGACGAGTATAGTTAAAATTTGAGGAGGACAAACAAAGTATTATCAATATATAAATTCGGGGTGGTATTTACTGTGGTTAGCACAGTAACTTGCGAGGATCTTCTGTGGCCATTCGGCTGGATTTTCTGTGGAGCATGATTTTTTGTCTGGATTTTTTGTGGCAGCTTATGTATAATATTTCAATAGTATTCTCAATTTTATGTCATTTTTTGTATAGTGTTCTAAATTTTATAAAAAAAATTATATGTGCGGTGTTCGCTCTATAGTTATCGATCTTGACCACACGATCGCTCATTTCATTAAGAAATCATTTAATAACATATTCGTATAAGAATGAATCGCGCAACGCGCGAGATTAGTACTAGTTTATTATTAAGCACGGACATATCGAAACAATATCCGCCGGTGAATTTAAAACTGTCACCATCTAAACCCAAATTGGTTTGAGAGTTTAATAGTGTGGTTCAGAACTTCAGATCTGCTTTTGCATTCATTATTGAAAAAGATCTGCGTTTGTATTAATTTATCTATCTTTGTGTTAGCTCAAAGAACATAATTTTTGAAAAATACATAAAGAAATTATATTGCTCGATGGAACTTGTTTTAGTATGGCTATAATATTTGTTCCGTCTCATCAAGTATAACCTGAATATTATAAGAAAAGAGAAACAGTGTGCAAAGCAGGTCATGGTTTTAAGTGACTGAAGAATAAAAATATAAAGCCATTAATGGAATAGGAGAAATATAAATAAAATACTATTATTTAAAAATTCATTCAAGTAATATATTTTTGGGTCCCTTTCCATCATTTTCAGAATGAAAGGGAAAGAAAATGCCTTCCGGCGCCAAGTCATGCGGCCTTATTTTAAGTCTAAGTGACAATTACGTGCATTGGCATAATTTTTTATTTACGGCACTCCCACATTGGACGCTTTCTAGGAAAAGCTAATTAGAAAGTTGAAAAAGAATAAAAAGAGCAAAGTGAAAAGACAGGGAGAGATCAGAGAAGTGAGTGACCGTGTTATAGACGGTCACATGTAACTGTGTGCCTTTTCCTGGTTTCTTCATTTTTCTTTTTTTTTCCCAAGTGGTGGTTGCCAGACACAGACAGACAAGAATTTTGTTACATTACATATGTTGCAGTTCTGTGAAGATTATTTTACAATTACAAAATATAGTCCAAAATGAGGTAATTGTTTAATCTTCTAACCAGTTCAATTTTTTCCCCCATAGAATACTTAACTTCATTTACTTTTCGCTTGGTTAGGTGAAAAAGATCCAAAGAGCTAATTGACTAGGGGAAGATATTCTTTTCCTGCAGTTTGATTCTCCAGTCAAGTTGATTGAGAATAAGGTAAGACGGACTTTTGAGTTAAATAATGGTATTATATTTAGCACACCGATTAGTTAGTAACTTAGTACTATAATAGTAAATTTAAAATTTTAAGATTTTTAAAAAATCATATCTAAATAGATTAGCCGATTAACATTTAGCAATATTGTACTTGTTATTTTTAAGTATTTTTCTACTGTCTTTCGGAAGAAAAAACATTTATATTAAAAGGATTTAGAATTTTAAATCAATATTTTTTATTCTCGATTTTAAGAAAATCTAAAAAAAATTTAGAAATAATAAAACTTTGTTTCCAGCAGAAGTTTGATATTTTTAGCATCTGAGGTCAACTGTTTGAATCTTGAGGAATAAGATTTTATACAGTAATATATCAATCGACACTCTGGATAATGTCATAAATTCATAACGTCACTCTGAATATTTCTCACAATTGACAAAAAAACATAAGCTTCATTCCAAACTCTTGCATAACGAAATTTGAATCAGAGTATCTACGTACCAATTCTGAGATATTATTTTTCCCAACTCATACACATTTGAATATTTTTTTTTTTTACAATTTGTATCTAATGGAAAAGAGAACCTAATATAAAAAAAATAAATTTCTATACTCTCCTCTTCATGTAAAAGAAGTTTGAAAATTGAAAATGTCCAAGTTTAATAACAGAATCAAAGTGAATGGATGCTAGAAACAAATGGGTTCATTAATTTATTTTCTTACGAATTAAGAGTGAGGGTAAGATGCTCATGTTCATATACAACAAAAGTTGAACGACAAAAATGTTGGAATAATTCTATTTAAACGAAGAAAACGGGACAAAAATAAATTGATTTCGAAATTCGAAGGAGAAATAAATAATTGTGGAATTTTCATGTAAAACATTTAACACGTTCAACGGAGGCGCTAACAATATAACTTTGGCATGCATACGTTTTGCATGTCATGCTTGCTTTGATCAGATCAAGTTCCGTTGGTGCGCATCCGGATTTTGTAAAAACAATGCGCTCATATATTTTTAGGATTGGGCAATTTCTCTTTTTTTTTTCAAAAATAAAATAGAAAAAAGGTTCTTAAAAGGTTGAAATTGTTGATAAAATTTCTTTTCTGCTTTCTTCTAAGTTTGCGTCACGTTAGATAGCGTACAGTATTTGATCATCCAACTGAAGCCCTGGTAGTTATCTACGAATTAATAATATGTGAAATTCGATATTACTGGTTCAATACTGTTCTTTTGAATAAAGTATTTGAAAAAATGCAATGCAGATGTCGTTATCAAAGCCGCCATACAATTTATTGCCTACTAGAATTATTTAAAAATATTAATAAGTAATTTTTTTTGGAAGATAACATGGGCAAGTCTTCTAACTTATTTTGAAATTATATGTCACAACTGCGACCTTCCTTAAGACGCAGTGTTCTTTGTCATTAAATCAAGAACTGGTTCTCATAAGTAAATAATTTTAATAAACAATCTTACATTTGGCAAATATTTAACATATATAAATATCCTTTTTAAACAGTAACTAACTATACAATAAAAAAATAAAATTTGCATAAGCGAATGGAAAATATTGGATAATTTAGGAGTTTTATTGTCCCTGATATTTCATTAGACTGTAGAGATATGCATAAGATTGAGCCGGTTATTTTAATGGCGGATGCCGATGCTTGTAATCTGGAAATTTAACAAAATGCTGGCTTTATAAAAGGAACGGCATGTGATAAACTATAAGCATGTTTCCCCAATGATAATTACTTTGTATTGCACAAGTTTTGAAGCATGCTTTTGGCGTCACTGATGAGGTATAGGAATCCGATTATGCTGTCGCGCGACACACGGTGTAGCGCACCCTTCAGCTGTTCGATTTTGATCGGGTGGTTCATTTTTTTTCGGGCCTATCAATCTGTTACATTCACGGGACTTCCTTATTCATCAGATTCAGATCAGACGGTCAAAAGCGCGCTACACACTCGCGTAACACCTGAGGTATAGGAGTCCAAACTTTACAAGGGTTCCCAACTTCCCATAAAGTGGACTCACTTTTATTGGCTGCTTTAGGCTCAATGTTTGTGCTCGCTAGCCTCCAAAACTTAAAAAATAACCCGGCTTTTAAGGTGCATGTGATCCCAGATGATGCATGGAAGTCGATTGTGTGGAGTAATGATTTCATAATACAGGGTCGTAGAAGTTAATGCCATCTTGTTCAATGAAAAAATAAAAAAATATTAACAACACAATTCTTGCTCATTAAAAAAAGTTAAAATTATCAACAACATAATTATTCAATAATTTCTATAATTTTATTACATACTAAGATGAAATAATTTTAGAAATGAAAAACTTTATAGACATTTTGGTAATATATTTGATCGTTTGTGGATCAAATTTCATGCCAGTTTTATTTATATCTGATCAAAAGTAGAAAAACATAGGTTGTGCTTTTCGACTCGATAAATAATAAATTTATATCAAATTTTATCGATTTTCATATGTATGATATGAACGTTGTATAAACAAAGTTTCATGCTTCGAACTTTAAGATTATAAATTATTTTTAACGACTCACAAAAGTTTCCAAAGTAATTTTCATCGCTTCACTCTTACAAAAATATGGGAAACTTAATGTTCTATAAATTCCGTCCAGGGATTAAAAGTATTCAAAAATATGTGTTTGCCAATTTTCTTAAAAGCAGTCACATTGGAAATTATATTCGTAATTTAATTTAACCTAAATGTGAAACATATTTAACTCGGTCATATATGATCGAGATTTAGCTTAATATGGAAAAATAACAAATCATTGACATGTCGCGAACAAAAACATTTTCTCTAGGTTTGTCTTTCCAGTCAACTTGCCTTTATGCATATTTTGTTAGAACGGACTTGCATTTGATTTTTCAATCGATGTGCCGGGAAAAAAAAAAATGATAGTAGAACATTACAACCTTGGTAATGATTAAATTTGATGGTAAAATTATATAATCTCAGTGGTATGTAAAAATAAAATCATGGTAGGAAGAACATTGAGGTCATACCAAACACTAGAAGAAAAAAAAAAAAAAAAACTTTCTTTTCTCAAGCAGAATATAATTGCTCATAGATTGCTAAGTGTAATTTGCAAAGACAGAGAAGGTACAATTCGATTAATGTTCTAAATGTTGGATTGTATGTATCTGGCAGATAAATGTAAATACAATCAAATATTAACAGTTCAGACGAAATGTCAACGACAACAGCAACATACAGTCTAATTATTTTTCTTTTAAGAAAGGGACATAAACGAAAAAAATAGTTTCTTTCTCATAGAAATGAATGTGATTATCTATTTTTATTTATTCGATTGCAAAAATATAATAATATAAAAGCAAGTTCCGTTCTTCTTTCCCTTCAATTTACAAGATCCTTAAAGTTCAAATGATTTTAGTGGTTCTATTTTGTTCGCTAGTATATTTTGTTTTGATAAAGAATGGTTCTAACCAGGGGCGAAGCTACATTGCCTTTGGTGGGTCATGGACCCACCTCAAAAAAAAAATTCACTTGATATTACACTCATTTGTAAATAAAACAAAGCAAAAAAAAAAGTCAAGGACCCATCTCAAAAATTTGAAGGACTCAGCTGGACATATCGCATTTGATTTGAATCGCATAACAACATCACACATGATTCAAGTCGCATTAGTTCCCGACGAATTGTCTTTTTTTTCTTTTACCGCAATGAATCTTATTAAGATAAATTTTAGAATAAAACTGCAAATGCTAGGATAAATGATTATTTGTAGTATATATGTATATATAGAAAAAGGTTTAATGAGATTACTATTGAACCTATTATGCAAAATTATCAGAAAATAAAAATTCAGTGAAAATTTTGTATTTTTTTATTGTCTTGACTATTTAATCATTGTTTTGTATATTGAATATATTATTTTGGATGTTATATAAATTAATTATTATTATTGGATATATTATTTTGAACCTATATATATGATTTCTCATAATTTTTTTATATTACATTATTATTATTATTATTATTATTATTATTATTATTATTATTATTATTATTATTATTATTATTATTATTATATGTCTATACTCGAATTTGGTGTTGTGCTGCACCATGTAGAGCAACAATCCATGTCCTGCAAAACCAATTCGTTGATTTACATTTGTTATAAAAAAATTGAAAAAAAATGAAAGATAACCATTAGATTGATTTTGAAAGATCTAGATTGTCGCGCTACACTGTATTGTGCTACACCAAATTTGCTTCCCTATACTAGATGTTATGTCATACATATGTTTTTAGCAAAAAAAAAAAAAAGATGGACCCTGCTGACATAAATTTCTAGCTTCGCCACTGAGTCTAACCTTTCACATTTGAAATTAAATATCTATAAGTGATCACAAGTAGAATTTCGAACCATGACTACTATCTAAATGCGTTGTCCTTTATCACTGGATAAACGATTAATTCTACTTCGATATTTAAAGTTTATTAGTATTATTGTTATATTGACTTTTATTTTTTTTGCAGATGTATGTTATAATTATTACAAGGATAATTTTATGATGGACATAAATTTCAAGTTGAACTTGATTCCGAATTATTCATCTCTATTTATAATTTAAAACGAACGATCTAAGTTTAAACTCGGTTGCAAAATTTAATCCACAGTAAAATTTGTCTTGTTATAATAGAGTGAATATTAATTTCGTATGATATTATGTCTCTTCCTATTTGAATTTTGTAGAAAAAAATGATTAATAATGAAATAAGCCGAAAATTCTGTAGTGACCATTTCCTGTCGATAAATTGCTATGAGCTGTTGAGCATTTCCAAAGTTTTTATGATATTGAAAAAAATATAAGTCGAAGTAAACTTTATTTTAGTAATAATTATTTGTCATAAACAGAGTTACTGGGACTACAAGTTTACACTATAATTTATTTTCTTTGGGGGGCAATTATTGATGTTGTAGGAAGCTTTTTATGCACATTGCTGGATAACTTTTCCACCAAAGGTTAGTTATGTGAAATAACAATACAATATGCAACTATAATAATCTAGTAATCACCCCCACGAAGTTTCCAATAAATATTTGAAAAATATTAATTCTCGGAGGAAGTGCCCGTAGGGCAGCTTGTTCAATTAGCAACCATGTACTGCCTCTAGTGTTTCTCATTCACCAGCAGTGACAACAGCACAAATCTTTTAAATAAAGTAATTAGTGGGGGGTAATTAGTGGAATGCTGGAATCAATGCAAAGGCCGAGGCACATTTTGGATTCGTATCATTATTTTAACAGATGTTTAGATTTGATACAAGTATAATAATTGATGGAATCTATTGGGCCTTGTAAAGGGGCACATTAGGAGGCACACACAAGCCCAAATGTTGAGATCATATATTATTATTTCCTTTTTGGCAGCTAGTGACCCACACAGAAAAACTTGCAAAACATCATGTGAAAAAATTGTATTTTCGGTTGAAAATAAATAAATAATATTATTTTATAACTTCATCTAAAATTCAAGACCTTGTGTAAAGACATATCATGAAGAATAAGTATTACAAAAAGAAACTACCAAAAAAGATTTGTTCTGGTGCCATTTATGCCGTTCAAATTGTGTTCTTGTTTATGATTTAATAGTGGTCCTATTTTTTTTTTTTAAAAAAAAGTCTGAGTAGTGAAATCTAGTTTAAATTAAAGTTGTGTGCAGTGATTAGAAACAAATAATATAAAATTCTCAGAACAATCTCATTTTACAATGGGTTGAAACTTTCCGCCCATTTTCCGGGATGACCTCATACCATTTTCTTTTGGCAATTAATAATTCTCTTCTTATTGTCACTGTTTTTCCTAAAGCAATTGCAAAACAAGAGGCGCACGGAAAAGATGTCTTAAATTAATTAGTTCCTTTGTTGTTCTGGTGATTTGATGTGACTTTTAAGAAAGAACCGTATTTTTAGGGCCATATGCAACTTGTATATTCAGATATTTGCTTGATAGGAACACAAAAACAAAGTTTTTGAGTTCAATTTCTTGATAACAAACAAGTTTTCGTATAAGATTTTGCCCTTGCATAACTTTTTTGCAATATTTTTCTTTCCAACGATTAAATCAGATCAGAAAGCCCCTAAAAGTAAAATACTTAATTATATGGTAACAATTACACAGATAGACCGTATTCGGGCATCAGAAGTTAATAAGGAGACAAATCAGAAGAAGACTGAAACTAATTGCAAAATTAGAGAAGGGAGATTCTTTTTGAGAAAAAGGCTTAATCTTTCACATGAATTGTACAAAAATTACACCGAGTAACAACTCATCGATCCAAAACTCTCACTAAATAAAAACTAAAATCCCGCAGTGAAACCCAATCAAAATTTATGTGAGACTACCAAGCCCCAGCTACAACAGGTATTCTTTGATTGGCATCGCACTCTTCTTGCCTCTGTTTCAAGTCTCTGTTTCCCTTCTTTCCATTCAAAGATCCCATCTTTTTGTGTTTTCTTCTGAATTCTTTCTCTTGGTCGATCTCCATCTGCTCTTGCCTGCACTCTTCACTACAGAAAGGCGTATCGCCTCTGTACATGAAGATATCTCTGTTTTTAGAGAGGGGTTTCTTGCAAAGAGAGCAGGAATCGAGGTAGTAGTGGGTCTCACAGTCGTACTCCACTGCATCGCAATAGAACATGCTTGACGCGTATCTGGTAGCCATTAAAGAGGAGCTTTTGAGTGCTTGTTTGTGGTCTTTAGTTTGAACTTTGAAGTTCTCTTGATTGAGAGAGAGACAGAGAGAGAGACTGGCAGAGGAGAGAAACGAGGGCAGTGGTTATATAGAGGAGAAAGGCAGTTGGGTTTGTGAAACCAGGGTCGGGTTAGGTGTGGTTAAGCGGGTTTATTTATTTGCGTTTGGTTTGGGTTTGACCGTTTGAGAAAACAGTGGGAGAATGGGAATCAGTTTAATTCTAGAAGCCAATATGAGGAACAATATATTTGATGCTAATTTCTTTTCGTTCTATTTTATCATTTATTCTTCTTACTTAAAAGTATTTCTTGTTTTCATAAAAAATATTTTGTTTACTGTTTATTTTATATGTCTACTTTCATAATCCAAGAATTATGGAAATTGCATTTACGCGGGTTGCACGGAAATTAGATTGTGACCCATGAATTTATTTATTTATTTTCAGTGTATTATATTAATTAGCATTTGTATTTCCCTTGTATTTGTAAGAATCAATTGGCAAAGGTCGCTTTCTTGTCCATTATGAGAGAGAAAAAAGGGTACCTCATGAAGTGAGTGTTCTAGTGGTCCCACATGCACATCGCCTATGTCAAATTTTGATATCCTGCGGCGCGAACTGAAGAGCTAACCATGATGCTTACATTGACAAGTATACCCATCAAGATAGAGTTCATTAATTTGGGTCCCTTTAAACTAAAACCTGCAACACTTTACGCCATGGATTGATAAATTCAAACTTCTTTACTTATTGGGTCCTTTTTATATGCACTGCATTCGGTCTACCATAGATGTCCAAATCATGCACAAAAGAAAATTAATAAATGTCCCAATCAACCAAGGAGAAAAAGCGTACAAAAAGGTTAACTAAAATGGGGTCTACACTTTGTTGGATTTCGTAAGATGGATCGTGAGAATCAATCTGGACGGTTTTAATTGCATCTAATTAATAATTTATGTGTTTTGTTATAAACAAATCAAGCTCTTGCGGACACTAATGATGCAATCTGGCCGGTTCACTTTTGTTCTCCCATTTCAATACAGGTCTTCAATAATAGCCCCATATGTACATAAAATTAATTTGTGTTAACAATAAACCAGCAACGAATCAAAGCAAGTTGCTCTTAATTATTCTGACTTAGTCACTATAATTAAAAATTTGGCCCCCATTTCCATGTGCTCACATATATATTTTTTTTGGTTATGTCGCTTTGCTTAGTGCCATCATTATTTGTTCCTTAACCAATGAAGGGCCTATATAGGTAGTGGTCATTATATGATAATAATCAAAGATATTAGAATTGATTAATGGGATATCTTATTAGTATCTAGCTGGAATTGCAGAGCGTATAACACAAGTGGGAAATTGTCAGATCAAACTCAGCACACACGTGTGTCCCTCTCACATCCAGCATGCCCCATCAATTAATCAAATTCTTGTTAGGCATGTGAATAGGTTCGATCGGAGATCATCGCTCGGATCGGTTTAGGAGGATTAAATTTTGAATACATTCGTCCTTTTAAAATTTGCATGTATAATTTAACAACCCATCACATTTCCTTTTGTTTGAAAATACTTGCATTTTAGCTTCTAATCAAGTTTGCTGACTCGTACATATTTCCCCCCCCTCAAATCATGACCAAAGACGTTTAATTCTATAGTTTGTAATTTTTATCTATTGTTCAATGCAAATATTTTCAGGAAGCAAAACATTTCATGTCCTACATAAACTCTTGGCATCTGTAATTTGAGATTTGAATTTTGATTGACCAATACATAAAAAGAAATAACAACTTTTTTGCTCTAAACCACTGCCACTACTGTTTATGACATCCCGGATTAGGTATTGCAACGCTTTACTGATGATTTTGATTTTTTTTTTTTTATATATTTTCTTGGAATATTTTTGGGTTAAATTTGAAGGATGTGTTTGATTGCACAATAATAGATTAAAAGAAAGTAAGGAATAAGGAACAAGTCATGTCAACTATGAGATAAATAGTGAGATAAGGTTATCTTCCTTGGGTGTCTAATTGCACCAAGAATAGAGAAATGAAAGAGAGAGAAGAAGGAATAAACACAACTAAACAAGGAATAAACATAAAATTAAGTCATATTCTCTCTTCCTATGGTATAACCTATGTTACGCTGGTACGTGGATTTCCCAGCCGTACGGGTACCGGGTACGGGTACGCGTCCGGTACGGCACTACGTACCCGGTTCGCCACGTGGCGTACCATAATATTTTATATTAGTTGACTAGCGGGTACGGTACGCGTACCAACATTTAGACAGCGCCACGTGTCACTGGCTTAACGCTGCCACTGCTCCACGCGCGCACGTCCACCTTGACAGCGCCTGTTCTCATCATACAACCCAGTGCTTATATACTATTTGTTTAGAGTTACAACATCCATGTGGGACTAAATAGTAGGCGTTCCAAACCGGACAAGGAAAATATTGAATTTTTTTTGCGAAAAGTGGGAATTGAACCCAAGATGTGTGCTGTGCGTCCCAAGGGCCAAGGCAACTACCACCAAGCCAACTTTTTTTTGTTGATATTAGCATTTATGTTACTTATTTATCTAAATTTCAAGCCTGAATAAAATTATGTTTTAGACATTATATTTTATAATATAATTATGGATCAAAATATTTAAATAAATAATATATATCATCGTACCCGTATCGGAGATTTATGAAAATTTTCGAACCGCCGTACCCGTACCTGTGCAACATAGAGTATAACAAATGATATTCTTATCCCTCTTCACTACCCCTTCTTCTCTATTCTTGGTGCAACCAAACACAAATACCATGTTTTTGGAGGAATATGAAATAAGAGATAAATAGTCTTATTCCACTATTTATCACATATATATGGGGCAGCTTATACTATATTCTTTACTCTCTTATTTTTCTATACATGTACAACTAAACATTCCCATTAAAAGGGATTGAGAATAAATGTTTAATAACTTTTTTTTTTCATTTTTTAACAACTTTAATCCATGCAACTTAGTTTTTATTTTTAAAAATACTTAACTAACCACAGCTGCTAGGTCCAGTTCTATTCAGTAAATCTAGTATTTAACAATCAACCGCAATTTATGAAATATCCTAACAGAAAATTTTTCTTTGTTATATATGCTAGTATAATATAGTAGTTAGTTCGGGAATTGATTTCCACACCTTCAAAAATAATGAAACTCCATATTTTTCGTCTAAAAGCTAGTGACGAAACACCGCATTTTTGTCAAAAAAAATGAATTAAAATGGCAAGAAAAGTGTTAGACTAACATTCTAACTTTTTTTTTTTTGTTTGACAAATTAATAGAACAATGATAACAGGACTAATATTTTGCTCAAATTCGAGTAAAAAAAGTACCGATTCGAATGTACCTTTAAGATTGCTAGCTGATCAATGTAAAAGGAATGGATTAAGAGAGAGATGGGCAAAAATAATTAGACCAGAGTTTATAACTCAAGCAGATTGTCAAACTAAAATTGATAATCGATACTGATATCAAATATATGCAGAATATTTCTTCTAGAAACACCAATAATTCTAGGGAACTTTGGAATTTTTTCCGCACTATACCGAATGAGCATTGAAAAAATTTCCATATGGAATTAACCCAATAGTGCGGCCACATGGTATAGTTTTCTCATTACTGAACTTATATTTCTAATTTTGTCCTTTTTGTCGTTCTTATTGTCAAAGTTAAAAAGCATTCATGCCATTGACTCGTAAGTCTTCAAAAGAGTTGCTTTTGTTCACGCGGCTCGATTAATTCTCTCAATTTAAAATCGAACACAGTTGTAAACGAATCTAAGAAGCACGAACTGTGTAAGTAGCACTAATTACCCGCACCTAACCAGAATGAATAAGTTATTTGGTTTACTTTAATTAAACAATTTCACCAAGATATGTTCTTTGCAAGGGAGCAAAGGTACAATCATCTAGCTCAATAAAAAATGAAAGGAAAAAAAGACAGAGGACGTGCATTGACAAGCTATATTCTTAAATTCAATAGGGCCTTTCCGGAAAATATGTATTTAGCTGGAAGCCTGAAACAAATATTGAGCGTGCATCTTTGGTAAAGCTGCAGGGCTCCTGTTAATTACACATTTTATTGATCATCTGTTTTTGCACTGTCCAGTGCTTTTTAATTTCTGGTCTGTCTTTAATAATTGTAATAATAGAGGATTGAGAATTGTAGCATCTAGTGTGTTAGATATTTGGCATTACAGTTGTAGTTTGAACAAAGAGAATCAAACTTATTTGAGGGTTCTTTTGGCTGCTTTTTTGTGGGGTGTTTGGGGGGCACGAAACAAAAAAATTTTTCAAGCCAACACTGGTTCTCATAATGCTGCTCTCTCAATTTCGATTCTTAGTTTATTTACTTATTGGACAGGAGTAAGGTCAGGACTGGAGCAACAGTTTCAGCCAAACAACAATGCTCCGATGGATGAGGATGAGGATCTATTGGGTGATGCTTAAGATGTCTTCATCACTTTGGAGCAGCAGTACAAGCTTTAACTTGGCTTTTGTGAACTGAATGATTGTAATTGGTTTGTTGTTTACTGTGTTGTTGTTGACTGTTGTCTGTTTGTCTAGGGGTAGTACTTTTACTTTTTAGTTTTAAGTCACTAGCTGTGTGACTAACTCTTTGTATCTTGTTTGCATGCTTTTAATGGGATACAGGCGCCCTATTTTGGGGTGCTTTAATCAAAAAAAAAAAAATTACACATTTTATTATGCCTATGTAGCAAAATGCTCTCTGTTTATTTAGAAAAAAAAAAAAGAGAAAAACAAAGTCACACAAGCGAAGAGTAATTTTGTTTCGAATGTGTCGTTTAGAGGCACAGCTTCACTTCAGTTGCTCAAACTATGACTTTCAGTCCCAAAATTACAAAATGAAAGTTCTGCGACCAAATTGCGAATTGAAGCATAAATATTTGGGAGAAATATCCTTGAATATAGAGAAAAAATTGTATCCCGATAGCTTAATGTGTAAATAAAAATGGAAAGGGTATTTTAATAAAGCAATTAATCAAAAAGCTCAATTAAAATTCTACGAAACACTCGTTGCTTTTTCCAGTTCTAAAGTTCGAGCTTTTTATTGAGCATTTCGTTGTAAATTCATACATCATGCTCAAACAGATGTATCTGGATTTCTCAAGTAGATGATTTGAATCAGACTGTACATAGTAATTTGTTTTACTCCAGACTGATATACACACGTTCTTCGTTAAAAGAAAATATACAAGTTGGTCAAGTTGTGCCTCCTCAGTCTTATGTGTATGCTGGTAAACTATATTCAATATATGACCACATCATTTGACTTTGTTGCCATACTGGCTTGTCTTATTACAAATTAACTAATCCACTGTCTCTAAATATTCAAAGAGGTAACTATTTTACTAATGGCTTTAATAAAAAACAACATAAGATATGCATTTTTAGCTGGAAGAGGAGCATCAGACAAGACTCAGCACAATTAGGGGTTGGTATTCTATTTAATTTAATTATTTTTTTTTCTTTTCTCCAGCCAAGCAGGACTTTGTCAGATCAGACTCGGCACAACTTTTCCTTTTTTATAAAAATGGAGTTTGCACACAATGCATGTGAATCCCATATTTAGTCTACAAAACGAGGGAAAAAAGTTCATTTTACTATCTACAAAACTCTGAGTTGTTAAAATTATTTTCTTCAATTTGTTCCGAATACTTTTCTATTTAATTCAGGTAATCAGATTAAAAGAATATTCAACCACACAATATCCAGCATGTACCTCTTGCTCCAATAATTTGTATTTAAATATGGAATACACGACACATGACACATCCCAGTTTGAGAAAATATTCTACTGTAAATCTTTTTCTATACAAACCTTTTAGCCTGCCAGTAAATTTTTTCAAATTTTTAATTTACTAAATCGTATGCCAAGCTTATTTTACTTGTGAGTAAATACATCTGGGATTGCACTCTTTGCCGTTTCGTAGCGCCGCACAGGTCCTTCGGTTTATGCATGCAATTTTCTTTCATATGTACTATTTTTTTTATTTTTTTATTTTATTTACAAGAGGACAATCGAGTTATGTCATTTGGCAACAATGATGTAAGATAATCCTACCTCTCAATCCTTAAAAAAAAAAAAAAAAAAATCCTACCTCTCAAGTCTCAAAAGGAACGTGGTAATTAAGATGAACTCTCAAAAAAAAAAAAAAAAAAAGTTGATTAGAAATGTAATTCTTCAAATTGATTTATCGTCCTTGTCCATTTGTATTGTACTCTCTTGGGTTGATTCATGCACTGATAGATTCTTTTGTTTTGTTTCCTGTCCACCAACATGTCTCTTTGCTTGTTTTTAACCTTTCTTTTCTTTATGAAAGAAAATGGATTCAACCGGTTAATTGATTGGATGTACCAATTGAAAGTTCAGTATATAGTAGTAGTAGGGAATAAGGAATCTATCGGGGTGAGTAATAAGTATTGTAGGATAAAATACCATTATAGGGTGTATAGCTTGGTTAAAAATACCAATCAATACGGCGGCACTTGACCCTTAGAAAAACCGACAACTGTATTGTTAAAAAAATAGGCTTCTTTTGCTGTCTTGTCAATATTTTACCTTGTCTTCTGGCATTGTGCATGAATACATTTTTAATATGTGATAAATACATTTGAAATATGTATACTTTGTTTCTTTTTTATTTCTTTCAAGATTTTGAGCTTGGAGTGTTTTACTTTTTTTTTTTTTGAAACATAAAAACCCGTAGGTAGCTTGGAGTGTTTTACGAAGAGGTAAGAGGGAGTAGAAAGGCAATAGGTAATTAACGGGGGCTTTATGTAGGAAAGAAAAGATTGTTTCAGAGAAGTTGCCAGCAAAAAAGACAAAGAACATTATTAAAGGATTTACAGGTGGCCTTTTGTGATTTTTTACAATTTTTCTTTTTTATGTCCTTAAATTTCTTACACTTGTCGGTAATATTAAACAAAAAATATAAATTTAATGGAGCAAAACGTTGGTTTCAGCAACCATGGTTTGTTTGCTATATACTCTGGTTTAGTTTGGTCCGTTGGTTTTTCTGGAATTTACAAATTACAACCAATGGGAAAATTCACTGATGGGCTAAAAAATAAAAAAAAAGTCGATCTCTTGTATCATGACAACGACAGGTGGGTCCTCATGATAAGTGCATGTATGCAATGTGGTCCCATGTGGAGCTAATGATATGCAGGCCACCTATTCCACGAAATGTATACGTGTCACAGTATGGACAGTTATTAAAAATCTTCTGAGACAGTTAGACAGAGAAACGATATGTAGCGGGTCACTTGAGGCCTTTAAGATCCCCGTGACATTGATTTTTATTGTTCGTTTTCGGTTTTTTTTTTTGTTTTTTACATATCTTAAGATTTTTTAGTTTCTTTTATTTTCTAATTTTCAATTTTCAAAAATTACATAGGTCAATTATTAGTTGTACAATATTGGTTTGCATGTTCTGAATTACCTTGATTCGATTTTACAAATTTTTGGAACTGAAACTTTTTTTTTTTGGTGGCAACATGTCACATCCCGCAGCCAGGCGTGACAGCTCCCGTCACGAAAGTACAGATAATTGTACTTTCGTAAGGCTTAACCTAAAAACTAAACCTTATATAGTCAAATATTATCAAGCTAAGGGTATAAATAAAATAAAACATAAAATAAAGTATATCAACTCACAGTCGATCGCAAAAATATACAAGTCAGTATATGTATACCTTAACAGTATTCTCTATTGCACCATAAATAAATATAACCATTAGCCTCCTACGTAAAGGGATCTTTGTCGCAATCCACTAAATGCAGTCTTCATGTGTAAACAATACGTCCTCTGGTACCCCCAACCACCGGGGATACATGCAAAACAAATACGGAGTGAGAATAAAATTCTCAGTGCGGATTTTAGTTCCAGACGTGGATTTCTAGTTGAAATCTTAGCCCGAAAGTAACACCCAAAATAATCAACATGAATAATTAACTTAATAATCATTTTAATAACTAACTTAGTCACATAATTAAAGCAAAATGTTTAACCAATTTCGTAATAAACTACGAACTATGAACAATTTCAATATCCTCATTTTTTTTTCATGAACATGCACACAAACAAATTAAGAGCGAAATATTTCTTTCCCTTGCTACATGGGTACAACAGAGACAAATCCCTTCCCCAAGGCACAGTAGGGAATTCCATATCACAAGAGCATATCACACAAATCTATCAGTTCATATCAGTTTGACATCAAAAACACACTCATATCTCCCAACTCAACTAGTATGAGCAGGCGGAGAGAGATTTTTCCTGGACAGGGCAGGCGGTAGAGATATAATCTCTGACCCTGACAGACGGTAGGGATTCCATATCCGTATAGTATTATCGAACTGGCCGAAGCCGGTGGCCGACGGACTCCGGACAGTGGCTTTGATTATCATTTCGGAACATAATTACCATATCATTCTCAATTACCACACAATATCATTCATGCTCAATCACAATTCCAAATCATCATGCAAGATTAAGATGAGCTGGCACAACTTAGCTCATTCATAACAAATGAATATGCAAACTTGCCTGTATGTTATAACCATTTTAACAAAGGAGATCTTTTCAACATGAGTTTTTGAGTTGTAATATCTGTTCTTAGATCTACATGATCACTGTATAATGCATTCGACGGAATCAACAACATGCCATGCATAATTTAAAGTTACAAGGACCGGATCTCTATAAAAATCCACGTATCTGCACCTGTTGTTGGATCAGAATCAGTCTTCATCAAGTTTCCTGTATTTTAGTCAAGAACCGTTAAGATTTGACTAAACGGTTTCGTAAATTAGTTTAACTTGAAATTCTTAAATGTGGTCCGGCTTAGGCTACCAGACTGACTAAAAAAAAATTTCTATTTATTATTATAGTAATTGCTTGTGTTTTCAGTAATTTTAATTCTTATTATTTGTTATTATATTATTTCTCTTTTATTTTTTTAACTTAGTTTATTTTATATTTTTTAATTAAATTCTTTTATTATTATTATTATTATTATTATTATTTATTTTATTTAATTTATTTTTCTTAATTATTTTATTTTATTTATTTCTTTTCCCATTATTAATTATTTAATTAATTAATTTATGTTTATAATATTTTTTTCTAATATTTTCTTTATTATGTGTAATTTAATTCTTTTATTTACATTTTAGTTTAAATAATTTATTTAATATTTAAACTATCTTAATTGAATAAGTAATTTAAGTCATTAATAAAATATAAATTCAAATTTCAAAAATCAAAACTCATAAAATTATAAAACAATTTTAAAAGTCTAAAAGTTATTTAATTTTATTATTGGGATCAGAAAGTCGGTGATTTTGTCGTCGGATATGTTCTCGACTCACTCGGACTATTCTCATCATTTCCCGAAACCCGACTAATTAAAGGAATACCCGACATTTAAGTAGCTTTTCCTTTAATTAATTATTTTATTCTTAAACCAACAATTAATTAATTTAATCTTTGATTAAGTTTTTAATTAAATTTAAATTTCAAATTTCGGCCTAACTCCTAACCCAGAAAAATCCGCAGGGCCCAAGCCCATTTTTTTTTTCTCTCGACTAGGCCCAAGCCCAAAATCCCGAATGGACTCGACCAGGTCAACATGATCCAGTTGACCTGGGTCCGGCTTAACGGGTTCGCACCAAGTTTCGACCAGATCCGCCAGTCAAGTAAAGGATCCGACCCACAATCTCAACCAATTTTCTATATAAGACCTTAAATCATTTTATTTTTCATGTAGATCCTTTTTAATCATATTTAGGTCCTTTTTCTTTACAAACAAGTCCTCAGCCAAACTTTTCTTCACGAATCAGCCCCTGTCACTATGTCGTCATGTACCAGTATGGTACCAGATGTACATCATCGTACCTGAGGCCGGTACCAAGCCTCAACAACACTCACAAAGCCTAATTTGACGTTCTCTTATGCCCAGCCTAGCCAAACAATATCAATTTCCCTCAATCTAACTCAATTTCCTCACTACAGACTCAAATACCCCTTAACTTCTATTCTCAACCTTTGATTTTACCTTAACCCTATTTCAAACCATTAATCTAACCTAAATAAACTCATTATCAACTCAGATATCAAGAACAATAGCTAACAACTCGAAATCAAACTCAAACCCTAATTTTACTTATTTCGGTTCAACTCAAAACCAACTATAATGGAGACAAGGAGAATCCATACCTTGATCTCTTATTGTTGCTTCTCTCTCCCTTCTTTCCTCTTTCCTTTCCTTTCTTTCTCTCTTTTCTTCTTTTTTTTTTATGAAAATTCTTTATCATACGGCCAAACTCAAATCGATCTCAATAGGGGTATTTATAGGCAGCAAGAAAGAGAGAAGAAGAGAAGAAGAGCAACGGCAGTGATCACATACCTGAATCTTACAGCTCGCGTCAACACTTTACCTCTCACTCGCCACTTACACATGGCTTCCTCGGATAGGATCGAGAGGAAGAGATAAGAACGAGGAACAGTTGACTAGAGGTGGCCACTGCCTATTGGTTTGCCTCATCAAATCCCCTCTCGGCTTGCGTGCTTCAATCCGTCGGAAAAATGAGGGAGACGATCAAACGATCGGAGAAGAGAAAGAAGAGAAAAGAGGGAAAAAGAGATGGTGCCAGCGCATTGATCTGATTTTATCAAAATTTGCCCTTTGGGATTTTCTGTGACAAGACTATGCAGTCAAAGGTGCGGCAACTCGTATTAAATTGTTTTATAACTAATTTCATTAAGATTTAATCAATTTGATATTAAATTTCAGAATTAACTTAGCTTTGATTTTTGCCAGAATATTTTGTATTAATTATAGATACTACATAAAGTCAAAGATTTCGAATTCGAGTCGATTTTTATGTTACTTTTAATTTAATTTACTAAGGAAAATACTATTTGTAAATTCAAATTAATTCAAATTAGTCTAAATCTCCTACTATGTTACACAACAACATCCATATTATTTCCTTCTTTTAGATAAAAGTAAACAAAGCGCCAAAATCTCTCATTAACAAGCACTCACCATTAGCAAGTGTCCCCTTATTAAAATATATTTTGAGATATTTTCGCTCAAAATAAGCCAAGAAAATTTATATAAAAAAAAATGGAAAGTAACCAAACAGGGAAAATAGTTTTCCATTTTTAGGTGGATCAACTGATCAAGCGTTCCGTTAGACTTGTTCCATTTTATTATTATTTTTTTTAAAAAAAAACAGACATTACACTTGCAATGCCATAGCACTTTATGCAGCTTCTGTGCCATTACTGATTTAACATGGTGGTGGATTTGTCCACCAGTGAAAGATATTTGAGCAGAATAATTAGATCTTACTAGGCCAGACAATAATTATCTTTTCTTTTAAAATTTTGGAATTATTTCATGTAACCACCTCAAGAACCAATATTTCCTCCTCTTTTTCTTGTTTTTTTGTTTTTTGTTTTTTTTTCTTCCTTTTTTTTGTATTTAAAGTTGTAGAACGTACAAGGACGTAAGGTGGTGGATTTTTGTTAAGCGAACTTGCGGTGCCCATGGTCTCGTAAAAAGTGTTGGATGGCCCCTTAGGCGGCGAAAATGTCATTGATTTGATCTCAGTGATGTTTGAAAACATGGGCAATGCCATTTGACAGTATGAATGAGGCAACTTGAATATCGTTTAACGGTGGTAAGGCTAGGGGCGTTGGGATGCTGTAAGAATAAAATAAAAATATATTATTTATAAATAATAAAAAATAAATATTTTGGAACATAGAGTATTATTTGTAAGTGGTCTAAAATTCGGATTAAATTTTTATTTCTAAAGTGTTTGAATTATCTTCGTAATATGAATTAAGAGTTGTTAGGACTATATATACTTTTTAATCCGAATTAAAAAAATAATCCAAACACTCTAGAAATAAAAATTTAATATGGATGTTAGACCACTTAAAAATAACACTCTAATTTAAAAAAAAATATTCTTGATCGGTTATAAATTTTTTTTTTATTTCAAATAACTAATTCTAATTTCATTCTTGGATGATCGAAACGGCCCTTTAGATATTAGCAAAAGAATATGAAGAAATGATCGAAAAAATTAGGACTCACCGACGACGTCCCTCAGAGATCTGGAGGAGACGCTTCGGCCGCTGGCTTGATTCAGTGATTACTATCTCCTGTTTTTTTATAAGCAAGCGACCGGACCATGCAGGCACCGCCGCAAGCGCCAATTAGTAGCTTCCCTGCACCGACCTAAGAAACCGACTCCTATTTGTCTACGTATTTGCATTGAGTACATGGTACCATAACAGTCTATATATATACAGGGCCCACTGGGCACAACCCGTACCAACATCGCCAACTGCACTACAGGTCTACAGCACTAGTGTATTAACTGATTTTTCAAATATATAACAATTTTTAGCAATGCCATGCGTCGGATCCAACGTCGATTACGGGGTGGCATCGATTATAGGTAAGACCATAATATTTAAATTAATCAATTATTCTTTGATAATACATCAATATGGAAGAATACTATTTGATGAATTCTCTAAGTGCTGCGAAGCTGAGTTTTTTATAAGCCAATCGAATACATTTTGTGGTTGCCATGTTTAATTTGTGACTAGGAAAAAGCAGAGCCATCAAAGATGCAGTGATGGTTGTGCCAGCATTTACCAGAACAGCATGCGGCCACCAATACGACTTATTTGTTGTTTACGACGGGCCCGACAACTCCCATGTAGCACTTGCATGTTGGGAGAGGATGCCCTTGATCGTGGCGGAAGAGGTTGCGCGACGATGGCCGATGACAGAATCAGAGTCTTTATGTAATGGTGCAGAGCTTCAGGAGATTAGATGCCGAAGTTACAGCCAGCAAAGAACTAATTAGTAAGTATGACGGGGTCATGCAAGGCTTTGCGGGGATGGTCGGGTCCACTTCTTTGGTTGCCGTGGTCGGTGAAAACAGGATTGTTGTAGCAAACTGCGGCGTTTCACCGGCCGTGCTTTCCCGAGGTGGCAGAACAGTTGCAATCTCTTCTGAGATGCAAAGAATTGAAGAAGCAAGAGGGAAGGCGACCACGTCAGAGGGTTGCTCTGTTTGGGGCGTTCTTGTCCATTCTATCGGTACGATTCATGCTCTCAAACACAAGAGCAAGAAAAATTTAAGATCATCTAACTAATAAACTTCTTTTCAAAGATCAAATTTCCATACCTAAATTTTTACCATTGGATTACTCCACTAAGTCATGTTGTGATCGATAATTAATTTGTACAGATCGAGAGATTTGCAAGCCAGAGGTGACTGTAACTGTAATGGAACGAGTGGACGAAGATGAGTTCCTTATTATAGCAAGCGATGGCTTATGGGATGTAATTTCAATTGAAACGGCATGCAAGATTGTCAGAAAATGCTTCTTGACAGGCTCAACGCCTAAAGAGACGGCCTCGCTGCTGACTACATTCGCAATCTCCCGAAATAGTAGAAATAACATCAGCGTCATTGTTATTCAGCTCAGTACCCAAATCCGGAGCTTCAATGACTAGTTGGAATTTGCATTGAATTAATAAAAAGTTAGTTTCAATTCATAGTTTGTGAGCTGTTTGTCTTGTCCACCACGAAAATGCAAGTTCAATAAGAGCTTGAATGTTGCTATATATCTAGAAATGGGTAATGTTTTTTTTTTTTTTTTTTTTTAAATCGACATTTTTTGAAACTTAGCTAAGGAGGATGTTTTGCTTCAGTTCATTTTTTTTTAATATCGTATTGTTAATTCATCTAAAAAGTTAAATAAAGCTGCTATTTGCCTTATCTCTAACGTTATAATAAATTTAGACTTGTTAATTTAATAAATTGTAGCTTTTAAAATGTTTACCAAAGTTTTAGCCAATTGAGTACAATTATGGATGACTTGATGATTGTCAAAGTACTGCTTATGTTCGTCAGTGAGTGATTTTTTATCATATACAGTGATGGCTCAGGGAGTCCATTCTCAAGTGAAACACGTAAAGTTAAGGTGCCGTTTGGATGTGTTAAGAATAAGGAAGGAAGAATTATTCCGGACGTAAATTTGTGATTTCGGGAAGAGTGAAAAGAAGCTATTTCGGGAATAAGAAATGTTGTTTGGATGGTAAGTTGGGAATAAGGTTATTGGGAATAGTGTTATTGGGGTGAAAAGTAAAAGATGAGTGTTATTGGGAAGAGTTTTATGTAGGAAATTGTTACTTAGGAATAAGAAATGTTGCTTGGATAGATTTTTTATTAGAAATAAGAATTACGCCGAGAAGAAGCTATTCCTAGCTATTCCTAGCCATCCAAACGGAGCCAATTATGTATAAAGGATTGTTAAATTGCTATGAATAGAACATATGTATTCTTGTTACGTATCTGAATCATGAATTTTATATTCTAAACGACCTATCGAATCGTTACTGTTTTCTCCATATTGAAATTTTATTTGAAATCAGATTTTATATTTTTCAATTTTGTTTTACTACTTTTTTCGAGAATATTTGAAAATATTGTTATTGGAGGATCTAGAACTAACTAATTTAAAGATTTTTTTATTATTTTGAAAGATAGTAAAAAAAAATATTCGATAAAAATATAATGAAACTTTCAATAAAATTTCAATATATACAAAGGACTCAAACAGTTCGAATCAGTCATTTAAAATACAAAATTCACGAAAAGCTCCGTGCTATGCATAACATTAGCACTTCTCATATTTTTAAGATTAATTTTAAATGAGAGTAATTCTTTTATAAAGTCAATTGGTTTTTTTTTTAAAGAAGTATTAGAAGCATTGAGATTTGATCAAAATGAATTTATTGGATAAAAATGCATTATCTAGTTTTCACTAATAATTGCTTACAATTTCTAGAAGAACCCTCTCGCTTTCCACCTCTTTTCCAGATTTGTTTTTGTCTAGTTTTTAGGAACCAAAGTCATCAAGGGAAGTGATCAAGCAACTCCAGAAATATTTATGTTAAACAAAATAATATCTAGCTAGAAATCTAAAAAAGTTGGGGAAACAAAGAAAGAGATGTGTTTTTTTTAACTGTGCACTTAGACGAAAATAGATGCCACAAGAAAGAGAAGAATGAGGTGGGAAGGAGGTACCGGCACAAAAAAAAATGTTAATAAGAATAAGACAGGCAACGAAATATAAATATAGAAGATGGCAAGATGCATTTAACTGTAGTTGGAGTTAGACAAAATTAAAGGAAGACGTTAATTTGAAATTATTAAGGGCGCTGGGATGTGGTTTTTTATTTTTATTTTTAATATTAGGATTATTTATATTATTTGTGTGTGTGTGTTGAGGGGGGGGGGCGGCTTATGAGTTGAAAAAAGAATTTCGCCATAGGTTGAAAGGCGAAACACCGATTTATCTATATATTTATATAAACTCGAATAATTTTTAAATATACATAGCTGCCACTAATTTCTCTGTTCATTCAATTCAATGATAAAAACTTAAATCCATCTAATAACTGTTCATATTCTCAATGTGCACAGCATTTAGCCTTTACCTAATCACCTATTAGTATAAATTCTGAGGCAACGAATGAGATCCCATATTCATGGCATTTCCAAGCTGTGGAGTGTGGTAGATAGCATAAGCGGGGAGGTTTATTAGATCAGACTCAGCACACAAGTGTGCTTCTCCGAATTCTTGGTAGTCAAATCCTTAATTATTTCCGAGTTGTCTTCTCAAGCATATTAATTATCGTTCGTCAAGGATGTTAGTTTGAGCTTATCACTTGCCTATTAGTATAAAATATATTCTTTTGACAGACAAATAATGAAAAAAAATAGGTACACATTAAATGTATATATAACGATATTATATGGAAATTATAAGCCATTCCATTTTACTCAATGATGTTTTTAGCATATGCGTTATTCTTATGAAGTAGAAAAAATATATGTTAATAAAGAGCATCATATAACTGTAGTCTGTTCCAGTGAAATTGTTGTCCTTTTTTAGATACATAAGTGTCATTGTGACATTGAAATTGGCGATTTGGATTCCTCAAATTACAATGCTGATTTGTGAAAACATATCTCATTTATCAGTTTAATAATTAGGCATGTTTTGCACAATGTTATCAGAAACAAAAACAAATCTGGCGAAAATTATCTAAAAAAATAGATGGTCAAATTTTTTTATCATTCAAGTTGGCATTACAAGCATAATGATTTTGATCTTCATAAGTTGTAGACTAATTTTCATTCGACCACTGGAGTTGACAAATGGTTTCTATTTTTTTGTTCATTGCCATCAAAAGTTGACCATTGGAGTTGACACTGGCATGCTACTACTTTCAAAAGTTGTCGACAAATTTTTTTTGGTCACTGGACTTGACAAGTTTTTTCAAGATTTTTTTGTTATTAATTGGTATGAATAGTCGATTTAAACATTTTCAGTTCACCGCGGGAGGCTGCGGGTTTGAAATCTAACTAGAAATTCTTTACGACATTTAATTTCGAAATAAGTTGAAGAACTTGATCCATTTTATCTTCAAAAATGTTTTCTGTTCATAAAAAACCCATACTTTCAATTTCGATTTCTTTTTATTTTTTATTTTTATTTTTCTGTTTTGAGCATTTTCTGCTTATATTCTTGGACCAGAAGTCGTGCCTAATGCGAAACAAGTAGAAGCTTTCTCTGTTCTGAATAATTAAATATTCATTGTCCCAAATTAGCGATCTCTTGTTGACTTAAAACTTAATTTCCGTGTCAAAATCATTTAGATCAACAAAAATGAGAAAAAGTATTTCCCAGAAAAAAATGCATTTTTACCCCTGTAAAGGATGAAAATTGTCAAATCTCAATGGTTTAATGAAGAAATTTTTGGTTGCATGAAACTTTTTGTAGAAACGATTGTAATGCTGAATATAATACATGTCCTTTCGATTTCTGGATTTTACTGTTACCAAAATAGTTTTACTAATTTGTTCCCTATAGTAATAGTCTGACACTCTAGCTTTGTCTCCTGACAACTTCTACAGATCTCAAATTCATTGGCCCAATTATTCATTGAAAAAGAAACAGAGCATTTGATGTGTTATTTTATTTACAGTTCCTTTGCAACCAGCCACTATCTCAGTATCTCTAGTGGATTTTTTTTATTTTAAAGATAAAGATTACTCTAGTGGTGTACTTATTGGTACCATTGCACTGCTCGAGGCAAATTGCTTACAGATTTTGTTATGTTTTATGTTTTTATTTATGTTGTTATGATTTTTTATTCTCAAATTTACCTTTCGTCATTTCTTTTATACCCCATGAACTGCAACTCTTACTGACAAAAAAAAAAAAGAACTGCACGTATAATTATTTGCCATCCTGAAAAGAAGCAGCCCCTTAATTACAGATTTTGTTATGTTGTTATGATTTTTTTTTTTAGGTTGATCTGTTATTATATTTCACCTTTCGTCATTTCTTTTCTACCCCATGAACTGCACCTCTTACTGACCAAAAAAAAAACTGCACGTCTAATTATTTGCCATCCTGAAAAGAAGCAGCCCCTTAAATTGCATTTTTATATCTTAAGTCTAAATACCTTTTGCGCTGCTTTAATTCAACAATGAAAATCAAAGAAAAGACTTCCCTTAGGCCTTAGAGAGAGAAACAAAACAAAAGGTGTGTTTGGATGGGAGGGGGAATAGGGAATTAGAATTGGGATTGGCTTATTCCTTATTCCTAATTCTAATTCCTCCATTTTCTTGGAATTAGAATTTGGGCCGGAATAGGCCTTTATTCCTTATGATAGTGTTGTTTGGTTTGCCCCGGAATAAGGAATAAGGGGCTTATTCCTTATTCCCCTCCCATCCAAACACACCCAAAAAAAATAAGTAGTCTCAAATATATAATAGAAAACTTATGCTTCCAGTACAGCTACCGTAGGTAAGATGCGCAAACATCTCACAATTTTAAAGCACTAGTTGCAAATCTCAACAAATTTGCGTTATATTTTATGTTAATTGCCCATGTAAGGGAATCCGTTGAAACTTGTAAAATAAATTTGTACTAGAGCAAATGAAGGCACATTAGGAGACATAGTCAAGGTGTCGACATTTAGCTTAACAAAGAAGAAATATACACCTCCTAAACCAAACAAAAATATATTAAATCAATATAATACCACTTCTCTGGAATTGCTAAATTATAATACCTCTTTAGAACTATGGATCATTTTACAAATAAATTCCATGTTTCAGTTCAGATTTTTGTTTAACAAACAGATTTCAAATTATGTACCTCCAGATTGAATTAAAGTTTGCGAATAAAACAGAAATTTAGAAAAATAATTGAACTTAAAAGCAAGTCAAACACTGAACGTGTACACAATCAGAGAAAAGTGACCAAAATTTCTATCTCTGCCAAATTTAAATCTATAACAAATACGTTCTAAAAGAATTACAAAACAACCATGCTTTGTTTTGGTTGAAGTATCTTTCAAATATTACACAAAAAAAAAAAATAAAAATAAAAAAAACAATCGCTTCTTTCTTTCAATATACACCTCTTCTATCCGTCTCAGTTGTCCCTTTTTACTGGAAGAGGTGTTTCTTCTTTGCAGAAGCAGAAGTCGAGGTAGTTGTGGGGCCCGCTGTCATACTCAGTTACGGTGGCTTCTTCATTCTTGTTCTTGCTTGAATTGCCCCAAAAACTACCACAAACTCAATAAACCAGAACAAATTCCCTCAGAAAAATCCAATCAAAATTGCCTCGAAATCACCAAGCCCCAGCTACAACAGGTATTCTTTGATTGGAATCGCACTCGTCTTGCCTCTGTTTTAAATCTCTGCTTACTTTCTTTCCGTTCAAAGATGCCATCTTTTTGTGTTTTCTTCTGAATTCTTTCTCTTGGTCGATCTCCATCTGCTCTTGCCTGCACTCTTCACTACAGAAAGGCGTATCGCCTCTGTACATGAAGATATCTCTGTTTTTAGAGAGGGGCTTCTTGCAAAGAGAGCAGGAATCGAGGTAGTAGTGGGTCTCGTTATCATAACCTACTGCATCACAGTAGAAGATGCTTGACATGTATCTGTTCGCCATTAGAGAGGAGCTTTGTGTGCTTGTTTCAAGTTTTAGTTGAGAGAGAAAGAGAGAGAGTGAGTGGAGGAGGAGAGAATTGAGGAGGGTTGTTATATAGAGGGAAAAAGGGAGTTGGGTACTTGGATTTGTGAAACCGGGGTCGGGTTAGGTATATTTAAACGGGTTCATTTATTTTGGCTTGGTTTGGTTTGAGAAAACAGTGGGAGAATGGAAATCCGTTTTTGTTATAGTGAGTTAGTGACCAATATAAGGAACAATATATTTGATACTGAATTCTTTTAATTCTATTTTTCTTCTTGAGTTGAAATGAATTTCTTTTATATTTATTTTCGATCTGAATTTGCATAAAATCCAATAACCATGAAACTGCCTTCACACAGGATGCACGAAAATTTGATTGTGGCCAATGGGTTCATATTTCTTTAATTTTCCTGTGAATCAAATTAAGTATTAAATAAATGAGCATTTGTTTTTCCAATGAAACAAACAATTGGCTGGGAAAGGTCGCTCTCGTGCTTATTATGAAAGAGAAAAGTGGGACCATGTGGAGTGAGTGTTTCTGTGGTCCCACATGCACGTCACCTCCTCTACAAAATGTCCATTTCAAGTCTGGATTTTATGCGGCGCACTCTGAGGTTCTAACGGTGATGCTATCAGTGAGAAGTGAAACATGGAGATGAGAGTTTTTTGTACCAAAATGAAAAAGTGAGGTAAGAGTGCATGAAAGTGGGTTCCACTACGCAAAAAATTGCAACTCTCTACACCATTGCTTATTGGATTCAAGTTTTTTCCCTTATTGGGTCCTTATTATTATATTTATTGCATTTGGTCTTCCATTAATGGCCAAATCATAAGTTTGAAGAAAATTCCAACTCGTGCATAAGGAAAATTAATATGTCCCAATCAACCAAGGAAAAAAGAGGTATAAAAAGGGTTAATGAAAAAAAAAAGAGGTCTACACTTCGTGGGATGTGGAGAATTAGTATGGAAGGCCTAGATTTCATCAGGTTAATAATTTATGGGTGGAGTTATAAACAAATCAAGCTCTTTCGGCCCAGAATGATGCAATCTGGGCGGTTCACTTTTGTCCTCCCTTTTCTACACAAGGTTCTTCAATAATAGCCCCATATGTACATAATTAATCTGTGTTTTCAATAAACCAGCAACGAATTAAGGCAAGTTGCTCTTAATTATTCTGACTTAGTTCACTATAATTTAAAATCTGTCCCTCATTTCCATGTGATCACATTTTTTCTTGTTGTATCGCTTGCTTAGTGCATCATTTTTTGTCCTTTAGCCAATGAATGGCCTATATAGGTAGCGGCAATTATATAATAATAAAAGATATTAGAATATAATGAGATATGTAATTAGTATCTAGTTGTAATTGCAAAGCGTATAATACAAGTGGGAGATTGTCAGATCTGACAAAGCTCACACGTGTGTCCCTCTCACATCCAGCATGCTCCTTCATTTAATTAATCAAATTCTGGTTAGACAGTTAACGGGTTCGGATCACCATTCCGATCGGGTTAAGAGGATTCAGAGGTTTTTAACAAATTAAAACCTTAAAGCCTTAAAAGAGTTTCTCTCTCTTGTCTATTCGACAACATTAATACTTAATACCCTAAAACATTAGGATATTAATACTTAATACCCTAAAACATTAGGATATTAATACTTAATATCCTAAAACACACTTGCGTGACTACAATGTGTTATTGAATGAAGAGTCAGAATGTTGAGAAAGGTGTTAATTCATCTTTTTTAAATCTATTTCATGGAATATTGACATCAACTATTTCATGTTTCATTGCCAAATTCAAACTGAGAAATTATACAATCAGATTGTAACTTCATGAACGGAGAAGGAAGTGATTCAGAAAGAAATGAGTAGAATGCATCACAGTATAATGCTAAAATAACTTATCATTTTTCCCCCTTTGGTTTGAAAGATTTCTAAGATAGCTTATAAAATTATATTGTTGCTAATGATGGTGAGACGAGATATGATAAGCAAAAAAATAAAAATAAAAAAATAAATAAAACGAGATTTACTCACATTATTCTAGAAACTCCAACAATTATATTTAGCATTGAGAATTTTTCCATATGTTATTTAATTTAACACAACGGTGTGGCCACATGATATAATTTACTCACTACGTGAAATTGTATTCCTAATTGTCTTTTTTGTTGTTTTGTCTAAAGTAAAAAATATTGATGCCATTGACTCGTAAGTCTTCCAAGTTTCTTTTCTTCACGTGGCTCGCTCAATTCTCTCAAGTTCCTTTTATATAAAGAGAACATATGGTTGTAAACTAATATGTGAAGCACTAACTTTGTAGGTACCACTAATAAGACGCACCTAACTAGAATAAATGATGTGTTTAGTTAATTAACTTCACGGAGTGATGTTCAATTGCAAGGGAACAAAGGAATCTGTTCCTACCCAATAAAAAAAAAAAAAAAAAAAAAAGAGGCTACGAACCGAATAAGGTATATTCTAAAATTTAAAGGGCCTTTCTGAAAATATGTGTTCCGCGGAAAACCTCAAACATATTTTGAGGGATGCCCAGGGCATTTGTTAAATTATTCGTTTCATACGGCCTATAATGAAAATTATCTTCAATTTTGAGCCGAAAAGGAAAGAAAGAAAGAAAGAAAGAAATAGTTATATAAAGCCGAGAAGAATTTTGTTTCAAATGTCCTTTACTCTTTTATAGACACAGGCACGCAGCTTCGACTCAATTGCTCGAACTATGACTTTTTGGGTCTCTACATTAAGAAAAATTGAAAAGCGGGGACCAAACTGTGAATTTAAGCATAAAAGGTTGGGGGAATATCTCTTGAAAATAAAGGACTAATTGTATCCCGATGGCAGAAGGGTGAATATTGATAGATTCGTAGGAGTAGCCATATGAAGATACAGAGAAGGATCTCATTACTTCCAAGAATTGAATCAAAAAGCATTAAAATTCTGTTTACGTCCTTGTTGCTTTGTCCAAGTACTAGAGTTTATCGTAGCATTTCGTTGTAAATATGCTTCACGCCTAAACAGATGCAATCTGGATTTCTGTAGTTGATTTGAATCAGACCAAATATGGTATTATGTAAATTCTACCACTGATATACACACATTCTTCGTTAAAATAAAACTACAAATTGGTCAAGTTGGGTTGCCTTAGTCTTATGTCATGTTTATAAACTATTCGATATATGAGCACATCTTTTGACTCTGTTGCCATACTGGCTTGTCTTACTAAAAAAAAAACTAATACACTATAACTAATTGTCAAAGAGCCAGCAATATTTGAATGGCTTTTAATATTTTTTAATTAAGATATATATACGCAGTGTTACCTTGAAAAGGAGCACCAGACGAAGACTAGGGACAAGTGAGCAAGTGAGGGTTTTATTACTCTATTTGTTTTATTATTTTTTTTTTCCTTTTCTCAATCCAAAGAGGAGTTTGTCAAATCACACTCGTCACAGTTTTCATTTTTTTTTATATAAAAATAGAGCTTGCACAAAATCAAGGTATTTGTGATACCCATTTTAGTTTACAAAAAGGAATAATAAGTTCATTTTGATTATCTACAAACTTCTCATTTGTTAAAATTATTATTTTTGCAAATTAATTTGTCAAGGTATTTTGCTATTTCATGTTATCAAATTACAAGAAAAACTCAGTGCACGACCAGCATTGACATCTCGCTCCTCTAATTTATCTTTGAAAATATTCCATCAAAACAGTATTGAGAATTGATGGTTAAAGATTTGAATACTTTTATTAACTAAATGTTACGAGAAAAATATTTAATATTGTTAGTAAATACATCTATGAGTTTATCTTTTGTCAAACCCAATTCATATACATGCATTCGCGCACACAAAAAAAAAAAAAAAGAACTTATATACATGCCCTTCTGATTTCTGATTCTTATTTTTTTTTTTTGCATACTTTAGTATTAAAAATTTGTCTTCCCGAGCTGAAAACATTTCTTTGTAACAAAGCAAACATTCAACTAGTTTTACTTGGCTAAAATATTGTAAGATAAACTTCCAAACAAAAAAATATGTAATTACAAATGTCCCCTATGAAATTGATTATTGTCCTTGTCCATTTGCATTGCACTTTCTGGCGGGGTTTGGTTCATGCACTGTGTTAGATTCCTTTAAAACCTTGTTTCCTGTCCAGCAGCATGTCTCTATGCTTGCTTTTAACATTTTTAGATAAAAGAATTGATTTCAACGGGTTTAATTGATTGGTGGTACAGTCTGAAAGTTCATTAAGTAATGTGGGGCAATAGGGAATCTATTGGGCTGAGTGATAAAATACCAGTTAGCTAGGTTAGTCAATAAGGCAACACTTATCAGCTTGCTAATACCAGCAAGGGTTTAGCAGAGAAAATTTGGCTTCTTTTGTTGTCATGTCAACACCTTAGCTTGTCTTAGCTACGGTGTAGAAGAAATACATTAAGGCCCTGGTCAAAATGATGTTTACACGGGATTTTATTTGATTTCATTTTATTTGAATTGATTTCGTAGGCTTTTAGTAGATCTAATTACATAAGAATTCCAACCAAATGACATCAAATTTGTTTATTTTGATAAAATTTTTTCCAATGAAATGAAATGAATTGAAATCCCAAGTGAAAAAAAAAAAAAATTGATCAGGGCCTAAGTGAACAGTCGCAATTATCGATTTTATAGGGTCCAAACTATTTATTTTTTTAAATTAAGTGATAAGTTTCCAGTTAAATTAATATTGACACTGCACTATTTCTGTTAGGAAATGCTCATATTTTAATTTTAGATTAATTACAACTAATTAATCACCATTAACAACAAGCAAATCAATAGATCTAGTGCTAAAGCAATCACACATCCAATCAAGAGAGAAGGTAGGAGAAATTGTACCTCTCATGAAATTGTATTCATGAGGCTCGAATCCATGGCATGGGAGTCGATGGGGTGCGTGCTCCACCATCTCCACCATCTATGGCCGCCTCTAGCCCACCAAGGACCCACCACCAAGCTCAAAGAGAATGCTAGTTCTCTTGAACCTCTTGCTAATCACCTTGCTTCTCTTAATTAACTATTTAATGGAGAGGAAGAGAGGTGGGATGCTCAACACATGAGCTAAGAGAGGAAGGGAAGAGCCATGGAGAAGAGAGAAAAATCTCTCTTCTAGGTGGAGGCGCAAGGGATGGGAGAGGAAGAGAGATGACGGCTAGGGTTTTCTCCCAAAGAGACCCCTTTATATAGCCAACCACTCTCATCCAATTTTCATACTATTTACAAGTATGCCATCCACCCTAAGAGGCCACCTAATGGGCTCTCTTGGGCCATCTTAATAAAAGGCCTTTATTCATTAATTCACCAATTAATGAATCTCCTTTAATTGTCTCTTCATTCTTCCTTAAATCGGGCCTTTAATTAACCAATTAAATAGAAGCCCAATTAGCTCAAACTAATTAAAGTAAGTTGAACATAATTAATTATTAACTCATTAATAATTAATCTATGATTAGCTAATGCATTATATTGTTTCCATATGATCCTTTTAATTTAATTAATTATATCAGTTCATAACGGTATATAATTAATTAATTAACTTATCACATTTCACAATACACATTATTGTGAATAAACAATAAATGCACCAAGTGGTTAGAATCCTATTTGTGCGACCCTATTTGAGGATTTATACTATGTTGGCCATGGAAATAAATCGTTATTTATTTCCAATAATCATAAGCGGTATCTAGCAACACGTTATGACTCCCAATTCGTATAAATAATGTACCGTTACAATATCTCAATCCTGCATAAGAAATAAAAGTATTTCTTTGTTTGATTCTTATGTCACACGATATCTTTGTATAATCCAAGATAGGAATGTGTCATTCTTGCAGATTATACATTTCTTGATCTAGAGTTGATCGTCTAGTTTGCATGCATACGATCCAACTCCATCAAGGGGCCCAAACAAATATCATCACTCACTAGGTATACTAATGAGGGACATACGGTTTTCTTGATGAACAACTTTTCCCCGCACAATTCAAGAGAACATAAATAAAGTCCTTATAGCAGCCTTTATCAGGAATCAACGTTAGACGATATTTATTGAACCTATCCTCATGTGGAAAAGGTGAACATCTCAAACTTAGAATCAAACTCATATGAAATAAACAATGACACATAACACAATCCATATGTTTATTTCATTGGGTCAAGTCCTGTACTATGTTCCAATAACATATACATATGCAATTAAGTTCGTAACTCCTTACTTATGATTTGTAGAACTTAATCATCACTTAACTTGCATACTAATCTTTTATGATAATTAATGTTCCTTGTTAATTATCAAGATTATGGACGATTTAGATTTATTATTGTCATTCTAATGAATGATCCACAGAGATCTACAATTCAGATCCTCAACCTGAATGATCTGTCAATAATAAACTCTAGGAACAAATGATCAAATATCATCATTAACATAAACTAAGAAAATAAGTCATTAAATATTGACTTCTAGGACATAACTCCAACAATCTCCCACTTGGCCTAGAGTCAATCAATAGTGACTTCTAGCCAGTGAAGAATTTAGAACAATGTCATATATCTATATATATACATGTCTCGAACCTCAAAAGATGTAATACACTTAAAGCAAGTTACTCATACGTCCATCACGCATGGATGCACAATTGCATCTCGTATACCGCTTAAGGTAGAGGTTAAGTTAGAGTGTTCGCTGTGTCCGCGAACCTATCAAATTTTATTTGACCCTATATACATATATACTCCTATATATGTGTTCTTGATCATCATCATGTGAGATCAAGTGACATCGTCATAGATCTTAGTTGGATCACCAATTTATTATTGGGTTCTTCAAGTTTAAGCTATGGTTCGAGATGCATAGAACCATATTAGCTTGACTGAGAACTTCTCGATCCATACTACCTTCTTTCATTGCTTGACAAGTTGCTATATATATTTTGTTTTTGGTGACGGAAACGGTTGTAATATCCCATTTAGAACACCTTCTAAATTTACAACACCACATTTAAACAAAATACGTAGCTCAATTGTATTCATATCAATCTTTCGAAAACTAGCATCAATATATCAATTTATATGAGCTTTCTTTCATCAGATGAAATATATCATTCTTTCTCATAAGATACTCGAAGATATTCTCGATTATTGTCCAAACGTGTTTTTCTTTGTATCCAGTTGACAACTGCTTGTCCTACTCCTTGGGTACAACACATAGGGGCATGTGCATAAGTATGGCGTACAAAATGAAACTCATAACAGAAGGATGCTCGAATTGTATCGTGCACTCTTCTCGAATTGAGTTGCAACACACCGAGTAGCACTGAAGTGTATGCCATACAATGTGGTTAGACATCCTTTCTAGGAGTCTATCTTTTCGTGTAACTATAACACCTTATCATTATATGCACATTTTGCTCAAACCTGACATCCATCATAATCTATCTCCATAGATTTTGTTTCCTTGGATTTAGGTGACTTACCCAAGTTCTCAATTGAGAAAAACATTCTCCAATGAGATCTTGACAATATTCATTTCTTTAATTTTATTCCCAATTAATGTCTTGTATCTCGTACAATACATGTAACATGATAATGCTCCCACTGAATATCTTGTCTATACAAGATACTTTTGACGAAGTTCAACTCCTTGACTTACTTGTCAAAAGGTTTATTCCAGTTTCCACAGTACTTGCTTCAATCCATTAATGGATCATTGAAGCATATATACGTTTCTAACAATACAACAAAATTTTCGGTTTGTGTCAAATACACAACAACTTCCTTCATTCAATCGAAGAAGGCGGTTTTGATGTACTTTTCATATATCTATATATACGAAATATAATTATTGTTAGAATGATCTTTATTGACTTAGACACAGCTACAAGCGAGAAGCCGTGCTTTGTACATGGTCAACTGGTTATCGACTTAGACATAGCATCAATCATGAAATTGTGCTTTGTACATAGTCTATCCATATCTATCTTTCCTTTTAAAGATCTAAATGTTCTAGATGGATCGCTCCTTCTTGAACATCAATCAAGGTCTATACCTTGTTGTTATATATATATGGATTGCACTTAAAGATCATACAAATTCAAACCATACTTGTGGAATCGGGTCTTTCCATCGCTTCTTTATTTATCAACGGATTCTCACATGTCAAGTATGAGGATGTTGTGAAACCTATGTACTTTTCAGTTTAGGCAATTCACTCTCGTTGATCTTTGTAGGATTGGTGCTTGAGGTCTACGAACTACTTCTATAACATCTTGTAGAATAGATTCTTGATCCTAATGTATTGCACGAGTTTCTCTAACATCATCCATTCGTGAGATGTTTGAGTACTCTTTAGAAGCGAGCGTGCTTATAAACTTCTTCCTTTCACAACTGCTTGTGAGTCAAGTTCCGCTCAACTCCCACTAAGCACCATGTATGGAGTGACAAGTTCCCTATAAAGGTACTTCTTGTAATGACGCATAAACTCCTTTAATGCTCACTTTACTCCCACTACTTCTTCTTGAGAATATCATTCTTTAAGATTACGTTATGATGAGCAACAACTACCTTGTTCTTATCATGTTCATAGAAGTAGTACCTTTTGGCTAATTCAAGATATCCTACAAAATAATAAGCGTCTTATTTGGGTCCAAGCTTATCAATCAATCGAACCTTGAAATAAGCTTCTCAACACCAAATCTTGAGAAACAATATACCTAGAGATCGAATCTCGTAAGATATCTTTCTCAATAGACTTCAATGGAATTTTTATTTAGTGTAAACAATATTGTCCTCAAACACAATCCCTTACATGAGTCAAACAAGTCAATTTGATTTATTACCGATCGAACTATATCAAATTATGTTCGATACCTTCATCCTTGGATACATTTTTTCAATGTTCCTCATGAAGCGAGTAGTGAAACGTATTTCATACTCTTTAGGTAATACATCAAACTATATGACTGAACTATTTACCATGATCCATCTTAAGACTTTTGCTTTTATTGAATAGTTTTTCAACTTTACTCTTGAAATCCTTTTGATCTTGTCAAAAGATTCATACTTATACCATATCAAATAGATACGTTAATATCTACAATGATTGTTGGTCAAGTGGTAAAGTTTCAACAACCTTTCAATTGCACAAGTACCTGTAGGTCTATATACATCAATATGTATAAGTCTTAATAAGGTTACTTGTCCTTTAAACCTTCGTAGTTCAAAGGCGCTTTTGTCATTTAACAAACACGATTCGCATGAATTTCAATTGATTTGCAATCGAATTGATTTACGAGCTCCACGTTACGTAGACTCTCATAATGCGATTCTTGTTTATATTCGACTAAGCGACTATTTTACATAAAAGTCAAATACTTTATGTGAAGTCTTACATATTTGTCATTCAAAATTTGTTTATCTATTTCAAGCAAATTCAATTAAGATGCATGAAATCTTATACACAAATTTATAACAATAAGAGAACAACATTTCTCTATTACAAAACATGATCATCCATCATCAAATATGGAGATAAGGTTTTATGAGATGTTTGGAATAAGGTATACAACCTCAAATTCCTAAACAAACTCTTTACTTAATAAAGATAACTCTACGTATTCAATGGTAGCGGCTTAGACGTATAAGCCATTTCCAAAACGGAGTTTACTTTACTTATCTCGAACTTTCTCTTATTCATCATTGTCTACACATTTCGTTAAATGCGAACACATGAACTAGCACCTAATTACTAGTGTGAATTAGAGATAGTGAGATAATTTGAACGACAAATATCTTAAGGTTTAGAACATCATGGTATTTCGGACAACCTTTCAAATGCCTCCCATAAATGGCAAATGAAACATCTCATGTGACACACGGTCACTAGTGAGGGTCTCAAATATTCAACTCATATCTTGGTGAAGTATTCCTTTAATACTTAACCAATTACTTTTAGCACTAACAAGTGTGCGAACAATATATCCTTTATCCATAGAAAGAGATTGTATGACAATATCAACAATCCTTGATATTGGAGATCTTAATATCTCTAGTTGTCAATTAGCTACTCAAATCTTTCGGTTCGCAAGCTAATGAAACATTTATCTTCTTATAAGAAGAGTCTCTTGGTTAACTCACATTCCATTACTCGATCATAAATGATTGAGTCTATCTTTACTTTCTCTAAGAACGTCTTCTTGAGTAAATGGATGAGAGTGTAGAAGTCTTAGTATAGTCCTTATGAATTCTCCAATTCAAAGGTCTAGAACTTCTAAAAGGATATAAGCATTCGCTTTATTGAATAATTTTCGTCGAAACTAATCAATCATTGTGAAGCTATTGTTCGGGAAGTCGAGGAACGTTTTTGGGATTAAACTTGCTCAAGTTTCTCATTTCCAAGAACATGTCTTAGAAATCGGTATTTCTTCTCCAAGTAAATACCTTATAAACGAGCTTGTCGTTTTCCAAAGATTGATCGCAACGAAATTAACATATTTAATATCTATAACAATTTCAATTTAAGGTCATTTAGTTTATGCAATGTTTTGTTTATGGAATGATAAACAAAACTCCCACTACATTTAATTAATGTCCCTAAATGTAATGGATTCCAAGATCCTCATTTTCGTCAAGTAGAGCCTGCTATGGCACGACACCCTACTTAACTAGACAAGGTAGGTTCTCCAACCAATCATATCAACCATATGACTCTTGGTTTGTGAATATCTAAGTATATTTACAAACTTCGCCCCGATGTCCAAGAAAACTTGTTGGGTCCATCGATAAGCAACCTCTCTCTATTTGCTCCTAACAAATCTTTTCATTTGTACCCCGACTATCAAGGTTGACAACCATGACGTCCGCTATGGCGGACCGCGCCATGATTGGCTATTGACGTGAAGGGGATAGAGAGAAGGAAGGCGGTCGACTTAATCAATTTAGTTTGGGACAAAATAAGTGACTCTTGTTTGGTGGTCGTGTAAGCATACACCCATACCTACCTATGACAATTCAAGGCATTCACAAACAATCACATAACATAAGCATCTCAAGCATTGCCGTGGGTTTGTATGGCTCCCGCTTGCATTAATCTTCGTCGCATCTCCATGTAACGAGACTAATCTAATCAAGCCCTCCCACTAATTACTAAGATCCTATCTAATAATTAAGGGAAATAAATACATGTGATAAAATTCCTAAAACCCCGCCTAGGCCTTAGGGGCATGCAAGCCTCACAAGTTACATAAAAAATTAACCACTTAATTATCAAGGCACCTTAGTCCACTTTACAAGCAATCACATGCATTCACAACATTTTACAACACACAAGGCATTGACATCTTGAGCCATATCAAACCCACATCCTCCTACAAAACAAAGTTAGCACATATACAATATACATGATTCACTTGCTCTTAATTAATTTCATTAATTAGAATCTTTGTGCATACTTGTTGCTCAAGTTTTCCGAATGCAAAGAAGGCTTAACCTTAACAACTAATTGTTTAAGCCCTTTTAAATTAAATCCAACTATCAAAATAGAAAGGAGGGTATTTAAGGAGTCTTCTAATTAACATTTCAATAAATTGATTAATTAGAAACTATTTTAACTAATTAAAATACGAAATTCGGGACCCGAAAAAATTCAAAATAATTCGGTCTCCAAAAAATCTGAAATAAATCCAGAGAACTCCTTACAAAGATTGTGATTACCTGTAAAAATCTCAAGGAGAGATCAATTACCATCAGGGAGAACCAAAAAAGACAAATCCTCAGATTGTGCGCGAAGCACCGTTAGAGAAAATTCTGTTATGGGTCTCAACCTTTTGATCTGTATGATCATTCCCTTGATATTTTTCCAGCAAACAATTTACATAGAAAAATACTACATACAATAGGCTATCATTCCATGAAAAGAAAATCCACAAGTTATATTCAAGATCAACGAGATAACAAGCATTTAAGCAAGGTATCCTGTTCTGGAACAGACCGTCGACCAAAAAGATTTCACTCGGTTGAGGTATCAAATCTCAATGAAAATCTATGAAATTAATTTTCACAGATTCCATACTTAAAGGAGAACATTTCCATTTCAACATTTTTCCATAAAAGTTTCTCAATAAGTACAGTTTTTCAAAAAAATCAGTTTGTTTGAAAAAACAGATCTGATAACTTCATCACTTTTCATCCTTGAACGCCCACATAATATCCGAAATATGCAACAAAATTTACATATCCAGAAAGAGCATCAAGTTTAGAATAATCCTATCTAAAAGTTACAGGTACTTTATATACAAACTTATTTGTTACCAACCACAACAACAGAACTGTGCAGCAGAATAACAGATCTGCGCACCGTTACCGTTTAAATCACTAAAAATTCATTTTACATCGAATTTCAATGATTCCAGTGGGAAAACAACCACAAATCAAAGGGCTACAACCTCCAATAAGAAGGAAAAAATTTCAGAGAGCTTTACACCACGAAAAACAAGCAACAAGACAGAAAACAGCCTTTCCAGGGCCAGCAAGCATGCACATCACTAATTAACTTAATTAATTACGAATTCTCACTTAATTAAGTGTGAAAAACCTTAAACACGACCATAGCTCTGATACCACTGTTAGGAAATGCTCATATTTTAATTTTAGATTAATTACAACTAATTAATCACCATTAACAACAAGCAAATCAATAGATCTAGTGCTAAAGCAATCACACATCCAATCAAGAGAGAAGGTAGGAGAAATTGTACCTCTCATGAAATTGTATTCATGAGGCTCGAATCCATGGCATGGGAGTCGATGGGGTGCGTGCTCCACCATCTCCACCATCTATGGCCGCCTCTAGCCCACCAAGGACCCACCACCAAGCTCAAAGAGAATGCTAGTTCTCTTGAACCTCTTGCTAATCACCTTGCTTCTCTTAATTAACTATTTAATGGAGAGGAAGAGAGGTGGGATGCTCAACACATGAGCTAAGAGAGGAAGGGAAGAGCCATGGAGAAGAGAGAAAAATCTCTCTTCTAGGTGGAGGCGCAAGGGAGGGGAGAGGAAGAGAGATGACGGCTAGGGTTTTCTCCCAAAGAGACCCCTTTATATAGCCAACCACTCTCATCCAATTTTCATACTATTTACAAGTATGCCATCCACCCTAAGAGGCCACCTAATGGGCTCTCTTGGGCCATCTTAATAAAAGGCCTTTATTCATTAATTCACCAATTAATGAATCTCCTTTAATTGTCTCTTCATTCTTCCTTAAATCGGGCCTTTAATTAACCAATTAAATAGAAGCCCAATTAGCTCAAACTAATTAAAGTAAGTTGAACATAATTAATTATTAACTCATTAATAATTAATCTATGATTAGCTAATGCATTATATTGTTTCCATATGATCCTTTTAATTTAATTAATTATAACGGTTCATAACGGTATATAATTAATTAATTAACTTATCACATTTCACAATACACATTATTGTGAATAAACAATAAATGCACCAAGTGGTTAGAATCCTATTTGTGCGACCCTATTTGAGGATTTATACTATGTTGGCCATGGAAATAAATCGTTATTTATTTCCAATAATCATAAGCGGTATCTAGCAACACGTTATGACTCCCAATTCGTATAAATAATGTACCGTTACAATATCTCAATCCTGCATAAGAAATAAAAGTATTTCTTTGTTTGATTCTTATGTCACACGATATCTTTGTATAATCCAAGATAGAAATGTGTCATTCTTGCAGATTATACATTTCTTGATCTAGAGTTGATCGTCTAGTTTGCATGCATACGATCCAACTCCATCAAGGGGCCCAAACATATATCATCACTCACTAGGTATACTAATGAGGGACATACGGTTTTCTTGATGAACTTTTCCCCGCACAATTCAAGAGAACATAAATAAAGTCCTTATAGCAGCCTTTATCAGGAATCAACGTTAGACGATATTTATTGAACCTATCCTCATGTGGAAAAGGTGAACATCTCAAACTTAGAATCAAACTCATATGAAATAAACAATGACACATAACACAATCCATATGTTTATTTCATTGGGTCAAGTCCTGTACTATGTTCCAATAACATATACATATGCAATTAAGTTCGTAACTCCTTACTTATGATTTGTAGAACTTAATCATCACTTAACTTGCATACTAATCTTTTATGATAATTAATGTTCCTTGTTAATTATCAAGATTATGGACGATTTAGATTTATTATTGTCATTCTAATGAATGATCCACAGAGATCTACAATTCAGATCCTCAACCTGAATGATCTGTCAATAATAAACTCTAGGAACAAATGATCAAATATCATCATTAACATAAACTAAGAAAATAAGTCATTAAATATTGACTTCTAGGACATAACTCCAACAATTTCATCATACAAATTCTAGAGTTATCTTGTGTTCACCCTAGAAACCATGGTAATTATTGCATATTTACTCTATTGAATGAATGGATATATGCTGCGGTCAGCATAGCTTCATTTTAGAGCACTTTCACTTTACACTTGTGGAGTTTGTTGTTTGGAATTAATAAAGTCTAGCTAGTTTATAGTATTGAGAAGAGATTATGAATTACTGAATATTATCACTATTATCAGTATGCACATGCATTAGAAGAACCAGAGCTCGTTTTGCATAATTTCTTCTGAACTTTTTCTTCAGGAGTTAACTGTACTTGTTGCAAACAGAGCAGCAATATGGACGTCATGAGGCCCGTCATCGTACCCTATTACGCCGCAGTAAAATTTTTTCCACATGCTCAAGGTTACCAATGAAATCTGTATACTTCTTTTTTTTTGAACTTTGAGTTGTTTTACATTGTAGGTGGTAGAAAGGCAGTAGGAAATGGTTTAATTTATGCAGGAAAGAAAAGAAAGCTTGAGAAGTTTTAAAGCAATAACACAAACAACATTAAATTATTAAGGATTTTGAAATGTTCCCATTCTTTTCCCCTAATCAATGATCCCTATGTGTAGAAGAATTTCACCCTCCACAGCAAGGCCCCTATAGACTAATAACAAAAGGAAAATGTTTCAAATTTTTGTAACCACACTTCAATGAACAGCTCTATAGACACTTTGAAGGCACAAAAATGTTCTTTTTCATTCTTAAAGTGCATTTTTCTTTTTTCATTTCTTAATTTCTTTCAAGAAATATAAGAATAAAAAGCCCTTTTCGCGATGTTCGCAATGTATGGTTTCTGTTGTAAATTAATAGAACAAAACTTTTTAATTTCTTAAGAAATTGAATGGAACAAAACGTTGGTTTCAGCAAACCATGGTTTGTTTGTCACTCTAAAAGGGTCGCTCTTTCTTCTATCACGAGAAAGACAGGTAGGGCCTCATGATAAGTGCATGTATGCAATGTGGTCCCATTAGGTGCAAATGATATGCATGCCACCTGTTCCACGAATTGCGTACGTGTCATACTGTGGACAATTATTACACATATGTTCTGTTGTTGCTGACAGAGACGATATGTAGCGGGTCAGTGAGGTGCACATGCCCTTGGATTTTACGGTTGTTTTTTATGCTTTGATTTTTTTTTTAAAATATTTTATGAGTTTTATTTTTCATGAAATTTTAATATATAAATAATCAAGAAAATTTAATCTGTCAGCGACTCAGCAGTGAAGGGCACACAGTACTATTCCATGTTCTGAACACCACCTCCAATTTTGTAAACTTATGACCTCAAGCAACAAATTTTTTTTTTTCTTTTTATCAAGGAAGCATCAATCTCTCATAATTACGTCATTATTTTAGATAAAATAAAATAAAGTCTCTCAATTTCAAATTTATACGAGTTCGTTCAGTCGGATTTTAAATGCGTAGTACGTATACAAGATAAATTATTTTTCACCACTAAAAATAATTCCTTGTTAAAATTTCTTAAAATTTCATTTGTAGCTGGAAAAATAAGAAAAAGGATCAGAGAAATTGTTTTTCATTTCTAGGTGGATTATTTGATTAATCATTCAATTACACACACTTGCTATTTAATAAATAACACGCTATGCTGCATATGGGTCGTCACTGATTTAAGTTGGTGGAAGATTTATCCATCCTTGAAAGATATTTAAGCTGAATAATTAGATGTTAAGGTAGCCTAACATAAATTAGATATGTACAAAGTGAGAATTGTCAGATGAGATCAGACAACGACCATCGATCGCGTCTCTTTCATTGTAGGAATAATTTCGTACGAGCACATCCAGAAATTACTAATATTTCTTTTTTTTTTTTTTGTCAAGTTGCAGAACGTACAGATAGTATTTTTATGGTCTCTTGAATAAGTGTTTACTGGACCCTTAGGAGGCAAAAATATCATTAATTTGATCTCAGTGAATGTTTGGCAACACGGCCGGGCTTAATAAAGTACAAGAAGAAAAAGTAATTTGGCAATATATGCCGTTTAGCAGTGTGAATCAAGCAACAACTTGAAATGCAAATTATCATGCAAATTTAATAAAGTACATATATGATTTAATATGTATGAGACAGTTCCGTTCAACTTTCAAGGGAGAATTGCAATATAAGACATTTCATTAGTGTTAACTTTGAAATAGATTACAAATTAGGAATCAAAGTTACTCATATAAAAAACAGAAATATCCAAACTGTTTAACTATCCCTCTTTTTTCTTAAAAATAATCGTGCACCCATAATACTATGCATGTTTAGCTTATCAAATTTCTCTGAATGAAGATGGCACAACTGACACCCGTCGACTTTTTTCAGAAGAAATGGACAAGCAAAGAGCAAAATTAACTACAATTCTTAACAGCTTCTAGAAGCCTGCACATGTAATTTACCATTTCTGCATCATAATATATATCAAATACTTGGAACCCATTTCCTCCCACGTTCTTTTATAAATTGTTTTTTGTCTAGTTTTTTTTTTTTTTTTTTTTTTGAAATATAATGCCCGTAGGCTTCCATTAATCTAAAAAGTTTTACAACATACTGCAGTTCAAGTTATAAAAAACAAATTCAGTTTCGGGAGGCATCACAACACAAGACATAGAAACATTCCCTTATATTACAAAACAAAAGTAGGGATGTTTATCAAAATAAAACAAGTTTTCAGTAGTGCTGACTCCAGATAAAAGCCACCGGTAAGATAAAGTTGTTCCCTTCTTCTGAAAAAGTGCCTCCACATCTTGTTCTCCTTGCTTGATTCGCCAAGATATGAGCTTGTTCAACATGTTCCCTCCTTGCATATCTGATCCCAATGTTTTGATGTTGTTTCATAAAAACAAAACATTCCTGCAGGATGGAAGTTGCATGCCAAGAAGGAATATCCTGCAAATTGAAAGTATCAACAGAGGAAACTAAATTTTTTGAATCAGTGAAAATATTTACAGGAGTATCAGCCATATTAAGAGATTTAATGTGATTAAGTGTGTTCAATAGGGCTGTAGCTTCCGCTGTGAATGCATCAGGGGCATAGGCTGGAAATGATTTGGCCGAATGAAAAGATCCACCAGGATTATACATGACAGAAGCAGTTCCAGCCCTTCTGTTCAAATTCCAAGAGCCATCATGAATTATCAGAAATACGCCAGAATCCATGGTATAGTTTGTTATGTGATCTCCTTGCTTATTCATTGAGGCTTGACTCCCTTCTTTATTGAAAATGGAAGCTTGTGCTCTAATCAAGATATTGACCTCCAGTGGCATCGATCTGAAAACAAATTCACATCTGGCTTTCCAAATATGCCAAATAATATTTAGAAAGAGAGCCAATCTATCTGGGTCAAGCACTTGCATAATATCATCAAGTAGCTGACTAATACTGATGTTTTGCTCTTGCACTCTATATCCTAGAGGGGATGCAAACCATATTGCTTTTGATGAAGGACAAGTGAATATAAGATGCATAATGTCCTCCTCTTGTTGCCCACATCTAGTACATAGAGAGGGTACAGTTGGAAATATATTATTTAATTTTTTTGATGTAAACAAACCATCATGAAGGATTCTCCAAATAAAAGTAATGACCCTGGGTGGTACTCCCTTTATTTTCCAAATTTTTGTCCATATATTGACATTCTGAATATCCCCATGATCATCATAAATTTCACTTGAATCAAAAATTTGGTGTGCCATTTTTTTATAAGAAAGACTAGTGTTATAATTACCTGATTTGTTTGGCAACCAAATCAATTTATCTTCTTCATTTGCATAAATTCTAACATTTTGTATTATAAATTGCATCCCATCAAACCCAAAAATCTGTTGAATTTTATGTTGGTCCCATGAAGCAGTGCCCTCTACAATCAAGTCAGCTACATTTTTACCATGACCTCTGAAATTTACCTGATTTATATTTTGCCATCCTATAAACCAAGGTGCGCCCACAATTTTTATTTTCTTTCCATTTCCCACTTTCCACAACACATCTTCTTTTAACTGATCCCTTATTTGCATTATACTTCTCCAAAAATGACTGACACCTCTTGTATTCATGACATTCCAAAAACCTATTCGGGAAAAATATTTTGCCTTTACAATCTTTATCCATAATTTATTTTTTTCTTAAGCCAATTCCCATCCCATTTTCATCAACAGAGCTTTATTAAAAGTTTCAAGATCTCTTATTCCCAGACCCCCTTTTTCTACTGGTTGGCATACCTTTTTCCAAGAAATAGGGGATAAGTATCTTTGTTTATCATGCTTTCCCCATAAGAATTTTCTCATCATCTTCTGCACCTCCTCATAAGTTCTTTTCTGAAGCTTTGTTGTAAGCATATAATAAATGGGAAGTGCATAGAAAACCGATTTTAACAAAACAATTATGCCAGCTAGAGATAAGGTATTTATTTTCCATCCTGCCAACCTTTTATTTAATTTATTAATAATGTCTCTATGAGCCAATTGGGAAGGTGATTTATGATATGATAAATGTATCCCTAAATATTTTTCCTCCATGTCTGCTTGTGTAATCTGTAATTGGCTCAATACTTGTTGTTTAGTTTGCTCAGCGCATATCTTACTGAACCATATTTTTGATTTTGATGGGTTTATTTCCAAACCTGACATCTGGCCAAAAAAGTTTAGCACCTCCTTAAGTATGTTTATTTCTTGTTGATTTGCATTACCCAGGATAATTAGATCATCAGCAAATAAAATGTTAGATAGATAAGGGGCACTATGTGCTAATTTGATGCCTTTATAAATATTTTGCTGATGCAGTTTTTGAAATATTTTTGATAGTACATCCATGGCCAGAATGAAAATAAAGGGGGATAGCGGGCAACCTTGCCTGACTCCTCTCTGTGGTATTATAAAACCATCTTTCTTCCCATTTATCATTAAAGAAATGGTTCCACCTCTAAGGCAAAGCATTATGAGGTTCACCATTTTTTTAGATAACCCAATCATTTGCAAAGTTGCTTCAATAAAATTCCAATGAATTCTATCAAAAGCTTTAGTGATATCAGCTTTCAGCATAAAAGCTTCTATCTGAAAGGAGGTACTGTTAAAAGAATGCATTATTTCTCTTACCAGAATTATATTATCATAGTGCCTCGTCCAGTAAGGAAAGCTGACTGGTTTTCACCAATAATTTGAGCAATATGAAGTTTTAATCTTTCAGAGATGATTTTCATTAAAAGTCTGTAGATTGTGTTGCCCAAAGTGATTGGTCTAAATTCTTTTGGTGTTTGAGGGTCATTTGTTTTTGGAATGAGCACCACTACAGATTTCAGAATATCATTTGGGATTTGACCATTTAAAAAAATATTTTGGATCATTTGAGTAACATCATGTTTCAAAAATATCCAATTGACTTGCAAAAATCGTGCATTTATTCCATCCGGGCCAGGAGCCTTATCTGGGCCCATTTTAAAAAGGATTTCAGTGACTTCATTTTCATCAGGTATCTTTTCTATTTTCTGAACAGCCCAATCCGGGATTTTCGGCCCATTATGTAAGCCCCATTCAAAAAACCAATTTTTTATATGATCTGTATCAAGAGGCCTATCCACAGAGAAGAGATTTTTAAAATATCTAACAAACACCCCCCCCCCCCCTAATATCCTTCTCTTCACTCACCAGATTTTGATTTTCATCTTGAATGTTTAAAATATGGTTTTTCTTCCTTCTATGTGTTGCCACCAAATGAAAGAATTTTGTATTTTTATCACCATATAGATCCCAATTGACCTTTGCCCTTTGTTTCCAATAATCCTCTAACTGATCTTCAGCTTTTTCATACTCTTTTTGAAGTTGTAATTCAACTTGATTATCTTGCAACTGAGGTGGCAAAGATTGGAATTTTAAAATTTGTTGTTCAATGTGCTTAATTTTCTTTTGGGGGGGTTGCAAATTATCTGTCCATTTTTTAATACCATATCTGAAATTTTTCCATCTTTGATTCCATGGTTGACCACTGGTGTTTATCCAATTTTGTTGGCATGATTCTAAAAAACCTTCCTCTTTAAACCACCAGTTTTCAATCTTAAAATCTTTTTTAGGGGGGTAAAACTTTTCAGTATTAAGCATAATAGGGGCATGATCACTATATATTCTGGGTAAATTATTTAAATAGGCTTGATTGAAATAACTTAGCCAGTTTAAGGAAACAAGGGCCCTATCAAGTCTCTGATAAATAGCTGTGGAAACACTTTGTTTGCTTGTCCAAGTATAAGCCGGGCCTTTAAAATATAAATCAATTAAGCCCATTTCATTTACAAAATCTCTGAAGCCCCTATTATTTGTATTTTGATAATCACTCCCTCCATATTTATCACTTCCCCCCAAAATTGCATTAAAATCTCCAATCAAACAGACCTTCTCTCCATTTGTAATAAACATTTTAATTTCATTCCAAATTTGAGGGTTCATAGCATGATATGGGTCTCCATAGACCCCAATTAAAGCCCAAGGTTGTTTCCCTCTTTGTGTTACCCAGGCCATTATATAATGATTATTGTAAGCATAAATATTTAAATTTATCTCATCATTCCACATCAAACATAATCCCCCTGTTCTACTTCTTATTGGAGGAACAAGAAAATAATTATTGAGTGGGAGGTTTCTTACATAATTTTCAGCACGTGTAATGGAAACTTTGACTTCAGAAAGGAACATCATCTTCGCACCAGTTGCTTGAATGAGCCTGCCCATGAACCTTTGCTTCCGCGGCCCTCCCAAACCGCGGCAGTTCCAAGCTAGGACCCTCATGGCGACAGTGGAGGCGAGTTTGGGTTCGCCTCCTTGGCCCTCTTCCAGTTTAAAGGCTCATCACCATCTTCTCCAGATTGCTGCTGTTGAAAAATATGAGTAGCTCCTCTCTTTGTTCCTCCTCGCGCCAGAAAAACTTCCTGATCTAGCTGTGCCAACTGCCTTAATTGATTTTCCTTCATTTGGCTCCACTGTCCAGCCTGATGTTGCTTTCCTTTACCAGATAGATCTTCCATATACTGTTCTTCTCTTCCCATGGCATCCAACATTTGTTCAACAGATGAACCATCCATCGGGACTTTTGATTGATCAATAATGCATGGGTGAAAATTTATTTTTTTGTCTAGTTTCCAGGACTCAAAGTCAATGAGTGAAGTGAACAAACTCCGAAAACATGAAATTGAGATAAAAAAAGAAAAAAAAATTTCTAGCTGTTCTTTGGAAATTTTAGCTAACTAGCTAGAAATCTTACAAGTTGGTAGGAGTTTCTAGAAGAAATCTGGCATATTATACCTCTGCTTTAACTATTCGGCGGAGCGAATAGGGGGCTACATGGAGTTGTTGACCACATGCTCCAAAAAACATTAAATTTTTATGTATATTTTCTTTATTTTTTTTGAAATTTTCTATAATTTGCCCCCTAATTAATCATGAATTGTTCAATTTATAAAATATTGTCCCCCCAATCACAATTTTCTGGCTCCGCCCTGCTGCTAAGTGCACATTAAATATACTTTGCATAACTGCGAGATTATGTAGTAATACCATTTATTTCTTTATGGGACTCTAAAGTCTTTAACTTTCCTTTGCAATTGAAACAGATGCCTTATAATTTTATGATTTTTCTATTTTTTGTACTCAAATTTTTTTTTTTTTTTTGCTACATATAATGTCCTTGTGAAACCCAAATTAATTTCTAATTCCCTATCATTCCCCTCTATCATTTTCCTCCTATATAATTCAATATTTTGCGAATGATAATTTATGTTGTGATAATTGATTATTTTTCAACTTAATATACTAATCGAAGTCCAAAGTTTTGGGCTATATGAACCAACAAACTTTTGTGCAGCGGGTACTCATTTGAACTAAGAGATATAGTACCTGTAGTACGGCTATGCGAGAACAAGAATATTTTCTACTTATATTACATGGATGGAGAACGGATATGGATCAACTACAATGATGACCATATGTTTAAAATTATGTAAAGTAAATAAGAGGGAGGGACCGGGAGAGGGGAGGTGAGTACAGATCGAATTTGGACCCACAAAAGCAATCTAGCTAAGTTTGAAGAATAAATGTTTTATTTGAACTTCAGAAAAATGAGAGTACCCTTTTCCTAGTTCCTTTCTACTAGCCTTTCCTTTTTAACACATTATTACCGTTTCGTTGACAACACTGCCAACTAGAATATGCAGATGAATTACATTTTTTACTTACAATGCAACCATTTTTATTTAATTAAATGAGATTTAATAATTTTGGGATTAATCTTAAATGAATAAAAAACAACTCCATCTTTTGACAAAAAAAAAAACCATATAAAATTATGCATTAATTTTTTTAAGATACATAACTGCCATTAATTACTCTGTCCATTCAATAACTGTTCAATTGTTAAGTGCCTCTAACTAATCACCCATTAGTATAGCAGTGGTCAAATTTGTTAAAGGAATTCAAATGACGAATAAGATCCCAAATTCATGACAATCAAGTTGTAATGGTAGATGCAAACCAGCAAAAGTGGGAGTTTGTTAAATCAGACTCAGCACACACGTGTGTCTCTCTGTTTCCTTGGCAAATTCAAAATTTATCAAGTATTTCTGAGTTGTCGTTTTGAAGTAAATTAATTCTGATTTGTCATAAATGACACTAGTAGAGCTCTTTTTTTTAAAAAAAAAAAAATGTAGGAGGAGCTATATCACTTGGCTATCAGGATAGACTTTTGCCAAACAATTCTTAAAAAAAGCCTAAATATTATTCGATTTATGCATGTCATTTGGTGCTTATGTTCAAATTATAATCCATTTTGACCAAGAATAGTTTTGTGGAACAAAATGAAAGAGAGATAATGGAACACTTTTGCTGATTCGTTTTGCTCTTAGAATGTTTGTTAGTAAAGGCATTTTTCTTACAGATCATTCAACCATTATAATTTTCATTGCTTTTCGTTTTCTCTGTTTTGGTAATGAATCTTCTATTTGATATTTTTGTTAATATCATAAAATCGGATGAAAGCGTTCATCAAGTAGGAACATCTCATCTAACTCTAATATGTGGCCAATAATGCATGTAAAATTAGTGAATGTTTTGAACAATTTTGTCAGGAAAGAAAAACATATTAGGAGGGAATTAATAAAAAATAAATGGTCCATTTATCTTATCATTCAAGTTGGCAGTATAATTATGAAAAATTATGTTCTTCAAAAGTTGTAGACCGATTTTCATTTGGTCGCTGGATTTGACAATATTTGGCGATTGGCATCAAAAGTCAAATATCAGTTTAAGCAATTCCTTCTCAAAAATTTTGATTGCCCTGTGAAATCCCCATAATTAAATTTCAAGTTGGAACGTTTCCTATAATCAGCATTTTTTCTTTAAAAAACGTCGTGCCAGAAAAATATAGTCTATTTTGCTGAACTAGGATATACTAGAGGAAATGATTGAAAATAGTTTGTCAAATATTTCTTATCAGTCAAGCTGGCAAGTCGATATACTAGATGCATATATATATGGTTGCGACTTCGAAAGTTGTCGACTAATTGTCTTTGGTCATTGGGGTTGAACTAGATATTCTAACATTTTCTTCTTGTTGTTGGTATGAAAAGTTTTTTGTCCGTTGAATTAATTTCTGTTCAACATTTTCAATTGGCTTACTCACTATTCAAGTTGTGGAAAAAAAAAAGTTATGTATCTTTTGTTTCTTTTCCTATTCTCAGCACTTTTGTTAAGTTCTTGGAGAAAAAGTAAATTCTATTTGTAATAAGTATATGTTTTGTTTCTTTTCCTATTCTCAGCTGGGTTGTTCGGCCCAGTGGTTTCGTTCTATTCCGCCAACCATGTGGTCCTTGGTTCGATTCACTGATAGAGCATTTATTTCCAAATTTCTTATTCCAAAATCGTTGGTTTCAAACCAATCTTCAAAAAAAATAATAAGTATGAGCGATGTAGCTTCATTTTTACATCTCTGAGGCCTTGCAACATCTTATTGCGTCTATAAGAGTTATAATTTTCAGATTGTCTTTTATACTGAGTTAAACTAGTGCCAGTCCTTGGTAAAAGATAAATCTAGTTGATATATATGCTCTCAATCTGTGCATACATTATACAAATCTCAAATTAGTTGGCCTGGTAGATTTGAGCGTAAATTAATAGCTAGTTATATGGCTAATTGGCTGTGAAGTAGTCAAGGTTTCAAGGAGAAACTTGACAATGGCAAACTTTTTGCAAGGTTAGTACAGAGAGACGAAGCAAAGAATATTATGTCATATTTTGTTACATCTTAATAACTTTTCAAGACCCGTTCAAAAGCTTAACGTACCAATCAAATCTCAACTTCTTTACGACGTAAAGCATCTACCATTATAATGGTAAGGACACTTGACCTACGCTAAATCTGATTAGCTAGCTGCCTAGCTATTTAAGTAACTAGCTGTAATATTTGATGTATATTCAATTTAGCAGCTGTTAACAGTTTTGTCAATAATAAAAATAAAATATTTTGTTATAATAGAACTCGACATTTAGTCAAAAAAGGAGAAGACTTAGGAATTCTTTCATCTGACCAGATATTTTATAACAGAATAAGGGTTCCGCTATAACATAACGTGACAATGATACCACTTGAAAGGACACTACTTGTGAGTTTTCAAACTAGCAAAATTGTGAACTTAATAGAGAATTAGAATGGCACCAAAATAAATATACTCTTTTAGCAATTCAGTTACACTATTCTAAGCTAGCAAAGTCTTTTGTTTGAAAATTTTGTATTTAATTCGAAATATTTTGCGCCAACACAACAATTAATAAGAGCAACTCTCTCAAAAGATATTTGCACATTTACACTAAGAAATTTTGTAATTGCATGGATTCCTTTGCCGAATATATTTTTTGCCAAAAATAAATGTCGTTTTAATTTTTGGATTTTACTGTAATACCAAACTAGTTATACAAATTTGCAGGGGCGAAGCCACATTAAGTTTGGTGGGTCCAGGGACCCACCTGAAAATAAAAAAATTGGTAGAAACTTAATACGTTTGTAAATAAAAAATAAATATAAGAATTCAGGATCCATCTCAAAAATTCGAAGGACCCAGCTGGACATGACGTGTTTGATTTAAATTACATAACGACTCCGAAAATATCATAGGGACCCAAGTCGTTTTCATCCTAACGAATCGCATTCTTCCTTCCTCCGCAATAAATCTTAGTGAGATAAAACTTATAATAGAATGGAAGATTCATTGATGAATGATTCTTGACCCTTGAATCATTATTTTGTATATTGGATATATTATTCTAGATCTTATATATGTTGTTATTATAATAGAGGTTCGATTTCTCATATAATGTGATATTATTTTAGAGTTGTTTATTTAAAAATTATTATTATACTATATACATAATAGATGCAAAATTTTAAAATGTGATTTTGTGAGATTTAGCGATTGAGTGGTGATTTAGTGTTTATCGGTGATAAAATGATGATAAACTGTTATACAATGATAAAACAGATAAATGGATATGCGATATAAACAAAAATCTAAATAAAACAGATAATTTTTTTAAAAAAAAAACTTGATAAGACATTTGTCTTTGTCGTACATATATTTTTTCAGCAAAAAAAAATTTATGGACCCTGCTGATAGGAAATCCTAGCTTCGTCACTGCAAATTTGTCCCCTCAACTCGAGTAATTGTATAGCACTCTAGCTTGTGCCCTGACTACTACTACGACAGACTTCATCGTTCATTGGCACGAGCCGATTATTTAATTAGAAAGAAACAGAGCATTTGATGTGTCTGCAGATAGGTTTTTAGTAATATAGCTTGTTTCTTTGCAACCAGCTGCTCTCTAGTGGATTTATTTTTAAATGAAAATTTACTCTAGTGTAATTATTGGTACCGTTGGCGTTGCACACAGCTCGAAGCAAATTGCTCGCAGTCACAGATTTGGTTCTGTTGTTATCATATTTCTTTTCTGAAGGTTGATCTGTTGTAATATTTCACCTTTCATCATTTCTTGTACTTTCCCCAATCCCCACAAATTGCACCTAATTATTTGCAATACTTAGAAGAAGCAGCCTTAAATTACATTTTGTTTCTAATTAAAGCCTAAATATCTTTTGTGCTGCTTTAAAAATTCAACACAAAATCAAGGTTTAATTAGTAGATCCATATAGTAAAAACTATAAGACCATATTATTAATCAATAATCAGCATTATACAAGTATTGTTAACGACCACCTAAATTCTATTTGTTTCAATCTCTAAACTTGTGATAGAGATCTGAGAAAGAAACAAAGCTAAGAGGAAATAGTTTCAAACATATAATAGAGAACTTAAATGTTTACAGTACAGCTAACAATTATGTAAGATGCAGAAACATCTCACAATATTTTAAGCACTAGTTGCAAATCTCAACAAATTTGTACGTTTGTATGTTTATTATATGAACATTGCCCTTGCCCACGTAAGGAAACCGTTGAAACTTGTAAAATAAATTTGTACTGGAGCAAATGAAGGCTGATTAGGAGACATAGGCAAGGTGTCGACATTTAGATTAACAAAGAAGAAATATCCACCTGTTAAACCAAACAAATATATATTAAATCAATAAAATACTGCTTCTCTGGTATTGCAATATTCTACTTTCTAACACCTCTTCAGAAGTACTGATGGATCATTTTACAAATAAATTTCCTTGTTTCATTACAGTTTTTTGTATGACGAACTAATTTCAAATTATGTAACTCCAGTAGATTGAATTAATGCGAATAAAACAGAAATTAAAAAATAATTGAACTTTAAAGCAAGCCAAGCACTGAAATATGTACACAAATCAGAGAAAAGTGACTAAACTTTCAATATCTCTGCCAAATTTAAATCTATAACAAATACGTTCTACAAGAATAACAAAAACAACCATGCTTTTGTTTTTGTTAAAGGATCTATCAAAAATTGCAAAAACCAATCCCTTCTTCCTTTCAACACACTTCTTCTTTGATCTGTCTCAGTTCTCCTTTTTACTGGAAGAGGTTTTCTTCTTTGCAGGAGCAGGAGTCGAGGTATTGCTGCGGCCCGCTGTCATACTCTATTAGAGCAGCTTCTTGTGCTTGCTCGAATTGCCCCAAAACTAGCACAAATTCAATAAACCAGAACAAAATCCCTCAGAAAAATCCAATCAAAATTGTCTCAAAATCACCAAGCCCCAGCTACAACAGGTATTCTTTGATTGAAATTACACTCATCTTGCCTCTGTTTCAAATTTCTGCTTCCTTTCTTTCTGTTTAAAGATCCCACCTTTTTGTGTTTTCTTCTGAATTCTTTCTCTTGGTCGATCTCCATCTGCTCTTGCCTGCACTCTTCACTACAGAAAGGCGTATCGCCTCTGTACATGAAGATATCTCTGTTTTTAGAGAGGGGCTTCTTGCAAAGAGAGCAGGAATCGAGGTAGTAGTGGGTCTCGTTATCATAACCTACTGCATCACAGTAGAAGATGCTTGACATGTATCTGTTCGCCATTAGAGAGGAGCTTTGTGTGCTTGTTTCAAGTTTTAATTGAGAGAGAGAGAGAGAGAGAGAGTGGTGGAGATGAGAAGAGAATTGAGGAGAGTAGTTATATAGAGGAAAAAAGGAAGTTGGGTTTGTGAAACCAGGGTCGGGTTAGGTATAGTTAAACGGGTTTCTTGATTTGGCTTTGTTTGATTTGAGAAAACAGTGGGACAGAGAATGGGAATCCGTTTTAGTTATATAGTGACCAATATAAGGAACAGTATATAAGTATATTTGATACTGAATTCTTTTCGTTCTATTTTCCTTCTCGAGTTGAACGTGTTTCGTTTAAATTTATATAATTTCGATCTGTATTTGCATAAATCTAATAACGAAAATTGCCTTCAAACGGGATGCACGAAAATTTGATGGTGACCAATGGGTTTATTTTTCTTCAATTTTCCAGTGAATTAAATTAAGTTATAAATAAGTGAGCATTTGTTGTTTCTTTTTCTTTTTTTTTTCTTTTTTTTCTTTTTTTTTGAGAAATAGCATTTGTTATTACAATGAATGAATGAAACAATTGGCTGGGCAAGGTCGCTGTCGTGCCTATTATGAGAGAGAAAAGGTGGGACCATGTGAGTGAGTGTTTTTGTGGTCCCACATGCACGTCAGCCCCTATTCAAAATGCCCATTTCAAATTTGGATTTCCTGCGGCGCATTCTGTGGTGTTAACGGTGATTCTATTATTAGTGACAGGTAAACCATTCAGAGAGTGTAAGTACCAAACAATTTGCAACTCCCTACACCATCACCATGGATTGTTGGATTCAAGCTTCCACTTATTGGGTCCTTATTTTGCATTGCATTTGGTCTACAATTAATGTCCAAATCATAAGTTACAAAAAAAAGTTCAAATCATGCGCAAAGAAAATTAATAAATGTCCCAATCAACCAAGGAGAAAAAGGATATAATAATGTTTTAAAAAAATTGAGTCGACACTTAGTGTAAGATGGTGAGAATTAATATGGAAGGTCTAGATATCATCTGGTTAATAATTTATTATGGGTCGAGTAATAAACAAACTAAGCTCTTAATTTTATCATCTGTCCTCCCATTTCCATACAGGGTTCTTCAATAATAGCCCCATGTACATAATTAATTTGTGTTTACAATAAACCAGCAACGAATCATAGCAACTTGCTCTTAATTATTCTGACTTAGTTCACTATAATTTAAAAATTGTCCCCCATTTCCATGTGATCGCATTTTCTTTTTCTTGTATCGCTTGCTTAGTGCATCATTGTTTGTCCTTCAGCCAATGAATGACATGTATAGGTAGCGGCAATTATATGATAATCAGAGATATTAGAATTCAAGAGATATGTAATTAGTATCTAGCTGTAATTGAAAAGCGTATAACACAAGTGGGAAATTGTCAGATCTGACAAAGCACACACGTGTGTCCCTCTCACATCCAGCGTGCCTTTTCAATTAAGTAATCAAATTGTAATTAGACATGTTAATGGGTTCGGATCACCATTCCGATAATCCGATCGGGTTAAGAGGATTTAGAGGTTTTTAATAACTTAAACCCTAAACCCTTAAAAGAGATTTTTTTTTTCCTTATTCAACAACTTTAATTCTTAATACCCTAAATTAAAGATACTTGTGTGACCACAATAGTATTAATGAATGAAGAGTAGGAATGTTGAGAAAAGTGTTAATTCATATTTTTTTATATCTATTCATGGAATATTGACACAAAAAAAAAATTATCATAAATGCTATTTCATTTTTTATTGTCAAATTCAAACTGAAAAAATCACCGATCCGAACATACAATCAGTCAATCAGATTGTAAGTTCATGAATGGAGAAGGAAGGATTCAGAAGCTTTACCGCTGTGGCATAGACTGCGTAAAGCTTTACCGCTGTGGCATAGACTACTACCGGCACCTTTGAACTTTGCCCAGAGTGGTTTGTCTCAAGCTGCTCATGAGCTTCATTTCTCTACAGCTAAAGACCAGTTGCAGTGGAGACTCACCTCTGATGGCAGCTATACTTCTGCATCTGCGTATAAGTTCTTCATTTCTGCAGCTAAGGTTGGCTTCCCTTTGTTTTACTTGTGGAAGTTTAGAGTTCCGCCATCAGTAAAGTTCTTTTTGCTTTTACTGGCTCACGGGAGAGTGTTAACTCAAGACCAGCTCCTTAAAAGGAACATTCCTTTCACTGCTCACTGTACTCTTTGCTCCCAAGTTCTCTGTGAGGACCCTGTGCATTTGTTCTTCATTTGTCCCTTCTCTTCATCTCTTTGGCATCAATTACATGCTTCAACTGGTATACCAGTACCCGTGCCCGGTGCTTCCGCCTTACTTTCTCTGATTTCCATCTTTGAAAGAGTAAAAAACAGTCCTTCACATAGCACCACAGTGGCTTGCACTCTCTGGGGTATTTGGTTAGAGAGGAATAACAGAACTTTTAGAGGAACCAGTCGACTCCTTGGGGCGATACATGATTGGATTGTGGCAGAATCTACTCTGTTTATGAAGTGCTGCTAACCCTCATCCCTCATTTCTCAGTTTTCTTTTTTCTCTTTTCTTCTTAGCTTTTCTTAGTTTTTTCTAGATAGCCGCTATCTAGTGTATCCAAAAAAAAAAAAGGAAGGATTCAGAAAGAAATGAGTAAAATCATTTGCATCGGAGTATATTGCTGAGATAACTTATCCAGTTTTTCTTTTTCTTTTTTTCCTTTGGGTTAAAAAGTTTGCTAAGACAGCTTATAAAGTTATAATTGTTGCTATTGATGGTGAGACGATATATGATATGAGAAAGTTAAAAAAATAATAATTAAAAAAACGACGAGATACGCACATTATTCTAGAAACTCCAACAATTATATTTAGCATTGAGAATTTTCCCATATTATTTTAAGTTAATACAACGGTGTGGCCACATGATATAATTTACTCATACTTGAACTTGTATTCCTAATTGCCTTTTTTTGTTGTTTTGTCTATAATTAAAAAATTTGATGCCATTGACTTGTAAGTCTTCCAGGGTTGCTTTTCTTCGCGCGGCTCGATCAATTCTCTCATGTTTCTTTTATAAAAAGAGGACATATGTTGTAAACTAATATATGAAGCACTAACTTTGTAGGTACCACTAATTAGACGCACCTAACTCGAAGAAATTATGATGTTTAGTTATTAATTAACTTCACGAGTGATGTTCATTTGCAAGGGAACAAAGGAATCTATTCCAACCCAATAAATGAGGAAGGAAAGAATAAAACGGAGAGGCTATGAAACGGACAAGAAATATTCTAAAGTTTAAACACTACTAGAATTTTGATTTTCCGCGTCGGAACACCGACGTATCCGTGTCCCAAAATAAAGCAGGGACGTTGATAGGGAAAAGAGGGCGGGAGGACTTAAAAACGGCGTCGTTAGGACGCAGGAGTATTGTATGCAGAGACGCTATCAATTTATCTGTAGGGACGGGCATAACATCAAACTAATTCCCGTCGGTAGACCGACACATATCAAAGGAACACCTATTAGTTAGGACGCCAAATCATTTTCAGACACAGACGTTGATTTTATTTCTAACAATCACGTAATCTAAAATACATTAGAGTCGCTAATTGACACATATCAACAGCAACGCTAATAAACAAATTACTAAATTATTTTAATTAAAATGACTTGGTAATATAACGTGTCAGTATACCGACGCATATAGACATTACTTCATTTTCTGCTGTGTACCAGTTTCAATACCATCCATTCATAGCATATATAAACCTAATACCCAAATTCATAGCATACATAAACCCAATATCCCAATTCACATTATACATAAAGCAATACCAAAATATCCATTAACAAGTAAGCCACAAATACTTTTGGAGAAAATTGTTAATATAACATCCATCAATCAAATAAAAATGTAACACAACACAAAATGCATGCAACAGGTGTTACATCCATCAAGTTCCTTCTACACCACATTTTCCGAAGTGTAAGCGTGAGTCATCACCTGGTAGACAAAATCAAAATGCAGCAAGTGTTACATAGGAACCAAAAAGTAATGTTTTGTTTCGAAATAACATAATATCATAATTATCTCTAAAGTTGGAAGAGTATAAAATGCACGAAAGTAAATAAATGATGCAAGGACTGTCATGTTTGTCGATAGTATTCTAAAGTAATTCAAATGGAACTACAATAACTAGATAGATATGTACCAATCATCTTCAATGTCATCTAAATTTGTAGCAGGAGTGTCATCTTCATATTCCTCACTTGCAATTGACATGTCATGATCAGCTAGTTGTGATGATTCATGGTTTGAGTTGGAGAGCTCAGCAGGGTCGACTGGGTCCTCAACACCTGTTTGAGCCAAAAGATCGAGCACGTCCATCCCTTCGTCAAATGAACCATCGAACTGATTAGTTGAGTCTTCTTGGAAAAAATCATCTTCTTCAGTTGGATTGCTATCACTAGAAGGAAACTGTCGCTTTCTATTGCACTTGTACACAACCCACCAATCACTTCTCTTCTTCGATGGATACGAAAGATAATAAACTTGCAATGCTTGGGCTGCTAATCCGAATGGTTCATCAGGCAAGAGCTTAGATTTGTGTTTGACTTCGACCAATCCATGTTTTTTGTCTATCTTGACACCATTTGTTACATCAAACCAATGACACTTGAATAGGACAACTTTATTGTCAAATCCGCTATACTTGAGTTCAACAATATCCTCTAAAATTCCATAATAATCAAGTTCTCCCCCACCATCCGACTCTCCCTTGATGCATACCCCGGTATTATTTCTGGATTTAGTTTTCCCATGAGTTTTAGTATGGAAAACAAACCCGTTAACTTCATATGCCCCATAGGAATGGTATTCTCGACTTGGTTCAAGACATAGACTTTTAATGTCAGGATTAGGATCAGGCTCATCCAAAACTGTCCTTCTCAACCATGTAGGAAAATCCTTATCTACAATCTTTTGTAGAATGCTATCATTTGCCGGCCGTCTCGTCCTTTTGATTTGCTCAGTATATCTCCTACGGAATATTATAAGAAATTAATGTTAGCTCTAAGTATCAAGTATCTTAATTTGTACTCGAGAGTAAGATATATTAATATTGAGTTAAAATTAGAATTATACTCTAGATAAGGCTTTATCTCAGGGCAATTGTAGAGGACGCAGAGTTTTGCCTTGTTAAAGTCCTGGAGGTTCAATGTCTTCTTATCACCTCGAGTAAGAGCACGCCCTGGATAGCTGAAGACGGACAACCGATCTTCCATAAGGCTATCGACATCCATAGGGCAATCGGCATTTCCAGTTTCGCCATTCACAACTCTTGAGCCGGAATCATAGGCAAAGTATGACTTGCAATAATCAGATACCTCCTGTGTAAGGTAGGATTCGGAAATTGACCCCTCCACGCGCGCTTTATTGGTGACTCTTTTCCTAGCCTCTTTGATACGCCTATAGATAAGAGTATATTTGACAAGTGTCAATAAAGACGAGAGCTAATCGATTATATGTGATTCAATACATACATATACAAAAAGCTTAAAATGTGACAGAGCATACCTTTCCACTGGATACATCCACCGACAATTTGCAGGGCCGCCCACTCTAGCCTCGTAGGGAACATGAAGGAGGAGATGCTCCATACTGTCAAAAAATGCTGGTGGAAGAAACCTTTCAAGCTTGCACAATATAACAACTGCTTCTTGTTCTAACTGTTTGAGGCGTACCGGGTCCAATTCTCTTGCACAAACCTCCTTGCAGAAATTGGATAAATCTGTGAAAGCCTCCCACATAGAATCTGGTATGTAGCCGCGAAGTGCAACCGGGAGTATGCGCTCGACCAAGATGTGCATGTCATGACTTTTCAACCCATTGAAAGTGCAAGTGGTGAGGTTCACACATTTCGACAAGTTAGATGCATATCCTTCTGGGAACTTTACATCTTCTTTCAGCCACTTGAGAATCTCTAGCTTTTCTTTACGATCCAAAGCAAATTTCGCCCTTGGTTTTTTGCTGTCTCCTTCGGTGAGATGTAGCTCGGGGCGATCACAGATCACTTCCAAGTCCTTACGGGCATTTGCATTATCCTTTGTTTTATTTGGAACATCCCACACGGTGTATACGACATTTCCACCAACATTATTCTCCCAATGCATCAAATCAATGTTGTGTCTTATCATATTATCCTGCCAATACTCTAATCGCCAGAAGATAGATTTCTTAGTCCAATTATGATATTCCCCGTACCCTGGAAATTGATTCAAAGGTGTATCCTTTCCCAATTTGAAATTTGGAAGCGCTTCCACCACCCTTCGTACATCCGACCCATCAAGAAGAAGCTCTGGAATTGGATCTCGCACAGCTCTACCTTTAATGAATTTTTTCTTGTCACCTCTAAATTGATGGTTCTCGGGCAAAAACTTCCTATGACTGTCAAACCAGGAATTTTTACCACCCTTCGGTAGCCGAAATGCCTTAGTTTTGCCCATACAACACGGGCATGCTAGTGCACCAGTAGTCATCCACCCAGACAGCACCGAATACGCCGAAAAATCATTGACCGTCCATGTCAGAGCCGCCTTCATTCTGAAATTCTCCTTCAAGGAGACATCGTACGTGTCAATTCCGACTGACCACAATTCTTTCAATTCATCAATCAATGGCTCAAGAAATACGTCTATGTCTCGACCCGGGTGATCCGGTCTAGGTATCACGAGGGTTAAGAACATATTCTCTCGCTTCATGACTGTATCAGGCGGGAGATTCAGAGGATAACAAACCACTGGCCAGCAAGTGTAATGGGGTCCACCTAGGTTGAACGGAGCAAAACCATCGGTTGCCAGTCCCAAACGAACATTACGGGCCTCCGAAGCAAACTCAGGGTGGACCTCGTTAAACCTTTTCCAAGCCTCCGCATCTGAAGGATGGTACATAATTCCAGGTTTCTCCCTAACACCTTCTTTGTGCCACCGCATCTTCTTTGCAGTTGCACGAGTCATGTATAACCTCTGCAGTCTCGGAGTGATAGGCAGATAACGCAAGACCTTCCGCGCAACTGGCTTACTGTTCTCCCTTGTTGGTTGTTTGTAGCGTGGCTCACCACATATATCACACTTGTCCTTCAACTTATCCTCCGGCTTGTAGTAGAGCATGCAATTTCTTGGGCATGCATCATACTTTTTATAATCCATTCCCAAGCCCTTCACCATTCTTTTTGTGCGATAAAAGCTATCTGGTAACCCGTTGTTAGGAGGAAGCATGCCCTTCACGATTGTGAGAATGCGATCGAAACCAGCCGCACTTAAACCAAAATCTGCTTTTGCAGCCAGCAGCTGGGTAACGGCAGAGAGCACAGAATGTTTGTCGCATTTAATGGTAGATTCACCATTGAACTCTACTTCCCACAATGGAGACTCCAATGCTTCAAGCATGTTGAAGAAGTCCCTTGCCGCTGCATTAGGTTGTTCGAGATCATCCCTTCTTTCCCAATCAAATTCAGGGCCCGCAGCATTAAACACCATCTCCTCCATTAGAGTGTCATTAGGTTGTGCATTAAGTTGTTCAGGATCATTAGGTTGTGCATTACTTGTTGCATCATTTGGAACCTCTCCATGTTTGTACCAAACCTCATAATCGGGCATAAAACCCGTATTGTACAAATGGTGGCTGACAATATTGCGGACAAAATATGAGCGGTTTCGGCAAGTTATGCAGGGACAAGGCATGCGCGTAGAAGCTGACTTATTGCCGAATGCAAAATCAAGAAAACGCTGCACTCCATACATGAAATCTACATTGGCCTCGTTGCCATCAACAACTCTACGGTACATCCAACTGCGATCGTCGGCCATGTTCTGTAATTTGGTAACAACTGAAATCCAAATTTCTAAGAAAAGTGAAACAATTTGCAACAATTGTATGAATTGAGAGATCAGTAAACCAACTAAAGGTGAACATACAATTTGCAACAACTTGTACAGATTACTAAACCAAGTAAAGGTTTATGGCGCATTAATAACTCAAACATTAATATTCTCATTAATATTCACATTAATAACTCAAACATTAATATTCGCATTAATAACTCGTTTATGGCGCAAACAGAAACTATTAATTTAAGGAAAAAACACTTTTAGCTTGTGAGTTCTTTTTTTTCTTTTAATTTAAGGAAAATTCGGCCTACTGACGTTTTTTATTTCACTATTTTAGTTGGATTCTTCCCTAAGCCTATTGATTGAAAAAATAGAAATTGTCATGAATTGCATTCACAATTCTCATCAAAGAAATCTAGGTTATTTATAAAATTGACTTTATTTTAAAATAAATGAATAAGTTAACCCTTCCAACATTCTTCAAAACATTAAGAACAAACAAGGTTTGACAAGAGAGAACTCAAACAGATCTGTCGTCGTACTCAATTGCTTAATTGACAAGAGAGAGATTACGTACCAAATTACTTAATTGAAGAGAGAGAGAGATTACGCCGTCTCTCAATTGCTTCCGCCGTCTCTCAATTACTTCCGCCGTCTCTCGGAGAGGAAAGTAAGAAAGAGAGAGGAGAATCGCCAAGGAGCTGAGAAAGCCAGATGAATAATGCAGAAAAGTAATACGTAATATAGAATGACTTGATCTAAGTTATCAAGAAAGTATTAATAGCCTGGTGGTAAGGAGGTAAGGAGATAAGAGCAGTCTTTGAGAGAGAGATCGAGAGTTCGATTCCTGCATAGCCCATTTTTTTATGGCTTGATTTTTTCCTAAAATTCTATTTAATTTGTTGCGATTTTTCTAGTTACAGTGGGTGGGTGTCTCGCACCTTTTTGGACCCTGGTCCTCGGAAGGGGGAAATGACCGGATACTCCCGAGGGGGAAAAAGATATTGCGGACGAGATACCCCTCGATCGTTTCAAAACTCAAACATCGGCACCCACCTGAAAAGGGATGTGAATACTGACGTGGTTTCGAATCTCTCAAGAGTTTGATTGTTTACTGCAGGTCCTTTTTTTCCAGTAGGCGCAAGCCCCTACTGTTAATTACCTCTGAACCGAGTCAAGAGCACCTCTAGATCGGGATAATCAATGGATTAGGCATAACGACTAGCATTCTAACACTTTATCAAAAGATACTAACATTAAGAACGCAAACAAATAGTGACATAAATAGAGCGAATGATGCAACCATGAGAGGATCAACATGATGCAAAACATGACGCAGGGAAACTTAGTTTAAGTTTAGAGTTTCAAGACTTCTGGAGTTTGATTTAGGGTGATTATCTATTAATCCACATTCAACCCAATTTTTCTATATTTGACGATTTTGGTTTGTTCTCTTCAAACTATACGCATTGTAAGCTCAAAGAGGACGGACATAGACTTGTAAAGTTTCGGTATTCTGATTATATTAAAGCTTTAACTATTTTAAAACTTCAATTTATCAACGTTTTAAAACTTAGGTCTGTTTGTTGACATGTTAGAATCAAGGTTATCAGACGTTTCTGGAAACTCAGGCATTAAGGCATGTAGAGGTTCCGGTCCTTGAACGTGTGTCGATTCTGGTCAACTATTGACGTATCGAATTTCTGGCCCTGTGACGTGCGAGGGTTAGGTTATAAAACGTTTTAAACTCTGGTATTAAGGCGTGTTTAGAAATTCTGGTCACTTTGGACATTTTAAACCTTGGTCTTCATATGTTTTAGAATTTACCAAATTCTGATTTTCAGACGTATTTAAAGCTTGGTCCCTGGGTTCTGGAGAATATGTATATGATCATGGAGTTTTGTTTCTGGATTTGTATGGCTTTTGGATTTAGGTTTAGATCTTGAGTTTGGATTTTCTTGATCTAGATTTGATTTGAGTTTTCTGGACTTGGATTTTATTTGGGTTTGGATTTTCTGGATTTGAGTTCAAATTTTCTGAGTTTTAGGTTCTGGGCTCTGGATTTAATTTGGATTTTGGATTTGACTTAAGTTTGGGTTTTGGATTTAATTTGAGTTTAGGTTTTAGATTTGATCTGGGTTTTGTATTTAAGTTTAGATTTCTGGACTTTTGGATTAGGATTTTCTGGATTTTTTGTTTTGGATTTAATCTAAGTTAGGGATTCGTGTCTTGAATTTTTGGTTCAGGTTTGGGTCTTGGATCGGGTCTGAGTTTATATTTGGCTGCGGGTTTTATATCCAAGTTCCCGGGAATTTCGCACAAAATTTGTCCTTAACGGCAGCCACCGTTTAAATGTACCTGCTGTCCAAGTCATCTTGAAGTACCTGCTGTCAAAGGGGTTCATACCCTTGCACATTTTTATTAAATTTTTGGGTATTTTTGCATTATTACTTTTAATCATTTTTCATGACTTTAATTTTAATTTTTTTTGTTAGGAATTTGGACTTGAAGTGTTATAAAAAAGTGTTCCTCATATTTTTTTGGACATTTTGGTATTTTCTGGGAATTTTCTGGATTTTCTAACTATTTTTAATGTATTTTTGAAGTTTCTGCAATTTTTACAAATTTGTTACTGGTCCAGGATTTGCTGTTCGGTGTTTTGTTTGTCAGGGACTCATCACATGTTTTTCGCCACAAACGATCGAGCGACGTTGCTGAAGGGTGATTCGACCAAGTCATTGGGTTCATGCTCACAGCCGTGTACCGAGTTCATCTGAAGAAAACAACTTAACCCTTCTCCCTTCTCCATCTGTGTTGACTCGACGACAACGGAAATTACAGATTGTTGACCTTTTTGTTCCGGTCACTGTCTCAGCCGTGATTGGTTTTTTACAAGATCGTCTCTCTTCCCTCTACCTTGCTGAGCCTTCACTTTTCGAGTTTGAACCAAAGTTGACCGAATTTGGTCTTAGACTGGGTGACTCCAGTGATAATGGCAGCATGGATTTTGGCGATATCGGAAGCTGGGGCCAGGTTGTAGGATGTCGTGAAGTTCTCTTGGAGATGGTGTCATCTCATACTTGTGTTCTTCAATTCGAGGGAATCGACCCTGATTTGATTTAGGCTGGTTTTGGTTTACTGATTAATTTCATCTAGGATGCAATTGAGTGCACTTTTGCTCAATTGACCTGTTATTATGTGCATCTAATTCAATTTTAAAGTTATCTGTGTTTTTAATTTAGCCAATTTGGCTTGGTATATTTCCTTTGATAGAAACTGGTGTGTATGTACATATATGCATTTTGCCTTATTCCTTTTTTTTGTCATCTCCCCTTTTATTCTTTTCCCCCTCCTTTTTGGTCAGACTATTCTGTATCGAGATGGTCACATGAGCTGTATCATTTTTGTTTACCACCTTTGTTTCTGGACTAATTGGCATATCTCGGCTGAGCTGAGTAGTCATTAAGACTTAACTGAGTCAAGCCTTTATTAAGGTTAAACTGTGGTGAACTTCTTTTATCACTAAACCAAGCTATAGCAATTTGACATGTGTATTTACAATGATTGATCCCTGCATTTATTTCTTCGAAAGCATACCCCAAAACACGTTTAATTAAACGACATAACTGAGGTTCATTATGGTCATATTACCCCCTTTTATTCTAGTATGTATAAACCCTGCTTAAGGTTATATCCGTGTGACTTTCATTTTATGACAATAAATGTGTGAACATATGCCAGACTCAAGGAAACTTAATATCTATACCTTTATACATAGCTTTTATTCATTTAAGAAAAACCATCGCATTAATAACCATTTTTGTTTCTGGTAAGGGCAAGGCCGACCAATATTTAAATAAATTGCAAGTCTCCCTCTTTTTTTATTAATAGGACCCCTAACATACGTTGGCACTTGTATTACTTACCCCTCTTTTTGTCATAAACTAATTAAGTTTAATGTAAAACCTACGCTATATACATGCATATATTAACACTGATCCCTTATTCATTCTAGTTTCTTAAGCATATTAAGGCTATTATGCCTATATTTTCTAAGAGCACAGTTAAACACATAACTTGCATTCCCTCTTGAACCTCCTTATTTATTATGTGATCCAATCCCCTTCTTTTCTTAAAACTCATTAGTTTATATATTTTTTATTTCTTGTGTAAACTCGTGCAGTTATATATTGGTCTTTATTGATTTCGAAACATCTTGTACATAAATTATGCTTATACCAGTGAGTTTATGAACAACACGCTTTAACTCACAACACATGTATATCGATTACTTAGACTTACTTAATTCATTTTAGCATGATTTTATTTTATTAGTGTTATGTGCATAAGTGGCTCTATATACATAGGTTGGGCAGAGATTATATTTTTGGAACCTAGGATAGAAATATAAACACAGTAATATACAATATTACATGACAGAAAAAGGAGGATACAATTTCATATATAAACCATCCATTATTTGTCATATCAAGAATAAAAAGAATTCCCTCTTTGTTTATTATATTTTTTTGTTTTATATATTCTTGATTGATACACATCATTTGGTTAACTTCTTTACTCTGAGGATTTATTCATTTTAACCCTACTTTATTTAAAAATTATATGCAATGGTGTTTTCTAAAATGCATTAGAGGGACTGAGTATGGAATCATAGTTATTTGCTGGACATCTCAGGATTTTTGTGAAACACAGTATGTAACAATGATATGATACTTTAAATAACCAATTAACACATGCCTATTTATTTGACAGATTAGTGTTCATTAGTTTTCTTTTTTTTTTAAATCGTTCATGCAATGGATTAGCATCAATGTTACTGGTTTCATCTAGATTTTCAGACTAGTCTTATGCACACCAGGATACTTGCTCACAGGCGAGAAATCCATTGTGTGTGTTACTGGCCTGCCTTTAATGAATGATCATGGGATTATTTGTTCATTAACATAGTAAATCAAAGAAAAGAAAAAGGAAGGAAAAGGTGTGCCAAGTAGACAAGAAAATTTAAACTGCTGGATCATGCTAATGTTAATCTTTTGACATGCTCTAATTTATTAAATGTCCATGGAGTGATATGCAATTAATTTGCTATTTTTATCATCTTTTATAACCAATCATACGTATGCTCAAATACTGGCTCACAGGCAAGAAATTCGAGCACACTCATGACTAGCTTATGCGCTGAATGCTGTATGTAATACACCATGCATATTTTTACTGAAAACAGTGATATACACATCTGAATACCGGCTCACAGGCATGAAATTCAGATATGCACATGACTGCTCCATTTATTAGATGCCATACATAGCTGTGATGCATTAAAAGAAAAAAGAAGAAACAAAATAAACAAAAGAAGATGGAAAGGATGAAATAAAAAAAGTTTAACACTGAGCTGCCCCCTTATTAAAACTCAGCTGATTAAAAGAAGCAAAACAACAAAAAAAATTTTGGCATATCACAGTTAAAGAAAGACTGGTTATAAACTACATTCATAGATTTGCAAGATAAAGTATGCCTCATCAAAGCAATTTTATTGAAACTGAAATAGAAGAATACATCATTTTTCCTTTACCTTTTTTGTTTGAAAGTTTTAATGTCAAACTACAAAATGTCGGCTAGAAAAATAAAACTGGGGGCGGGTTCTTCCTTCTGATGCCTTCTCTTTATATAGCTGATTTAGCTAGGGTTTGCCTCAGCTGGTGTTGGTGCGTGTCATTTTCTCCATGCTTTGATGTATGATGGAGAGCTGTGATTCACTAACAAGCTTGCCGCCTCAATTTCACATGTCTCCTTTCACTCTTGTATTCTACTGTTCAATTACACTGTCCAATGGCTGTGTGACACTTGGCACATGACGCATGGGGCCCATGGGGCTTATCATTGAGTGTGTGACGACATGTTTATACTCCAGTCTACTGGGTGTTTTCTTGGAGGGGAGGGTTGGCGCCAGCATTACTGAAGACAGGTGGCTTCTTATTCATCCTTTGATAAGCAATAGAGGACTGAGATGTGGACAGAGGGAGTACTCGCCTTTCACACATGGGTGCAAGGAACGGACTCTAGGTCTGACAGGCAACAGAAGATGCATTGCATCCTTTCCAGTGTATGGATTTCCTGTGACCTCATACAAAGTTGCAAGATATCTAAACTTTTATATGAGATTCGTTTCCACAATCTGAAGGGTCTCTTAATCATTTTGCTTCACCAATATTTTATCCTTTCTGGCCATATTGATGATTAATTGATATCATATCATCAATGCTTAAACACACTCCACTTTAATCCAAAGAATTTTCTTTTCTTTGAACTATCCTATTTTGCCTTTTGCTTCTAACAGAAGTAATACATTCATAGGTGATATGTAGCATCACTGTTTTGTATACCTGATTTTGAAGCTATATATCAACTTTGTATCAATTTGATGCCTAACCACATGTAATCCCTTACTTGATTGTTGGTGAGAACCAATCAGGGGCAAAATGGGTATTAGTTCTTTAAATTCACTCAATTATGCTTCTGATTCTTTGGTTTGTTCCTCTTATTGACAGATCTGCCCTTGGCAGAGATGAGTGTCACGCCTGATGGGGTTATTTCTCACTATCTGTCTTTGATTGGTTTGTACATGGGGGAAGTATGCCAGTGTAACATCTCACCATTCATCAGCTGGTGTTGGTGTCTCTATCTCGAAATACAGGGTGTAGATCTGATAGCAAGACGCGATATACATCATCAATCCTTCTTTTAACATTCGAGTGGGCCCAAATTTGTCTTTTGTTCCCTCTCAACCATCCAAGGACTACGAGATAACAGCAAAGCTTTTCTCCCTCCCTCTCTCCTCATGTCAGTTGGTACGATCATCAGGCTTTCCCAGGTTTAGGTCCCCTTTTTCAGATTGTAGACTGTTGACGTGAGGAAGAGATGCTCTCCAGTCAGTGTTTCGCTTTCCTTTTCCTTCACTTTTCTCGCACTGGCCGTCTCCAGTTGCATGTGAGCACGAAATTGAGGCTTTACACAGCTACTTTCCTGCCTCACGAGCAAAAACACATAATTGGCCAAGTACAGGAGATAGTCACCAAGGAGAATTCAAACCCCCATTCTCCTTTTTCCTGCTATCGCTCTTGTCTGAGCTTGCTTCGCCACGACCAGTGGCATCCTCCCACTTTCTTGCAAAATAGATCCTGATTAGTCCGTCGAACTTCATCCCTGACCCATCACAAAGCTTCATAGGTGATTCATTTTATCATTTACATCTCGTTTTTGAACAATTTCACAGTTCTTCTTTTTCGTTTCTCACTCCTGGTGCCGTCGAATTGTTCTTTCCTAGTAGCTTTTTCCCTTCATTTCTGGTGTTGCTGGACTCATGAGATCGTCGCCGACTGGGTGGTAAAGTTGATTTAGCGAATGGTGGTGTAGAGCGGCGACAGAGCTCCTTTCTTCGCCGGTGTCACCCCCTTTCTATTTCGAGTAAGCTTTCTTCTAAGCCTTTCTTTTATTTTCCCTTTTTTTTTTAACCGTTAACGGTAGTTGGGACCCGCGCTTTTCAGCCAATCGCGTGCTGACGCGTGTCCAACTCGAGTCTGGTTTGCCCGAGCCAATTGAGCTCTGTTTGACTCGCATTTACACGTCTGCGCGTGTGCCTGGATCCGACGCTGTGCGTCTGGGTTTGAATTTGAATGGGCCAATTTGATTTAGGCTTAATTTAATTCAACAAAGGCCCAATTTGATTAAATTGTGTAGGCTGATTTTGGATAATTGGCATAGGCCTTAGCTTTTAATCACATAATATGCAAACTTAGCCTGGTAATGAGCCCAAGTTTGCATAAATGCACTTGTTTAGTTGTTTCCGGTGTAGAATCGTCCGTACTTGCCATTGTATCGGGTCCCGTCCATATGTTCGAATTTTATACTGCTTAGCTTTAAGCAATTTGACTGGTGTGGTCATAGTACGGGGATTCAGTGCGGGATTTGACACGGATTCTTAGGAAAATGCATTAAGGTATGACCATCATGCAATTCTTGTTGTAATTGATTAATTAATTAATCCATTAATTTTGTGGGTATTGACATATTTCACATAATCCTGATTAATTAATTAATAAATTATTTAGTGGGGTCTTTGGCGTGGAATTTGGTATGAAACTCTAGAAAATGTATAACGTTCGACCATCATACAATTTCCATTTTTTTTGTATAGTTAATTAACTAATTAATTATGTGAGTTTTTGGCATTTTTTTTTTTCACATAATCTAATTAATTAATCAATTGTTTAGTAACTTGGCGGGTTTTGGTTTGAGTCTCTTAGAAAAATGCATGGCGTGCACCTTTTACACAATTTTTTGGGTCCTCTATATTTAATTAATTAATTAATTAATTATGTGAGCATTGGCATATTTCACATAGTTTAATCAATTAATTAATTATCTTCTGTGGGTTTTATCGTCTTGTCTGTGGATTTTGCAGGTCATTGTTTATGAATTTTTGTTTCATCATATGACATCTTCCATTTCTGCAGGTTTCTCTAAATACTCTATCGTTTCTTCAGATGGCAAAATTTGGAGGCAAACAAATGCCCCCCACCAGAGTGGAGTGTGAGGTATGATTCCGAACAGTCTACTCTGGTGTCCCCAGCCTCCAGATTATCATTTTGGGCTGAGTTCAGTGCTTGCTTGTTTTGGTTGTTGTTGTGTCTTTGCAGATGACTATGGGGCCTGTAGAGGAGATTTACAGCACTGTCCCACGCTTCGGCTTTACCAGGACCGGCTTTTATGGTCCTTCTGATGAGGCCATAACCGACTATATCGACAACTACCTGGATCCTGAGGGGACCCACGAGCATCTTCACAGCAAATGGAGGAAGAAGATCCTTCAGGGTAGGGATAATTTTCATGGTTTGTTGGCTCGGCATGATCGTCTACCTTTGCCGCCTCGCTATCATTATCCTCGCTTGGTAGCTGACCCGCCTACTCGTATAGAGAAGCACAGAGCCTGGGCATACGACTCTCATTGTCCCGTGACACGTGACAGGTACGTAGCTCCTACTCAGAGTTTTGAGGGTCTTTTCCTGAGTCCTACTGGGCGTAGTACTTTTTCTTCGGACTTTCATCTACTGAGTGTTGAGATGATGGAGGGCCGTGTTGCCCCTTGGTTACCTGGGCATTTGAGGGTCCAGGGAGGTCTGGAGTGGAGTCCTGGTCAGACCGAGTGGACTCGCTGCATTATGTGCTGTATGGGTGATGACTTGGAGAAGGTGAAAATATTTGGAGGCGTGACTCTTGCGTTATTTGAGTACTCATGGAGCCCCAACCTTCTTCGAGCTATGGCCTCGAACTGGAACTATGTGCATAACACTTTTGTGTTAGAGGATCGTGATGCCACTGTCAATCTTCAGCAGATGGCTCATTTAATGGGGGTCCCGGTTGAGGGTCTGTATTATGAGGAGAGGGTACCTCCTGAGATAGAGCTTTATGGCCCTGATCGTCATGGTTCCACTTTACATCCGGATTCTCTCAGAGCTGTTTTCCGGATTTATTACGAGATTGCTACGTCTCGTGCCCGCCGTGGCCTGAGCAGGGATGTTCCTTTGAAAGACTGGGTCCAGTACTTCACTGACCGGGTTTCGGAGCGTAGGGCAACAGGTTTTGCTGACCCTTTAGAGTCAGTTGTGCAGGGTCTCGATAAGACTTTTGTGCCTTCTCGTCAGGTGAAGATTTCTGATATCTCCTCCCTTTCATTGGATAACGAGACGGTGTTGACAGCCTATCTGGCTTGGTGGCTGTGTTATTTTTTGGTTATCTTTGAGCCTGTTGGGTATATTCGCCCTGGGGTATTTGTAGTGGCAAATGCCTTGGCTCGCGGTGAGCGCTTTGCACTGGCCATCCCCGCTCTGGTGAACCTTTATAGGTCTATGCGGGAGTTGACTTCATCGAGGGATCCTTCATATGCCGATGTAGCCATACCTGTCCATATTTTACATGGATGGTTCTTCATCTACTGGGAGAAGTGTTATGCACCCGTGTCTTCGGCTGGTATGCGGATGCAGCTGCCAGCTTTGATTCATATAGCAGGGTGCAGGGTTCATGACCCCGACCAGATTTCTGCTCATCTGTTCTTCTCTCAGAGTTCTCTTCACATCCCTGAGTATCGCCCCGAGGCCTTTGTGAAGGGGTGGCCAAAAGAAACAGGGAAGGAGTACGTCGTGAGAGACACAGCTCCTGATTCTCCGGGTACTTGTCCTAGACTGGGTACTTTTCGTTTTAGGAAGGACCGGGATTTCGCTATTAGCATTAGACCCGCATGTTTTTCTATGAGGATAGGGAATCGTGTGATTCACGAGATTTACAGTCCGTAGCGATGTGCTTGGCAGTTTGGCTATGACCAAGACATCCCATCTGTCTTCACACTTCCTGGAGCTCCTGAGGCGACTCTTGAGTCATGTGCTGTTCGAGGGGCCTTTTCTTTGCGGCTAGGGACAGGTACTTGCGACGTGGTCCCTGCTGCATCACGGAAGGGAAAATTGACAGGAAGATATGACAAATGGTTTAGAGATTGGGCGAGGATACCACAGGGTATGCCTGCCCAGACTTTGAAGGAGAAGGTGTATCCTTTCAGGGCGACTAGGAGGAGGGCGCCAGGTGGTCCGAGACCTTTGAGGAACTCTTTTGGGGCAGATGGTTCCGTCATCTCTACCTATGGGCCTGCGAGGTATCGAGAACCTCCTTTGTTGCCCCCTGGTTCATCTCCAGGTACTGATTTTTCTTTTGCTTTCGTTTTATTTCGTCATAGATGTGTGTCACATGTTATCTACTAATTTGTTTTGTTGCAGGCCTAGGGAAATACAACTTTGGTCATTTCCACTTCATGCTTGCAGGAGATCCTCCGGCCGAAGGTGAGTCATCGCAGACACCTTCCTATGGGCCAGAGAGTTATAGATTTTGGGCCATATATACAGGTATGTGATATCCCTTTGACTTTTATATTTCCTCTTGTATGTGCTTAGGCTTATAAAATCATTATGTCAGGCGTTCCCGAGCCTGAGCTTGAGTCAGAGTCTATGCCCGAGCCTATATCTGATCCTTTGGCTCCTGAGGTCGATCCGGATTTATCTTCGTGCCCTTCGCCGGAGTATCCCGAGGAGCTTGCGGAGGAGGAGGCTCGCGCAGAGCTGGGGAAGAGGCGCCGCGAGGATTCTCCGTCTTTGGAGGAAACATCCCGTTATGAGCTGCGGCCAAGACTGGGAGAGGGATCGTCTGGTACCAGGTTCTCTATGGAGCCTCCCTTGCTTACGCCTTTCACAGGTATGCTCTTTTCTTTGTATTTTGTTTTTTTTTTTTGCTTCATTTCGTTCCCATGGTATTGTCTCATGTTTTATGTCTAGGTACTTCATGTTCTGGATTGTGGGGTAGTGCTCTTGTCACTGAGTCTGGTGCCGGTGGGACGGAGACTGTGACGACTTCGCAAGAGGCTATGGGGGCAGTTGCGGCATTAACTATTGAGCCTGATGCAGAGGCTAGTGAGATTGTGCCCGCTGAGGCTGAGACTGGGGGAGTTAAGGTGGAGATGGTAGGGATAGAGGCACTGGAGGTGCCATTTGAAGAGATGTTATACCCTCGTTCAGCTATTCCTGCTCCATTTATAGAGGATGAGGACCCGGTTTCGGATGATTCACTGGCTATTGTTCCTGTGACTGTATTGGGATGCGAGCCGGCCCCTTTACCTCAGATTCCTCCTATACTTCGAGGGTTAGGTACTGTACTTCCCTTATCAGCTGTATTTTACTTGTCTTGCTTTTCCTGGCATTCATTGTGAGTCAACTACTTTGTAGGGCGACTTCCTCCTTGGCTAGGGGCCTTCGATGTTGACCTCTGGGCTTCCGGCTTACGGCAGCTATGCTGTCAGTATCAGTTCTCAGCTCGTAGCTTCGCTAGCATAGGCGAGCTTTCAGGTGCTATCCCTGGCGTGGAGCTGGAGATTCAAGAGATCGTGGGACCAGAGACTCGGGAGGACGTGGAGCCGGAGACTCAGGAGGATGCTGCTCTTGTTGTTCAGCCTTCCTCAGGTACCCTCAGTTTTATGGCTCTTATGAGCGTAATTGTGAGAATAAACATGGTAAAGTTCTTGTTTATTGACCTTTTAGTCCTTTCCCCCTCTTTTTTTTTTTTAGGGAAGGATATGATTGACGATCTATTTGATGATCGTGATTTTCAGACTCTTCACGATATCATCATGACAGATGCGGATATGGGGACAGTGCCTTTGTCAGAGGTGTTACTGGATTACCCTGAGTGGGCGGCTGTCTTGTTGGGTGTGGACCCCATTGGCTTTATCCCGCCTTCAGATGTTGGGACCAGCCATGTTCCTACATCAGGGGTCATGTTGACGGATTTGTCTGGTCCTGAGGGTGTGGGATTTGTGCCACCCGGTGGGACTGATGATGAACCAATGCCAGAGGATGATGACGTAGAAGAGGTAGTTGGTGTTGTGCTAGCCCTTCCTTGTCCTGGGTTTACTTTTGTGGACAGTCCGGCTTATAGCGGAGATACAGAGCCGATTTCAGGGGACACTGAGCCACTTTCTGGAGGTAGTGGTGGGACTGAGCCTTATCTTCAGGATGAGCCGGAGGTTGAGTCACCGGTTTTTCGATATCCTTGAGACAGGATAGAGATTTGTGGAGTTATCGCACCCCTTGTATCTTCCTTTATCGCACTTTAGTCTTTATTTAGCCATACATTATGCTTGTCTTGTTTTGTATGACTGTATGAGACTGGATATCTGGATATCTGTAGTGCTTTATCTATACTTTTGTGATATCTTTCTGGATTATATCTTTCTATGTTTTCAGTCTAGTTTATCTTTCTGTGATATTCTCCCCTCTAATCGCGGAGCGATTAGTGCATAAGGATCAAACGCCTTTAGGTCAGAATCCTGGCGTCACTATCTCCCATTCTTTATTTAAACGTCGCGGCGACGCCGCCCTTTCTGCTTTGCTTTTTAGGGTTTAGCTTTTGCAGTTTCCTTTCACCATGTCTGTCTCAAACCCAAAACGTCCCCGAGACACCTCTAGTTCTTCGGTGGCGAGCCTAGGCCCGACTGTTCCCAACTGGTCTTTAGTCCCTGACAACCGCTATCTTTTTCGGGATGCCAAAGCCTTTGATTGTCACATGCATAATACCGGAGGCGGTTGGCGCCCAGTGGCCGACTGTTTTTTCTTTGCTCCTGACGGCGCCATAGCGGGTCAGCCTAAGAGCCTGCTTGATGGTTGGTTAAATGCTTGGAACCTCAAGGGTTTGACTTTGTTCGATCGCCCTTTTTATCCTTCGATTGTGCGTCTGTTTTATGCCAATCTCAGGGTAACATTTGATCATTTCGGGGTCCCCTTTGCTTCCTCTTATCTATTCGGCAGAGGGTTCTACATAGAGAGGGAGGATTTGGCTGCCCTTATCCAGGCTACCGAGGGTCTAGGTGGCATGGCCGTGTATGCCTATGAGTATTGGCCTCAGGGTTTTGGAACCTTTGGCGCTTGTCGTCGCTGGTTCAAAGCTCGTCCTTATGAAAGGGGTGCCGAGGTTGTTTCCACCGAGCATTTGCCCGCCCTTCACAGGTGTGTTTGAATTTTCATTCATCTTTTTTTTACTTGAGCATTGCTAACTACGCTGAATTTGTTTGCAGGGCTCTTTTCTTGGTTGTGACTCAAATTCTCTTTCCACAGGGAAGTTTGACCAATCTTTCTCGGCCAGGGGGTTTCTTTTATCTTCGTCCGCTCATCCGTAAACGTGACAAGCCCGATCTGGCCAGTTTGATACTTCAGCACATGCATCAGACAGTAAGGTTCACAAGCGGGTGTTTACCTTATGGTCATCTGATAACGGCTTTAATGAATCGAGCCCAGATCCCAATGCCTGATATGTTGTGGGGAAGACCTGTATCCGAGAGGGACATGGTGTACTGCCGCAATCTCCTGGATGTCTTGCCTTCTTTTGGGTGGGTTGGTGATCAGGACGGTCATCTGGCACCTGACCCCAATCATTTGATCAATGGCTATATTTTGCAGGAAAATGCTGCTGTGAACCAATATAGTCCAATAAGGGAAGCTTCTCCTCCTTCAGATGACGGGTCTGCCATTGGAGATCCTTCACCGGCTCAGGTTCCATTGGACCAGCAGCTTGGGGAGTTGCACGCTCGTTTGGAGGCTATAGAGGTGATGCTCCAATCATTGTTCGATGCTGTTAACAAGCTGGCAGGGAATATGGCCCTGCCCCCTGCGTAGGCATCCTCTTTTCACTTTTTCTATTTTGGTAACGTTATTTGTTGTTTTGGTCGTTTGATTGACTGTTTGTTCTTGTTACTGGATCTTTTGTTTATTGATTATGGCTTGTTTGTTTGGATAACGATATATCTGCCTTAAAGTGAATTGCAAGAATATAGCTTTGGATATATTTCAGGCATATGGGGTCTTTTTGGATTATAACTGGAGTACAGTTCATAAGGTCGTTGTTTGGATATGTGTATGCATTATACGGATACGTATATGTATATCAATTTGAGGCATAGTCTTAAACACAGCTGGTGGGATTTGTCATTTGCACGCATTATAGGAATGTGCGTGCTCATATAGCTATTTGAGGTATAGCTTTAGGCATGAACCGTGAGATTGTTACTTGAATATACACATATGCTCTGAGAATGTGCATACATGTATAGGTGTTTGGGGGTAGGACATAGCCCGTGGGATTTGTTGTTTGAATATATGTATACGTCATAAGGATATGCACATACATATGGCTATTTGGGATATGGTTTTAGGCATGGCCCGGAGGTTTATTGTCAGGATACTCACATATGCCATGAGGATATGTGGATACGTATAACTATTTGAGGTATAGCTTTAAGCATGAACCGTGGTATTGTTGTTTGAATCTATGCATATATCATGAAATATACATGTAAGTATAGTTATTTGAGGTAAGTCTTAAGCATAGTTGGTGGGACTGTTATCTGGATGTATGCGTATGTTATGAGGATATACGCACACGTATAGCTATTTGAGGTATAGCTTTAAACATGAACCGTGGTATTGTTATTGTTATAGGGCTATATGGCTGTTTGAGGTACAGCTTAGGCATGAACCGTGGTGTTGTTGTTTGGATATATGCATATGTTATAAAATATGCATATAGGTATAGTTGTTTGAGGTACAACTTTGATCATGAACCGTGGGGTTGTTATTGTTATAGGGATATATGGCTGTTTGAGGTACAGCTTAGGCATGAACCGTAGGATTTTGTTGTTATTTGGATATATGGATATATGGCTGTTTGAGGTACAGCTTAAGCGTGAACCGTAGGACTTGTTATCTGGATGTACACATATATTATGGGAATATACGTACATGTATAGCTATTTGAGGTATAGCTTTAGGCATGAACCGTGGGATTTGTTATCTGGATGTACGCATATATTATGAGAATATACGTACACGTATAGCTATTTGAGGTATAGCTCTAAACATGAACCGTGGTATTTGTTATCTGGATGTACGCATATATTATGAGAATATACGTACACGTATAGCTATTTGAGGTATAGCTTTAAATGTGAACCGTGGTATTTGTTATCTGGATGTACGCATATATTATGAGAATATACGTACACGTATAGCTATTTGAGGTATAGCTTTAGGCATGAACCGTGGTATTGTTATTGTTATAGGGATATATGGCTGTTTGAGGTACAGCTTAGGCATGAACCGTAGGACTTTGTCGTTTGGATATATTGTTAGGTGTAAAGGTCGACTTATGGGGTCATGAGTCAAATCGCCTTTTTAAGATCCCTACCTTACTAGGGAACATGGTGGGTTGGTGAGGCTCACGCCCTCAGATATGCTTCATGGGACGTGTCCTCGGTACTTTCAGCTACCACACAGGTTTGAGCCTCCTCAAGTACCTTTTCGCTTTCGGGAACCACGCAGGTTCTTTCATAAAGCGGATTAGGGAGTTGTATTGGGTAAATGTTTGCAACCAGTGTATTCGGAAGCTACATAGTCTTCCTCAACACAGGTTGGGATTTTAGACTCACGCAGGCTTCATGGGGAGTGGTCTAGGTATTTTCAGCTTTCCACACAGGTTTTAGCGTCATAAAATACCCTTTTCGCTTTCGGGGGCCACACAGGCTCCTTCATTAAGCGGATTTTAGGGGTAAGTTTCACCATGCTCCACGTATTCAGGAACCACACAGGCTCCCTCAACATGAAGTCTTTGTTTGGTAAATTTCACCGGTAAGTTTCACCAATTTTGCGTTTCACAGTTGTGAGAACAGTTGTGTCATTTCCTCGTGGGCTTCGGCCCAGTTGGCAATGAAGTCTTTGTCTGGGTGCCGTCGAGGCTTTGTGTATTCCGGGAGTTGATTTTGGCTGTAATATTTCTTGAGGTATCTTCCATTTAAGACTGGCAGTGGGTGTTCTCCGTTCTCTGTGGCCAGGAGATAGGCTCCTCCATCATAGACTTGGTCGACTATGAAGGGACCTTCCCAATTTGGTGCGAACTTTGGGCCATGGTGCCGGCCAGTGATTGGTCGCCTTAATGCCAACACCAGCTCACCTTTCTTGAACGCTCTTGGTCTTGCAAGCTTTTCATAGGCCCGCGTCATTCGAGCTTGATATAACTCTAGGTTCTGTTGTGCAATGAGTCTTCTTTCATCCATTCCGTCCAACTCTTGAAATCTGAGCTGCATCTGTTTGGTCATGGGGATTTCTGAGGCCATAGCCACTCTCAATGAGGGTAGCTCGATCTCAATGGGGAGAACCGCTTCGGTCCCGTATACAAGAGAGTAGGGCGTGGCTTGAGTAGGAGTTCGATGTGTGATCCTATACGCCCACAATGCTTCTGACAGTTTGTTGTGCCAATCTTTCTGATTATCCCCGACCGTCTTTCGGAGGATTTTGATCAATGTCTTGTTGAACGCCTCGGCCAAGCCATTGGCTCTGGGGTTATACACAGAGGAATATCTCCACTCAATATTGTGTTTCTTGGTGAATTCATCGATTCTGGTATTCTTAAAGGCGGTCCCGTTGTCGGAGATGATCTTCCTGGGGGTGCCATATCTGTAGAGGATGTTTGTAGTGAAAAATTTCACTACATCGGAGGCCTTGACTTCTCTATATGATCGGGCTTCGGCCCATTTCGAGAAATAATCAGTTGCTGCTAAGATGAAGCGGTGCCCATTCGAGGCTGGAGGGTCAATGGGACCTATGATGTCCGTTCCCCATATCTCGAAAGGCCATGACACCACAGTCGGGTGTAACGCATTCGGATGCTGGTGTATGAAGTCTCCATGTATTTGGCACATGTGACATTGTCTGGAGAAGTTTTCACAATCAGCAATCATTGTGGGCCAGTAATAGCCCAACAATTTGATGTGGACTCGCATCCTGGAACCCGATTGGTGGGATCCGCATGCCCCGGAATGTATTTCTTTCATGACTTGGTGGCCTTCATTTCTGGTAATGCATCTTAGCCACGCACCATCATATGACCTCCAATATAAAGTATTGTTGACATACACATATCTTAGAGCCCTTTTTCTGATCTGTTCTCTGAGTCCTTTGTTTGAGGGAAGTTTCCCTTGTTGGAAGAACTCGAGAAAGGGTTTTCTCCAGTCTTCATCTTCAGTATCTTCGATAGTCATGGCTTGGGTGACTTCTCCCCATTCTTGTATGGTTTCCTCTTCCCAAGCTGCTACCTCCATGAACAGTGCGCTTTCTCCATTTTCTTCCATAAGTTTTGGGAAGCAGGGAGAGAGCGCCCTTCTTCTATGAACCAAGATTTGAATCTCGTCTTGGTCGGGGTCACTGAGTTCATTGGCTAGGCGAGCCAAAGCGTCGGCCTTTCCATTCAAAGACCTAGGCACTTTTTCCAGTATAATATCAGTGAACTTGGCCATAAGCTCGAGAGCCTTTTCATGATATTTTACCAATTCTGGTTTTCGTATTTTGAACTGTCCCTCCAACTGACTGAGTATCAACTGGGAATCGCCAAAAACTTTCATCTTTTCAACACCCATATCTAGAGCCATTTCAAGTCCCGCGATGAGGGCTTCATATTCGGCTTCGTTGTTGGTGCGTGGTTCTGTCAAACTCAGGGCATATCTGATGATGCCCTTCTCAGGTGTGACAAAGATCAGGCCCACTCCGGCTTGTCGTTTGGGTAAATCTGGTTTCACGGCTGGTTGGATAGAAGAAGAACCATCGAAATACATCTTCCAATATTCTTCTTGGTTGTCTGTATGTAAGGATTCTTCATCTGGAAAGTCGCATGCTAGCGGGGAGTCATCCGGTATGGGATGGGCGGCCAAGAAATCGGCGAACGCCTTTGATGCCCTTTGATCGCCTTTTGAGGTGCATAGGTTATGTCGAACTCCATTAATGCGACCGCCCATCTTGCTAATTGGCCTGTGAGCATGGGTCGAGTCATGAGGTATTTCAGGGGGTCAGTTTTGGAGATCAATGTGACCTTATGCGCTAGCATATAATGTCTGAGTTTCTTGATTGCAAAGACAAGGGCTAGACAATGTTTTTCGATTGGGGTATAGGCATGTTCTGCTCCGACTAACATTCGACTAAGGTAGTAGAGGGCATTTTCCTTTCCTTCTTCATTTTCTTGGGCCAACAGTGCTCCTAGAGATCCATCCAATGCTGTGGTGTATAGGATGAGAGACTTCCCTGGGATAGGTGCTGCCAAAACTGGTGGGTTTAACAGGTATTGCTTAATATCTTCGAACGCCTTCTGACATTCATCATCCCATTTGAATGGTACATCTTTCTTGGTGAGTCGAGTGAAAGGTTTGATTTTGCCTGAAAGATTGGCGATAAATCTTCTGATGTACGCCAATCGTCCTTGTAAGGATCTGAGCTGTTTGAGTGTTTTAGGAGGCGGCAACTCCTGGATAGCTCTGATTTTCTCCGGATCAATTTCTATGCCTCTATGTCGCACCACAAAGCCGAGAAACTTGCCAGAGGAGACCATGAAGGCACACTTCAGGGGGTTGAGTTTCAACGTGTGAGCTCTCATACGGTCAAACATCAGCCTAAGGTTGGCTAAATGTTCTTCGTATGAGTGGGATTTCACCACCAAATCATCAACATAGCATTCCACGACTTTATGTATCAGGTCATCGAAGATCTTGGTCATAGCTCTTTGATATGTGGCACCTGCATTCTTCAACCCAAAGGGCATGACTTTGTAGCAGAAAATGCCAATTGGAGTGCGGAAAGCTGTATGCTTTTGATCATTTTCGTCCATCTTGATTTGGTTGTATCCAGAGTGCCCATCTACAAATGAGTATACCACATAGGAGGAAGTATGATCCACTATGATTTCTGTTACAGGTAGAGGAAAATCATCTTTTGGGCATGCTTTGTTCAGGTCTCGAAAATCCACACAGACCCGGATTTGTCCATTCTTTTTCTTAACTGGGACAATGTTGGCAACCCAATCAGGAGTTTCTTCTTCTCTTATGAAGCCGGCGTTGATCAATTTTTTGACTTCAACAATCACTTTTTCTTCAAGTTCAACCCTCATTCTCCGAGGACCTTGCTTTACAGGCTTGACTCCTGGATCTATTTTCAACTTATGAACAGCTACAGCGGGGTCTAGCCCTGGCATTTCACTGTAACTCCAAGCAAAGCAATCCCGATATTCTTTCAGGAGCTCCGTCAGTTTTCCTTCAATGTCTGGGTTGAGAGAGGTACTGATAAAGGTAGGTCGAGGATCTTCCTCGGTGCCCAGATTTACTGACTTGAGTTCATCAATGGTGTTTTGGCCTCCTTCTTCCAATTCTTTCGGGGCATTCTTGACAGCTAAGATGAACTGTTCGCCTTCTGATATTTCAGTTTCAACCTCGAGGGTTTCTTCTTCCCCCTCGGCTTCCGTTATGGTGACCCGATGACAAGTATGCCCTTGATTTCTGGCTCCCTTGTATCGAGACCTACCGGAGTGTGAGCCTTGATTCCTATCGTGTGGCCCTTCTGTTTCTGCTCTCTTTGTATAGGAGTGAGATTTCCCTTTTTGATATCTGCTACTTCGACCTTCTGCCCAATGATGTGACATTTGATCCTGCAATTTGAGGATCTCTTGTTGGCAGGCGGCCTCGCCTTGTGCACTTCGCCGACATTTTTCTCGGAGTTTGTCGTTTATCTTGTACTCTTTCTCCAGACTATTGGCTGTTTCTTGCCTCAATCGTTCTAAGGTGAGGATTTGATACACATGATGTTGTTCTCTTCTTTGAGAAACTTTCCTTTCTTCCTGGTACCTCTCCCACAGCCTTTCTAGTTGGGCGCGTAGGTCTGACTTTTCGACTATAAGGCGGGACATTTCGCACTCGAGCCTTTTATGGGACTGAGTCAGATTCTGAAGAACATCTTGAAAACATTCTTTCATTTCTTCAATTGAGATCACCTCTTGTATTGGCAAGCCTCCGTCAGGACCATTTTTCTCATTGCTAGCTTCAGGATTCTCATTCTTTTCTTCCAGCATGTCGGATATAGTGACCCTGTGGCATGTGTGCAACTGAGCATCTTCCGATTGGGCTTGATTTTTAGCAGAGACGAGGGCTTCTTTGGTCTCCCTTACCACTCGGCTGAGTGTCTCTATTTCTTTTTGGTAAGACAAGTTCTTTTGAGATACCAGAATTATTCTATCCTTGACTCTTTCACCAGCGTCCTGGAGTCGGGTTATCTCCTGACATAGTCTGCTGACTCGCCGTTGGAGTTCCTTTATCTTCTCTCGGCATGCTTGATTCTCTTGTTCTTTTGTCGCTATCTGCCGACTAAGATCTTGGTTTCGTGCAATCAGACGTTCCATGGAGCGCTCAACATCTTGTTGCGAGCGAACCATCTCTTGGAAGCGCCTTTGGAGCACATCAAACATGGTTATCTCATTGTATGCCTGTCTCCTGGAGCCACTTCTTCTCCACGTCTCCGTGGAGGAGATGTGTCGGCTTGTGTGCACTTGAGTATTTTTGAATGTTTTGGGTCTTGATGTTCCTGGTTGTGTATCGAAACCAAGGCCCCGGGTGTTGGAAGTCTTTCCATTGAGTTTGGTCACTTCGTTTGAGTCACCGCTCCAGAGCTTTTGAAACATTTCGACCCGTTTTTTAGAGACTAGCTCCAAGCAATGAGTCCGTTGGAACAGGTCCTTCAAGCGAGCATCGGTATTTCTTTGTAACTTGGGAGGCATTTTGGTTTCACTTTCACTTTCTTCTAGCCATCGTTTGCAATCTTCGGAAGGAGTTTGGCCATTCTCTGGGTCAACTTCTCCTATTTTGACAAAGTGAATGCTAGGGTGGATCACGGTCCCGTGTTCCACTTCTTCGATTTTTGGTGGGACGGTGAATGTTTTCAGCTTGGAGATTCTCTCTCTCTCGCGAGGAGTGAGATCTTTGCAATGTTCCATGGGCATGAACTCCACAGCTAAAGAGCTTTGACCTTCTCCTTCGCTTCCTGAGTCTTTACATGGGCGAACTGGGGTATGGACATCATCTTCAGCTTTTTCAGAAGATTCTGGCTCACTATCACTTCCCCACAACATTTGGGTTGTTTGCGCCTTGATGGCTGCCTTGAGTACCACCCTCTTCACCGCCTCTCTGACAGCGTCTGACGAAGAGGCATTCTTTGTGAGTGCTGCCCCCTGCTCAATCCTGGGTTGATAATATTTTGCATCATCCAGTTCAGCTTCATGTGCCTCAAAAGGCCGGTCGTCACCTTTGATTACACACTGTTTGCCATCGCGAGTGAACTTGACACATTGATGTAGAGTGGAGGGGACTAGGCCGTTTTCGTGAAGCCATGGTCTCCCTAATAGTGCCTTATAAGTGGTGTCAGCCTCTATGATAAAGAATTTCACAGGCGTGACAATTTCACCAAAATCTATGTCGATGATGGTAGATCCCAAGGCCTTTTGGTATTGATGATTGAATCCATGAATCCGGATTTTATCTTTCTTGGTTTCCCTGATGCTAAGGGAGAGCTGAACCAAGGTTTTCAATGGCATGATGCTGATAGAAGACCCTGGGTCGACCAGAATCTTGTTGATCTTTTTGCCATATATGATGCCGGTGGTGTAGAGAGGCCTGTTGTGGTCTGCTGTTCCGGCCATCAGATCATCATCCGTGAAAGTAATTTGTGGTTCTGGCTCGATTTGTGCTACCTCCTCTCGGACTTCTTGAGCAAAGTATGCTTGGAAGCTGGCGGGATTTTGTAAGGCATAGATGAGAGATTCACGAAGCTCTTGTGACACCATGAGAGCATCAAAGACACTTAGCAAGGCCGGTATTTTGCGCAAATGCGCTACCACGTTGTAATCACCTACGGTCATTTTGGGCCTGCCGCCATTTGACCTCGTTTCTCTTTCAGTGACTATTTCTTCCGGAGTGTTTCGCCTGTTATGAGGAACTTCCCTTGGGGGTTGCCTTTCTGGAATTCTGGTACCAGACCTCAAGCTGACATTGCATTGTCCCTTTTGTTTTTGTTGGGCTTTGGCTTGATCTTGTCGGGGTGCTGGGTTCAGTCGACTCGGGAAAGACGACATGATTTCTTCTTCCTCCTCGGTCTCGTTTTCATCAGAATCACTCCCAAAAGGCATGATCGTTACGGGATGAGCCACCATTTCAGTTGGTTCTTCCTTCGGGCTGTCATAGTCTGATCTTTCAGATTCTTCCTCTTCCGAATTTTCAGAGTCCGGGTACCAGGTTATGACGTGGCACTCTTCTTTTTCTGTTTCTTCGTCCGTGGTGCTGTTATCACCATCGGGCCAGGCTAAGCATTCACTTCTGGTGTGGCCCCATTCTTCGTGATGCTCACAATACTTTTCGCATTCTTTGGGTTTCTTTGGTCTATGGGCTCGTTCCACGACATGCTGGTGTTTTTGTGGAGTGCTCCTTTTTGGCTTGTTGGGCTTTGTTTCTCCAGATAGAGGCAATGCAGCCCGTGCAGAGGTCTTCTTCTTATTTCTTTGTAGTTGACCCCAAACATGGATCCATTTTGGTATCTTTTCACCTCCAGAGGAGGGTTCCTCTATCCGGCGCATCTTTACATCGATGTAGTACCTCCCTTTACGGGGAGGCCCATCTTTCGCGGCGCTAGTTTCGCTTTTAGAGGGTCGGCTACGCGAGCTCTCACCTTTCTCCATCTTGTTGCCATTTGAACCACCGGATGGAGGGTAAGTTTGAACTTTGTCACGCTTCTTTTCCTTTTCCGCAGCTGGCATTGGTGCTTTGCCTTTGCCGACGGACTTGTTAGTTTTGACTGTGGGTTGTCGACCTTCTTGGATAGAAATGCCTACTTCTCTCCTCCTAGGAGGGGATTGCATTTCAATTGGCTTTTCTTCCTTGTATTGTTTCCGCCGTTCTTTCCTCCGGGTTTTAGCCTCGAGGCGTTGCCCTTCCATAACGTGAGCCAACTTGCGCTCTATTTCCATGAGTGATCTTCGGTTGTCAGCCCATTCTCCTACACTTGTCGCTTGCAGTGTGCGGAAGAACTCAAGGATGATGTCATTTTGTCTGAGTACATTAGCAAGGGCATTTTGCAAAATACTAAGTCTCCTTTGAATCCTTGCCATTTCGTTTCGGTCATTAACCGGGTCTGATTGCAATGCCCCCTGTCCATGGGCCGGGACAGGGTTTGGTTGTGCTTGCCGCGATCGAGTACGAGTGGCAGGGCCGCCTTCTTCAGGTCTCGTGCATTGTTGTTCATCTGGCATCGAGACGGCTTCATGTCGTGAGCTGTTCGCTCGGAGAGGGTAATGCGCTCTCCTGCTTTCAGGTCTGATTGGAACAGGCCTATCTGGGCTAAAAGAGCGTCTGTCCGGAGACTTTCCTTCACCCTCCGAGTCTGGTTCTGAGACAGTGATGAAGCGAGAAGTTTCAATTCTCTTTGAGGCGTTCTTGAATTTTCGTGCCTCAGGCAAGGTATCTTTTTGGATGTTCTCCCATATGGCGGGGTCATAGTACCGGTGGAATTCTTCATCCATGTAGTGTCGAACCCATCCTGTCGGAACAGGGTAATGAGGAGATGGTTCATGACCCTCCGCTCCTTCTGTGACTGGAGATTGGAGGAACTGTTGGAGAAGCTCTTTCTCAGTCTCTTTCTTTTCAGGCTGACTTGGGTATACCAGTCTCCTGACTCGGCCATATTCCAAGTTGCATATTTCTCGGCGAGACCTATTCCACCTCATTCTTTCTACCCAGGGCAGTGGGGCAGTCCGAATTTCGCTTTCTTGTCTTACCGTTGTTGGTTGACGAGTTGTGGGCCATGGGTCGAGTATGAATGGCCGAAGACTGGTCAAGTGTGGATGTTCGGGTTCGAGTTCTTCATCACTGCCTCGCCACCCGACTTGTTCACCTGATTTTTCTACATTTTTTATCAGATGTCCTGTCCACCCAATCGGATCTGACAAGTCATGTTCATAGTTCTCATCTGAAAACTCTTCTCTTTCGGATTCCTCAGTGCATGAATCATCAGAAATGTATATGACTCTGCAGGACGCGGATTCTTGATCTTCTTCCTCTTTTTCTTCCCCTTCTTGAGGAGGATTGGGAGATGGAGTTGTGTCATTTGGCTGGCTGGTGGATGGAGTTTCAGCTGCCCCCTGTCCTTGGCGGGCGTCCTCCTCTTCCATGATTATAGCTTCCCTTGTTTGGTTGACCAACTGGCGCACAATTTCGCTCAAGTCTTCCAAGGTAAGCTCAGGATGACCAGGGATATTAGAGATGTGTATGTCGAGATTTACTCTTCTGACTTGCTGTCCTTCTAGATCCGCTGGGTTTACTTGGTATTCGGGATCCAATACGAACTCGTAATCGTACTGGATTCCGTCATCTTCTTCATCTGAACCGTATCCTGCCCCCTGTTGTGACTGGGGGTTTTCAGAGCGAGGGCCAGGAGTTGTTGATTGTGGTTGAGAAGTTTCGGGTTGGGGTTGCGGCATTTCACGCTGTGGCCGCGGTGTTTCAGGTGCAACAGGCTGAGACTGAGCATCTCCAGACTGCGGTGGAGGTGAGTCTGGCTGTGGTTGAGGTATTTCGGATCCCTCCTCTTGATCATCACTTGCATCTTCACAGGTGATTCGGTAGCAAGAACTAACATTCCGAGAGGATTCACCTTTTGATGCCTTGTTCTTCTTTTGGTTCTTCTTGTTTCTCCTCTGGTAAACCAAGAGAGGTTTGGTTGTGCCTTCTTCTTCCGGGAACTCATTTTCTTCAGAGAGGTAGAGAACGTCCTCCTCGTCAGTTAGTTGTAGTTCTCGCAAGAGTTCACTTGTTGTCTTCCCTTCGGTGGCGGCTATAAGAGTCGCTAATCCTTCGGGAAACATTTCAGTCCATTCGGGTTGTGGCCGGACCGACATACGTGCATTCTTCCTATAGGCTTTCTTTTCTTTGGACTTGCCCCGAGACTTGGGAGAAGGTTCATCATCGTCCGTCCACTCTGCTATCTTAGCTGCACGACGGCTGGATTTCCTTTCTCTGGGGCTCTCAGGTTCATCACTGCTGATGTACCGAGATGATTCGGAGGGACCGACTCCAGGGTTGTTGTCATCATCAGGCCTGAAAATGTGCTGGGCGGCTTCGGCTACTTCTCGCATGCGAATGGCTTCAGTAGGATGATTGCGCACAAATCTTTCACGACTCCTTCTCCATGTAGGATCAGGATCCGTGATGGGATATTCCAAGTATCGCATGAGCGTTTGAAAATTTTCTGTTGCGAACCGGAAGAATGCTGGCTCACTATTCCTCAGATCCTGGAGATATGCGTGTAGGTCGATGCCTTGACGTCTGGTGATTCTGTAAGGGCCACTGTTTCTTCCACCAAGGGGTTGGTTGACCTGCGTGGTTGGTTTCGGTTCGGGTTAGGAGCATTTCCTCCGTTTGGGCTAGTACCGGTATAAAAGGAGGTACCAGAAATATTAGGGTCAAGATTATTGTTGTCATCCAACCCAAATATGCGCCGAGTGGTCTCTGCAACCTCTCGCATGCGAGTAGCCTCGACAGGGTGACTGCGTATGAACCTTTCGCGATCCGTTCTCCACGTGGGGTCAGGGTCGACCATGGGATACTCTATGTGTCTCAGGAGCATTGGAAAATGTGCTGCTGCAAATCGGGCAAACGCGAGTTCGGTGCTCATCAGGTTTCGTAGATAATTATCCAAGTTAACCATCCTGTGCCTTTCGACTCTCGCTCGTGCTGCCATTTCCTCAACTGTAGGATCCAGCTGACTTGCTGACTCAGTCTGATCGGGAGCTGGGCTATCTTCTCGGTTTGAGCTGGTGCTGATGTGGCGAGAATTGCCAGAGGTATTGGTTGAGTTCCTTCCGTCACTGTTATCACCGCTGGATGGAGTAGGATGCCTTATGTTGTCGAAAATCTCAACTACCTCTCTAATCCGAGCGGCTTCGGTGGGATGATCTCTTGTAAACCTTTCTCGCCTTCTTCTCCAGGCTGGGTTGGGTTCACGATGTGGGTGCTCCAAGCAACGAGTGAAAATTTGGGTATGACTTTCCACTATATCCAGGAATTCTGGGTCATCCCGAATTAAGTGGTTGAGGTATGAGAAGGTATCAATAGTTTGATTCATGGAGAGGCCTTCAAAGGCGTCCGAGACATCTTCCAATGGGCATACAGAGCCAGGGTCTTCATCATAGTATACACGCAGTGGCGGGTCAGTCGAGTCGCGATCCCCGGTATAGAACACACTTACTCTTGAGTATCCGCTGCTGGAGGTGGGAGCTCCGGGATTAGGTGTTCTAGGATTGGGAGTGCTTTCATTCTGTGAAGTTTCTCCGGTAGTATCGTTCCCGGAACCTGTTCCTTGCTCTTCCTCACTGCTATCGCTTTCTTCCCCGTCGTGAGAAGTTTTATGACAAGAAGCCGTAGCAGTGTTGGGTTCGTCGCTTGGTGCGTTTGATGTGAAGATGTGCCTTGCAGTTTCGGCAATCTGCCGCACCAATGCGGCTTCGACAGGCTGACTTCGCACAAAATATTCGCGATTTCTGACCCAAATAGGACTCGGGTCGTTGTAAGGGTATTCCAAATACCGCATTATCATCTGGAGATTGGTGTTCGCGAATCTGAAGAAAGAAGCTTCCCTTCTCCTCAAATTTTGCAAGTATCTGTGCAGTTCAGCACTCTGACGCCTTGTATCTTCTGTCGAGGTAGCAGGAGTTTCGTTCAGAGGATGGGATGGTTCATGAGATTCGCTTTCAGAGTCCGAATCATCGTCCCAATTGATGCTGATGTGGTGTGAAAACCCGGAAGGACCGGCACCTGAATTATCGTCGTCGCTGTCATCATCACTCGCAACAGAAGTCACGATTCTGTGGAAAGTGGCGGCAACCTCTCTCATATGGGCGGCCTCAGCTGGGTGTTTTCTTATAAATTTCTCCCGCCTCCTTCTCCGGGCTCGGTCAGGATCATGTTCGGGGTGTTCCATGAAACTGCCCCATACTTCAGCATTTTCGGTGTTATCCGATATCATGCCGATGAATCCTGGATCATTTTGTTTCAGATGACTGAGGTACGCAACCACCCCAGCCGATTGATGTATAGTGAGGTTTTCGAGCGCAGGGGTTAGATTTAGAATGGGCTCTGAGGAGTTGGGCCCTCCTGTGAAAAATATACGCGCATTTGGGTCTACATCATTGGGACCGAGCTCACCGGGTCTTCGCCTGGGATTCCGCCTAGAGCCAGCTCTTTCTTGTGGCGGTGGCGCTTGTGGCTCATTGTTTGATGATTCACCTTTATCCTTTTCATCATCGCTGTCATCATCGGCAGTAATATGACGGCAAGATGCTGAGGGCGCGTCATCATCATTGTCTGAATCGGATACGTACGCGGGAGTTTTTCCATTTCTCAACTCCTTCCGTACTATCTCAACAGCTTCTCTCTCAAAATCCTCAACAAATTCACTAGCAAACATTGAGTGCACAGGATCCATAACATATTTGAAGGTTCTAGGATCAGAGACTCTTAAATCCTTGAGGTAGGAGACATAGAACTCTACCATTTCATCATGTTCGTATTGCCAAGAGTCGTGTGGTTGTTCCGGCGATCTTTGTTGGCTTGTCTCTACTTGGTTGGAGGTTTCCACCATCGGTCTTCCAGTTCTTACTTCCCTTAGGTGCTGCCTATAGCCGTACATCCATGGCTCCTGATTGGCTTCCGGGGAACTGGGTTCTGGGGTGATTTCACCTTCTTCAAGGCCAGTACCTTCAGCCTCTTCTTTGAACATTCTTGCGATAGCCTCCTTTTCATAGTCTTCCAACTCGGAGGAGTCTTCTGGATTCAACATGTTGTGAAACTCTTCAGGGGCTATCATTTTCAAGCTCTTGAGGTACTGGACATATGCATCAATCAACTCTTCTCGGGTGGAGCATCCATTATCACCGGGCTTAGGACGCAACCACCGGCCTAGGCCTCCTTCGAAAAACGGAGTCTCTTGTTGTGGTTTCTCACGTGCATCCAATACCTTGGCATGCTCGTAGGCGATCTGGTCGTTAGTCATGGCACTGACCGCACTCACGCCTATTTTATCCCATCCATTGTTCACGATGATATCGGCGGCCACCTTTTTCACGGCCAAATGCTCGATACCATCACGATCCAAGTCAGTGGCATTATCTATGGCTTCATCCACTTTCAGTTCGTCTTGGAATAGGTCAAAGTCTTGGACTTTCAAGTCCATTAAGAAGTCGATGTAATCAGACACCGCTTCGAATGTCACTTCTGGTGGCGACTCATCGTCAGAGTTGTCATTGAAATTGAGAGCAGAGGTTTGAATTATGATCCTTTCGGAATCACTATCATTTTCTACCTCGGATTCATCAGAAGCACTTAGATGCCGGCAGGTTTCTGTAGTCTCCGTGCTTTGAGGTTTCTTGAGTGACACTCTCAGTTGATATTTGCCAACCAGCCATGCGGCCAGCAACTGATCGATATCATCTCCTTTCATCAATTCGTGGACCCACCACATGGGATCCGCCAAAATTTCTGTTTCTAGCTCGGGGTGAAATATAACCGTGCGGTACCAAGTGGCCAATTCTCGCCACTGTTTCCGTGCTCTTAGAAACATATTCATCCTTTGCCGGGTGGGGAGTCCGCGGGGCTCTACCTCCTGGTAAAAGACACCATTTCTTGCGGTCGACCCCTCACCTCTTAAGAGTGATGACGGAGTCGCAACAGCTGTTTCTTCCGTCACATGTTTATCTTCCACCTCCGTTTCTTCAGATGGTTGGACTGCATCATTTTCGGCATTTTCATAGAAATCATCATAATTTTCATTGCCATCTCCTTCATCCTCAGTATCAGAGGTCGCGAAGACATTGCAGCATGCACCGGCGGCACTACCACCTCTTTCTTCGTCACTACTGAAATGACAATCAAAGTCATAATTGTTATCCATGTCATCACGGGGAGGACTGGAACCAGGCCATGAATATTCATCTTCGAAGTAGCATTCTTCCGGCCTTGAAGTTTTAGCTGGAGTTTTGGTTGAAGTGGTTGCCATTTTAGCCGCCGCTGCCTCCCTTCCTCTCCTAAGCTTCGTCGCATTTATGGCTTCACTCATTAGACCAGACACGTGCTGGGCTAGAGTCTGTATCACAGAAGGAGGGAGTTCAGGTTGTCCTGTTTTGTCTTCCACAAGCAAGTTGAAACCCAAATTGTTTAGGTTTAAACCGCCGTCCTTACTTTGACATTCTCTGGGAATTTCCACATATACCCTTCTTTCTTGCCCATTGACGGTTACTGGAAGGATCATTAGCTCTGAATCCGGAGCCCCGGGACCTTGGTACCCGGAAGATTCTCCAGGCGTATTTGCCCGAGTGCTGGATTTTCTGTTTCTGCGGCTCCTGTGGGTTTTCTTGGTCTTGGCAGGGGTGGTCTCGGTTTGTGTTCCTCGAGACGATGATGACCCCATTTGACTGTACTGCACAGCCGCGGAGGGTGTCGATGTTTCTTGGGCTTGCTGACTTGACTGGTCAGGGGTTGACTGAGATGCCTTCTTATCAGAGAGATCCTCATTCCCCTGATCATTGCTGGAAATGTGATGACACGAAGCCGTCCAGAACTCTTCAGATTCCGCATTCTCACGTTCCTTTCTTTCTGTCACATCTTTCCAAGCCTTACCAGTAATTTTGGTAAAATCCCTGGGGGACAGAAAGTCAGCCAGGGTGGCTTGCCTTGGTCTTCCTTGAATATATTGTTCTTCGATCTCCTGAGACGCAACTTTCCTCCAGAACAGTCTGTTGTTGTTCGATCGTGCTACCGGGACATAACCACGTCTCGGTTTGGGAGGCAATCTCGTTGGTATGACAACGTTTCTCGGCACGATGGGGGTGATGGCATTCTTCCATCTGAGCCTGGGTTCAGCTTGAAGCACCTTCAACTTCTTTTTGGTGCTCTTGTTGAGGCTTATACTCCAAGTGGTGGGTGGTCTGCCGTCAGAGCAAGCAGAGACACGATTCGCGCTGGCAACTGGGGTTCTGGTTGGCCCATCATGAGGTGCCGGCTCTTGCCTAGCGTCATCATGGAGTGGGATTGCTCCTTCTTGGATTCTTTTCTCGATCCAGTCCTTGAAGACATAACAGTCTTCTATACTGTGGCCTAAGACCCGGTGATATGGGCAATAGTTCGGGTGGTTGACCTTGTTTTCTTCTTCAGGCCTTTTGCACCTCGGGAGTCGTATTTCCAGCACTTTCATTGCTTGCTGGAACAACTTTTTGGTCTTTTCTTTCTTGAAAGAGTACGGTTTGTTTTGTAGCTCTTTCAAAGTCGGTCTTGGGGCACGGGTTTGTGAAGTCCCGTCTTTTTCCTCATCACTTTCTCCCCATTGTACACCACTCGTGCCTTCGACTTGATTGCTGGCCGCTTTTGTTTTCACGGTTTTGCTTTCAGCTTTCTTTGGCCTTTCCTTGGGGAGAGCATACATCAGGTTGATGTCATCCTCCATCCCTTCGAACTCAATGATTTTAGTCACTAAGCCCTCAAAAGTGGCAACGTTATGTCCTGCCAGGAGCACTTTCATAGGTGGACGGATCCCATTCATGAGCATGCGGACCGCCTCCTTCTCAGAGATGTTTGACTGGCATCGCGTGTACATGTTTTCCCACCTCGCGACAAAGTCCGAGGCAGTTTCTCCTTTGTTTTGTTTAGTGTTGACCAAGCTGGTCAAAGTGACACGACGAGGTGTGACTCTGAATCGGGTCTTGAAAGCGGCGACCATTTCTTTCCAGTTCTTGATACTGTTTTCCTCCAGCGAGGCATACCATTCAAAGGCTACTCCCGTTAAGCTTTGGGGGAATTGCCTTAATAGCCATTCTTGTCTTCTGGTAGTGTCTCCACAGGATGTCAGAAAGTGAGACAAATGTTGGTCGGGAGTCACTTTACTGCCGACTCCTTCAAACGGCTTGAATTTTGGCACAACATAACCCCTTGGGTATTCAACCTTGTCAAACCTCTCAGGATATGGTCTTCCTGTGAAGTTATTGGGGAATTGAGGTCCGTCAACTCCCAAGTACTGGAATTTTTGTTCCATCTGCTTTCTCATTTCTTCCATGAGGTCAATTGGATCGACCTTGGAAGCATTCTTTTTACCATATGACCCCTCATCAGAGGTTTCGCTTGAGTCACGACTGGATTTGTTCTTTCTTTTCTTCTTGCGCTCGGGCACTGAGTGTCGGGCGCTTCCTTGCTTTGAAGTGACTGGGTTTGGGTTTGGCCATGCTCCTTTCTTGGCCATGTATTTCTGGATCTCCGCACAGGCTTCAGCTATGCGGACATTGTCGACTTGCAACTGTTTCAACTTCTTGTCTTTTTCTTCCAGCTCCTTGCGGAGCTGGGCAACTTCTCCAAGGACTTCATTTTCCTCGTCTGCACTTCCATCAGAGGCTTCATCTCTGTTCGAACCGGGGTTTTCTCCCCTATCTTCCTCCTCACCAGCAGAGTGATCGCTGGCTTGGTTGACCCTTTCTTCTGTAATGGGCTCGGGAATCCGGGGACGATTGTTTTTCTTTGGTGGGGCGGAGGCAGAAGCCTTGCTTTTCTGGCTCCGGGTTTCAACTGGTATGCTCTCGGACTGTGGGGGTTCTTGAGAGCCAGTTCCGACCATGTGAACTTCAGTGAGGTCATCATCATGATCGACATCAGCATGAACATGGTAAACAGACGCAGATCCTGCACCCTTTCTTTTCTTGGGCACGCGGACCTTCTTTCCTGGGGCTTGCGTCATGTATGACACAATATCAGATATCTCGGAGGCTTTCTTCCTCCTTTTGTTTTCCTTCGGGGATATGGCGCCTTCCTGCTGAGGCTCAGAAGCATTTTTGGGCTTCCGAACCTGAGCAGCCTTCCCCTTGGCTTTCATATTCTTGGTGTTGGGTTTGAGAGGAGGGAAAGTGAGCCGATCAAAGACCGAAGGAGGTGTGACTTCCACTTTCTTCTCCGAGGCGCTGTAATCAGCATCTCCGATCCTGGTATCCTCATAGTAGGGGAAACGAAGGCGCTGAAAGACTGGGAACCGGAGCCTCTCCTTGATTGAGGGCTTCTGGGTATTCTTGGCAGGTATGGCGAAGGCTTTGCGGGCCCCGCGGAGTTTCTTGACTATCTTGTATGCAGTATGGATGGCTTCCACAGCTTGGTGCTTCTTGGGAGTGGAAACCACCTCAACCTTCAGAGGAGCGTACTGGGGTAGCTCCCAGTCTTCGCGCAGGCGTGGACCGTCAGCATTCTTCTTCACAATGCGGAGAGGAGCGAACGCATTGTTCAGAGGCAGATCAGTGTCAATTTCTTCTTCCTGGGCCAGGCGGAGGGCTTGAGACCTCGAGAGCTTGACTCGGGTTTCCTTCGCCTTCTTGGGGGCGAGAGAGACCTTGAGACGCTGGGCACCAGCCCCAGCCTTCTTGTTGAGAGAGATGGTTGCAGTCACGGGCGCTTCACCAGCAAGCGCAGTCAAGGGCACCTGGACGGGCACAGTGAGAGTCCCGGCCACCGACTTGTTGGCCTTCTTGAGATGTGCACCGCTCACGATTTCACTCCAGGTCACCATGTTGATTGTTGGTTGTTGGTTTTGAGTGAGTTTTTCCTACAAATGGAAAGCACTTAAAGTTAACGTCAGTATCTTTGTATATTTTAAACGTATTTCATGCTACGTTGACATGCTATGCTGATATGCCTGGTCCATTGATTATTCCCCGATGAGAGGAGAAAAAATGTCCCACCGGGCGTGCCAGAATCTGTCTCGCACCTTTTTGGACCCTGGTCCTCGGAAGGGGGAAATGACCGGATACTCCCGAGGGGGAAAAAGATATTGCGGACGAGATACCCCTCGATCGTTTCAAAACTCAAACATCGGCACCCACCTGAAAAGGGATGTGAATACTGACGTGGTTTCGAATCTCTCAAGAGTTTGATTGTTTACTGCAGGTCCTTTTTTTCCAGTAGGCGCAAGCCCCTACTGTTAATTACCTCTGAACCGAGTCAAGAGCACCTCTAGATCGGGATAATCAATGGATTAGGCATAACGACTAGCATTCTAACACTTTATCAAAAGATACTAACATTAAGAACGCAAACAAATAGTGACATAAATAGAGCGAATGATGCAACCATGAGAGGATCAACATGATGCAAAACATGACGCAGGGAAACTTAGTTTAAGTTTAGAGTTTCAAGACTTCTGGAGTTTGATTTAGGGTGATTATCTATTAATCCACATTCAACCCAATTTTTCTATATTTGACGATTTTGGTTTGTTCTCTTCAAACTATACGCATTGTAAGCTCAAAGAGGACGGACATAGACTTGTAAAGTTTCGGTATTCTGATTATATTAAAGCTTTAACTATTTTAAAACTTCAATTTATCAACGTTTTAAAACTTAGGTCTGTTTGTTGACATGTTAGAATCAAGGTTATCAGACGTTTCTGGAAACTCAGGCATTAAGGCATGTAGAGGTTCCGGTCCTTGAACGTGTGTCGATTCTGGTCAACTATTGACGTATCGAATTTCTGGCCCTGTGACGTGCGAGGGTTAGGTTATAAAACGTTTTAAACTCTGGTATTAAGGCGTGTTTAGAAATTCTGGTCACTTTGGACATTTTAAACCTTGGTCTTCATATGTTTTAGAATTTACCAAATTCTGATTTTCAGACGTATTTAAAGCTTGGTCCCTGGGTTCTGGAGAATATGTATATGATCATGGAGTTTTGTTTCTGGATTTGTATGGCTTTTGGATTTAGGTTTAGATCTTGAGTTTGGATTTTCTTGATCTAGATTTGATTTGAGTTTTCTGGACTTGGATTTTATTTGGGTTTGGATTTTCTGGATTTGAGTTCAAATTTTCTGAGTTTTAGGTTCTGGGCTCTGGATTTAATTTGGATTTTGGATTTGACTTAAGTTTGGGTTTTGGATTTAATTTGAGTTTAGGTTTTAGATTTGATCTGGGTTTTGTATTTAAGTTTAGATTTCTGGACTTTTGGATTAGGATTTTCTGGATTTTTTGTTTTGGATTTAATCTAAGTTAGGGATTCGTGTCTTGAATTTTTGGTTCAGGTTTGGGTCTTGGATCGGGTCTGAGTTTATATTTGGCTGCGGGTTTTATATCCAAGTTCCCGGGAATTTCGCACAAAATTTGTCCTTAACGGCAGCCACCGTTTAAATGTACCTGCTGTCCAAGTCATCTTGAAGTACCTGCTGTCAAAGGGGTTCATACCCTTGCACATTTTTATTAAATTTTTGGGTATTTTTGCATTATTACTTTTAATCATTTTTCATGACTTTAATTTTAATTTTTTTTGTTAGGAATTTGGACTTGAAGTGTTATAAAAAAGTGTTCCTCATATTTTTTTGGACATTTTGGTATTTTCTGGGAATTTTCTGGATTTTCTAACTATTTTTAATGTATTTTTGAAGTTTCTGCAATTTTTACAAATTTGTTACTGGTCCAGGATTTGCTGTTCGGTGTTTTGTTTGTCAGGGACTCATCACATGTTTTTCGCCACAAACGATCGAGCGACGTTGCTGAAGGGTGATTCGACCAAGTCATTGGGTTCATGCTCACAGCCGTGTACCGAGTTCATCTGAAGAAAACAACTTAACCCTTCTCCCTTCTCCATCTGTGTTGACTCGACGACAACGGAAATTACAGATTGTTGACCTTTTTGTTCCGGTCACTGTCTCAGCCGTGATTGGTTTTTTACAAGATCGTCTCTCTTCCCTCTACCTTGCTGAGCCTTCACTTTTCGAGTTTGAACCAAAGTTGACCGAATTTGGTCTTAGACTGGGTGACTCCAGTGATAATGGCAGCATGGATTTTGGCGATATCGGAAGCTGGGGCCAGGTTGTAGGATGTCGTGAAGTTCTCTTGGAGATGGTGTCATCTCATACTTGTGTTCTTCAATTCGAGGGAATCGACCCTGATTTGATTTAGGCTGGTTTTGGTTTACTGATTAATTTCATCTAGGATGCAATTGAGTGCACTTTTGCTCAATTGACCTGTTATTATGTGCATCTAATTCAATTTTAAAGTTATCTGTGTTTTTAATTTAGCCAATTTGGCCTGGTATATTTCCTTTGATAGAAACTGGTGTGTATGTACATATATGCATTTTGCCTTATTCCTTTTTTTTGTCATCTCCCCTTTTATTCTTTTCCCCCTCCTTTTTGGTCAGACTATTCTGTATCGAGATGGTCACATGAGCTGTATCATTTTTGTTTACCACCTTTGTTTCTGGACTAATTGGCATATCTCGGCTGAGCTGAGTAGTCATTAAGACTTAACTGAGTCAAGCCTTTATTAAGGTTAAACTGTGGTGAACTTCTTTTATCACTAAACCAAGCTATAGCAATTTGACATGTGTATTTACAATGATTGATCCCTGCATTTATTTCTTCGAAAGCATACCCCAAAACACGTTTAATTAAACGACATAACTGAGGTTCATTATGGTCATATTACCCCCTTTTATTCTAGTATGTATAAACCCTGCTTAAGGTTATATCCGTGTGACTTTCATTTTATGACAATAAATGTGTGAACATATGCCAGACTCAAGGAAACTTAATATCTATACCTTTATACATAGCTTTTATTCATTTAAGAAAAACCATCGCATTAATAACCATTTTTGTTTCTGGTAAGGGCAAGGCCGACCAATATTTAAATAAATTGCAAGTCTCCCTCTTTTTTTATTAATAGGACCCCTAACATACGTTGGCACTTGTATTACTTACCCCTCTTTTTGTCATAAACTAATTAAGTTTAATGTAAAACCTACGCTATATACATGCATATATTAACACTGATCCCTTATTCATTCTAGTTTCTTAAGCATATTAAGGCTATTATGCCTATATTTTCTAAGAGCACAGTTAAACACATAACTTGCATTCCCTCTTGAACCTCCTTATTTATTATGTGATCCAATCCCCTTCTTTTCTTAAAACTCATTAGTTTATATATTTTTTATTTCTTGTGTAAACTCGTGCAGTTATATATTGGTCTTTATTGATTTCGAAACATCTTGTACATAAATTATGCTTATACCAGTGAGTTTATGAACAACACGCTTTAACTCACAACACATGTATATCGATTACTTAGACTTACTTAATTCATTTTAGCATGATTTTATTTTATTAGTGTTATGTGCATAAGTGGCTCTATATACATAGGTTGGGCAGAGATTATATTTTTGGAACCTAGGATAGAAATATAAACACAGTAATATACAATATTACATGACAGAAAAAGGAGGATACAATTTCATATATAAACCATCCATTATTTGTCATATCAAGAATAAAAAGAATTCCCTCTTTGTTTATTATATTTTTTTGTTTTATATATTCTTGATTGATACACATCATTTGGTTAACTTCTTTACTCTGAGGATTTATTCATTTTAACCCTACTTTATTTAAAAATTATATGCAATGGTGTTTTCTAAAATGCATTAGAGGGACTGAGTATGGAATCATAGTTATTTGCTGGACATCTCAGGATTTTTGTGAAACACAGTATGTAACAATGATATGATACTTTAAATAACCAATTAACACATGCCTATTTATTTGACAGATTAGTGTTCATTAGTTTTCTTTTTTTTTTAAATCGTTCATGCAATGGATTAGCATCAATGTTACTGGTTTCATCTAGATTTTCAGACTAGTCTTATGCACACCAGGATACTTGCTCACAGGCGAGAAATCCATTGTGTGTGTTACTGGCCTGCCTTTAATGAATGATCATGGGATTATTTGTTCATTAACATAGTAAATCAAAGAAAAGAAAAAGGAAGGAAAAGGTGTGCCAAGTAGACAAGAAAATTTAAACTGCTGGATCATGCTAATGTTAATCTTTTGACATGCTCTAATTTATTAAATGTCCATGGAGTGATATGCAATTAATTTGCTATTTTTATCATCTTTTATAACCAATCATACGTATGCTCAAATACTGGCTCACAGGCAAGAAATTCGAGCACACTCATGACTAGCTTATGCGCTGAATGCTGTATGTAATACACCATGCATATTTTTACTGAAAACAGTGATATACACATCTGAATACCGGCTCAAGGCATGAAATTCAGATATGCACATGACTGCTCCATTTATTAGATGCCATACATAGCTGTGATGCATTAAAAGAAAAAAAGAAGAAACAAAATAAACAAAAGAAGATGGAAAGGATGAAATAAAAAAAGTTTAACACTGAGCTGCCCCCTTATTAAAACTCAGCTGATTAAAAGAAGCAAAACAACAAAAAAAACTTTGGCATATCACAGTTAAAGAAAGACTGGTTATAAACTACATTCATAGATTTGCAAGATAAAGTATGCCTCATCAAAGCAATTTTATTGAAACTGAAATAGAAGAATACATCATTTTTCCTTTACCTTTTTTGTTTGAAAGTTTTAATGTCAAACTACAAAATGTCGGCTAGAAAAATAAAACTGGGGGCGGGTTCTTCCTTCTGATGCCTTCTCTTTATATAGCTGATTTAGCTAGGGTTTGCCTCAGCTGGTGTTGGTGCGTGTCATTTTCTCCATGCTTTGATGTATGATGGAGAGCTGTGATTCACTAACAAGCTTGCCGCCTCAATTTCACATGTCTCCTTTCACTCTTGTATTCTACTGTTCAATTACACTGTCCAATGGCTGTGTGACACTTGGCACATGACGCATGGGGCCCATGGGGCTTATCATTGAGTGTGTGACGACATGTTTATACTCCAGTCTACTGGGTGTTTTCTTGGAGGGGAGGGTTGGCGCCAGCATTACTGAAGACAGGTGGCTTCTTATTCATCCTTTGATAAGCAATAGAGGACTGAGATGTGGACAGAGGGAGTACTCGCCTTTCACACATGGGTGCAAGGAACGGACTCTAGGTCTGACAGGCAACAGAAGATGCATTGCATCCTTTCCAGTGTATGGATTTCCTGTGACCTCATACAAAGTTGCAAGATATCTAAACTTTTATATGAGATTCGTTTCCACAATCTGAAGGGTCTCTTAATCATTTTGCTTCACCAATATTTTATCCTTTCTGGCCATATTGATGATTAATTGATATCATATCATCAATGCTTAAACACACTCCACTTTAATCCAAAGAATTTTCTTTTCTTTGAACTATCCTATTTTGCCTTTTGCTTCTAACAGAAGTAATACATTCATAGGTGATATGTAGCATCACTGTTTTGTATACCTGATTTTGAAGCTATATATCAACTTTGTATCAATTTGATGCCTAACCACATGTAATCCCTTACTTGATTGTTGGTGAGAACCAATCAGGGGCAAAATGGGTATTAGTTCTTTAAATTCACTCAATTATGCTTCTGATTCTTTGGTTTGTTCCTCTTATTGACAGATCTGCCCTTGGCAGAGATGAGTGTCACGCCTGATGGGGTTATTTCTCACTATCTGTCTTTGATTGGTTTGTACATGGGGGAAGTATGCCAGTGTAACATCTCACCATTCATCAGCTGGTGTTGGTGTCTCTATCTCGAAATACAGGGTGTAGATCTGATAGCAAGACGCGATATACATCATCAATCCTTCTTTTAACATTCGAGTGGGCCCAAATTTGTCTTTTGTTCCCTCTCAACCATCCAAGGACTACGAGATAACAGCAAAGCTTTTCTCCCTCCCTCTCTCCTCATGTCAGTTGGTACGATCATCAGGCTTTCCCAGGTTTAGGTCCCCTTTTTCAGATTGTAGACTGTTGACGTGAGGAAGAGATGCTCTCCAGTCAGTGTTTCGCTTTCCTTTTCCTTCACTTTTCTCGCACTGGCCGTCTCCAGTTGCATGTGAGCACGAAATTGAGGCTTTACACAGCTACTTTCCTGCCTCACGAGCAAAAACACATAATTGGCCAAGTACAGGAGATAGTCACCAAGGAGAATTCAAACCCCCATTCTCCTTTTTCCTGCTATCGCTCTTGTCTGAGCTTGCTTCGCCACGACCAGTGGCATCCTCCCACTTTCTTGCAAAATAGATCCTGATTAGTCCGTCGAACTTCATCCCTGACCCATCACAAAGCTTCATAGGTGATTCATTTTATCATTTACATCTCGTTTTTGAACAATTTCACAGTTCTTCTTTTTCGTTTCTCACTCCTGGTGCCGTCGAATTGTTCTTTCCTAGTAGCTTTTTCCCTTCATTTCTGGTGTTGCTGGACTCATGAGATCGTCGCCGACTGGGTGGTAAAGTTGATTTAGCGAATGGTGGTGTAGAGCGGCGACAGAGCTCCTTTCTTCGCCGGTGTCACCCCCTTTCTATTTCGAGTAAGCTTTCTTCTAAGCCTTTCTTTTATTTTCCCTTTTTTTTTTAACCGTTAACGGTAGTTGGGACCCGCGCTTTTCAGCCAATCGCGTGCTGACGCGTGTCCAACTCGAGTCTGGTTTGCCCGAGCCAATTGAGCTCTGTTTGACTCGCATTTACACGTCTGCGCGTGTGCCTGGATCCGACGCTGTGCGTCTGGGTTTGAATTTGAATGGGCCAATTTGATTTAGGCTTAATTTAATTCAACAAAGGCCCAATTTGATTAAATTGTGTAGGCTGATTTTGGATAATTGGCATAGGCCTTAGCTTTTAATCACATAATATGCAAACTTAGCCTGGTAATGAGCCCAAGTTTGCATAAATGCACTTGTTTAGTTGTTTCCGGTGTAGAATCGTCCGTACTTGCCATTGTATCGGGTCCCGTCCATATGTTGGAATTTTATACTGCTTAGCTTTAAGCAATTTGACTGGTGTGGTCATAGTACGGGGATTCAGTGCGGGATTTGACACGGATTCTTAGGAAAATGCATTAAGGTATGACCATCATGCAATTCTTGTTGTAATTGATTAATTAATTAATCCATTAATTTTGTGGGTATTGACATATTTCACATAATCCTGATTAATTAATTAATAAATTATTTAGTGGGGTCTTTGGCGTGGAATTTGGTATGAAACTCTAGAAAATGTATAACGTTCGACCATCATACAATTTCCATTTTTTTTGTATAGTTAATTAACTAATTAATTATGTGAGTTTTTGGCATTTTTTTTTTCACATAATCTAATTAATTAATCAATTATTTAGTAACTTGGCGGGTTTTGGTTTGAGTCTCTTAGAAAAATGCATGGCGTGCACCTTTTACACAATTTTTTGGGTCCTCTATATTTAATTAATTAATTAATTAATTATGTGAGCATTGGCATATTTCACATAGTTTAATCAATTAATTAATTATCTTCTGTGGGTTTTATCGTCTTGTCTGTGGATTTTGCAGGTCATTGTTTATGAATTTTTGTTTCATCATATGACATCTTCCATTTCTGCAGGTTTCTCTAAATACTCTATCGTTTCTTCAGATGGCAAAATTTGGAGGCAAACAGTGGGATTCGTTGAAAATTATTTTTAGCCTTTTTATTCCGTTGAATGATGTGTCTAAAATAAAAAAATTTGGCATTCCATATTATACAAACAAAAGTATAATACAAACCACTATCTATTGTTACAAAAGTATAATTTGGCAAGGCCTCGCATATTATACAAACCTGTATGATGGCAGTTCATGAATTTTTAAAACCACTATTGTTACAGTCAAGTACTCTAAATTCCTTTCTATTAAACATTTTTTTAGCACGCTCAGGCATATCTATTGAAATTTAAACTAAGATAATAGATAATTAAAATAATATAGCTGAACAAGGAGATCACAACTAAATTAACAGTAGAACTTTTAGACACTCACACCAATCCAACAAGGACCAGACCATATATGATACCAGTTCACAAATGTTTACAGTCAAGTATTCTAAACTTCTTACCAGGGACAATCCATAAGTCAGAAATGTTTACAGTCAAGTACCTACAATCCCATGCATTGCAATGGGTTGATTAAAAATACAAAATATTACAACAGCCAATATTACAACAAACAAGTATTAAGCATCTTGGTTGGAATTTTGATTTGCAGTTTTATAAAGCGACTCCAACCTATCAAAACGCTTCATCATTTCACTAATTTGTTCCTTGTGTCGCTTTTCCATTTCACTCATCTCTTCCTTGTGTCTCTTTTCTATTTCAGCCAGTTTTGCATCAACTACCTTCTCCCTTTCTCTCTCTCGAGATGCACGCGCATCAGTGCTTTTGGTGGTGCGGGCTGTCGTGGAATGCATGAACTGCAGGGGAGACTCATCTGTGATTGATCGAAAACCAAAACCGAAGATCCCCTTCCTGGGTTCGACACCAGAAGTTTCAGTCCATAATACTTCATCTTCTTTGTCCTTGTTTTCAGGCAAAGCCTTTAAGTAGTCATACTTCGCCTATGCAACCAAGAAAATATTATCTAAGTATTAATTGCACTAGAAATTAAGTAAATAATTTATTTCTCATTTTTTTCCCCAGTGAGGACCAAAATATCCCACCCAAGTAACTGCAGATACACCCATCTTGTATGGATTGGGTACAGTGAGACTACAAACGAATCCAACTCAAACTGGCTGGATTAAGCTCAAGCTCAGCTCAAGTAAGAATCAAGTAGAGCTAGCTCAATTCATTTCAGTTTTGTGCTGGCTATGTTTGCCTTGTCAATGGATCGTTGCTGATAAGACAAGAAGACTAAATGTTCTGTGACAGACCAGGATTAAATATTGGGTAATATAAAAAGAATAGACTTCTGTACCATCTTGTACCATCTTGTGCATTAAATATTGAGTAATAGAAAAACAATACCGCGATTTCCGCCAGCCTGGCATTCGCATAGACTTCTGTACCATCTGGCATCACCTTCTTGTGCATTTTATCGAAAACATCCTTGGAGGTTATGACAGCATCTGGATTTTCTTCCTCCTGTCATATATTTAAAGAAACAAGTCAATTGATCGATATTATATTTCTCATGCAATTTTCTGTGACAGACCACTTTAATAGATGTGTACAGAAGTTAAACTAACCAATTGTCGCCGCACTTGGTGTGAGGTACGAGATCCTGCCAAGTGGTGGGCTACACCACCGTCTTTAGCTTTGTTTGAAGTATTGGTTTTGCGTACCCCCTGCCACCCCTCAGTCTCATACAGATCACACAAAGCTTCCCACAACGACACCTTGTTCGTACACCACTGAGGAGGATGGGCTTTCCAAGATGAGGGACTTTCACCAAATTTCTTGGTCATTGTTTCCCGTATGCGACCGAGTGAACTCCTATAGACATCGGCAGCAATAGCTTCGTAAACATCGATGCATCGCCGGCGCCTCTGTTTTGATTCCCATCTATATATTTTCAAGAATTTTTTCAACATGGTATCCCTAACTTCACATGGAAAAGTGTTATAGGAGCGAGCTGGCACCGGTATGTGGTCGAATAAGAGCTTTCTGATTGTTGCATGTATTCTGTAGCAATTGGGGGTGGCTTCAAACTCCCCATCACCTACTACCTTGAGAGTGGGTCGGAGCTCGCGAGGTGCACTGTCCCTAGGCTTCCTCGGACCCCGACAGCCTCTCTCTTTCTTTTTCCCCTTCTCATCCCCAGCAACCTCTCTCTTTCTTTTTCTACCACTCGACATCTGGTTGAGGGTTATCTCATCCTCATCCTCCTCATCCTCTTCCTGACCCTCATACTCATCCTCATCATCCTCCTTCTCCTCTTCCTGAACCTCATACTCATCCTCCTCATCATCATCCTCCACTTCCTGAACCTCATCATCTGGGTAGAGCATGCTGATTCTGTGTGTAAGCCGAACCCTCTTTTGTCCATTATCCCAGTTGACAATCGCTGCGAGTAAATCATCCTCTGCCTCACCATTTTCATTTCCCGATGCCTCGGGGTCGGTTTGCGGATTTTGGATTGGCTCCTCTTCAGGTTGTGCCCTTCTCGCTGTTGTTGGAACCCTCGGTTTCTTGATTTTTGCCTTGCTAGATGAAGGATTGTCAAATTTATTCTTCCCGGCAGCTTTCTGAAAAAGAACAAGTAACTACTGTAAGAAAAATAATTCAACAGTTGCTATATAGACTAAGTCTCCTGTATTAGTAGCGCTAGCTAACATCCTAAATACAATGCTAAACATCCCCAGACTGCTGCAAATTTAACTGCTGTAAAATTGGCATTCCATATTATACAAACAAAATAATTCAACAGTTGCTATATCCTCCTACATGAAAAAGATTTCATTAATAAATAAGGCTCTCACTTTAATAAATGATTGCACAATTCTGCGCTGCTCTTCAGATTGAACCCTCCACACCTCCCCCTCATCATTTGGATTCTCTGGTTTCCTCGTCATTGAACGAGTCTGTGCCCTTCTCGTTGTAATCTGTCATAGGTTGAAAACAAAAAAGTTTATTAGGGTAGCAGATTGGCAGCAACATACAGCATTATATATACAATAAAATCATCGCATTGTTGTTTTCATTAGGGCAGCAGAAGTTGTTTTCATCACAAGTTTATTAGTTCATTGCTGTTTTCATCACAATAAAATCCTATTTTCTGTTTTAAACACAACTAAATTCACCCAAATTTGTTTGCACTAAAACAAATTAACTTGAGTAAATCAAAGAGCTCATTTTCAAGTGCTTTATATTCACAGTCTTACAATAAGGAAAGGGTGAATTATACCCAAATAGAAACAGATATCACTTTTGTCATATCTTAAGGACCAAATTGTGACCTTTGAAATGTTACTAAGCAGATATCACTTAGCAAAATGAGTCTATTTACAGGGACACACATATTTGTAGAAGAAGAAGAGAAGGCAATATTAAAAAAATAAAGTTGAACCCTCACCTTGCTTGCAGCTGAATCCTTTTTCTGAGAACCCTTCTTAATGACACTTTCCTTTGTTCTGGCCATTTAATCTGCATAGGATGGAAAAGAACAAGTTAATTCCTTGTTAAACACTTTCCTTTGTTATGTATACCAACTACAGAACCAATTTGTTCTCAAATGTAATATTTATTGAGAACTGACTATCAATAAAAATATTACAGAAACAAATATAGTCATTACAAATTATCAGTGTTAAAGTTAATTCCTGTTTTAAACCCTTCTCGCTCCTAATTAACTGTCTTACCAGTACAATAAACCTAAAATGATGCCTCATATTCCTTGCAATCACCAATTAAAACCTAATTAGCACCTAATTAACAGTCTTATCAGTACAATAAACCTAAAATAATACCTCATATTCCTTGCAATCACCAATTAAAACCTAATTAGCACCTAATTAACTGTCTTACCACTACAATCAATGGTTCTTGACTGTATAATTCCTACTCATCCTCAATGATTCTCAAATTTTCAAAATTGAGTAAGAGAGACTCCACAGAAAAAAACTGAGAATTGACAGAAAAAAGACTTTACATAACTGACCTTATTCGATCGCCAAAGAGTGCTGGATCGAAAGAGAGACTCCACAGATCGAAAGACTGCTGGATCGATAGAGCTTGCCTTGATAATGCAATACAGATGTTGCTGCTAAATAGGATACCTGGGAGTGAATAATGCAATACAGATGTTAATAGACAATCTCGTAACGGTCCAGTCAATGAATGAAGCTTGCCTTGATCAAACATGCATTGCATTATAACTAACTAGCTAGATAATTTCCCTCAATTATTGCCTTGATCAGAATTTGGTACTTCCCTTTTCTCTGCAATCAAAATTTCCCTCAATTATTGCCATTTTCTCTGCAATCAAAATTTGGTACTTTCCTTTTCTCTGCAATCAAGCACTTCCCTAGAGCATCACATTTACTAAAAATTTGGTACCAAATTGTTCAGAGTGAAATTAACGATTATTAAACAAAAATCAAATTTGTTTAGAGTGAATTGTTTCAGGACAAAAATCAAATTTGGTACCAAATAGATCCTCACTACAAAACTAATTTGACAAAAGAACTTTGTTTCTGGACGAATTTGACGAAAGTGGCAAATCAAAAGAGAGCTAGTTTTGTGCCAGAGAAGAAAATATATTTTTAAAAAAAGTACACCTGTTTATCGCTAGCGAGGAGTCTTAGAAGTGCTTCACTCGAGTGTTCCACAGAGAGAGCTCAATCGAGAGAGGGTTTGGGAGCTAGGGTTTATCGATCGATCAATAGAGAGCAAATGTGGTCAATCGACAGAGAGAGCGAGGTTTGTGCCTTCGATCGACAGAGAGAGCGAGGTTTGTGCCTTCGATCGACAGAGAGAGAGAGCTAGGGTTTATCGTGAGAGAGAGAGAGAGAGAGAGATTGGGGAGAGAATGGTCTAAGTAACGCTGGGGAGAGAGAGAGATCCAAATGTATTTGAACTTCTAAAGCATGTACAAATGTATTTATATAAACTTCAAAAGTGTATAAGAGGTTAGAAATATATGAATAAATGATATAAAACGCTGTAAGGGTCTAAGTTTCTCTGTCCGATTTTGAACGGAACGCTAGTCCCACAATAGGAAACTACCTTCCGGATACAGACTATATAAGCAATGCTGGATAATGTCGTAGTAAGAAAGTAAATGAAAAGGAGAGGAAAGTAGACAGTGTGGGCTCAGGATTTCGGAAGATAGTCCACAGACAAGACAATAAGGTCCCACCTGTCAGGGGGTGGGCCTTTTTTATTATATCTTAAAAACATAATATATTTTTTTGGGATGAGCCTTTTTAATTATATCTTAAAAAAATAATATATTTTTTGGGGTGAGCCCTTTTAGTTATATCTTAAAAACATAACATATTTTCATGTGCATTTTTACATCATAATATAGGTCATACTTGAACCACATAAATTTTGTGGCTTTAGTTGCTCACATTCAAGTCATATATATGATTTGGCATGTTCATATGCATTTTTATATCATAGTTCTACCACTTAATTTTATGATCATGCAATTGCTCATATGCAAGTCATATATATGATTTAGTATGTACATGTGCATTTTCATTTTTTTATATCATAGTTCTACCACATAAATTTATTATCGTGCTATGAGTCAAAATATATAAAAAATTTTATGGCTTTAGTTGCTCACATTCAAGTCATATATATGATTTGGCATGTTCATGTGCATTTTTATATCATAGTTCTACCACTTAATTTTATGATCATGCAATTGCTCATATGCAAGTCATATATATGATTTAGTATGTACATGTGCATTTTCATTTTTTTATATTATAGTTCTACCACATAAATTTATGATCGTGCTATGAGTCAAAATATATAAAAAATTTTATGGCTTTAGTTGCTCACTTTCAAGTCATATATATGATTTGGCATGTTCATGTGCATTTTTATATCATAGTTCTACCACTTAATTTTATGATCATGCAATTGGTCAAAATATATCAAAAAGGTTTATGACTTTAGTTGCTCACATTCATGTCATATATATGACTTGGTATGTATATGTGCATTTTTATATCATAGTTCTACCACTTAATTTTATGATTATGCTATTGGTCAAAACATATCAAAAAGGTTTTCGACTTTAGTTGCTCACATTCATGTCATATATATGACTTGGTATGTATATGTGCATTTTTATATCATACTCCAACCACTTAATTTTATGATTATGCTATTGGTCAAAACATATCAAAAAGGTTTATGACTTTAGTTGCTCACATTCATGTCATATATATGACTTGATATGTATATGTGCATTTTTATATCATACTCCAACCACTTAATTTTATGATCATGCAATTGCTCACTAATATATTAAAAATTTATGACCTTACAAGTTACACACATGCAAGTCATATATATATTTTTTCTAAGTCATATTATATCTAGTTCAATAATATAGTAGTTAAACTTAGAAAACGGTGGGATAATCACAAAATAAAAATAATACATAATAAATGATAATGATTAGCGTAATGATATTTATATAAAATTTAAGTTCAAAATACTTTTATACAATTAAAAAATTTAATTCATATATATTTTTATGTCTTTACATGATAAGATACAAATTTATTATAATATAAAATACATGATAAAATTTCAATCAACGGAATATTTTTCTAATCTCAATACATTCTCTACAATATACATGTACAATAAAAATTTTAAAGTCGTCAGATTTTTAATCGATAGTGACGGTGCTTCATTGTATTTTAGTTGCTATTGAAAAATTGCAGTGTTCGCAATCCTCTACCTCCCAAATAAGATATTTTTTCGCCTTTCATCTGACGATGAGATAAGATAAGAGTATATACTAAGAGTATATACTAATTTTTCATCTGGCGATGAGATAAGATAAGTTTTTCATCCCTCCGAAATTTCATTCTCCCGAATTTTCCCCCCAAATTTCTTCTTCCGAAATTTCATTCTCCGACAATTTTCCATCTACGACAGATCTGAAAATTAGATATTTCCGAAATTTCCCCCCAAATTTTCCATCTACGATGAGCGCTTCTGCAAATTTTTCCCCCAAATTCTTCTTCCGAAATTTCTCTGAGCGCTTCTGCAAATTTTTCCCCCCAAAATTTAGATATGAGCGATTCTATTTACTCCATATATATGAGCGATTCTATTTCCTCCTGCTTTCTTCTCAAGTCAACAAAGAAGAACAAATTGGTACGATTCTATTTTCTTCTCAAGTCAGCATATATTTCATCTCTTCTCAACAGCATATATTTCTTCTCAGCATATATTTGATACGATTCTGATATATTTTCTAACTTCAATTTTTTCTCTTCAACTTTTTCTGTTAGGTTAATCGTTGGGTTTTATTGGAGGTACGATTCTTTCTCTTCAACTTTATACTTGTCTCTTTCAACTTTAATCGTTGGTTTACAATTGTCTGAACAGAATTTGAAGTGCACAACCAGAATAAAGTTAGAACAACCAATATACCAGCTTACTTAATTGGTTTCTGTATAAATATTGGTTGGGCTTTGTTTCTTTCAACTTTATACGATTTTTTCTCCTCTAAAAGAAAGGTTTATATTTACCCAATTGTAAAAACCAATTGGTACATATACCAGATAGGTGTATAAATGGATAAAATAAAGGTTTATATTTACCCAAATATTTTCTGATAGGTGTATACCAGATAGGTACAAATACCAAAACCAATTGGTACATATACCTGATAGGTGTATACCAGATAGGTGTATAAATGGATAAAATATAGGTTTATATTTACCAATTGGTACATATTCTCTTCTATATTTTCTGCATATATTTTCTCACCCAATTTTTCTCACTTGTTTTCTCTTCTTTAATGCATGGGTTGTTTATCGACTGGATAAAAGAAGGTGGATAGTCTTGGAGGTATGGTTTCTCCATTTCTCTTCTCTCTATTTTTGTTATTTAATGACTGCTATGAGATCAAATTTTTGGGTTATTTTTTATTGGTTCTGTTAAGAAAATGGTTGGGGTTAGTAGTCACAGCATAGGTTGTAACAAAAAAAATTGATGTACCAAAAATCCTTGTTATGGCTTTGTCAATTTGATACCATTCTTTCTTAGGTCTGATAAAACTTAGAAGCCTCAGATATAAAATACATGAATTTGTCTTCAATTCTGAAAATTGCATTTTGAAGTGAACTAATGTAAAATCCTTGTTATGGCTTTTATCAAATCATTTATGTCATAGTTTCTCTAACATTGATTCTCTCTGTAGGTTAAGTAAGCTTGTCCACTTCTGGAGGTATGATTTCTGTATCATCATTACTTTAACATTGATTCTCTCTGTAGGTTAAAGACCAGAATTTGGATAATTGATAAATAAACAATGTTTGTAAAGCATTCTTCTCAGTAGCAAAATAATTGGTTTTGTTAAGCCATCTATGGTTCCTTGTGCTTGTGTTTAATTTACTTAAAATATTAGGACCAAAATGAATAAATGAAGCCCTGTCAATGATCTTTGGTCTTATCCTAACTCTTGTCTGATGTGTATTAGATGCATATAGTACAATATGGATGCTGAATGTGCATTCTATACTTGCATAAGCTCCTTGATATAGTAGGATATGGTAGCTTATCTTTATTGTCATATAGTAATGAAAACTAGTTTTTGTGCACAAATGACAGATTGGGCATCATGGTAACCAAGTCCGCAATGAAGAGGAGTCGGCCCGCAAACTATTCAGGGCAACAACAACAGCAACAGCTCCAAATTGTGGAGGACCCTGCGGTGGTCCCTGTCGGGGAGGCTCCAAAAGGTGCACTCAAACGTCGAGGGAGAGGAAGAAGCACTAGGCGGGAGCCAACTAGTGTGCTTACCGATCGACCTCTGGTCTGGCCGGTTGGTACGCATGAGTTCTACTCCTTACCATTTTGCAGCAAGCTTCCGACCACGATTTGCCAGCTGGCAATGGAAAACTTTGACGGGCCATGGAATAGTTTCCATGAGTTTAGTGCTGAGGCAAAGGCTTTGGTGCTGGAACAGTTTTTGGTAAATGTTTATGCCACATCTTGAGTTCTTCCCTCGTATTAAAACAAGTGAATCATTCCATCTTTGTAGGAACATGCAATACTAGAACATAGGTGGTAACATAGGTGGTAACATAGGTGGTAACATTAGTAATAATTCTTAAACTGAAATTAATAATGATTTTGTTACAATAGTTTTGGAACAGTATCCATCTCTGTGTTTCATTTCTAGATTTATGTATAAAACAAGTGAATCATTCCCTATCCTGATCAGAAAGGACTAATTAAAGACAAAATAAAGTATAAAATATAAATGACTATAAGAAACTAGAATAATTAACAAAACTACAAACTGGAATGCATTCTTGGATTTTTAATCATTGGTATCACTTATATTATTTCATAATGTTTTGTGCAGAGTTGCTACAGGTGGAGGTGCAAAGATGAGACAGAAACTCCTGAAAAGTGTCGGGAGGTTCTTGAAAGTATTGCTGCCAAAAGGTTCAAGGATGTGCTCCGTCGATGCAGACTGGATTGCAAGGAAGAATTTGGCATGGACATTGAGAAATGGAAGACGAAGATCCCTGTGTGGTGCAAAAGTGCTGAACATTGGGAACCTTTGTGTGATCTCTGGGGTTCAGAGGAATGGCAGCAGCTATCTGAAACGGCAAAAGCAAACAGAACCAACTCAGGTCAAGTGGCAAAACATTCTGGAGGAAGTATGAGTACATTTAGATATGTGCAAAAATGGGTATGAAATTTAAAATGTTAATATAGTTCATTGTCCAAATTTAAACACTAAATATATTATGTTCACTACAGCTAACATAATGTGGGTTTCATTGCAGAAATTAGATAATAAGACTGACCAGGAACCAGAATATGGAGACTTGTACATTCACCTCCATGTCCCTAAGAAGAAAAAGAAAACTCGTCATGAAAGGAATGATGCTACAAGTGAGCTGGAAGGGAATGGTAGAGATGATGCTTCAAGTGAAGATGCTATTCAATTTTTTGATGATAAACAACAAGAGATATGGGTAAGAAATATTTTTGGATTCTAGTTTTATTAGCTATGTGTTCAGATTAAAAATCAGTTAGCTATGACTCTAGTTTGGGTATGTGTTGCTGAACAAATAGTTAGCTATCACTCTAGTTTGGTTATGTGTTCAGATTAAACAAATAATATGTGTTCAGCTTTTTAGCTATCACTTTAGTTTGGGTATGTGTTAGCTATCTGTTCAGATTAAAAATCAAATAACTTCTATGTTTCTCAACAATTGTAAATTAATATTATGTGTTCAGGATCGAGTAAAAGAGTTGGAGCAGGATCCAAAGTATCAAGACAAGCCTAAGGAAACACTCTGGATGACTGCATTTCGTGAAGCAAATAGGACAAGAAGTTATGGCTTTGGAAGCTTGTTCGACAAGATTGTCATGCCGACAAAAGCAAACACTCGAGCCAGACCCGCAAACTACTCATCCTTTGAGGCAAGCTCTGTAGCAACAACCTACACCAAGGAAGAAGTTGAGAAATTGCTGGAGGACCGTGAGCAGAAGTATGCTGAGGAGCGCGCAAAAGAGCGTGAAGAGCGTGAGAGGAAGGATGCCGAGCGTGATGCAACGACACAGATTATGTTTACTCAAATCTTTGCGCAACTGGGGCAAATCATGCCCACCGTCAACATGCCAGTCAATATGATGGTAAGTACAACTGAGTGATACTGTAATTTAATGGATTATTAAAAGTTAAGGTTTAAGTAAATTTCAGGTTCTGAAATGAGTTTGTTTAGGCTATATAGTTAATGAGTTTGTTTACTGAACTATTCTGTTGATGTGTGGGGACAAATAATGAGTTTGTTTAGGCTATATAGTTAAATGAATTGGAATGAATTTTAGATGTTGCAATTGCTTAGAAATGGAATTGAAGTGCATTCTTAACTGAGGCTAGTTATAATGAATTGTTCCAGTATTCCTAATGAGTTTGTTTAGGTTCTTAAACTGAATTTTAGGTTAGTTACAATGATTCTTTACTGTTGTTCCTATCTACATGTTTATGTGGTCAACAAAATATAGGGTGAAATGGATTTTACCATCTGCCAAGCTGCACAATGTTGGCAACATAGAAGTAGGCTTTATTAGGGTGATAGCTAACTGATTTTTTATTTCAGCAACATAGAAGATTTGGAATCCCACCTATTGGCAACCACACTGCACAAACGCCCACAAATGAAGAGCTCTTATCATCAGCAAGCCTTGGAAATGGTATGGGAGAGTTCATGAAGTTAGTTACCAATGTTTCGCGTGAGCAACCTCAGCACGATTATGTGGATGGTTATTAGGATTTATACTAGTTTTTAATTTTTGTTATGTGGATGGTTATTTGCAAAGGTTATGTAGTTTTCAATTCTAGTTTACCAAAACATGTGCAAGTTTGATATTTCCAACTCATGTATTCTGGATGTTGATTTTAAGTTCAATGCAATATGATATATATAATTTTTGTTCAATGAGAATATATGTATGCTTGTGAATTGCAAATAGCTGTGATGATTTAAATAATATGAGTTGTGCTACATAATTGGTACCAGAAAGTGGTGGTACATAATTGGTACCAGAAAGTGGTGGTACATAATTGGTACCAGGAGGAATTGAATAGTTGTATAAATGAAATTGATGTGAGTACTAATAATTGCGTCGGTATAGCGACGTCATGGATTCAAAATAAATAGCAACGCACATACAACAATTTAAAGTGGGACCCGACAAAATCTGACAGTATATTATCAGGGTCGGTAATTAACAGCGTCGCAATGTCGATTATAATGGAATGTGGGACCCGCTAAAATATGACAATATATTATCTGCGTTACTAAGGCAAGGCGTCGGTATACCGACACAGTTCGCTCTAAATAGAGACGCGCTTGATAGCAGAATCACCCGTAGGACGACAAGACACGCGTCGTTAATTGGACGCCGATCAAAACAAAATTAAGGACGTAATTAATAATTCGCGTCCCAGCGACGCAGAAGTTTATTATTTGCGGCTAGATTATCGAGGTCCCTAAGCACGCGTCGTTAACGGGACGCAAACGGCTTATCGTGTCAGATTACCGACGCCTTTCGGCGTAGCAGATAACTGTAATTCTAGTAGTGAAAGGGCCTTTCTGAAATATATGTTCAGCGGAAAGCCTGAAAGTGAAACATATTTTGAGGGAAATTGAGTGAAGCCTTTAGTAAAGGTGACAGGGCTTTTGTTAAATTCTTCAGTTTTGAGCCGAAAAAGAGAAAAGAAATAGTTATATAAGCCAAGAAGAATTTTGTTTCAAATGTCTTTTGTAGACGCAGCTTCGCCTCTGTTGCTCAAACTATGACTTTAGGGTCTCTAAATTAAAAAAAGTTGAAATGCGGGGACCCAATTGTGAATTTCAGCATAAAAGTTTGGGAGAATATTTCTTGAAAATAGAGGAATAATTGTATTCCGATGGCAAAAGGGGAATATTAAATTTGACAAAAAAAAAAGTGAAAACTAAAAGATTCTTAGTAGTAGCTACATGTATGAAGTATGAACATGCAGAGAAGGATCTCTTACTTCAAGAATTGAAGCGAAAAGTATTAAAATTCTGTTTTAAGTCCTGTTGCTTTGTCCAAGTACTAGATTTTATTGTAGGTGTAGCATACTAGCATATCATTGTAAAAAAGCATCATTCCTAAACAGATGCAATCTCGATTTCTGATGTAGTTGATTTAAATCAGACCGCATATGGTATTATGTAAACCCCGCACTGATATACACTCATTCTTCGTTAAAATAAAACTACAAATTGGTCAAGTTGGATTACCTAGTCTTATGTGTATGCTGATGTTGGTAAACTATTCGATATATGACCACATCTTTTGACTCTGTTGCCATACTGGCTTGTCTTACTACAAAATAACTAATCGACTGCCACTAAAAATTGTCAAAGAGCCACCAACATTTGAATCTCTTTTAATATTTAATTAAGATATGCAGTGTTACCTTGAAGAGGAGCATCAGACGAAGACTCAAGGACAAGAGAGCAAGTGAGGCTTATTACTCTACTTGTTTTTCTTTTTTTTTTTTTTTTTTTTTTTTTTTCCTTTTCTCAATCCAAAGAGGAGTTTGTCAAATCACACTCGTCACAATTTCTTTTTTTTTTAATTAAAAATATAGTTTGTGCACAAACAAGATATTTGTGATACCCATTTTAGATTACAAAAAGGTATAATAAGTTAATTATTATTTTCTACAAGCTTCTCATTTGTTAATTTTTTTTTTAAAATTGTTAAGGTATTTTGCAGTTACATGTTATCAAATTAATTGTCTTTGAAAACATTTCGTCAAAATAATTCTGAGAATTGCTGGTAAAAGATTTGAATTTTTATTTACTATATATTATGCTAAAATTATTTAATTGTTACTAAATACATCTATGAGTGCATCTTTTGTCAACCCAACTAATTTACATTCATTCGCACCAAAAAAAAAAAAAAAAAAAAAATCTCATGTGCATGTCCTCCTGTTTTTTGCATTCTTTAATATTAAAACATGTCTTCTAGAACTGAAAACTTTTCTTGTAACAAAAAAAAAAACATTCGAAAAATTTTACTTGGCTACAATATTGTAAGATAAGCTTCCAAACAAAAAATATATAATCAATTACAAGTGTCCCCTTTGAAATTGATTATTTTCCTAGTCCATTTGCATTGCACATTCCGGGGTTTGGTTCATGCACTGTTAGATTCCTTTAAAACCTTGTTTCCTGTCCAGCAGCATGTCTCTATGCTTGCTTTTAACTTTTTTGGTTAAAAGAATTGATTTCAACGGGTTAATTGATTGGAGGTACAGTCTGAAAGTTTAATATAGTAATGTAGTAGGGAATAGGAATCTATTGGGCTGAGTGATAACAGTACTTTAGGATAAAATACCAGTTAGCTAGGTTCGTCAATAAGGCAACACTTATCAGCTTGCTAACACCAGCAACGGTTTAGCATAGAAAAATAGGCTTCTTTTGCTGTCGTGTCAACACCTTACTTGTCTCAGCTACTGTGCAGAAAAATAGGGTCCAAACTATTTTTTTCCCAAATTAAGTGATGAGTTTCCAGTCAAATTAATATTGACACTACAGCACTTCAAAATAGAAATTCTAGAACATCTTATGTTTATCCTTGAAAGTTGAAACCATGGTAATTATTGCGTTTTTACTCTGTTGAATGAATGGACATATGCTGCGCTCAGCAGAACTTCATTTATTGAAAAAACACAAAACGGGCATAGAGAAGTAAAATTTAGAGCACTTTCACTTTGCACTAACGGAGTTTGTTGTTTGGAATTAATATAGTTTTAACTAGTCTATGTATTGCAGAGATTTCAAATTAGAGAATATTATCACTATGCACATTAGAAGAATCTGAGCTCGTTTTGCATAATTTCTTCTGGAGTCTTTCTTCTGAGGTCAGTCTGTAGTTGCAAAGAGGACAGCAATATGGATGCAACGAGGCCTGCTGTCTTACTTAATCACGCTGCAGTAAAATTTGCTCCACATGCTTGCGATCGCCATTGAAATATGTATACTTGTTTCTTCTCTCTTTTTTTTTTCAAGTTTTTGACCTTTGAGGTGTTTTACCAAGAGGTGGTACAAAGGCAGTAGGAAATGGTGTGGTTTATGCAGGAAAGAAAAGAAAACTTGAGAAGTTTTAAAGCAATAATACAAACAATTACATTATTAAGGATTTTGAAATGTTCCTATTATTTTCCCCTAATTAACGATCCCTATATGTAGAAGAATTTCGCCCTTCAGAGCAAGGCCCCTATAGACTAAGGTGTCGTTTGGATCGCAATGGAATTGGTCAATTTTCGGAATTAGCAATTCTATTCCTAAATTTTTCATCCAAACCATTTTGGAATAGCCAATTTCATTTTTAACACAATTTTCAATAACACTTTTCCCAATAACACTTTTCTCTCTACTTTTCACACTTCCCAACGCTATTCCTAAACTCACCATCCAAATAACATTTCTAATTCCCGGAATAGTCAATTCCCACAATTCATGTGAATAGTGTTTTTCCCTAAATTTATGCTATTCCTACCATATTCCTAACTCATCCAAACGATCCCTAAATACAAAAAGGAAAATGACTAAAATTGTTGTAACCACACTTTAGTAAACTCCTATAGACTCTCTGAAGCCACAGAAATGTTCTTTATCATTCGTAAGAGAGCATTTTTCTTTTGCATTTCTTAATTTCTTTCAATAAATATATGAAAAAATAGCCCTTTTCGCAATGTATGTGTTCTGTTGTAAATTAATGAAGCAAAACGTTTTTTTGTTAAAAAAAAAAAATTTAATGGAACAACACGCTGCTCTCAGCAACCATGTTTGTTTGGCACTCTGGTTTGGTTTGGTCCGTTGCTTTTGTTGAAACTCGGAACCAATGAGGAAAACCCATTGATTAGCTGAAAAAGGTCGCTCTCTCTTCTATCATGACTCATGAGAAAGACAGGTAGGGCCTCATGTTAAGTGCATGTATGCAATGTGGTCCCATTAGGTGCAAATTGATATGCATGCCACCTATTCCACGAATTGCGTACGTGTCATACTGAGGATTATTACACATATCTTCTGTTGTTACTGACAGAGACGATATGTAGCGGGTCAGTGGCCTTTCAGTATCAGATGCACATGCCCTTGTTTTTTATGTTTGTTTTAATATTTTGAATTTTCTTTTATATAAATTATGAATTTTCATTTTCATAAATTAATATATATACATAATCTTGGAATATTCAATCTGTCAGCTACTCAGAAGTCAGAAGTAAAGGCACACAGCACTATTCCATGTTCTGAGTAACTCGTCCACAATTTTTGCAAAATTTTGACCTGAAGCAACAATTTTCCTTTTTTAACGAAGGAAGCATAAATATGTCATTAATTAATAAGTTCTTATTTTAGATAAAATGAAATGAAGTCTCGCGATTTTAAGTATCTACATGGGTATCTTCAATCTGGATTTTAAATGCGTAATATTTACCCATTTTTAGCCACTATGTCGAAGACAAATTATTAAAATAGTTTCTCATTAAAATTTTAAAAATATTTAAGACAATCTCGCTCAAAATAAACAATAAATGGAAAAATAGAGCAGAGAAAATACATTTTCATTTGTAGGTGGATAAACCATTCATTTACATGCACTTGCTATTAATAACACGTTGTGCTCCTTATGTGGGTCGTCACTGATTTAAGTTGGTGGCAAATTTATCTATCCGTGAAAGATATTTAAGCTACATAATCAGATGTTAAGGTAGCCTAACAAAAATTAGATATGTACAAAGTGAAAATTGTTAGATCAGATCAGACAACGATGCGTCTCTTTCTTTGATGGAATAATTTTATGTAAGCAACTCCAGAAAGTACTAATATTTTTTTTTCCTAAGTCGCAGAACGGACAAATAGTATACATATGTTCTCTTAAGTAAGTGTCTGATGGCCCCTTAGGAGGCAAAAATATGATTAATTTGATCTTGTGAATGTTTGGCAACACGGGCTTGATAAAATATAAGAAAAGTAATTTAGCAATATGTGCCGTTTAGCAGTGTGAATCAAGCAACTCATCATGCAAATTTAAATAAAGTACATATATGATGTAATATGTATGAGACACTACCGTTCAACTTGCAAGGGAAAATTGGAATATAGGACATTTCAAAAAAAAATAAATACAAAGAAGAGGAATCAAATTTAATAATAAAAAAAACAGAAATATGCAAACTGTTTACTTTCGTTTTCTTATTTTCTTAAAAATAATCGTGCACCCATAATACTATGCATGTGTAGCTTATCAAATTTCTCTGAATGTAGATGGCACAACTGACACCTATCGACTTTTTCCAGAAAAAAATGGACAAGCAAAGAGCAAAATTAACTACAATTGTTAACAGCTTCTAGAAGCCCACATGTAATTAACCATTTTAGCAACATAATATCAAATACTTGGAACCCATTTCCTCTCACGTTCTTTTATAAATTGTTTTTTGTCTATTTTCCAGGACTCAAAGTCAATGAGTGAAGTCAAGAAACTCCGAAATAATAAAGTTGAGAGATTTTTAAAAAAAGGTGTGTGTGTGTGTGTGGGGGGGGGGGGGGGGGTGGGGGCGCGCGCGATTCTAGCTGTTCTTTGGAAATTTCAGCTAGCTAGATATTATACAACTTGGGAAGAGTTTCTAGAAGAAATCTGGCATATTAAACCTCTGTTAAGTGCGCAATAAATATACTTTGCCATAACAGAGAGATTCTGTAGTAATACCATTTATTTCTTTATGGGACTCTAAAGTCTTTAACTTTCCTTTTCAGTTGAAACAGATGCATATTTTTTTTATTGTATAATTTTAAGAAATTCTTCCTTTTATACCCAAATTTTTGCTAGATATATTGTCCTTGCGAAATCCAAATTAATTTCTAATTCCCTATCATTTTCCTACTATATAATTCAAAATTTGCGAGTGATAAGTTATTATGTCATAATTGATTATTTTTCAATTTAAGATATTAATCGAAGTCCAAATCTAGGGGCTATCTGAACCAAAAAAATTTCTTGCAACGGGTACTCATTAGAACGAAGAGATAGTTGAGGGTTTGAAACAAGTATCATGTTTTAACTAAAAAATAATTATTTTATTTTAAATCATGACTTCAGTGTGTGTGTGTGTTTAAGAAATTGCAATTTGAATACTGTTAAGACAAATCTATAGAAAACGTGCAATAATATTGTGGTAAAAAAAATATAGTGGAAAGCGAAACTTACAAGACCGGTACGATGGAAGAACAATATATTCTACTTATATGGATGGAGAACGGATGGGGATCAACTATAATGATGACCATATATTTAAAAATATGTGAAGTAAATAAGAGGGAGGGAGAGAGGTCATTTGTGACATTAATTTCAAAATAAGTTGGAGGATTTGATCCATCTTATTTTTAAGATGAGTACAGAGAGAATTTGGAGTTTGGGACCCACAAAAGCAATCTAGCATAAACTTGAACGTTTGAAATATGCGATCGAGTACGCATTTCCTAATTCCTTCTACTAGCTCTTCCTTTTTAACACATTGTTACCCTTTCGTAGATAACACTGCCAACTAGCATATGCACATAAATTACATTTTTGACTTACAATGCAACCATTTTTATTTAATTAAAAGAGATTTAATCATTTTGGGTCAATCTTAAATGAATCAAAACCGCTCCATCTTTTGATAAAAGAAAAAAAAAAAAAACCTTATAAAAATATGTATTACTTTTTTTTTAAGATACATAGCTTCCATATATTAATTACTTTGTCCATTCAATTCAATGATACGAAAATACTTGTATCCATCTATCAACTGTTCAATTGCTAAGTGCCCAGGCTCTAACTAATCACCCATTAGTATAGCAGTAACCAATTTTGTTAAAGGAAATCAAATGACGAATAAGATCCAATATTCATGACAGTTCCAAGCTGTAATGTTGGATACAAATGTGGGAGTTCGTTAGATCAAACTCAGCACACACTGTGTGTCTCTCTGTTTCCTTTGCAAAGTCAAACTCATTAAGTATTCTGAGTTGTCTTTTTGAAGTAAATTAATTCTGATTTGTCAATGACGCTAGTAGGAGCTCTTTTTTTTCTTTTCTTTTCTTTTCTTTTCTTTTTTTTTTTTTTTGAAAATGTACTAGGAGCTTATGTTCAAATTAAAAACCATTCTGTTCAAGGGTAGTTTTGTGGAACAAAATGAAAGAGAGATGCATAATGGAACACTTTTGCTTATTCGTAGTGCTCTTAGGATGTTGTTAGTATAGACATTGTTCTTACAGATCATTCAACCTTTATAATATTATTTTTGTGGCCAATAGTATTAAACCGTAAACTTTGGTTGAATACATGAATATTTGTCATTGTAATTTTGAATTTTATGATTTTAATTCTTTAAATGACAATCTGATTTATATTTGAAAATATTTTATATTATTAATTTATAATTAATGCATGTTTTGGACAATTTCGTCAGAAAAGAAAAAATATTAGAAGGGAATTAATAAAAAATAAATTGTCCATTTTTCTTATCATTCAAATTGGTAGTATAATCATGAATAATTGTGATCTTCAAAAGTTGTAGACCAATTTTCATCTGGTCGCTGGATTTGACAATTTTTGGTGATGTCATGATCTAAAGTCAAATGTCAGTTTAAGCAATTCCTTCTCAAACATTTTCATTGCCCTGTGAAAATCCTTATAATTAAATTTCAAGTTGAATCGTTTCCTATAATCAGCTTCTTTTTTTTAAAAAAAAAAAAAAAAAAGTCGTCCTTGGACCAGACATCGTGTTAGAAAAAAAAATATTCTTGGGCTGAACTAGGTTATACTAGAGGAAATGATGATTGAAAAATAGTTTGTCAAATATTTCTTATCAGTTAAGCTGGCATGTTGGTACTAAATGGTCGACTTCGAATGTCATCGACAAATTGCTTTTGGTCATTGGGGCTGAAATAGGTATTCTAAGATTTTCTTGTTATTGGTATGTAAAGTTTTTTTGTCAATTGAAGCAATTTCTGTTAAACATTTTCAATTGGCCTACCTACTTCTTTTTTCTTTATTTTCAGCACTTTTGTTAAGTTCTTGGATAAAAAGTAATTTCTGATATGGAACGAGTTTGAGCGAAGTAGCTTTATTTTTACTTCTCTGGGCTTTGCAACTTCTGATTGCGTCTAAAAAAATTGTAATTTTTGAACAGGTTGTCTTTTAAACGAGAGCCAGAGTCCTTGGTAAAAGAGACACTATAAAATATAGTAAATATATAAGCTCTCAATTAATCTGTACATTATACAATTCTCAGATTAGTTGGTCACTTGGTCGGGTAGATTTGGGCCTCTTACATAAGTATATGGCTTTGAAGTTTACAAGATTTCAAGGAGAAATTTGACAATGGGCAAAGATCTGCAAGGTTTTAGTACAGAAAAGACAAAGCAAAAAGTATTATGTCAAATTTTGTTACAACATTAATTTCTTATGAGCCGTTCAAAAGCTTAAATTACCAATCAAACCTCAACTTTGTTACAACGTAAAGCATCTACCACTATGACGGTAAGGACACTTGACTTGTTTTATTTGATTTATATTCAAATTAGCAGTTGTTGACAGTTTTGTCAACAATAAAAATATAATATTCTGTTGTAATAGAACTGTCAATTGATCAACAAAGAAGAAGACTTAGAAATTCTTTCATCTGACCAGATATTTTATAACAGAATGAAGGTTCCCCAATAAAATAACGTGACAATGATACCACTTGAAGGGCATAACTCATGATCAGTTTTCAAACTAGTAAAATTGTGAATTTATTCGAGAATTAGAATAGCACCAAAAATATACTCTTTAAGCAATTCATTTACACTATTCTAAGCTAGTAAGTTTTTTTATTGAAATTTTTTATTTAATTTCGAATGATTTTGCGCCAAATCAAAATTGTTTAGAACACAACAATAAGAACAATTCTTTCAAAGAATATTTGCACATTTACCCCCAAGAAATTTTGCGGTTGCATGGATTCCTTTGCAGAATATATTTATTGCCAAAAATAAATGTCCTTTTAATATTTGGTTTTTACTGTAATACCAAACTAGTTATACAAATTTGTCCCCTCAAGTAATTGTCTAGCACTCTAGCTTGTGCCCTGACAACTTCTACAGACTTCACCATTCATTGGCACAAGCCGATTATTTATTTAAAAAGAAACAGAGCATTAGATGTGTCAGATAGGTTTTTAGTTAGGCTATATAGCATTGTTCCTTTTCAACCAGCCGTTCTCTCTGGTGGATTTATTTTAAAAATGAAGATTTATTCTAGTGTAATTATTGGTACCGTTGCACAGTTCGAGACCAATTGCTTACAGATTAGGTTCTGTTATTAACTTATTATATCTCTTTTGTGAAGGTTGATCGGTTATTATATTTCAGTATTTCACCTTTAATCATTTCTTATACTTCCCCCCAAATTGCACCTAATTAGTTGCAATCCTTAGAAGTAGCGGACTAACATTGCATTTGCTTGCCATCGCCACCTAACCTTCAAAAAAAAAAAAAAAACATTGCATTTGCTTCTAAAGCCTACATATCTTTTGTGCTGCTTCAAAAAATTCAACACAAAATCAAGGTTTAGTAGATACTTTTACTAAAAGTTCATATTATTACTCAATAATCAACATTATACAACTATTGTTTACAAGCGCCTATTTGTTTGAATTCCTGAACTTGTAATAGAGATCAAAGAAGACTGCCTTATGAGAAGGAAAACAAAGCTAAAAGGAGATAGTTTCAAACATATAATAGAGAAATTAATGTTTCCATTACAGCTAACAATTATGTAAGATGCGCAAACATCTCACAATATTTAAATCACTAGTTGCAAATCTCAACAAATTTGTACGTTTATGTTATATTTTATGGAAATTGCCCACGTAAGGGAATCCGTTGAAACTTGAAACTTGTAAAATAATTTTGTACTGGAGCAAATGAAGGCAGATTAGGAGACATAGTCAAGGTGTCGACATTTACCTTAACAAAGAAGAAATATACACTTGGTAAACCCCCAAAAAATTAATAATAAATCAATAATACACCACTTCTCTGGAATTGTTATTTTCTAATACCTCTTTACAAGTTAGATTTTTTTTTTTTTTTTTTTTTGAACTAGTGATGAATTTTTCTTGTATCAGTTCAGATCTTATTTGACAAACTAATTTCAAATTCAGTATACCTCTTCCTCAAGCTGTAATTAGAATAGAATTTTAGGAATATTTGCACTTAATACCAAATAAAGCACTAAACATGTACATAAATGGGGGAAAAGTGACCAAAATTTGAGCATCTCTAAGCCAAATTAAAATCTATAATAATAAATAAGTTCTACAAAAATTACAAAAATAAAAACATCTAACAAAAATTACAAAGCCCGTCCCTTTTTCCTTTCAAGTTTCAATACACCTCCTCTTCTTGCATCTGTCTCAGTTCTCTCCTTCCCTTTTTATTGGAAGAACCTCTCTTTGCATGGTTTCTCCTGAACTCTTTCTCTTGGTCAATCTCCATCTGCTCTTGCCTACACTCTTCACTACAAAAAGGTGTATCTCCTCTGTACATGAAGATGTCTCTGTTCTTTGAGAGAGGCCTTTTGCAGAGAGAGCAGCAGTCGAGGTAGTGTTGGGGCCCACTGTCATACTCTATTGTGTCACAGTAGAATATGTTAGACATGCAAGTGGTCGCCATTAGAGTGGATTTCTGTGCTTTGTTCTTTGAAGATCTTTTAAGTGTTTCTTTTTTCTTTAGTAAGTGAGAGAGGAAAGTGTTGAAGGTGGAACTGGGGTTGCAAAGGAGAGAAAGAGAGAGGGTTTATATACACAAAAGAAAGATCCAGTCGTTTGTTTTCATTTTGCACCCCAAAATATAAAAAAATTGTAATGCATTGTTTATCACATTTACCCCTGTAAATATGATATCAACTATTGTTCTTCCTTTTCTTTTGGAAATCCTAAAATAATACATGCTACATTGAATTGAAAAAAATAGTAAATTAATTGGGACTGTAGGTTGCAGCTTTGTTCGCGAAGAAAGTACTGAAAAGTTATACATCGATAATGCTTTTCATGTTTTTTGATATTTGTTCAATTTTGTTTCATGAATTGAGAGGAATTATAAGGGCTTAATCGAAAAAAGGTTTTAAGTGAAACCAGAGTTGGTTCTGCAAAAGACTCGAAGAATCCGTTGGCTCGGAAAGGGTTTCCGTCTCACGAGAAATTATGAGGGGGCTGATGGAGAGAGGTGGGGCCCACTCACCTGTAAACTAGTGTTATTGTGGTCCCAAGTGTCTTGCCACCCGTCTCCATCTTTGATGAGAAAAAAACAAAGGATGTTTCTGTGGGGATGGGCAACCCATCTTACTAGTTTGTGTAGCGGGTTATAATGGGTTGGATTGATCTTAAATAGCATTTAATGGTTGTAACCTAAGTCATTTAAGTTTTTTTTGCATTTAAGCGTCATGAAGAGCGGATGTATGATGATAAGTATAGTTTATATAATCAACTATTTAAGTTTATGAAAGTCAAATTTATAATAATACCCGGTGCAGGTACAGTGTAGAAGGGAGGAATGGCTGTTGTAGGGTAACTTTTGTTTTGTTTTCTCGGGTTATAGCTTTTCTCATTGGTTAATGGAAAAGTGGTGGGTCTTTCCCACTTGTTTCAAAAAAATTTTTTATAATAATACGTTTATAATCAAGTTAAAATGATGCAATATAATTAACCGTAATTTCTAAGAATTAGGAAAATTAGCCCAAATTATTTGTTCTGTTATACATGTGAAAATGATTAATTAATAATTTTGAACTTAATCAGCATCATCTACCATACATAATTGTACATTGTGTGGATTGACATTTTGTGTGAGTATATTTAAAAGGATAATTCGGATGCTGCGTTAAATTTCTAATTAGCTTGAAACCTAGCAACCGCATTTGAGTTATTTTTTTTTCATTAAAAATTGTCTTAACAGAGTAACAAGATTATTTAAAGAAACAGATATACAGTATTACAGTATGCAGATATACTCATACTGATCATACCCTCTGAATACTTCATCACCTGCTGTCCCCAAAATTTACTACCGGTACTGGTACCAGAAACCTAAGGGACATACCCTACTTTATTACATGCTAACATGTTCAACATCACCACACATATAAAAGCATTATTTACAGACCAGTATGACACAAAACAGGAAGTCTTTGCCTACAAATTTGCCAGTATGCTGCCACACTTTTCCTATAGAATAACATTGCTGGTAGCAGACTCCTCAATTCATGCATTGTCTGATATAACCCCTCCAACTCCAAGTTTAGGCATTGGTACTAGCACCACGTCCCATATCAGGATCCTCCACTAGTTCAAAGCCATCTTGCATTCTTCTTTTATATTTCCTGCACAATTTCTCATATTTTGGGTTTGCTTGAATTAAATTGCATCGCTCTTGTCTCCCCAAATTCCACCAGGGGGGCACTGAAAAGCAAGAAAGCGAGTCTTTTCTTCTTGTGCATGTGTAAAGCAAGTTGTGTTATGCTCTGCAAAAAATTCCACTGGGAATTATTTGAGTTGATTATTGTGCAATCATAGGTTTTTGGTGCTTTTGGTAACATTTTGTACCTATCAAGTTGTGTAGCAATTTCTTTTAGGGTAGGAATAATTATATAGTCCTGTGAACAAAAAATTAAATAAAACTTAAACTGGCCTTTGCCATCAATAGACGATAGATCAGTAACTTCTTTTTTCTGTTGATGAAAACGAGATCGCTAAATTAAATGGTTTTGTAATGTATTACAAATTGTTAGCCATCACCTTCTCTACCAAGTACCAACCCAAAATATCTTTGTCTCAAATGCCTAACGTTTAAACTAATCATTTATGTTAACAATAAGCTGGTCATTAATTTAGTTCCATGTGCAGCATTTTGTAATGTTTTGCTCCCAAACATTATTACTTTCAACGAATCTACGTTTTAATAATTCTGTAAGTAAGCATGTTAGGAATTAATTAGCTAGGAAGTTAACAAAATACTTATTTAATTTGGCATATCTTAGCTGGATTTGCATCTTTGCTGAGCCAGATACACGTGGGACTTGTCACTTCATATTCAGCACCCAAAATCATATACTAGAAAGAAATAAAAATTCAGTTGCAGTGTATATAAATTCCGGATAAATGTGGTGCCGTAAGGCATTAAAGTATGACTTAATAGTTAATATGTAGTGAATTTCCTGCTGTTTGATGTAATTATTTGTGGCTGAAAAGTCCGCTGTTAACAATTGGATGTTTTGCAAGCGACTTTAGTTGATTATTTCAATTAAGATAATAAAGAGGCCCAAAATGTTGTCAAAAAGTTCAGAAGATGTAAAATTTTTAAAATTATAATAGTGGGCAATTCTTGATCCATCCCAATAGAACAACACGAGTCCGGCCTGATATGACCGATATAAAACGATTCAGTGAGTTGAGTCGGATCTGTTTTTCGTTTTATGTAGTTTTCCTTTGAAGAGTGAGATTCAGCCCCTCTCAACATTGTACATGAATAATCAAATGTCTGTAGACTTATTTAATTATATATTTTAGATCAAATGAGTTTAATCAGATTGAACTGATAGTCTGATAGTGTTTAATATCGAAAAATAATATAGTAGCTCAGTGATAGGAGTACCGAGTTGAGGCAACATGTACTATATTTTTTGTCTTCTGTAAAATTTTCTTTGTCAATAGTAATTCCAAATTAAAATTTCAAGTAAGAAACTTGAATGTTGGTCACTATTGTCAGCAACGAGCAATTTATTCGTTTTAAACACTGTAAGTTTTACAACTTATTTCATATAGAAACTGAGAGGTAAACAAAAGCAACGGACAAAAGATGATCAAATTGTTGATTTAAAACCTCTCGATCTTGACCAAATCAAAGTTTAAATTTTATATTTTCGACACAATAAATGCAGTAGTTAGGACTAGAACCAACAACTCAAATTTCTTATGTGAAGATAGATTCTCTTAGAAATGCCAAATTAGAACACAGAATAAACGATTGAAATTGATCCCTCGTACAACTTTGGCCTGTAGTTCAAGAATATATATCACCGCCCCCGCTTCACCCAGCCAGAGAAACAGGTAACAATTAATTATTTAAATGAATGCTATTAGTGTAGGTTGGTATAAAATAGATGAGAGTAAGTAAAGTTGTCTCCTCACAGTGCTTCAAAGTATCTTGGTGGGTAGCCGTGGCACTCGTTCATTACATCATAGATCCATCCTTAAAAGTTATATAGCCATTTGTTTGTTAATTGAAAAGCCTATCACCTATATGATGGTAGACTGTATAAACCAATAATCTATAGTCCTTTTTTATTTGTGACTGCGATCTTTACATTTATTATTACTGGTAAGTGGAAATATTTAAAGAAGGTAATCATATAATAACAATCGTTTTGTCTTTTGTTACATATTCAGTGTTTAACTTGGCGGAACAAGTATCAGATAAAAACGAAGTTCACTTATTACTGGCACCCTAGCCAGTAGTGCTGTTTTCACAATCAAACTCTACCCGAAAATAGTTATGAGTTCTGGACCCTGGTACAGTATTTTAAATACTGACAATAATTTATGCTGGAATTCTATTTTTGCTAGAGCGTATTACTATATTTTTATTTTCGAAATCTAGATAGAAGCTATCAAGCAATAGTGCGCCACTTTTTAAAATTGGTTTCCAGTCGTTACACTAATGACAGAGTGCAAAATTAAATATATTTAGTTCTATAAGTATAGAAAATTTTATATTAAGATTTTTGTTGTCTTTGTTGATTATGTAGATGAAACATAAAACATATACTATGTAGATGTTTTCTATGTGAAATGATTTTTATACGTCTTTTTTTTTTTTTTTTTTTTTTGATGAAAAGCAGGGTAGGCCCTGCCAGATTTTTATACGTCTAATCATTTTTTTTTTTTTTTGTTTCAGCTAACGGAAACAATATACAATAGCAACTCTGAGCACTGTTTGACAATACATGGACCATGGCCCATGGGGCTTTTATCATCACTAATTCCACCTGTCATCTCTCTTCTTTCTTTGGGCTTGTATTTATTGGTACAATGGTACTTAGACATGGACGGAGATAAAAATTATCACAAAAATAGGACAAAATTTAAAAATGTGGTAATAATTTCGTAAATACTTTTTTTGAGTCATAAATATATTTTCATACTTTTGAAGATATTAAATTGTAAGAAACATAGTTCTAGGCTTCTTCCTTTGGGTCATCAACGGAAGCTGGATGCCTACGGGCTTTAACTGTTTTAAAAAAAATAAATAAATAAATATTCAACGGAAGCTAGAACTTGGATTCAACTTTGCCACTAATTTGGGCCTCTTCTTCAAGACCCAGTAAATTTGATGGCCCTCGACTAGCAACTATGGACACAAAATTTGAAAACACTTGATGGGCTAGCCGGCTAGGTACTGAAGGCAAAACTGTTAATATCTGCCAAAGCATTCACACCATCAAGTTTTAGTTCTCTCTTCTATCCTTTGTTGAGTCATCTCTATGTCAGCAATCCGAAAAGTTTCATTAGTACAGGTTTTTCAAACAAGGTAAGCCTCTCTGACAGCTACATGTTAGATCAAAGTCTTTACCAGATAGGCATGTATTTACCTTATTTATAAGTTTTGAGCTAACGAACTATTTTCAACTAGAACTGCTGCTTAATTTAGAGAGCTAGGTCTTAAATTAACTGTCAGGATTCCTGATATGTATATCAAGTTTTAAGTTACTCTCAGTTTCAAGTACTCTTTCTGTTTATCTAACTGTTGGCTCCCCGGCCATAGCATATGATCGTCCCCGCATCATTCATCCTTTAACGGAAAGGTGGATTGGACGCCCCGAGTTATCATTCGCAATGTCGCAATGAAAGACATTAAAAAGGACAGGTCTATGTGGAAATACCTTTTTCGAGATATTCTATAGATCCAAACATGGGCTAATGCTGCTAATCAATTGAGAACACTTCCTTCTGTGAAGATTGTCTCATGAATTCTGCCGCAATCTGGTAAACTGTTGATCTGTCGTTATAGAACGAAGACCTGGGCCCCAGTACAGACACTGAACATTAGCCCAAAATTATCTGCCTATGTAGATGCAACATTGATTCTAGCGTTCGTAGGCTCGAATGGTTGATTGCATTATTTATAGGCCGTAAATTTAGGTTTGTATGGATCTGTTAGGCCTTAACAATTTCAGTTAATGGGATAAAATGACATGGCCTTTAGTGGGCTTATATAGACTATTAACTATAATCTATAGACTGTACCCCTTTTAAACTTCGGCTTTTCTTGCTCCGTGCAATGTTTGAGAGTATTTTCTTATCTTTAATTTTCATTTTAATTTTCATACTTTTATTCGTGCGAAAATTATTTTAATTTTCATACTTTTATTCGTGCGAAAATCTTTGGTGCTTATAGCATTTGTCTCTGGAAAAATCCTGCAATGTGCAGTCACGTTCGTGACAAATTCGCTCTGCGAAAGGTACATTATCTGATAAGCTTGAGGAACTTTATGTTTGACCAAACTGTGAAATATCTTTTCAAAACTTCGAGAGATCAAATTCACCTCAAAGATATCAAGTATGGTCACCAAGAATATCTTGAATTGCGTTTCCTATCGGGAAATGACAATGGAAAGATACCCGACTTCTTCCATTCTAATTGCTAATTAAAGTTACCATTTACTAATGAAACATTTATGATAATTATCATTAATTTCACGTTTAAATAATCATTATATTTACATTAAACTGCCTTATTTTTATTCTCTCATCACGTTATATTGATCCCACAGTAAAAGCCCGAGAATATATTTGTTTGGAAGCCTTAAAGAAAAAAAAAACTAATTTAATGAAGCAATTATTTTGAGTTGATAGTTTTATCAATAATGAAATTATTTGTTGATTTTATATAAAAAGAGAATAAAAAAAAAAAGTATACCTTATCTATTCCGAAACAAAGTATACCTTTAACCCGTCTCTTTGCGAAACAAAGTGTACCTTTTTTATAATTCTTTAGCCATATTGAATAGATTATATCTAAGTCAAAAGAAACTCGCTGCATACGATCTATCTGTAGGCTATCTGAACTTCTCTTATTTTCTGTGTTAATAGCCGTAGGTAAATAAAATGTTACCATCTAAGACTAAAAATGACAGCTAGCCTCAATTAAGCTCTCCAATTATTTTCGATGTAGTAGGCATTTCCTTCATCATTTTCCCCACCGAAAGCACTGATGCATTATGACACAGGCAACCAACTTAATAAGAATCCAAAACCACTTTCCAAGTAAGCTAATAATTAAAACCATTTTCAAATTAAAATGAATACCTGGACAGTGGACACCAAATAAAGAAAAGGGCAAATAAAGCGACTCTAAAGAAAAGAAGCTTAATTTTACTTGATTAAGCCAACACGAATCGATTGATGGGATTCCTTAATATATAGACTCCAAAACACTGTTTCATTTTTATTTTAAAGTAACTTTTTTTAAATGGATTTCTGGGTTAAACTTTTCAGCGCCCACAGATGAAAGGAGAATTATTGAAGCAAGCATAAAAATTGAATGGAGGGCTGGAGAGCTCCATTGATGATGAAATGGACAAGGGAGAATTATTCCAGAGAATCCCAGAAATTAAGAAAAATTGTTTGGCTTTGGCGTCAACAAACTTTCTAGGTGTATCCAACCATCCGCTAGCTACAAATTTTGGTGGAGACTCTCTAATTTGGAAGTTTTCTTTATTATTTCCTTCCTTCTCCCATCTAAGGTGCAGTTGATTTAGTTGTCCGGATTTGTCCGCAGTGGCTTTTGGTGTATTTCCCACCTGTCTATCACAATTCCATTAAACTGTTCCTAACTTTAGATAGGATGAAAGTATAATAATATGCTATACTTTGTTTCGGAATGAAGTTTTGAGAAGCTCTCAAAAAAGCGGTGCCGCTAAGATTAAGTTTTTTTTTTTCTTTTTTTTGGAAAGGTTTGTTCATTGAAGTTAGCCTGGAGACCGATTAAATAGATAATATTTAATGATATAAAATTACTAAACAATACAAACAAAAAGGAAATAAATTCTTCTTTGCTCTCACCAGAAAATTTCTAGGTAAGCAGTCCAATGCATATGACTTACTCCAGCTTTCTCCAACTAGATAGCAGTTTTAGATAATCTGCATTTCCCCCACAAAATCCATATATTTCTCCAGGAAAACAAAAACTTTCTACCGATCCAAAACTACCAAAAAATCCCTAGTTTCCTCCACCTGCTTTTCTATTTTTTTTTTTCTCAATGCTACATCTCTATTCAAACCACTAAAAGACACACAAACGTTATGTTTCTCTTTTTTCTTATTCTCTCTCTCCAAATCGTTTTCAATAAAACAGACTGAAGCAAGAGAGTTAAAACCGTCTTAAAAACATGTTATAGCTCCAGACAAGAACCTATAGAGTCTAAAAGGTTCTCATTTTTTTTCTGTTTTTTTCAATTCAATGAGACTCAAACGAGTCTTCACGAACACGTGAACAAACCTATGTAAAACTTTCTGAGCCAAAAGGTTCATCCATCTTTCTATTTATTTATTTTTTTCCATTCTTTAGAGCGATCTACAAAAAAAAAAGTTAGAAATTCAATTTGACAAAGATCAAGTCATATGAAGATACTTTGATAAGATATCAACATTCTTTCTTTTATACCGCAAGTTCACCATGCATATCGCAAATGATCAATAGTATATCCATTTCATTCCCTGTAATTCTCTCTATATAAAATTATCATTTTAATATTTTTTTAGGAGGATTTTAGTGACTACAATTTAAATGTCCTAGATGTCCCAAAACTCACTTTTTGATTTTTTCAAAATATAAGATTCAAATTTAAATTGTTGATCTTATTCAATATAGCGAGTGATGCATTTTCATATAAATTTTATAAATTTTGAAGTTTATTTGATACTTGATCAAGAAGATAAAATATGAACATATTAGAATTGATCTATTATATTTAACTAGATTCGTTCAATATTTAATCTCTTGGTAAGTATCAAATAAACTTCAAAATTTATAAAACTTATATGAATATGCATCGCTCGTTATCGAATAAGATCAACGGTTTGGATTCGAAATTTGAAATTTATATTATTAAAATTAATAAAAATGAGTTTTGTGGTATTTAAGAGCATTCAAATTGTGGCCACTAGAATATGCTCTATTTTTTTTTTAGGGCAATGATTTAAACTTACTTTTATTTAGGGAAAAAGAACACATAAATTTTGAGATGATGCTAAAAATGAGAGGTCAAGCATCTTCATATTGAAAAAGTTGTTGTTCTTCTCACAATAAAAGCTATCTTTCTGTGCATACATTTACTACATTTACTAAAAATTAATCAATAAACCAATTTTAGGTTGTCACGTTCATGCAGAAAACACTAGAAGAGGTGCAGTAGATCAAGGTCCACTTCCGGAGGTGGCACTCCCGCCAAATTTACTCGTCACGTGACTTCGCATGTGAAAGCGAAGTATTTAAGATGGGTTTCTCTATTATTTTTTTTTCTGTTTAACTTTTTAACTTTTAAGAGAAAAAAGGTGGTTCTTATTCAAAAAATGAAAAAAAAAAAGATGGGGTCTCAGAAAAATATCAAAACCACATCAATACCTCTCCGCTCCCCATAACAATACTACAATCTTCTATAACACTAAATCTTCATCACATATATGTAGCGAGTTAAAATGCAACATTGTCAACCCGCTGTAACAATGCCACACAAATTCCTACACGAAATTAGAATCGACGCCATGATTTGCGTGATGGGGGAAAAGGATCCGCTACGAGCCAAAAAAAAGTAACTAACTGTATCGTCAAGGACACGTCACGAGAGTGGGTCGATCTCATCCTAGCCACCCACAATAGATCCAACGACATCCATCATGGCCACGTCTCACCGAACGAGCCATAATTACCCATCATCAAGCATCAACAAACCAACCAACAAACCCCACTAGAAAGGCGCTCTTCCCGCCAAAACCAAAGCGTAGAGTGGAACGGTCAGAGGAGGGAAAAGAGGTAATAATAAGTGTAAAATTGACCGCGCGTGAGCCGATGCGTCTCTTTTGAGGCGCAACTGTACGGACGAGCAGCGGGTGCAAGAGACGAAGCAGGAGAGCATGGGTTGCCGTAACCGCCCCTGACAAATACAAACAAGCAACCACGCACTCACCTCACTCTGCCTTACGCCTCACGAATCCTGCCGCTTGCCTTTATGGCGAGGCAAAGTACCTCAATTCAAAAATTAAATGGATCGTTTTCTCTTGAAGGGTATGCTTGGTGCAGTGTACTAAATGGAGGGTTATAAAGGTAATTTGAGTTATTACGGGTGACGCTATATTTGGTAAAAATAAAGTTTATCAAATCTAAAGTCAAATAAACAGGTCTCAGTTATCACCTATAGTGCTTTTAATGTTCTATAAGAACTCGGTGTATTTCAATTAAAAAAAATCTGTATATCTGTGTTTTTTATTAGACCTAACTTATTAAAAGTGCATAAAATAATTATTGTTTTAATTAAAAATCATCTTGTTTGAACAAATGAATTACCAGTAATAGCAATTAGCAAAAAATTCATTATCTATATAAAATTTGTCTACAAATTAAAGTTCAACGCATCGTTACCAGCGAAATGTAACCGAGCAAAGACTATCTAAGAGGTTCAACTGTGCACAAATTTTTGAATGTCAAACAATACAGTGCTTGTCTGTCAAAGTGTCAATGCCTCAAAACTGTACAATCACGCGCCTTCTCCTGTTTTGACTTAGAAAGTTTTGTTGGTATGCAATAAATAATTGATTCAAAAGCTGTCGGTTTAAAAACCATTTTGAAAAATATAATTGCTTTTGTTGTAGTGTTTATGCTTAATATTAAATTAAATATTGTTATTTCTTAATTACAAAACCCAATACACGATAACTTCTACGATGATTCGCTATTCGCGTTGTTTGTTTTTTAAAATCCTTATAGCGATCAATTTAAAATTTATGGCTATCGAACATTCTAAAATCATTAATTCACAACAGCCATCACAATTATTCCCTCATAAAACTATAGATCTCGACTGTTCATCACGTAGCTTAAATGAATTTCAAAAAAGCTTTCATAAATCACATAATTTCAAAAAAAAACCTTTATAAATCACATTATTTCAAAAAAAGTTTCCAAAAATCACAATATTTAACATAAAATATCTGTAATGGTATCATAGAAAATATATCTCATGATTTGTATGATATGATAGTGGATACAGACTCCATTACTCTTTCCACTGGACCATTATGTAGTGCTATGACCAATCCTCCATTTAATTATTGACACGAACAGGCAGCACCAATCGGACAATTTAAAATGGCATTAAACAATGAAGATAGACGCTTGACGAAGAAAGTATTTGTGTATATTACATGAGAAAGGAAAATACAACCTGTTTAATAGAATCCAATCTACGACTTTCAAACATAACTCGTGAATTACCAAACTTCCAAATTAATGGAGGAAGTGGTCCTTGTGAAAATAAGGCGGCGCACATATTGAAAGATATGTCGTTTTTTTTTTTGAACCGCTATTGTAAACTCGTTTTCTTTTGTAATCGTGTTCACGATTCATTTATCATTTTATTTCTTTTGTAAAATTTTGTTTAATTATGATTAAATAAGTTGTTGCTGTGGTTGTCATCCTCTTAAGTTCAACTGAAATTATATATATTTTCCGTCTTATTAGGAGTAGTGAAAAAAATTTGTTTCGAAATAAAATTACTTGCAGAAATTGCTCTCCGATAATAGAAAGATGATATTATTTAGAAGAATAAATTGCTCCAAACAACATTCTATTTTTTTTTTCATATAAGAGATGATGTAAATCTACGAGCAATAATGGGTAAATCTTGATATTTAAAGGGGCAAGAGATGCTAGAATATGGCGCATATAATGATATAAACTAGAAAGTAAACCCAAAAGTTTTAGTAAATACATACTCATCAGTCGATGGATCCCATAGTGGGGCATTTGGCAAAGACATAGATTAGTGGGATCAAAGGTTAAAATTAGTATTTTTAGATAATTATAGATTAACAAATTAGTTTGCTGACCTAATTTCTAGGCACAGCCTAAGAATTACTATTGGAAATACATTAAGTATCTCAATTTGACTTTGGCAACAAGATTGACAATCGAGAAGATGGAAAACAAAAGGACTATTAGAACCTTATAATTAATAACAATTCTATGCAATAATTCAAGTAGATTGTGACACATTATTTGTCGTTAAAAAACAATCAATTTTTATATTAAGCTAAGACAATCACAGAATGCACGCCGTCACTAGAAAATGTTAGAGAGATGAACCAACCTAATTTTATAACTCAGTCATAATGCATGACAAAGGACAAAAGTTAGCCACATATTTACCAAAAGTCTATTCACAGGATCACTGCAAAAAGAAAATTTTACATGAAAGAGACAAACTTCAATAACCATCTAGCTACAAAAGAATCAAAATATGAACTTAATTTCCATACAGCTAACCCTGCCTAAGGGTCAAAGCTCTAAACTCCGAGCCCCTTAAAATATTTTGTAAAAAAAAAAATCAGAAAAAAAAAACAAAATTCCCCTTCCCTATCCATCCATCCTTCCTACATGTCTGAGTTCATTTCCTATTTTTCTTTTTCTTTTTATTTTTAACTTTTTTATTTTATTTAGCGCTACGAGAAAAAGACCTTGAGACTGCCGCTTCTGACGCAGCAACAGACTGGACACGCATCCCCGTCGCTACCTGATGCGACCTCGCATCCTTCGCAAAGGCACAAATGCCTACAAGGGAAAACCACCACGCACGCCGGTCTAAGCCTACAAGCCCTACACGACCGGTCCGGTTCGACTCGGCTTGGGTCTACAAAACCCGACTCGGCATCATCAGCCGGTCCAGTCTCACACTCTCCAGTTCGTTGAGCCGCCGCTGTGGCTTGTTGGAGCTGTGCGTGGAGAGTGGTAGCCATAGCTTGGTCGGCTAGAGCCTTGGTTTGCCAAGCGGCCGACTCGGACCGGAGCTGGTTCAACCTTTCCTCCAGCTCGACCGTTACCTGAGCCGCCCGGTTTATTTCTGCTTGTTTTTCCCTGATTTTCCTCATCACCAACTCCTCCGTTGTTTGTAGGAGAGCGTTGTAGTTCCTCCGCCGCTTGTCCGTAACTGCTCGTCTCAGCTGCTCTGCCTGACAATGGGACCCAGATACCAGTTTGTGAGATGAACCTCTTTGGGAGAAGAGACTTGCATTTATACACTTAGGCCCTTCCAATATTTATAATTGCACATCTCCTTACAAAATTGAATTTCGTGTTTAAATTGAATGATGTAAAACCATGCAAAAACAAAATCATGCACACGATACCGTTCCGCAATTCCAGTTGATTTGGTTTACAACACAAAAGGTGTGTAATTATTATGACAAAAGCAGGGGTTTATTTGCAAAAGATTGAGGAGGGATGAACACAAACCTGTTGGATGAGAAATAGTTCGATTTCGTTATTTTGTCGGGCAATTTGGGAAGCCAACTCGCTGCTTAATTTGTAAGAAAGACTCAAATTGTTGTTTTGATTCACGTGGAACTGTTGTTCATCCAATGAGAGGCAGAGACCGGTCGAGACGGGGGCCGAGGGGTGGGTCCCAGTGACAGGCTGAGAGAAGAGAGGTTGTGGTGAAAACTGTGATGATGGTAACATCATGTCTTCTCTCGTTCTCTTCCCCAAATTCTTACTCACTGCACACCCAAAATCGAAATCAAATAGTAAATACCATCAAAAACTCTTCCTTTCGATAATGGGTTTATTGAGATTTCCTCAGAAATGATACCTGAATCCGAGAATCGCAAATCCATCCTCTCTTTTCTATCTTCCTGATGATCAGTTCTGAACAAAAAAAAAAAGCAACAAAACGAGAACAAAGATATCAGATATAAAGCTTGAGGTGCGTGGTTAGAAGAGCAAGAGAAAGGTAGGAATATAAGTTAGAGGTAGATAGATAGATACCTGTCGAGAAGAAGAAGGTTAGAGGGGTACTGAGCGTGAACCGCCATTTCGCTATGTCCAAAAAAGGAACAGTGCGAATAAGAAAATAGAGAGAGAGAGAGAGAGAGAGAGAGAGGGAATAAACTTGAAACTTCCTCTTCGTAAAAGAAACGGAAGAAGGGAATAAAAGCGAAGGAAATAAAAACAAAACCTCCTTTGTGGAGGGATTTGAATGCGGAGAGAAGAAAGGAAAGGAGAGAGTGTATCTGATATGAGATTTGGAATTTGAAGGGTAAGGAAAAAGAAAAGGAATCAATTAAACGGACCAAACGGGTCGTGTAGAGAAACGGAAGGATTAATTAATTAAATGGGAGCAGTGCAGAGGTACCGTGTGGGAGGTTGTCGTACGGTCGAATGGAACGGCCGTGAAAGTGGGGTCACTAGCGGTTGCTTTTTTCTTGGGTTCTTGTTTTCACACATTCGCGAGCAAGCTTGCCTAGCCGTTCTTTCTCTGTTATTACTCGGTTAATTTTAGAAATTTGCTTTTCTTTTTTTTTTTTTTATGTTGCATGGTTCCGATTTTAGAATTTGGGGCTATAGCATATATAGAAAAAAAGAAAATAATTTTCTTTACATTTATATGGTATTCCTATGCATCATTTTTTTTAGTTATGGTATATAATTTTTTTTTCTCTATTGTGTTGCATTAATTGCTGCCTCCGGGTTGGTGCCACCCTCTTTTCTCATTGATTTTCTTTTATAGATAATTTTTTAATTCATGATAAATTAAATCATGCGTTTGTAGGCTCAAGAGATTTTCTAAAATTTTAGATACTATTCGACTGTGAAATATAAAACCAAAATTAGTAGCTTTTAGAGTTGATCCAAATTAGATTGAAAATTTGAAATAATGTAGACTTGGAACTTTTTTTTTTCTTCCAATTATTCGTCGCTTAGTCATAGATTGTATACTATTGCAAATATAGAATAACAGAATAGTTGATTCATAGAGTCCGCACACCAACGCTGGACAGTAGGAGAGGAGTGATGGAAAGACGAGTGGGAGGATCAAGAAAGATCGGTTTAATCCTATACACCCGGTTCACCATTTAATATTTTAACCTTGTCATCCGGTGTGGTTGGCAAATTCATGATTTTTCTTTATAATTAGATAGTTGCAACAGAAAATGGATTTGATCAAACATATTTAGCTAAAGATGGAACTAAAGTTGAAAAGAATTGATGCATATTATTACCTTTCTTGACAATATAAATTGTAAGAAGGAAAATCAATAAGAGTCAAATATGTTCAATAACTTCTCAAAAGAAAAAAAGGTTTCAAAATAAACCATAATATGATTAAATGAATATAGAATTATAGATAGAGAAGTGTCATTTAAGATTTCAGATGTGATTTGAAATTCGTTATCTGTCAAACTTGTACTTCTAAGCCATATCTAATTTAAAATATAGTTGTAATGCATATCTAAAATTTTAAATATCCTATTTATTTATAGTGTGATATTCTATTTATATACTAACAATATATAATATATTTATAGCACCTAACATTGGCACTCAAATTTTTAAGATTTAAATTTCACAAATTCTACTTTTCGGTAATGAATTTACACAGCGAACAATGGAAGGTCCTGAATTAATAAAATCTCATAAATGATAAATCAGTACAATTTCAGGAATAAATTGACGTGGCAATTTATGTGGACGGAGTCTATCCAAAGTCCAAACAATACCCTTAGAAGATGGTTTGATTTAGTTTTGATCTTACGCAGCAATGGAACCATGAATCTTTGGTGAGTTGGCCAAATGGCGGAGATTTCTTGCTCTTTTCTGTTTTGAAAGATTTCGGGCGAAAATGGAAACATATTCAAGAAACCATTCAAACAAAGATTTAACGACCCCTTGCCAAGTACATGTACCGTTTCTGCATAACTCAACAAAGTGGCTTCGTTTGGTGATATCTTTCAAAGCCAGCATGATGAATTGGAAAAGGCGAAAAGATACAATTCCTTGTGAAATTCAAGATGTTCCCACTTTCCCAAATATCATACTGCCTTTCTTATTTAATTTTTTTTTTTAGCAAAGATGAACCGGTGAGATAAATCTCAATTTTTATTACATCAATTCTAAATCCACCATATTTGATGGGCGATGTATTATATATTATATATTCAAAAATATTTTTTTAAAATAAAGAGAATTTAAAATTTATCTTTACCAAATATATAATAATTTATAAATTCTCTAACTGCAATCTTTCAGATTTTATTCTATATATAATCAGCCCATTAACACTTCATAAAAATAAAATTAAGACAAACAGATAAAAATACTGATTCAAAAGTACATTATTTTGTTTAAAATCGTAGGGAAAAAATATGACGAACAAAATATTAAGTATTATCTTCTCCCTAATGACACAGTGAAAAGGAAATACAAACAATTTCCATAGGAAAATGGAGTACATTTACAACAAATTTTCAATATATACAATAAAAAAAAAATCAATTCATATGTAAGGTGCTCATAAATTCACACGTTAAATATTTAAAGCTCTCGTTAATAAAATCTGCGAAGCTATAAATTTAACTAAACAGAAATTGCTTAGAACAAGCAAAATTTACAAGCTAGATTTCTAATAGAGAATCAATTTGTAACTTTACTTTGAAAATTTTAATAATTTTTTATTCAAATAATAAAAGCAACCTTAAATTTAGGTACAAGGGTTGGCGTGATAGAAAAAAAAGGGGTAAGGACAAAGTCATAAACTTTTTAAATTGTAAGAAATTGAACATTACATCTATTTTCTGATATAAAGCATGTTTATTGTGGCTATAAAGGTAAAAAAGATATTCTTTTTGATGTCTATCCTCTCGTAAATTGTTATTTTCATCTTCTGAAATGCCTGGTGAGTGGTGAGTGACCACACATCATTCATAATTTCATACTCTTCTCCAGTTTGTCTAAATGCCAATTCTAGTACTCGTTAGTAATTTTGGTCCTCCGGCATAAATGTTTTTTCATTCCTTGTTTTCTAAACCAAGGAGAGAGCAGCAGTGCATGATATCTTTATGGAGCATTAAAAAAGATACTCATCATAGTCACGCCGATCAGGCACTGTATTGATTGTGAAGCATAATAAATCTTTATGGAGTATTCGATATTTTCATTGTAACGGATCGAAATCTATTCAGTAGAGAGGTGAAAAATGATAAAAATCATCACATTAATATAAAATTATAGATCTCGATTTTTGGTCTGTTTATTTATACCAAATGAATTAAAAAAAAAACATAATATAATATGGACGCATCAGTTGTAAATTTGTTTGATTTGCATTTATTTGGTAAATTTGAGATTTCGTTCACGATTTACTCTGGGAGGCTTGATTAAACTTATAGACATAGTAAGTTTATTCTAAAATTTTTATATCAGACATAACTAAATATTTACAACAAAAACGCTGTGATGAACAAATTCAGATGTTAAACGCCACAAAAAAGTACGGATTACTTAGTTCATATTTACCGCATGATTATGAATGGTAAAACCGGTATAATACCTTCCTGGTCTTCCACACAAAGCAGATTCTCAGTATAAAGAAGAAAAACAATTAATACCCAATAAGCATGCACCTCTGCCCATCACCTATTATTATTATAAATAAAATTCAGTTCGTCATGTCGTGCGTGGAACTGATATTATTAACTTAATAGTCAATTGGAACAAGCAAAAACAATCACTTGTTTTTCAACTCCTTTATGACATTATAGGTACGTTTACGTTCACCCGAAGCAACTCTAACTCCAAGGAGTTGTTTGAAAACCTTTTTGGTTGATTTTACTTTGCTCGGTTTTTTTTCTTTAGTGGGACTGCAGGAGTTTGAACGGAAATCAAATCCTGTGCCGCGCGGCACATGTGCCGCGCACCTCTGTGGGCCGTCTGATCAAAATCTGATGGATAAGGAAGCCCCGTGAATCTAATAGGCCCAAAAAAAATGAACCGCTCGGATCAAATCGAACGGCTCGGATGGTGCGCGGCACGCTTGCCGCGCGGCACGGGATAAGGATTCGTTTGAACGACCCAACACCACCACTCCCATCTCTTTTCCTTTTTCTCATGCTTGGTACCTAAACAAATCAAATTTTTGTAATCAATGCTAAGGATGGGTTGTCATGACTGATGAACAGAATTTTACACTAAATTCTTTTTTAGAAATAATTAATTCTATGTGGACAAATAAGTAGGTAGTCGTTCGTGCGCCCATCTTCTAAACTATATTAATTATTTTTTTCTTTTTAATGTAATAAATTAGGAATTCATAAGACAAGATCCACGGCTTAAAAAGAGAGCTAATGGAGACACATAGTGGTACAAAATCATGGGCCATGGGGCGGCACATATCCTACCGCTTGGAAAAATACTTGGATTAATTTTCTATTGGATTGGATTATACTATCTTGAGTCTTGACCAAAGTGGAGATATATTCTTCGCCGGTTTATCTAGAACCAAGTATTCCTGTGGAATATTACATTTATTTATTTTTTTTCTTGTGGCATTCCGCTTAATAGATTTCAACTTTTAAGACAGAATCTAATTTTGAGAAAATATAGAAAATTCTTCAATGCTGATGTGTCGTTATTTTGTCCTGTTATTTTTTGCAACATTTGTTTACCATATTTTCTTTATATATAGTTATGTTTTAGAGAATGGCCTTCCATTCCGTCTTTGGTTTCTTCTTTTAGATAAAATATCTTTTGTCAAATACTTCCACAGTCATTAAGATAAAATACCTTTTGTCATCTAAATCAAATCCTCAAAACTCTCTGACGAGAAAATTAACTGCAGCATCTTTTGCTTTTTATTGAACATTTTAGTTAGCTTGCAGAGAATATTGCTAGTATGTACCAATTAGTTTTGCACTTATGTATTGTTTTACTTTATTACTACTTTATTATTTATTTCATTATTCTCTTTTCAAAAAAGAAATAAAAACTTGAAAGTCGTTCATAAGTGAAACTATTCTTTTTTAAGAAATGTAAGTTTGATAACGGGAAGCACGGCAACAAAGTTCTTGAATAACTCGTTTTTTTTTTTTAAAAAAAAATAGGTGAATAATACATTTATTATAATCATTTTAATGTTTGTCAACAAAATCCGAAGTTAATTTTAAATTTTACAGATTTTACTAATAATATACGTACGATTGATCTCTTTTCTTACATGAAATTAATGAACTTCTTTTTGCGATCCAGAATTCCAGATAGACCATATTATATCATTTCAATAATTAAAAAAAGAATATTTCAGAATTAGTTCACTATTTCCGAAAATATTTCCAAACTAAAAAATTTATTACTGATCAACTTTTGAGAATTGATAATATTTTTCTTCCTAATTCAAATACAGTTGTCAGCAGTTAGAAATAAATTAGTTTATCTTAGTTTTAAAGGGAAAAATAAAGAAATGCAATTGTCATTTAGATATCAATTATGTTCATCGTGATTATAACAAATAAAATCCTAGTTTAACTTTTCTACAACCGTTAACCAATTAGGACTGTATTTGAATTAAAATTTGTATAAAAAAATGTCAGGTGTGCGCACTTAATTTGCACAAAATGATCAGTAAAACCTAGAAGATGACATTCAAAGGGGCCGTATATATATCATTATCCAGAGGGTGTTGAATGGGGACATAAAGTCCTCCCCTCCACCTAAAAATTCTAAAAATCCCATAGTTTAAAAATTATATATTAATCCGTCCAAAATTTTTAAAAATGTTTTATATTAACCACTCCTAAATGTACAAAAAAAAAAATGCATACTATAATTTTCGGCTCTTTTTCATATATCCAGCTGGCTCTACGCTGATTATGAAACTGATAATATATAAAATTTAAGTATTTTTAATATAATTACGACAGAACACTACTTAATATTTGCTTTATTAACGTCTAACCCCGTTCCTTTGTTGATGGCATGATAGTGGCAACTAATTAGCTGTTAAACATTCATCGCTGGAAATTCGCATGTCTTAAAAAAAAATCTTGCGGAACAATCAAAATGTAACCATATCTTCTTTAGCGCTGTAATTATTTATCTGCAAGGCAGTGAAAGTGAAGTATGCTACTGTGCATTTCACTAACTTATTTCATGTCACCAATTGCATCAATGGTATAACTCTTTAAAGGGGAAGGTGGTCCAGCACCCTTTTATGGCGTGAATGATATAACGCTTCCATTGCATTCAAAAATGAAGAAGGCAAGGAAAGAAGAATTTTGGTGTGTGCTTACAGAACAAAGCTAGGACTGAATCAAGCCATTTTTTTTTTTTTTTTTTTTTTTGGCGAAAGGCCCGTAGGCTAAAAATCATTAATACTACCAATTCAAATTACATAACCAAGCGAAAAAACCAGAAAAGAAAATTAACTAGTCCTACAGGCCCATTGATTATTTCACAAGAATGAGCAGATGGTGGCACGTGATTTCTGTTAAAGAGTAAAGACCAAGAGATACCAATTTCTCCGTTTTTATCATATCTTACTACCCTCTGCTCTTTTTTATTGCATCATTAGAGGCGACAGAGAGTCGATAAATAATGGTGCATCCTGTTACTCCCAGTATTGGTAGAGTTCTTCCGAGAGCAAGGTAGGATCAAAGAGAGGAGGGAGGCCATCATTCTTCCGCCAACCAGCCACCCCATGCGGAAGAATGGAGAAGCTCTCCAGCCCTAGATCGGCCGAAATCCCCCCCCTCCCTTTTTGAGTAGAAAGACAGTGTCTTTTATATGAGGTTATTATGACAACCTTGTTATGGGCCAGGCTGGGCCGAGTTGGGCTGGATGGGTCATTTTTGACCCTATCACTAGCCCTCCAGCTTTTAGTGGAAGTAATTCCAGTAGAAGCTAAAAGCAAGTTTGTTAGAAGAACATCTATAGAGAAATGAAAGGAGCTCCCCTTCCGCCAACCAACCACCCCTACGCGGAAGAAAGATGGAGCATTTACTTTCTTGCCCTTTGACGGCCTTTCAAGCAATCTTATTATGGCAATATTTATATGTCTTAGGCTGGGCTGAGTCGGACTGAGCCGAGTCAGGCTGGACCGGGCCATTTGGACCCTATCACCAGCCCTCCAGCTTTTAGTGGAAGTAATTCCAGTGAAAGCATAAATTAATGTTGTTCCTTCGAGATTTGAAGTCCTATTAAATTTTATGTTGAGGTAAGTGACCCCTTTGATCTTTTACGTGGTTGTCGAGCTCTCAAAATAGTCAGCTCACGCGGTAGGAGAAGTTGGCGAGGTCGCTAAGGCTGAAGAAATCGACGAGGCTGGCAAACTTTGACGAGGTCGAATAGGTTGACGAAGCTGGCGATATTATTATGGCAATATTGCTGACGGAGTTGGCGAGGTCGACGAGGTCAATGAAGCCGGCGATGTCAGCGGAGTTGGAGAGGTCGATGAAACGGGCGAGGTCGACGGAGTTGGAGAGGTCGACGAAACTGGCGAGGTCGACGAAGTTGAAGTGGATAGGTCAACCTGCATTGATTGTTTTTCCTAAGAGAGGCAAACCGAAGAGTCACTTGCATTATCCTAAATGAAGAGCATGATGACTTAATTCAAAACGGCTCAGCTATCACACCCCTCCTTCTCCTCCCTTTTTTTTTTTTTTTAAGGAGATTTGAGATTTGAGAAGAAGAGGCCGAGCGGTTTTGAATTATTTACTGTCTTGAAAATGAAGCCGACCGTTCCCTTAGAATAGATACTAGAATTTTGAAGATGAATCCGACCGTTCCCTTAGAATAGGTACTGGGATTTTGAAGATGAATCCGCCCGTTCCCTTAGAATAGGTACTGGGATTTTGAAGATGAATCCGACCGTTCCCTTAGAATATGTACTGGGATTTTGAAGATGAATCCGCCCGTTCCCTTAGAATAGGTACTAGGATTTTGAAGATGAATCTGACCGTTCCCTTAGAATAGGTACTGGGATTTTGAAGATGAATCCGCCCGTTCCCTTAGAATAGGTACTGGGATTTTGAAGATGAATCCGACCGTTCCCTTAGAATAGGTACTAGGATTTTGAAGATGAATCCCATGCACTTGGATCGTTCCCGTTAATAGGTACTAAATCGACTGCCTGGGTCTGTTCCCTTAAGTAAAGGTACTAAGATTTTGAAGATGAGGCCGACTGTTCCCGTAGAATAGGTACTAGGATTTTGAAGATGAATCCGACCGTTCCCTTAGAATAGGTACTAGGATTTTTGCATTGGCGCACGAGTGCCTCTAGGTTGAGGTCTTATCCCGCTCTTCATAGGTTTGTAGAATCACTTTTTGCAAAAGTAGAATAGAAGAAATAGTTAAATAAAGACACTATCGAAGTTCCCTCTGTGCAATAGCAACAATATCATACAAGGTTGTTAGCCCTCATGAAGCAGCAATTAAAGAATATTCACATAAAGTTACTGTGTAGAATTCCCATGAATAACAATTCATAAATCATCACCCAAAGTACAACCCAAGGTATTTGCATGAAAATTCGCAAGTTGCAATTCGGGGTAGCAACAAAAAGAAACTTGGCAGTTCCTACAAATGACTTGGCATAGCCTCGCTTGTCTCACTGTTTCCTTTTATTTTCCTTAAAGAAAAATGTAGAGTCGTTACTGTCGCACAAGATAGTGCTCAAGAATGAGCCCATTTGCAAAGAAATATGAGAATCAAGGCTTGAAAACATGAATTACCAGGAAATACCATCATCATATTCTGATAAATAATGCACCTTAATTTGAACTGTAGATGTACCTACAAAATATATGATGCATTCAAAGTCTATGACGTTGCTCTTATAGACTATGTGTATACCACCAAATGTGAAACCAACAAGTCGACTAGTGTTGCTTATACCTGAGCAAACGCAACTTGTTTTATTTTTATTTTTTTTAAACTAAAACACCCCGCAGGGTTAAGCAAACACAATTGACAAGTTGCAATCATAAAATAAATCATAGTAGATACTGAAAGTCGAAGTTGAAGTCGTTCCCCCCATATAGGTACTAGACTGAAGTCTGATCTCGTTCCCTTACAAGAGGTACTAAAGTAATAATCTTGATCTCGTTCTCTTATACGAGGAGGTACTAGAGCAATTCTACCCATGTACAATTTATGTCTCATAAGGAAAGCATCTTAATACACTAGCTAAAAATATGAGGCATATTCACATCATAGAACGGTGTAGAATAATTCAATTGCATACTGACTAGTTTCTCTTTCTTACTAGTATACCGTTGAAGGAAAATGACAGGAGGTTGGCCAGCATGGTCTAAGGAGGTTTATCATTTATACAGACAAGTATAAATTTGATCCCTTTCAGGCCCGGTACTTAAATGCAAGTACTGGCCATGCTTCTAACAATTCACATATTAAAAAGAAATCTACGAAATTCTTTGCAATATATACTTAACTGCATGTTTACACATGGGTATGTTAAAAACACGCAGCCTCAGGAAGCTGTTCATAACTGAACAGAACCAGTGATCTCCATAACAACGAAGGGAGAACACCCATGGTGTCGCTCTTATACTTAACCACTAACTGTTGTTTATCGGGGACGCCAATTGTTTTCCCATTATAATTTAAGCTCTTATAGGCTTTGGGTTCATTAGTAACAGCAATCTGTTTGCTACAACTACTACAGCATGTCAAAGCCGTACAATAAAGAATCAGCCTTATATCCTTCAAAAAGAGGTATTTAAATGATTTTCTAAATTATCTCCCATAATACCAATGGGTCTTCATGCAGCCTATGCCTTTCTATGGAGAATCAGCATATCTCTTAATTATCTAGCTACTGGAATCCGGTTGATGTAATCTCAATTCAAGTTAACAGTTGATATACATTGTTTTAGCACTACTGGTGAATACACAAGCACTACCATGTATTATGATTCTTCAAGGAACATATTTTTGTAGCAAAATCATTGTAAAGATAAATGATACAAGGACTGATACACAAAATGTGTAATAAATTGTCGTCTATATCGAGTATAAATTCCTCACTTCAAAATGTTAATGTTTACATTTATGTTACCAACTAGTTACCCATACCGTTGGCAAGTTTAGTTATTTTGTACATGGCTCACAATTTTTGCCATAGGCTCGCTGCAATGTTCCTCAAAGAAGAATATGTCCCTAATATGGCGATCAATACTCCAATTACGATGATAACAACACAAGCTATCAAATGAAAATCTAATGTCTGGTAAGTTTTTGTAAATTTTAGGTAGCACAAACAGGGCAGCCCCATCTTCACTGTGCTGCTTAGCAACGAGCCTGTGAGTGCTACGACCTCAGCGAAAAATGGCACGGATAAGGCCACAACTGTTGTGCTGATAACTAGTATAGTTCGAATTAAGATGCTAAATAATCTGGACTTGGAAAACTGGAACCATTTCTCGATTTGCTAACAGATTTGATAATCTTAATGTCTTCGGTGACACTTGTTTAAATGCAGAATTATTCATTTGGGTGCTTAGTTACGCAAATTATAAATGAATACTCAAGTCAAGCTGTCCTTCGTATTACTGCAAAGGCCAGTACAGGCCAAGCTATTGCAGTGAAAGAGAAGGGTACCGACTGTAAACCAAGCAACTTCCAAAGCCAACACAATCAAACATTTAATCAGCTTAATATAGCGAAAATAAAGCCAAGTCAATCAAACTTGATGCGAGCTCAGCCAAAGAAGAAAAGAAAGGAGAGAATGCAAACCGGAGCTGGAGCTTTGATACTAGCTCGGACAGCTGGGACCAGCGCCTTAGTCTTGATGAATTCCCGGAGGTAAAAATCAGGCATCCATATCGGCGGCCGGTACATAGGCCGACGCACGAGCAGTCGCAGATCTTCTGGATTCTTCGGGCACAGTATGTCTCTGACATCCCGGCCCTCCCTCTGCACCAACTCTCTTATTTTCTCCTCTGACATACCGACCCCACTCGTTAGCAACACTATCTTCTCCACCTCCTCCGTCGCCACATCCGATCCCGTCCTAGACGCCATAACTCCGCCATAGCTGATTCCCACGACATTGTGCCTCTTCACTCCCAGTTGCTTCATAGCTTGCGCAATGCATTCTGCTTGGAACTGGACGGAGCGATTAGGGCTGTCAGATCGGGAATTGCCGAAGAAGATCAGGTCCGGGATGTAGAGATTGAAGGAGCGAGAGAGAGAGTTTCGATCTGAGTTCACCATTGCCACTTGGCGTCGCCTCCAAAACCATGGACCAAAACAACAGATGGCTTGGAGCGGCGGTGCAGGAGTGGGGTCCAGATGTGAACGGAGAACTGGAGGGGGAGAAAAGGTGGATTGTGCGAGGGATGAGGTGGTTGTAGATGAAGCAAAGGCTGACGAGAAGGTCGTGGAAGTAGGCGATGCTCACGCGGCGGAGGAGGCGGAGCACACGGGCCGAGAAGGTGATACCCACCGAGATGATCGATCGATCGGTCTCTGTTTTGTGTTTTGTCTTTTGGTTTGTGTGTGTGTGTGTTGGAGATATATATTGGAAAACTCAAAATATCTATTTATTCTGATATATCGTGCGTATAAACATTTGATATGATCTTATTCGATTGGAATTTTATTTTTTGATACAAATTATTATTTCTTTGTAACCGTTATTCCTTGAATGAAATAATAAAGTTTGACAGCCCAATTGAATTCCTTTTTACCGTTGGTTCTTAAGCTGTCATGTCTCACGAAATGAATGTCTTTAAATTCATTTTACCGTTTGATCAATTAAATGTGTCGATTAATTATGAGGCCAATAAAATCTGGAATTTATTTTGGCCAATTACCGTTGCTATATTTGTTCTATATATACCAATCTATTAGGGGATGAAATACAACTCGGAAATAGAAATATACAATTTGATAAAAGAGTAGTTGAGACAGAAAATAATAAACTTCAAATCTCTATTCTCCATTTTGATATTCCTTATAATAATTTCCAATTTGATTTCAATGTTATTCCGATTGATTCTGCTGGATATTTTTGGAGACTTTCATCAGTCACCTTCATGGTCGTGCCCTAAAAGGTGACAAACCCGTCTTATCTTGGTTGCGGTTCCTGTCGCACGTTCAGACGGAATACGCTTAAGGACAGCGCCTAGCGCGATTCGGGTAATTTTGTTCCTTTTGTTCCTTTTATTCGTTTTTTATATTATCTGATTATCAATTTTATTTGAATTTGCACCAACAATCTTAAGCGTATATTCCGTGATTCGGACAGCATATAGTATATAATTGAAATTGAAATAAAAAAAAATTATTAAGGTTTCTCGTTGTGAATTATTTATTTATATGCATTTGATAATCATAGAATTTATTTATTGTATATATTCGGGTAATATTTTTTTTAATGATTGTTGTTTTCGAACTTGATCCTTAGTTGACTTTAAAGACAGTATATTTCCTGTCAATAAATTCAGTTGACATTTGATTCATATTCTGTAGTCTAATTTGCTCTTATAGAGATTTCAAATTATTGGTGTTATTTCTAAATTGATTAATAGACAATTTGATCCTATCTTTAGCTAATTAATACTTTGTGATGCCTTTAAGTGTTGAATTGAGAATTTGATCGATCCTTGATATATCAAATTTATAAACGAGTATCATTTATCAAATAGATTATAGTTTCCGAGTGACTTATATTTGATTCATATAAATCGTTTGGGCATCCTTTTATTCTATTGTTTCCAATATATTTATTCGTGACCCATAACCAAATAATGATCTGAGTCTTTATCGCATCATTATTATATCCTTTATTACTCAATATTGATCTGGAATTATTCTGGTAAATTAGTGAATTTGTGACGTTTATTTTGCTTCAGTACCAATTCTTATTCTTATTATATCCATTGAGATCTAATTTGACTCTAAATTTTAATTCCATACTAATTGTGATTAAGATCCTGCAAAATATGAAATATATGTTTTGACCTCTTGATGACAATAATCATATTAGTGTTACTTTGTGATTAGTGAATCAAAATAATTTGAAATGTAAAATGTCTGAATTATTTTCGTAGTATCCTTTATATATTCTCATTGCTCTTGATTAATTTTTGATTCGTTCCACCGATTAATTGCATTGATATAATGTTTCATTACTTAATTGAAATTCAATGGTGTTTTAATTGAGTAATTAAAGGCTGGGAACCTTTAAATTCTTATTAATAACCGTGAATTTTAATTGAGACTAGCCAGTTGATGGACTCCATTTAATTTGGTTGAAATAACCATTCCTTCTAGGAATCATTGAGTCATATATCCCTTAAATAAATGTCTGATTATGGATCCAATTCTCTGAAATTTATATTATGATCTTACTATAGAGAAGTATATTATAATAGTCAATATTCTGATTGCTTTATTTGATCATTAATGTGAGATTCAATGACATTTTCTATTGATCATGACAACTATATTGGAGAAATAAAAATGTGGGGGTAACAATAAATTTTATGGGTTGAATTTATCTGACTATTTGTATAATTATTTTGAATGCATGATAATGCAAAGATGACCTCAATTTAATAACCATCGATAATAAAAAAAAAGAGAGAAATAAATGTAGAAAATGTGGGGGCTCAATTGATCATTGAAATATTTAATACGAGATATATATGAATAATTATATGTGTGATTATTTTTTCGCATAATAATTGAGGATTCATCATTTCTTGAAATTAAAAGCTTTTAAACAAGCTTATTACTAATGAAAATTTGGAGAATTTTTGCAAGTTTCTTTGCAGGAAAACAAATAACTTGAACTCAAGTATCGAAGCGACTAGTCGGCATGAGAAAATGAGAAGAAAAACAAATATATAAAAAAAATAATAAAAATGTGATGAACTTAATGAGAAGTTCTATATATGAACTTGATGAGAAGTTCATATTTCATCGAGGGGGATGGGTTTAGCCCTAAAGGGCCACTTGCGGGGGCAACCCAATCTCCGAAAGGGTGACCCCTGGAAAGAGATTCAATAGGTAATAACAAACCGACAAGTGGTCAAGAGCACACACTTTTAGGAGCATAGACTCCAACCCCATCCCTATGGTGAGTGTGCTCTATGTAGATGCAAGGTTGAGCATATTAGCTCTTAATGAGGACCAAAGCGGTAATTTCCGTAGGATGTGCATCTCCACACATCCTTGGTAGGGACTCACCTATATGAGAGTATCTGTATACGGCCGCAGTGCGGGGCATGGGTAAGCCCTTAAGACTCTCATGAAAAATCCAAGAATATGCGTATGGCCATTAATGCGCACCCCGCGATGACTGTCTCTGTATTATGTGTTTGGTGTCGTAGAATTTGGGTCCAAAGGAACGAGTTCAAGACATAAGCTCTCTCTGTCTCCTCCAAATTCGATGCACCATTACTAAGTGAAGTTCAAAGTTTGAAAACTACTTCATGATGCGTAATATAAATATCCAGCTATTTGTTTCATCATCCGATTGTATGAGATTCGATTTTGTTTCTTTAAAATTCATCATTTGATTATATAAATTCCCTAATTTGTGAGTCATTCTCATTTGGTAAATTTTGAGTTTTGTGGGGATTGTTGGAGATATATATTGGAAAACTCAAAATATCTATTTATTCTGATATATCGTGCGTATAAACATTTGATATGATCTTATTCGATTGGAATTTTATTTTTTGATATAAATTATTATTTCTTTGTAACCGTTATTCCTTGAATGAAATAATAAAGTTTGACAGCCCAATTGAATTCCTTTTTACCGTTGGTTCTTAAGCTGTCATGTCTCACGAAATGAATGTCTTTAAATTCATTTTACCGTTTGATCAATTAAATGTGTCGATTAATTATGAGGCCAATAAAATCTGGAATTTATTTTGGCCAATTACCGTTGCTATATTTGTTCTATATATACCAATCTATTAGGGGATGAAATACAACTCGGAAATAGAAATATACAATTTGATAAAAGAGTAGTTGAGACAGAAAATAATAAACTTCAAATCTCTATTCTCCATTTTGATATTCCTTATAATAATTTCCAATTTGATTTCAATGTTATTCCGATTGATTCTGCTGGATATTTTTGGAGACTTTCATCAGTCACCTTCATGGTCGTGCCCTAAAAGGTGACAAACCCGTCTTATCTTGGTTGCGGTTCCTGTCGCACGTTCAGACGGAATACGCTTAAGGACAGCGCCTAGCGCGATTCGGGTAACTTTGTTCCTTTTGTTCCTTTTATTCGTTTTTCATATTATCTTATTATTAATTTTATTTGAATTTGCACCAACAGTGTGTACTTAGTGAGAACGGAGTGGTGGAGCGCGAGTGAGGCCTGAGAGGAGAGGGGACTTTGAGAAGGGAAGGGATCTACGGAGGAGCAAGTGATGGTGAGTGCGAGAAGGCGCGATGAGAGATTGAGGCCATGGAGGAAACTCGAAAGCTTTGTTGGGTTTTCGCCATGAGAGGGGGAGAGGAGATCTGATATCGGAAAGAGTGTAAGTCTTTGAAAGAGAAAAGATAGAAAGAAATCTGAGATCGGAGAAGGTCTCATCGATTTCAGATTTTTCGGGTGCCCCACGGTGGCTGTTGCGCCCAGTATTGGTAGAGTTCTTCCGAGAGCAAGGTAGGATCAAAGAGAGGAGGGAGGCCATCATTCTTCCGCCAACCAGCCACCCCTTGCGGAAGAATGGAGAAGCTCTCCAGCCCTAGATCGGCCGAAATCCCCCCCTTTTTGAGTAGAAAGACATTGTCTTTTATATGAGGTTGTTAGGGCAACCTTGTTATGGGCCAGGCTGGGCCGAGTTGGGCTGGATGGGTCATTTTGGACCCTATCCCATCCTATGCATTTATACACTTAAACATACTTTCTTGCCCTTGAAGCTTGTGAGATAACGTTCTGAATATGGTTGTAAGGGGTTTAATTCTTCTTTTTCATCTTTTGCTAAATCAGAAAAAAACTCCTAATTTATTTGGGATATTTCAATGAATATTACATGTCCACAACTGTTACATTATACGTATTTTCCAGTTATATAAAATGTAAATTTTAACTAAAAAAAAGATACTTATTCAAACTTCTTGATTAAAATATTCGGTTGTAATAAGTATTTCACCATACCTTTTTTAAATAAAAAATAAATGCCGTGTTTAAAAGTTTAAATAATTTATTTACTAAAAATATGTTTCATTATAAAATACTAGATAATCATCACTGTCTATTCTAAATAGAATTAGGTAATAATAATAATAATAATAATAATAATAATAATAAGAACAACAACAACAACAACAATAACAACAACAACAAAAATTACAACAATATTAATAATAATAATAAAATAATAATATAATAAGAGGAATGCTAATGCGCCATCGATGGTAGGGAGGGTCCCGTGCCATTGAGTCATTTTTTGAGATCCAAAATTGAAACGCTCAATCTAAACCGTTCAAGTTTATCATCATATTGAAATACCCTTGGAGACCAAATTTTATATTTTTTTCGAATTTTTTTGCTATTTATTATGATATTTTCAAAAACATTATCTTTAGAGTATTTCAGGCTCTCCGATTTGAAAATATCATAATAAATAGTAAAAAAATTTGAAAATATAAAATTTGGTCTTCAAAGATATTTCAATATGGTGATTAATCTGAATGGTTTGGATTGACCGTTTGAATTTTGGATCTTGAAAAACGACTCAATGAAAAATCGATGGCGCGTTAGCATTCCTCATAATGATAATATAATAATTAATATATTAATCATTATTATAGTGTAATAATTATATTATTATTATATTAATAATAATTAATAATATAGTGTAATAATAAGTATTATTATAAATATTTATTTATAATATAATTATAATTATTATTACTACTATTATGATAAATATTATAATTATTTATATTAAGTATTGTCAATTATTATTTTAATAAACTTATTAATTATTATTTATTAATGATTTATCAAATGTTATATTAATTATTATTATTATGAATATATATTATTATATCATTTTCATCCATTCTTATAATGAAAAATTGTTCAAAACAAAATTAAATTATTATTTTATTCTTTTTTATCTATTCTTATTCACAACACACCATCCAAACAATTATTTATGAATAGACAATTTTCCTAATTCTAATTCTAATTCTTAACCATCAGATTCCTTATTCGCTCCACTTCCCAACACTATCTGCTCTCCAGATCCGTGGCAATTTATCTTTTCATTAATTGACAGTGTATGTAATGTGCTCGCACCTTATATTTATATGCGGCGGGTTGTATCCTCTTCTGAGGGTGTTACAGGTTTACTGCCCATGTATTTTGATTTTTGAATGATTGATATATGTACGTATCTAAGCCATTCTTCAGTAAAATGTACTGTAGAATATTTCTCCTCGTACCACTGACGTTATATTCAATTAGTGAAGCTCGCTACCTTGATGATATATGTTAATCTCATCTTCATCTACCCAACATCAAGAAACAAGCACCAAAGCCACGAGAAAAAATGTCACAATATGGGCACATTGAACCGGTAGTGGTACCAGTCGATACCTATTAAAGAAACCATGGAAGAGTGACAAATATTTCATTTCAACATCAAATTCAAACCAGTATCTCACAAACTTGTCTGAAATCGTTAATTCCTAATTCCAAAGCATAAATTGAAATTCCCAAATTCTTAAAAAAAAATTAGCGTGAGACTTAAGCTGTGATGGGACAGGGTGGAGTACAAAGGTGGGAGCCAGGAATTGGAGCGGTGTGTACCGATTTTCATAGCGATCAGCAAGTTGATTTCAGTCTTTCAGAGCAGTTCAGTAAGTTTCAATTTTTTCAATTGAAAGAGAAGTAGACGAGGGAACAGGGGTTTGAATTGGCGATAAAATAGAAAAAGCTTTGATAAAATGCTATTCATTTGGATCCAAGCTTCTGATGCCCAGCAGCCCAGGTACCTCAAGTGATTTTCTAGGCCACATGGTCTTTTTAGCGTCATAAAAACACTGCATATGCCTTGGTTTGCAGAAAACAAGCCTACACACGAGTTGCTTTGCCTTTGAGGTGGCAAGTAATTTTGACCTCTACAAATTCGTATCATATATGTAATGTCTGTCCTTACATATTAGTTCAAATTTGTGAGGGAAAAAAATTGGGTTGGGTATGATGTAGGATCTTGTGAGATACGTTTGATCAATTCTCAAACGTATGTGTTAAGTAAGACGTTGTGTAAAAGGCTTGGGAAAAAGTTCCGAGTTATAATTCAATCATGATAAAAATTGCTCATTTAAGATTAAGAAGGGCACTTTTGTAATATAAGAATGCCAGTTTACCTTTACACTTACAGTCATGCATCATTTAAGACTTAAGGACATTAATATCAAAATGCTATAAAAATGTAATTTCCACTCGTGTAACAATTTATATCCCGAATTCATCTGAGAAAATAAATAAAGAAAGAATTTAGTAATCAAAGTTTTCCTTATTTATCTGTGCTACTGTTGCTTGCATGTTGCATCCCCTATGTCCTCTTCGACGTTCTTCCTCTCATTTTAATAGGTTCCTATTGAAGATTTTCCATGACAAAATATGAGTATGGACATGTTTCACGGATAAAAGGTGATGAGAATATATATTTTTTAATTTTTAATACCGTTCATTTTAATAATGTTTTTCTATTAGTTTGTATTAAAAAAATGACAAGTTTTTTTAAGAAATGAAAAAAATAGTAATAAAAATTAACAAAATGAATTTTTTTGGTTTTTATGAGATTTTAATATGTAAATTAGATTGGTTTACCAAAATTTGTCGATTTAAACTTTAAAGTAAGTCTGACCGATGAGCTCATGATGCATAATAATTTTCGAGTAATGCTAGAGTCAAACGCGTTTGACACTTGAGCCCATCAAACACGATCGAATCTCAATTTTTGATATTACAATGGGGAATCCGAACCACACAATTTATTCTCCATAATGAAATCTCCTTAGAGATCAAATTTTATCATTTTTCGAATTTTTTTACTATTTATTTTGAATTTTAGAAAATCTTCAATCTAATTAATTCTGGACCGTCCAATTTTTAAAAAATTGAAATAAATAGTTAAAAATTTTGAAAAATTGTAAAATTTGGTCTTCAATATAATTTCAATATGAAGATCATATTGAGCGGTTCGGATCGGTCATTTGAAATTTTGATAGTTGAGATTAGAATCGTATTTGACATCAAACGTGTTTGACTCTAGCATTACTCATAATTTTCTCGTTGTAAAAATTTCTATTGATCGGTCATTCGGTCCATGTTGTTTTTTTTTTTTCAAAATGTATTTAGGTAAGAACAATTGAAACTAATGTAATTTCATATTTTACATATTATAATCTTGTGCATGATTGTTGAGCAGCTAGCTAGACGTCCTCACGTACATTGCATTGTTATGAACCATCAAAGCAGCACAAAAAATATGTCTTCTCGGTGTAACTTTTATGACATACAAATATAAAAAGCTCCAATGTACAATTAGCATCTCCACATTACCACACATAAAAGAAGTTTATTATTATTTATTTTTAAGTTCTGATAAGGTTATATAAAAAGCTCCGACATGCAACTCGCATCTCCACATTACCGCACATAATAGAACTTTATTGTTCATTTTAAGTACTATAAAATTATTATACATTCTGACAACATTATACATGTTAATCTAACATATTGGTGAAAACTAAAGTAGATGTATTTATTCCAATTTCTTATGAGTATTTCAATTGTTACTAAGTCTAAGCAATATCTCATACGCTATTAATAATATTGATAAAAGAATGTCTGAAAAATTAAGTAACACCTAACAATTTAAGCCAATCATTTGGAAGACAAAACAAAATCTTATCTAATAAACCCCTTTGTTGAAATTCCTGCATCAAACAAAATTTACGAAAATGAAACTAATTAAAACAATAACTCCTACCCAACCAGTTTTCTAATCTTTTGAAAAGAGGTTGGGTATGAGATAATTTATGTATGTATTGTGACTTTTTAGAAACAATAGATCATCTCTTCTTCATCTGTAATCATCACATAGGTATTTGAAAGTGGTATTGTGATTATATACACCAACCGGTACCTCATAGTTTAGATCAGTTGATTGAGATAGTAGAAGATTTAAATCTTGAGATCAGACATAGTGCTCAAATTTAAATAACAATTCAGTTTGCTTTAGAAACATCTGGCACCATAGTTTAAGATCAATATCTCTATTGGTTACAAACATAATTGTTTACCGATCAGATGCTTGGCCATCTAAGCTGAAGACCCAGGTCATGGAGATGTTGCCGACGGTGGATAAGGTTCCATTACTGATGGGATGGCGTGGGGATGCAATTTGCTTCACAGGATATTGGAGCCAATATTTTCTCAATTTTTAATTTATGCCAATCTGTATGATCTTTTTAGTGGAATTATACTTTCTTTTAAATTGGCATAGACTTCTCGAGTGTCGTGGTTCACTCATAAAAAATAGATAATAATGATGTTTTTGGATGACTTAGATGTGGAATAACGAGTTTTGTTATAGAGGTTAGGGTTCATAGATAATAAGCCTCGGGTAGGAGGCTAATGTTTATCAAATAAAGACAAGAAATACATTAACCTCTTAAAAAAAAGTCGAATCAAGACAAGAAATACATTTAACTCCAGATGCACTTCTTTTTTCTACTTATGTTTTTCTTTTTCGCTCTCCAATCTTCATGTTTATCCATAACCTATTTTTTCTCAAAGAGACAACCAATGAGTTCTTCGCAAGAAAGTTTAATTCCCAATATGTTAATAGGAATTGTCAAAATACTTACAAAACTGATTAGACTTATAGTTGAAAGATAGTTATAATACTGGTAAACAAAGATATATAAACATAATCAAAGTTATCTCTTATATATCCGCTTGATTGTTGCGTACATCCATTATGTTCTCTTCAACGTTTCTTTCCCATTTTAAAAGGTTTCCATTGAAAATTTTCCATGACACAAAATGTGTATGAAATATTTCACGGATTATAAATCTAGCGCACACAACGTTTCTTTTTAAAAATCGCAGGGCTAAATCTAGCACATACAACTAACTTCAAAAACGCGATTTGTGTATGCTAGATTATATAATGGTTTATTAAGTAAGTTGTTGTTGTAATTGTTTGCATTTTTTAATTTTATGAAGTGCTTTGTAGTCTCAAGTTGTTGTTCTAATGTTTTAAGTATTAATTTTCAATACAAAATGTCACACCCTGACACATAGGGTGTAATAATTCCGCCGCGAATACACAATCTCTATGTATTCGCAAGACGTTATCCTATCATTTATAAGGTACAAGTTCAAGATTACCATGAATTACCACGTTAGAACTCAATGACTTAATGAGTGATCAAGATAAGTGTTTGACCATTAATATTACTACGAGTGCAATTGATATCCAGCATTCTAGCAAAAATCCGGCAGAATTTTCCCTATACCGGGGAGGTTTTTTTTGAATTTTCTGAGCACAAACGGACTTAATATGAGTGGGCAGAGCCCTACTCCATCAAGCCCAAGTCACAATAAGCGAGGGGTTCTTAACCAATCACACAAGACATGCACATATCACAAGCAAGAGACAAAAGTAACCCAAGAGAAAAAATACAAATCAATGCCTTACAACATGTCCAAATACAATTCATACATAGATACGTTATAAGAATGATACATCTTCAAATACATTCGCATGCGACTACATTCAAGCACTCAAGGGGAAAGAAGGAAGGCAACTCTCGCATTACCTTCAAAATGACTAGTGAGTGGTGATCGAAATGCCTGGACAAAAAAAAAACTTGAAAGAAGCACCGTATGAGTCAACAAAGACCTGCAAAATTACATGAAAAGAGGGGTCAAATTCTTGTACAATATGATAGAGGATGATTCAAGCTTTATAACAATATATGATATGCACAATTTGGATGAGAAAGGGAAGAGTTGTGCAAAATTTAAAATTGGCGGTTCATAAATGCTGCATAAATCGGATTAAAACCGATCCTGACTCAACGGTTCACCATAGACCCGCAAACCACTTGGTTTCACCGACTAGGCTCATCAGAGCCGTTTGATCAGAGATGGAGGAATGGATTTGAAGCACCAAGGGGACAAAATAGAGAAGTACAATTGGAATGACGTGGAGCATCAGATCCGGATCACACAGACGAAGTGGGGACCGGGCGTAGGACCGTTGTAGAGGATCCGAATGGATCGCTGATACTTCACCCTCATCCCCCCTCATCTCCTTCGACGAGGTCAAGACAGAACAAAAAAAAAAAAAAAAAAAAAAGAGAGAAGAGAGAAGAGAAAAATCGAGAAGAAGAAGAGAGTCAGAGACGGAGGTAGAGAGAAATGGCAGTCGTGAGCTGCACCCCGCCTCCTATCTTCACCTCTGTGGTCGATAAAACCAAAACCCTAGATCTCAATCGCGAGAGGAGGAGAGGAGGAGAGGAAATCGAGTGAGGCCGTGAGAAGAAGGCCAGAAGAGAGAGAGAAGCGAAGTCGGCTGCCCCTAGCTACTCTATCTAGCCTGAAGATTGGTGAAATCAGATGGACAGTTGAGATTGATCCGAAGTTCAAATGAAATCGACAAAAATGGCAGAAGAGAGGGGCCTGACAGCGGGTCCCACAAGTCAACCAAATAAAAAGAAGGGAGACTAGAGCCATCGAAACAGTAGGGCCGTTAGATTGATGATTACTGGGCTGAAAGGAAAGCAGCGATGGGCTGCCAAATGTTATTACCTGGCTCAATCTACCAATCCAGAGGCCGTGATGTGCTGAGATGGCGTTGTGCTGGTCAACAGGGGTCGAGGCAGCTGATGTCAGCGAATCCCAGAAGCTTCGATTGTTGTTAAATCGACTTGGTCAAAGTCAGTCAACGAGGAAGGGAGTGACAGCTAGCGATAGCTGTCGCTGAGCTCTACACAGAGGTACTCTTCACCATTCCTTATAAATAGAGGGGCATAGGCACTTAGAAAGGGGGTTCCAGAACTCGGGGAAATTCAATTGAGCTCGGGTAGGGATTAATAGTGCATGTGTTGCAATAGATTAGACATTAGAACAGTGAGAGAGAGAAGGTCGCCATTGTTGGCAGGAGGATAGAGCTTACTAGTGAAGAAGGCGATCAGAAGAAGGGAACCAGATCAGAGAGCGTGTAATAGAAAAATGAAAGGTAGAACCTTTTGTAATTTTATCAACTTTTTGGAATGAAATGTGATTGACATTGTTTGAATTTCTTATTTCTTGTTTTCTTGGCTGAGCTTGAATACAACTCATGCCTTTTCGTTAATCAGTCAAATTCTTGATTGATTCCCACCCCCTTCATGTCTCTTTTCTTGGTTTACTCTCGAATTGTCACTCCAAGTCGATGCAATTGGTGAGTGTAATGTTTCTTATCGAGCTAATTCTGGTTGACTACAACTAGTGAATCCTAAACAGAATTCAGAGTTGATTACAACTCCTTGAATCACATCTCATTTCACAAGATACTAAGCATAGCGTGTAGCATTTCTTTACTTGAATTCTTGCTCCAAGCTGACTACAACTTGTTGAGCTTCTTTCTGTTATAATCCTGATCTCTGATTGATTACAATCAGTGGATCCCTTTCTCTTGTGAACACAGCTCAGAGTTGACTACAACTCTTTGAGCCTTTCATGGAAGTGTAGATAGCAAGTTGACTACAACTTGTGTGTCTTCCTTCTTATCAAGAACCCACACTGAGCTAAATGCAGCCTACATGGGGTCATAATGTCCAAATTTTCTCTGAACAGATTAGTACACTGATGGTAATTTACATGTATATATGATGAGAAGCAGGTTTAATGGAGTAAGATATAGTGCATATGCTTTCTTGATTGATTTATTGCAAATATGAATGAGCTTGCCTACTCTGGAATGACATTGATTTTATATGCTGAAATGTGCATATTATTAATTATAGAGAAATGCTTAGTGAAGGTTTATTGCTTCCTCTTTTAATTCCTGCACCTTGTTGACTATAACATAGAGTGCCATTTCATGAGGGTCCAGATACTGAGCTGACTACAGCTTGAATGTCTCTTCCCTTGCCAGCATTCATATTGAGCTGAATAGAGCTTACTGGAGGTCTTTATGCCTAGATTTCCTCTCCATAGACCAGCAGGATACTTTACTAAATTGTTATAATACATGTCTTTGTTACATTATAGACGACAAGAAATGTATACATTGCTCGCTAGATCACTAAAATTCATTATAAGGTTTGTGGTTCCTGTTTGTATCTGAAGACCAGCCCCTTTGTTGTTGAATATAAGATGTATAAGAAATGACTGATGAGGGACCTTTATGTAAATGTGTCATGTTACTTATCTCTGTGCCCCAGTATATCCTATGATAGCAAGTATCTTGATGTTTGTCCAGTAAGTAGGATCTGAAGAATCCCCTTGTGAAAATATCACATTTTGGGACTAGTACCCTGAAGCTAGGAAATAAAGGCATGAGATGGGGACAAGACAAGGCCTATGGATTGGGTTGGCTTATTGTTAACATTCATTTGACTTGTTATAAGTCGTTTATAAATTCTTTCTAAAAGAAAAGTGAGGTTTAGCCAATATTTGAAAAGCTACGAAATTTGGGGTTATACATGTAAAAAGAAATCTTATTGGATCGGGTACAAGTACAGAATTGATGTTTCTTTCCTAAATTTTTCTTCTCAATATTAACTTTGCTCTCTTGTTGGTACAGGTACATTGCCAAGGAAGATGAAAGGTTTACATTATTTCTCATAAGGGTTATTTGTTGTAATAATTGTTTGAATATATCTTGTAATAATTAGCAATGTAGAGACGCAAGTATGATTTATACGTGAATCTTGTTGAAGGTCATGAGTAACGCTGGTTATAAACTTTCATTTTAACATCAAATATTTATGTTATGTACTTCACCATGTTAGGATAAGGTGCATATGCCCATTCAGGTAAAGACAAGGAGAAATGGACTTGGCAATTGAGCTAGTAATACTTGTGCGCTAATCTGTGAATAGATATTGGTAGTGACATGAGTCTCGTTCCATATAATATGTCTCATGAGGAATAAAAGGTAGTCGACCATATATGGTAATTAATCGATGTTTGCTTAGTGAATAGAATTATTTGATAACATGAATCTCGTCAGGCTTCTTTAGTAAACTCCTATTTACCGGTCTTAGGACCAGTAGAGTGGTATACGCTAAGAATAAATTAGATAGGCAACGCTAAGTGAAGCCCATGTGCGCTAAGGAGATATGGCCCGCTGCCAGCCTATTATTGAAGAACACGGGCCCATATGAAGAAAATTCGGAAGTTATCCTCTTTACTGCTGTCAAGTCAGATGCCAAGTCAAATCCATACGGCGATCAACGTGGCTGCCACCTCAGCTGACGTGGAACAATCCAGATGACGCCAGATGAGCTCTATTCCTTAGAAAATTTTACTTTATTTCATAGAACGCCCCCCGCAAAATGCAAACTAAATGTTGGACATTAATAGAACATTAGAAGTATAAATAAAACAAAGGTATTTGTATGTTAGGATAAGAATTAGCGATCGTCTCATTTGAAGTAGTTTCGTTATAACTTCTAATTTCAAAAGCCCCATACAAAGCATATAAATAATAAACATAGAAAATTCCTTTTATAATAAATATTTTTGAAGCAAAATTCCTTTGGAACAAAAGCTAAGTAAATTTAAAATGAAACAATTTTAGAAATAAGAATTACTTTCCATAATCAAACATTTTCAAATAAGTATCTTCGAAAACGCGGTAGCATCATTATAGGGTAAGGCCTATAGTGTAAATTCTAGAAATCATAAATAATAATAAGAAAGGACTTGTAATAAAATTCAAATACCAATTTTTCCTTCTTTTGAAGTAATTTCTTTATAAAAAATTAGTTTCATGAAATTCTATAAGAAAACTGAATATCTCTTCAAATGAAATTTTCAAAAGAAAATATAAGTAATTTTAAATAAGAAGAACTCGAATATATACCTTCAAACTAAATACTCTTCAAAATAAATACTTTCCAAATATAGAAAAAGACTTTAAAAATCAAATAGAAATGAAATAGAAATAGGAGAAGAAGTAAGAAAGGAAAAATAGAAATCACAAATTCCCCAAATAAAGTAACTTTGAAAAATATAAAAGTCAAAACACGAAACTCGAATTCAAACAGAAACCTCTTCATTTGAGGAAAAGTCTCTCGCCGGGGTTAAGATCAACCTTGGAAGGCTTAAAATTCATTCTCTAGTGGTCATTGATATTACCCTAGAAATATTCGAAAATATTAGATTCTCATCAAATGGCCTCCCTGCCTGAGAACTCTAAAAAATATTCCAACTTTCATAAGAAGGTCTCATAGTGCCCCGTGAATTGTGAAATTTTATCTCTCTAGATCGAGCCGTGTGCAATATGTCTAGATTTGAGAAAAACAATTCTTATAAGAAGGCCTTCCGTTGCCCCAGGAATTGAAAAATATCTCATGCTCCTATAAGAAGGCCTCCCGTTGCCCCAGGAACCGACTCTCACATGAAGACCTCCCGTTGCCCCGAGAGTCGAGAGACTAACCATCCTTGGATTGAGCTGTGTGCGATATATCCAAGCTTGAGGATATTGTTCCCATACGAAGGTCATCCGTTGCCCTGGGAACCAACTTTCATAAGAAGGTCATCCGTTGTCCCGAAAGTTGTAATGTTTTGATCGTCTTGTGTTCCTATACGAAGGCCTCCCGTTGTGCAGGAACCAACTCTCACAAGGACCTAACCCAATGGCAGGCATAAGAGACATATTCTCTCACCCAAGACAAGCATAAGAGACATATCTCTAACCCTGAGCAGACATAAGAGACGTATTTCTCTAACCTTGGGCAGGCATAAGGAAATTCCATATCCGCATAGTGCTACCGAACTGGTCGAAGCTGGTGACCGACTAACTCCGGAGAGTGGCCTTGACTTTCATATCATGTCATCATTCATTATGTATTTTATTTAGTTATTCAATAATTAGTTTTGACTTTCCAGTTATTAATAAGTTATGATGAAATTCTGTTTGTTTGAGTTGTATGAATCATAAATTTATATTTCTAGATATCCTGAGGTTATTCGTAAAGTTTATTTAAGAATAAAGTGTTCATTTGTTTATTATTCATTTATTTCTATAGCATTATTTTATTTGATTGTTTATTCATTTGTTATTGTTATATTTCAAATTCTCGAAAATCTAAATCAGAAAAATCAAAATTGAAGACAGAAAATCAATAGGAAATAAGAAATTAAAATCATAAAATTAGTTAATTTGTTTTGCGTTGGGATCATAAAGTCGATGAATTTGTCATAATATCTTTTCTTGATTCACTCAAACTGTTTTCATCATCTCCCGAAATCCGATGAACTAAAGGAATTCTCAACAATTAAATATCTTTTCCTTTAACTATATATTTATTCTTAAGCCCACATTTATTATTTACTTAAACATGGATTTTTGTTTGTTGATTATTAAAGTCCAGCCCACAATTAATTTATTAGGCCAGAAAGAATAGCCCACCAAAACCTGCACTGGGCCTAAAAGAAAATTTTATTTTTATTTAACCAGAGCCCAAAATCGCGAGAGTCCATAAAGGCCGACCTCTACAAGTGATTGAGCCAGGTCAACCTTACCTGTTGGACCTGAGCCAGTCGGAATGGGTCGACACGATCCGCCAGCTCAGGAAAAAAGATCCGACCCACTAGCTTCAGGAATTTTACCTAGAGGCCCCTGAGACTTATTTTCTTGAACAAGCCCCAAAATTTATAAACAGGCCCTTATTTATTTACAAATAGGTCCCTAATTTCTAAAATCCTCACAAAACAGCCCCTGCAACGCACCAGTATCGTACTATATTGGTACTAGAGGTAGTTTGGTCTCGATTGAGGCTGGTACAAGGCCTGTACCAATGTCACAAACACACAGAGAGGTGATATCTGTGGATTAACAAAAGCACAACACTACATATCCTCCACTCATTTAATTTAACCAAGTCACCGCTTCAGTTTACCATAATTAACCAACTCAGTTGCAAAATCAACTAATTTTCTTGACAAACATCATCTATATTCTATTTCAATCCCATACTTAACTGCTGTTAACCTCTCCGAACAAACCTGCACTGGTTCAACCTTTCCACCACCTAAGCTTAGCTTGATCCGAAAGGATAAACGAGAGAGGAAAGAACCAACTTAGGTGGCTGATCCCTATTGGTTCGCCACTACTGACCTGTCGGCCCAGATTTGTTTAAAGCACCGTTATTTTTCGGAGAAGAAGAAGAGAAGGGAGGAAGAAAAGCTCGAAGGGGTCCGGAGAGTTGAAGACGACAACGAGGAGAGAGGGATTTGTTTGGGAATTGCTTTCCTCACTCCTTTAGAGGACTTTGGAGATCAACTCCTCTTTAGACTAAAATGCCCCCTCACGTTCCTTTATTTTATTCTATTGCGCTCTATTACAACAAGGAGATTTGAGTCATTTTACAAGAAAAAGGAGTGGATCTCTAAAGAGGGGGCGTGTAGGAAATAATTCCCGATTTGTTTTATCAAAATTTTCTCCCCTGGATCCCATGTGATAGAAAATTTCTAGCCAAGAATGCTGCAACTAAGGTAGATTAATATTTATAATTATTTTCATTAGGAGTTTAATTGTTTTGATCATGAATGTTGATATAGACCAAGCTTTTATTTTGCTAAAATTATGTAGATTTATTATAAATATTACATAATGAAGAAATTTTTGTTTTGGATTCGATTTGTCTGTTCCATTGAATTTATTTTCTAAAGTTACCAATTATGAATATTTTACAATAATCGATATAAGTTGATGAATTCCAAATTTTTTCCTATTAATAACAGTTTAATTCTGATTAGATTTAATTTTTGATCATGTTATATAATTAATTTGATGTTTATGTAGCTAGATTTTTAGCAATTGCTTATTAATATTATTTATTTTTTATTAATATTTTTGTTAATTTATTTAGTATGATATTATTCAATAAATCACTCTAACTGAATGATCTGAAATTAACTTGGCATTTTCCAATATGTTACACAAAATCATTAAATAAATTTACAAAAGTACATAGAAAAAAAGTACATGGACGAAAATAACATATTTTATTAATATTAATCAAACATTACAATTGAGTATTAGTTTTAAATACAAAATCATTAAATAAATTTACAAAAATAAATATACAACAAAACACATGGACAAAAATAACATATTTCACTAATATTAATCAAACATTAAAATTGAAAACAAATTACAAAATTTATATCCATTCAATAGAATAATTAAACTTATATTCATTCAACTAATGAAAAATTACATTCATTAAAAGACAGATAGAAAAATGAAAAAATTGAAATTCATAACAAAAAATAAAATAATATAGCTGAATAATAATTAATGAAACAAACTAATCAAAGTTTTCCTTATTTATCTGTGTGGCTGTTGCTTGTTATCCATTATGTTCTCTTCGACGTTCTTCCTCCCATTTTAATAGATTTCTATTGAAGATTTTTCATGACAAAATATGTGTATGGAAAATTTTCGCGGATAAAAGATGAGGAGAATTTATATTTTTATTTTTTGAATTATTATACTGTTCATTTTTAGAATCTTTTTTCTATTAGTTTGTATAAAAAATGACAAGTTTTTCAAAAATTGAAAAAATAGTAATTAAATTCACAAAATGATTTATTTTTTATTTTTTATGAAATTTTAAAATGTAGATTACATTGGTTTAATAAAAATTTATCGATTTAAAGTAATCCGACCGATGAGCTCATGATACACAAAACACTCAATGCATTATGATGCATAATAATTTTCTCATTCTAAAAAATATTTCTTAGTTGGTTTTTTCTCAAAATGCATTTAGGTAAGACAATTGAAACTTATTGTAATTTCATATTTTACTTAATTATAATATGGTGCATGACAGTTGAGCAGCTACACGTACATTGTGTTGTTGTGATTAACCATCAAAGCAGCACAAAAAATGTCTTCTCGGTGCAACTTTCATGACATACAAATATAAAAAAGCTCCAATATACAATTAGCATCTCCATTGTACCACACATAATAGAAGTTTGTTATTTATTTTTTTAAAGTATCGATAAGGTTATATAAAACAACTCCAATGTAGAACTTACCACACATAATAGAACTTTATTGTTCATTTTAAGTATTTATTAAATTATCATACATTCTAACATCATTATACATGTTAATCTAACATATTGGTGAAAACTAAAGTAGATATATTTGTTCCAATTTCTTATAAGTATTTCAATTGCTACTAAGTCTAAACAATATCTCATACGCTATAAAAAAAAATGTTTATAAAAGAAAGTCTGCCTCTATATATACTATCTTTTTGTCAACTGCCTACCATGTCCATAAGAAACTAGATAAATTGAAAGCCATTTTTTTATGGCATATTGGAAACACAAGAAAGATCCACTAAAAAGGAATGGCGGTAAGCAAATTTCTCGGGTTACTTAGCAAAGACAGAGGTTTTGACATTAAATCTTTATTGATTTATAGTATAAAAATGAAATGACACTTACTGGCTTGCACAAAACAAAATCTAAATGCTCATCCCCCAAACAAGCATCCACTAAATGAGCAAAGGTTAAACAAAACTTCAAATGTTTTATGTTTTCATCTAGAAACTAAAACAAAAATTAAATAAGTAATTTTTTTAATATACCTAAAGTGACTGTTTTATGACTAACTCAAAATATGAGAAATGATCCTTCAGAAATTCTGCATTCCGGGAAATAAAAACTTACTATTAAATATTGGAAATACTTATTATTAAACAGTGTAAATACTGGCTATATAATAATTAAAAGAAATTAAAACAAAACTTACTGTTTTATAGCTACAGTCAAAAGTCGTAGAAGACTACCATCTACTTTTGGCTTATATTCTTCGACGAGCAAAAACAACACAACAGTGATGGTAGGGTCCACATCCCTTCCTTCATTACTTATGATATCCTCAAAGATGCCAAAAATACCTTCAATTGCAAACCTGTAGGCATTCAATCCAAATTGCTTTAAAAATATGTAATGTGATTCTGCACAACCTTAGAAAAAAAATTACACACTAAAAATTAACCTTGCAATATCTACAAATTGATGATCTTCATCTCACTAGTTTAGATAATTCTTGTATCCACTAAAATAATGATAAAAAATTTTTACATAAACAAAGACGATAATCTGAGATGACCAAAATTAAATAATTTCAAAATGTAACTTTTTATACCAAAATGTGGAAAAACAGACAATAGGCATGTGCCTTCTTGTATGATCTTCTTTTATCAAAACTACTTTGCATACAATCCTCAATGCCTCAACCGCATAATGAACTTTCTTCTTTGCAACTTGCTTTTCAAGACCATCAGTCTTCATTACCAATAAAGCAGCCGCCAAACACTGTTAATAATTAACTTTTTTTTTTTATAAATATCCACATGTTTCAATTTAATATATACATAAAATTATAATAAGACTAATTCTTTTTCTTTTCCCTTCTTGAATTGGTAAGAAAAAAGGAGAAGGGAAACAGAAAATTCCTATCTCCAACGTTTCCAAATCAGATTTTCTAAGTGTTCTAGGTCAACAAGAGTTGACTCATATTGTTCCATATCATAGCAGCTGTTGTCAAGAAAGTTAAACTCGTCATCATTTTTTTTTCAATTTAATAATTTACCTCTAGCGGCAATCTAAGCACGTCTTGTAGCCTATCAGCTTTCACTCCATTTGCCTCCTTGCACAGTAATGATGCAACCTAAAAGTTACAAAATTAAAGAATATTTATTTATTTATAAATAACAAGAATGAATAGTTTAGTGAATTTAAACCTACCAAATCGAAGAACTTAGTTATATCCTCTAATTCAATTCCCCCAAATCACTCGTGAGACAAAGCAATAACTTGCCGAGAACAGTACTTTGCTGAAATAAAAAAAATAACTTAAACGTTCTGATTCCCATCAAATTAAATAAAGATTAAAAATATGTAAATTTAAACCTACCAAATATTTATTCAACTAATGAAAAATTACATTCATTAAAAAGACAGATAGAAAAATGAAAAAAATTGAAATTCATAACAAAAAATAAAACAATATAACTGAATGATAAAATGGAAGGATATAATAAAAATTCAAATTCGCAAAAAAAAATGGAAGGACATAATAGAAATTCAAATTCAGAAAAAAAACGCAAACATCTCCCTACTGCAATACAACACAGACGGCCTCTTTTTAAAAGATGGATTATAGGGCTGGGCTGATTTTATGAGAACTCTGCGGAAATTTGAAACGTGGCAGCTTTGACCCCTATCAGCACTTTGACGGCCTGTATAGGGCTGGGCTGACAGCGGCAATGAGAAGGCCGTTATAGCGGTGCTCTTTTATAAAAGAAAATAAAAAATCAGTCCTGATATGGGACATCCCAATAATTTGACATCCTGACATCCCACAAATCCATGCGCGAACAGCCTGGCCCATATACGCTATGTATGCTGCAATCTGAGCGCCAATTCGCGCACATAGCATTACGCTGACGTCACCATAATGCTAAACGTTGAACGTTGACGTCATTTAAATGTTGGGAGTATTTAACCTGATGTAGGGGAGTATATAAATGCGTTTATAATTAATAAAATTCCACCATTTGACGTTATGAGATTAGAACATCAGGGAGTATATATTTTTTACACACAGAATCAAATTATCTGTACTAATGGAGTACTTATTTTTTGAACAATTATTAATTTATTATTCAAAAATGATTAAATGAGTATTCAAAAGGTGCTTAAATGTTTCACTTCTTCAAAGGGATTGTATACTTATTCAAAAGGGAGTATATAGTTCTTCGTCAAGGAGTATATACTTGTTTGTAAGGAGTTCAAATAAGCATTCAAGATGTAAATTTCAGCCAAGATTGTTAAAAAAATATTAAATATACTAACGGAGTGTATACTTCTTAATAAGGGAGCATAAATAGTTTTATAAGGGGTGCAATTAAGATTTCAAGATACAACTTTCATTCAAGCTTTTCCAAATACACCACCAACGTTTAAACCACAATAACAGTATACAATCCTAACAATAAAATGAAGTTCAAGTTACTATTCATTCAAACCAACTATAAAATCATTACAACCACATTTAGACATGCCAACAAACTTGAAAGTTGAAACAACAACTATCAATCTTCTCAATCAGGATCAAGGAGAATATAATCCTTCACATTCCAGAATTTAGGCTTCACTTCATTTATAGAGTCTAGTAACAAACTGTAAGCAACCACACGCTTATCATCACCTATATCAATCTGCAAAGAAAAAAATGTGCAATTTTTAAATTTATACTTAATCAATATATTTTACACCAATATTAGTGAATATATAATCTTTTATGTAAATTCTGTAATTATAGGGACAATAGATAATATACTCCCTTAATTAAAACGCATCATCTGATATATATTCCCTTGCATTGATTAATATACTCCCTACTTGATGAATATACTCCCTTACTTAGCATAGATTAATTAAAATGCATCATCTAATATATACTCTATTGTATTGATTTATATACTCCCTACGTTGATTAATATACTCTTTTAAGCAAAATAGGTAACCATGTTCCTTATTCACATAATTAGATATATACTCCCTTAATCAATACATATTCTTCTATATTATATACTCCCTCTACAATATATTTACTCCCTTATTGTAAATTACTTACGCTGCTACCTACACTAGTACAAATATGATCCAAATAAATTTCAGTCATCAGAATAGACATTTAAATGCTCCCTTCTATCTAAATAAGTAAGCATATTTAAAAATTAAATGATCCCTTGTCACATGTTAGTGTTAGGAACATCAACAAAATGAACAAACATAAATAAAAGATCAAAATTAATCTAAAAATGCCATATCAACTAAAAAATGCTATACACCTGCAAGATAAATAAAGAATAATTATAAAAAACGAAAATTATTCTTTAAAAAAAATACTAAACAAGACAAGAAAATTGTTGGAGTTATGTCCTAGAAGTCAATATTTAATGACTTATTTTCTTAGTTTATGTTAATGATGATATTTGATCATTTGTTCCTAGAGTTTATTATTGACAGATCATTCAGGTTGAGGATCTGAATTGTAGATCTCTGTGGATCATTCATTAGAATGACAATAATAAATCTAAATCGTCCATAATCTTGATAATTAACAAGGAACATTAATTATCATAAAAGATTAGTATGTAAGTTAAGTGATGATTAAGTTCTACAAATCATAGGTAAGGAGTTACCAACTTAATTGCATATGTGTATGTTATTGGAACATAGTACAGGACTTGACCCAATGAAATAAACATATGGATTGTGTTATGTGTCATTGTTTATTTCATATGTTGTTGATTCTAAGTTTGAGATGCTCAGCTTTTCCACATGAGGATAGGTTCAATAAATATCGTCTAACGTTGATTCCTGATAAAGGCTGCTATAAGGACTTTATTTATGTTCTCTTGAATTGTGCGGAGAAAAGTTGTTCATCAAGAAAACCGTATGTCCCTCATTAATATACTTAATGAGTGATGATATCTGTTTGGGCCCCTTGATGGAGTTTGGATTGTTTGGCCAACTTGTACAATCAACTCTAGATCAAGAAATGTATAATCTGCAAGAATGACACATTCCTATCTTGGATTATACAAGAATATCATGTGACATAAGAATCAGACAAAGAAATACTTTTATTTCTTATGCAGGATTGAGATATTGTAACGGTACACTATTTATACGAATTGGGAATCATAACGTGTTGCTAGATACCGCTTATGATTATTGGAATTAAATAAGCGATTTAATTCCATGGCCAACATAGTATAAATCCTCAAAGGGTCGCACAAATAGAACCTGAACCACACGTGTATTATTTATTTGTATTGGAGAATACAAAACATGATGGGTTGATTAATTAATTATATACCGTTATGAACCGTTATAATTAATTATATCAAGGAGATCATGTTAGAATAAATTAATGCATAAACCAACCTATTGTTAATTATCATCAATTTGATAATTAATAGTCTCAACTACATTTAATATAATTGTTAGAATTATATTGAATATATAGGCTTTAAATAGCTAAGTCTAATTAAGCCCAATTAACAAATAATTAAAAGGCCCATTAGTTAATAGAATTAATGAGCTAATGAGAGATGAATTTGCCATTTGGTAAATTGGGCTAAAAGCCCATATAGGTGGCGCCTAGGGCATGGTGGCATGCTTGTAATTTGTTTGAAGTTTGGAAGAGGAATGAGAGCTCTATAAATAGACCCCAAGGGGTGGCCTCTCATCCAACTTTCTCTCTCCTCTCTTCCCTCTTCTCCTAGCCGCCACCTATCTCCTCCTTTGGAGATTTTCGAAATCTCCATTAGAGGAGCTCTCATCCTTTGTTTGTTAGGGCCCATGTGTTGGGATTAGCCACATAATTAAGGTGTTAATTGTGATTAAGTGTTGGTTGCTCTAAAAGCTTGCTAACACAAGCTCTTGAGAGGTGGTGAAGCTTCTTGGTGGATTAGAGGAAGGAGAAGAAGGCGCGGAGTGCACCCCATCGATTCCCATGCCATGGATTCGAGCCTCATGAATGCGATTTCATGAGAGGTACAATTTCTCCTACCTTCTCTCTTAATTAGTGATGTGATTGCTTTAGCACTAGATCTATTGATTTGCTTGTTGTTAATGGTGATTAATTAGTTGTAATTAATCTAAAATTAAAATATGAGCATTTCCTAACAAAAATGACATAATAACTAATACCTATTCTTCTTTATTATATGCTCCCTTTTACAATATATTTACTCCCTTATTGTAAAGTACTTACACTGCTACCTACACTGGTACAATATGATACAAATAAATTTTAGCCATTAAAATAGACATTTAAATACTCCCTTCTATCTAAATAAGTGAGCATATTTTAAAAATTAAATACTCCCTTCTTATATGTTTAATCACTGCTTCAACCTCAATTCAAACCTCAATTCAAACTCAACTGTTAAAGCAAAACTGAGAACATATAACAACAATTAAACAAAATTGACATCAATTAAGACAAATACTATGAAGAAGATTGATGGCAATGACATTTGAATTAGCGATCTCTGATGTCACCACTCCGATGAAGACCAATAAAACAACAAAACTAAGTAAAATGATCAAATAAGACATACGACCATGGTGAGAAGCTCGATTGCTTCAGATCTGAAAAAGGGGGAGAGAGTACCTTAGCTTGATGATTCTCGACAGTAAGCTTGAAAGTGAAGCATAATCCCTCCCATCTTTAGCTATCTCCTTAGCTATATCTTCTCAAATCTTCATTGAAAAGACCTATCTTCGGCGCAAGGGAGAATGCGGAGCCTACTTCATCGTCGGTGCTCCGATGAAAACCTATCTTCGACGGCGAGGAAGAAGGCGGGGCCTACTTCGTCGTCGGTGCTCTGACGAAGATCTATCTTCGGTGCGAGGAAGGTCTGTCGCTGCCATGGCGATGTCAAGAGGAGAGAGAGATCAGATCTGGAAGAAGAGAGAAAAATGAGAGAGATTTGGTCTGAGCTAGAGAGATCTGAGTGAGAGATATTTAAACGAGAGATCACGTGCACCACACGTGAATACGGAGATGATATTGGGCTGGATGCTCCAGCCCGTAGGATGTCAAATGACATCACCATCGTAAGGATGGTAACTAGTATATTCCAATAAAAATTGTTCTATTTAAAATTTTTTAGTATAAAAATTCTTATATAAAAAAATTCGGTAGAACACAAGTTTACAACAAACTAATCTAATTCTGTGTCCACCGATATAATTTTAGTTTATTTTTTTACCCGAGCCTTCTTGGAATTCGTCATGAAAATCTCATGACAAAATTCGGATAGGATAAAGGGTGGGGCGAGATTACTTAAAAGTTAAAATATAGGTAAAAATTGATAGAGCCAGACTTATTTCTGTCTCTTCAAGAACTAGCTAAGTTGATCCGTGTCTTCTTCTCTTTCTTTTATGTAGTTTGGTAATAATGATCCTAATATGATCGTACTTCGTCGGGGAGACATATTTCTCTGGTTACTTTTTCGTTTATATAATAAAGGAAACCAACTAGTACAGCTTTTTTTTTTTTTTTTATTGGAAAAAGGGTAATACAGATGCACAAGTTTTTTATGGCAGCACAGTTTTGTTGCATTTAATTAGTTCTTATAAGATGGATTTGCTAATATTTCTCATAAAATCACAAGGTAAAGTCATGGTAACTGTAACCAGGAACTATTTAGTCTTGCAAATTAAATGTGAAATTCAAAACTCTTTAATTCTCATATTTTTAACACCACATTAATTTGCTTCTTGAATCATCTACTCTGCTAATGCTGCACGAACTATACCTGCAACTGAACCCTCTTCCTCCAGCTGATATCCATGTTTCCTTCTGGCTTTTAGGATAAAAATTAATATTTTGACTATAAGAAATTGAATCTGCTTGATTTAGGTTATACTATAAATTAACATGTCATCATTTTAGTAAAATCTCACAAAAACCTGTGCCTTCCATTGGTACATAGTGTTTATTTTTAGATTAGCAATAATGAGTAGTTTAAAACTCAACTAATCTATCTTGACGAGTTCAAAAAATTATGATGCGATCATAATTGCCGGAATTTATATCTGCAATGCATAATTTTCCTCCCAAAGACAGTATGATCGTTTAATTATTGTTTGAGTGCAGGCTGATGAAATTTTTAAGAGTAAAGAAGCAGTCAAGTAATAATGCAACAACTTCCGTGTAAAATAGAGAAATCTAATGTTGATTGGTCAGGTTACCCTTCGGACCTTCTCTTTCTCATTAGCCAAAGTCTTTCACAACTCTCTGATTTCATTTGATTCCGCTCAGTATGTAAGAATTGGCGCTTGTCTGCTCCTCGATCTGTTGCACCCCCTCAGCTACCGTGGCTTATCAAATTTTGGCACGACGGCACTCATGTTTCCTCTCTCTCCTCTGGCAAAGAATGCATCATTCAAGTTCCCAAAATGGTAAAAAAGATGAAGCTGATAGGATCGGGAAAATCCTATATACTTGCGTGTGACTGCGAAAATAATTCCTTGTCCCTTATGAACCTACTCACGGATGAAGAGCACCCTCTTCCTCCTCTACCGGAATATATACGCACCATAAAGCCGGTGCAGATGTCATGTAAGGATAACATCGCATTGGTTTGCTACCCAAAAGGATTGGTGGGAGTGGGAGTCTTCTTTTGTCGGATAGATGGTGAAAGGTGGTCAATTGTTGAATGCAAAAGAGAATCAATGACGGCTTCATGTGCATACTACAATGGCATGTACTTCGTCATTTGGGGAACGAAACACCCGACAAAAGTTATAAATGCAACCACAGGTCAAGTAGTCTCTGTTGTCAATCCACCCCTACCCCTAGGCCCGCGTTTTGTTAGTCACGAGTACATGGTCGAGTCCTTCGGAGATATCCTACGAGTTCAATTGTTTCTTGGCTCACGTCCTTCGATTCGTATTTATCTCCTAGATTATGGAGGCTGCAATTCTAGATGGATTCAACTAAGAAGCATTGGTGATCGAATTTTATTTTTGGCGAATCATTGGAACCTAAATTTGCGTTTGTATGGATTCACATTGAGAAGCAGCAATGTAACTGGATCTAAAGGAAACTGTATCTACTTATATACATATGGAATGGATGGTGTTGGCCTATACCGGTATGATATAGAGGACAATAAAGCGGAGCTCTTGCCTATGTTTTCCTTACCTGGAATCACCGGCGACTGGTTCGTGCCTAGTCTGCACTAATCCTGCTCATGAGCTTAATATTCCGAATGGAAACTTGATCTTACAATCTACAGATGTTCGTGTTCATCTTTTTCTTTTTGTCCTTCTTTTGTCATTAATTTTATTTGGTTGAGAAATAGCCGCACGAATGGATCAAATATTGATCACATCTAATTGGTCAAATTATATCCATATATATATATATATATATATATATATATATATATATATATATATATATATATATATATATATATATTTGAATTCTATACACTTATTCAGAAATGCACAACAATTCAGTTTAGAATGTAATTATCACATAATTTCTTAAGCAAATGAACATCTTTAATTAATGTCATTGTCAGCAATATTATTTTGACTCAAATAAAAACAAATAATGTCAACCACACATACACGCTGTAAATAAATCGAGCTACTTAAACGAATATTTCTAAACAATATTTTAAGTAATGAAATATGGGAGTTTGGATCTGTCGGAAAAAATATAAATTTGCACACAAATAAAAAGCCTTCTAATTAAAGAAGATGCATTTAGGAGAATAAAACAAAAGGCTTATATTTCTTCTTTTACTGAGCTTTGAATTTAATCCGTCTTTTCAATTCCAATAACAAAACACAATCATTAGTAAGGCACAATATAAAACTGGCGATCATCTTTACGCATTTTTAGTTTTCGATCTGCGCTCTTCAGTGTAAGCGATACTTTGGACGCCTATAAAATTGACATCTCAATAAAAAATAATTTAATTAAAATATTTATTTCTTAATAAATGAAATTATTTAAAAAATAATAGATGAGAAAATTTTATATGTGTGATCTATTTCCAAAATGAAAAAAAATATATATTTTCTCAAGAAACTTTTCCAGATGTGTTGTGCTTTCTTTCCAAACATAATGCACAATTAATCTGGGACAAATTTCTTTTTATTAAAAGTGAAGAGTTTATAAACTTATATCTATCTCTAACATCCAACCATTGATTTACATGATCAATGATTAAGAATGCATAGAGTAAATAATTATTTACACTCTTCGCATAATTATTTTAGCTCTTGGATACATACTTTTAGAAATGAAAATAATTTATCGTCAATCTTTATCTTTATTTATAAATTTATAAATGATCAGAGTGCTTATGAACTCTTTGGTGTGAAAATAGGCAGCACTTAAACATAATTGATCTACACATACTATTTTTAATAATTCACAGATAAGTCAACATGTCAAATGTATTATTGAGACAACAAAATAACTCAACTGATTATGTTTTTCAATTATTATATGATCGAAAAAAAAATATAATTTTTTGAGATAATTTACACATTTTTTTTTTAAAAAAAAAAAGCAAAGAACTTATGTTAGTTTGTAAAATATTTCGTATTTTCGTTCGAAAATTAAAAAGGAATACAAAAATAAAGGTGATCACGAAATACATTTAATATTATATTCAAAAGATATGAAAAAGATAAAAAATAGCCCAGTGCCCAACTTGCACTATACAAGATATGAACAATTTACCTTTTTCGACAATTAGTAATTGTCAGGGAATCGTACGAATTAGCTAGGGATGGACGGCCCGCAAACCCATATGCCTGCATGTTTCTGTTTGGACCAGAAGCTTAGCATGCCTGGCCCGACCTGATCCGATCTGTAGCAGGTCAGGTGAGGCCAGGTGTTTAAGGGGCCTGTAGGCACCTGTTGGATAAAACTATCTATACTGATTGGGCTTTTTCAAGAAAATATTTTTACTTAGGCTCGGTGAAAAAAAAAAAAAAATCGTCCGTCTCTCCTCTCTCATTTAACCTAGCCTTCTCTCAAAATCTTCTTTGTACCGATTGCTGATATACCGACATTTATGTCTGCAATACATACTTTTCCTCCCAGTAACTAAGCAATCAAGTAATCATGACACAACTTCCATGTAAAATAGATGAATCCAATGTTGATTGGTCAGGTTCTCCTTCGGACCTTCTCTTTCTCATTAGCCAAAGGCTTCCACAACTCTCTGATTTCATTCGATTCCGCTCAGTATTTAAGAATTGGCGCTTGTCTGCTCCTCTCTCTGTTGCACCCCCTCAGCTACCCTGGCTTTTCAAATCTTGCAATAATGTCATTCATGTTTCCTCTCCCTCCACCTACAAAGACTGCATCAGTTAATCTCCTCAAATGGTAAAAAAGATGAAATTGATAGGATCGGGGAATACCTATATACTTGCATGTGACTGCGAAAATAATTCCTTGTCCCTTATGAACCTAATCACGGATGAAGAACACCATCTTCCTCCTCTACCGAAATATATCTGCATCATAAATCCGGTGCAAATATCATCTAGGGATGACGTCACATTGGTTTGCTACTCGGAAGGATTTGCGGGAGCCTTCTTTTGTCGGATAGATGGTGAAAGGTGGTCAATTGTTAAATGCAAAAGAGAACCAATGGTGATTTCATGTACATACTACGAAGGCATGTACTTCGTCATTTGGGGATCGCCCTTCATTCTGGAAAGGGGAAAACCAACAACAATTATAAATGCAACCACAGGTGAGGTAGTAGCTATTATCAATCCACCCCCACCCGTGGTTTTCATTGATTCTGAGTACATGGTCGAGTCCTCTGGAGAAATCCTACGAGTTCAAGTACTGCTGCATAGATTAGGTCCTTCATTTCGTATTTATCTTCTAGATTATGGAGGCTGCAATTCTAGGTGGATTCAACTAAGAAGCATTGGTGGCCGAATTTTATTTTTGTCTCATCATTGTACCCCAAAATCATGTTTGTATGGATTCACTTTGAGAAGCTGCAATGTTAATGGATCTAAAGGAAATTGTATCTACTTAGTTACATTCGGAATGGATTGTTTTGGCATATTCCGGTACGATATAGAGGACAAGACTGTGGAGCTCTTGCCTATGGTTTCCTTAGTGACAATCCTCGGTAGCTGGTTCGTGCCTAGTCTACACTAATCCTGCTCATATGCTCAACATCCTTAATGGAAACTCAAGTTGTGTGACTACATGGCTACTGCTCTTTGGATGATCTGGGGTGAGAGAAGACAACACGATTTTTAGGCATTTTGCAAGAGGGAGTAGTGTCTTGGTCAACTGCATTGTGGTGGAGGCGTTGAGCTTCATAAACAGCTGCTGATTTAGTCTTATTTCGGTTGTTTTCTTTTGTTTACATCTTTTGTTTTCTTTTGATTGGTAGTCGTTGCCCATTTTTTGTTCACATATAATTGTCAAATTATATCCATACATATTTTGAATTCTAAACAGGAATACATACCAAGTTTTAAATAAAAAAGGGTGCGAGTTGGCAATTTAATGAACACAAATATAATTCAGGTGTTAGAATGTAATTATATAATTTCTTAATGAACACAATTTAATGAACACCTTTCATGCCATCGTCGGCAATATACTTTTGGCTCAAATCAAATCAAACAACGTCGACGATACATACACGCTGCAAATAAATCGAGCCACTTGAATGAATATTTCACACAGAAATAAAAAGCTTTCTAGTTAAAGAAGATATATATTTAGCAAAATAAAACAAAAATTTCATATATCTTCTTTTACTGAATTCTGAATGTAGTCCGTCCAATCAATGAATCAATTCCATTAACAAAACATCCAATCATTCGTTAGTTTTCAATCTGCGTTCTTCAGTGTAAGCCAGTCTCACAATCAACGGAGCTGCCTCGCCTCGTTCCCGATTCGGCCCGGCCCAATCCAACCCAATCCAACCCAGTCTCTCTCCCGCTATCCCGGCCTCCCAAAAACCGAACCATCTCTCTCGTCCATCGCCACCAGTCCACCACCAATGGCACAATCACCACCCGCCACAAAGTCACCAGACTCACCACCACGGCGCACCTCCTTCAATTTATCCATATGGATCTTCTCCATCGCCACATTTATCAAACTCCTCCTGATCCCTTCCTACCGAAGCACCGACTTCGAGGTGCACCGCCACTGGCTAGCCTTGACCTCCTCGCTCCCTCTGCGCCAATGGTACCTCGACACGTCCTCCATTTGGACCCTCGACTACCCGCCTCTCTTCGCCCACTTCTCCTACCTCCTCTCCCTCCCTGCCTCCCTTTTCGACCCCGCCATCACCTCTCTCTCCTCAACTGGGTCCCACACCCCACCCACCGTTCTCTACCTCCGCCTCACTGCCGCCTTTTCTGATCTCTCTCTTTTCTTTGCGTCCTATCGCATGATCTCCACCTCGCGGCGATCGCTGTTCACACTTGCTCTCATTCTCTGGTCGCCGTCTCTGCTTATAGTAGATCATGTGCATTTTCAGTATAATGGGTTCCTGCTTGGGATCTTTCTCCTGTCTCTTGGGTTTTTGGAAGAGGGCAGGGATCTCGCTGGAGGGTTTGTGTTTGCTGTTTTGCTTTGTTCTAAACATTTGTTTCTGGTTGCTGCACCGTTTTATTTTGTGTATCTGCTTAGGCATTATTGTAAAGGTGGATTCTTCAGAGGTTTTAGTCGGCTTGTGATCATGGGGATGGCTGTTGCTGCGGTTTTTGCGGCGTCGTTTGGTCCCTTTATTTATTATGGGCAAGTAAGTTTTAGCTTTTGATCTGTACCCAATTTGTTGTTGAATTATAATTTATGGGTGATTACACAAAGGATCAGTAACTGCCCCAAATTATGGTTGCCCGATTATCTCTTGCTATGGTTAATTGCCTTGTTAAACTGAGCAATTATTTTAAAAATGTTGGTACTATTGTATTTAGCAACTTATGATAAAAATGTGAGTATACTGGCAATCTTTCATTATATATCAGCTTGCCCATTGGTGTGTTTTTAATTTATTGTTATCCTTTTCTTTTTATGTCCCAGTACTATATTACATCCATATTTTTTTACACTCAATATTGTTTGTCTTTCAGATTAAACAAGTTTTCAGCCGACTGTTCCCATTTGGAAGAGGCCTATGCCATGCATATTGGGCTCCAAATATATGGGTTTTCTATATACTTCTTGACAAGGCTTTGGCTTCTGCATTTACTAAGCTTGGTTTTAATGTTGAGACACCTATGGCTTCTTTTACTGGTGGTCTAGTTGGCGAGTCATCACCATTTTCCGTTCTTCCTCAGGTTCATTCTTTTTTAAAGCTACTTCTTTCAAAGTCAGAGTGATTATTAAATTTCTACTACAATTATGACTAAACACTAAGTCAATTACAATGTTTTAGAAGGTTGTTGGTGTGTAAATTAGCATTGTTATAGCAGATTCCCATTCTAAACTAGTCCGATGAGTGCCACCAGGGGTGCTCTTTTAGTCAAATTAGTAGTTTTTTCCTATAAATATTTTGGCTCTTTTCTTCTTTAGTTGATATACACTTTCCTATCAAATGTAAGCTGAGTCTATGTGGCCTGATTGCGCACTCGTACCAGTTTAGGCCAGTTAAACTAGTTGAATGATGTTTAACTGCGGTCAGTTTGATTTAATATAAAGGTCCCAAAAGACAGTTGTCTTTCATTACAAAATTGAGCTAACTAGGCCTTGGAAGGTAAAAATGGGTTGAACCCAGGTTTTTGGCAGTTCAGTTTAGGTTCAAATGTCCAAAAAGACTGTTAACCATAACAAATTGAGATAATTGGGCCGTGGAAGGTAAAATTGAGTTGAACGCAGGTACATTTGCAGTTAAATTTAGGTTCAGTTGCCTAATATTTTTTGTTCATTCAAATGAGATGAAAATTAGATTGTATTGCATTTTAGTCTGCTTAACTGATCTGAATTTGAAGCTTGAAGTAGTTGCACCTTTGAATGTTCAATTTCTTTAAAACTAAATTGTTCAGATCATCTGACAATTTTACAATTAAATTTTGATTTTACAGGTCACACCTATAGTAACATTTATATTGGTCCTACTCTCTATGTTGCCTTGTCTTGTTAAGGCATTTAAGAACCCGCAACCAAGGCATGTGGTACGATGGGTGGCCTACATGTGCACGTGTGGTTTCATGTTCGGGTGGCATGTGCATGAGAAAGCTTCATTGCATTTCACCATACCTCTGGCTGCTGTTGCAATGAATAGCTTGGACGATGCCAAACATTTCTTTATACTATCCATTGGTATGATATTCAAAACCACCTCTTTATTCTAAGTATGAGGAGCACCTAACTTTGATAATACTAAATTACAGTCCTGCTCATGAGAGTGAACAGCACTCACAAGTCATCCTTGATTATAGTAGAAGCTTCTTGTTTTTTCCCCTAACTAGGCTAACTTTGGGAAGCAGTTCTTGTGATTTTTCTATAAACCTGACAAACTTAGATGACTAATATGGGCAGTGTGTCTATCCTAACATTTTTCAGTGAGATTCAATTGTATTAACAGTATGTCTTTTTATTAATTGCAAGACAACAATAGATAATTCTGTTATCCGTTGTTAACTAATATGTTGAGTTGCATATTGTTTCTTTTGCAGTCTCTTGTTACTCGTTGTTCCCATTACTGTATGAACCCCAAGAGTATTTAATCAGGCTGCTCCTCCTGCTCACTTATTCGTTCCTCATGTGGGTTGGTTTCTCTTCTCATTTTGCCCCTGCCAAGAAAAAAAGCCTAGTTGGATGGGTCAGTAGCATTTATCTTGTAGGACTGGCTTCTGTAGAATTATATGGGCAGTTTGTTCACCCCTATTTGTTTGAAAAGAAACTCCCATTCCTGCCCCTCATGCTGGTTTCCTTTTCTTGTGCCATTGGCATGCTGTACTCGTGGATTTGGCAACTTGTTTATATACTGAGACATACTTGATACTGTGTTCAAATGTGTATGCCTTGGTACACATTCTTTTTGTGCAGAAAATTTTGTATTTTAGCTGTTAAAATGTTGAATGAATTTCTTATTGTTTTAGTTGATATTGTTGGGTCTTAATTAAATATAGAGACGAAACCAATTTGTTCTGCAATGGGTGCTTGCTGTTGTGTACATTAATAACATTTTTAAATGGATCGACGAGCTACATACATTGGCCATCTTGGTAGGTAGAAGACTTTTGGCAGTAAACAGTGTAATTTGTAGTACGATTTTTCTTTTCTTTTATATTTTTTTAGTAGAAATTAATCAATCTTTACTGGGCCCAAGTGTAATATGCCTTTGAAATTCTCGTTTTGACATTAGTTTCCAATTTCCAGGCAATAACTGATTTGTCAGTAAATTTATATATAAATAAAATAGTTACAGTTATGATTTATTCTGTTTTAGCTTTTAAAGCAAAATTTTAAAGCATAGATGCCTTGCCTTGTGATGAAGGTATGTGAGTGCTAGTACTGTTTTGTGCACTTTTGTTATCTTTTCTTTGCTGTATTTCTCGCGGGATTCTGGTCCTGATTTCCTTGTCTTTTTAGGCAATTGGAAAAGGCCTATAATATGTTTTCGGCATCTAAAGTGCAAACAATCTCAGACTTTTACTCAGGTAATATGCTCGGAAATTGTCTATAAGACAAAATTGAAAGTAAAGTACTCCAGGAATTATGATTTTGACTTGTCATACATCCTTGTCAAAGGATAGTTTAAAGTGGTGCACTCTTCTATTTTATGACATTGAAGATGACCTCCGAGATGCTTCTCAAAATTAAAGTAAAATAAAATAAAATAAAGGCACTCTCACAGATATTTTTAACTCGTTCTGTTATCTTCGTAAGATCTTGTTTGCATAAGCGACGCTGTGCGTTAAATACTTTTATGCCCATTTGATGTTGTTAGTTGTTACCTTGATTTGTTTTGTTCCGAAAGAGCGTAAACTTAGGGTATCAGCACTATCACTAACGAACACAACGCATAGCTAATATAATGGTTACATTGATTTTTATTTGGTTCTTTTGTGTCAATTGGTCAACTCCTGGTAGCTAGACTTGGTCAAGTATATATTTGATCCAAATTGTCACTAATATATTGTGATTTTATAATCATTATGGTAACTTCAGGGAAGCTTGAATTGTAGCTGATTCTAAACCCCACAGATTCGTCATTTTTTATTTGGAAAGTACAAAATGCTCGACGCTCTTAGTCTATGTTTCCCATAGCTTGATTCATAAGAGACATAATTCGTTTGAAATTAATTGGAAACAGCTCTAGGCTGTCCTAATTATCTGAAATTTCTCTTAAGTTATTACAAGATAAAAGTGACTTAACCACAAATGCAGAATAATAATAATAAAAAAAAAAAAGACTAAGCCACAAATGTCATCCAAAAGGAACTATGCCAATCTAATTAAAATCAATTCAGCATTATGACAAAGTTAGATTAGAAGGGAATAAAAAGATTGGTTTCGTACTCTCTGGTTCATGCTTTTCTCTTTTTACTCTTTCTTCTGATCTAATTTGCATCACTTTCCTAATGTTATGATGGTTCTCTTTTCTTTTCTTTTATTTTTTCCCCCTTTCTCAGCTAGAATAATAAAGGAGTCAGAAGAAAAGTTATGATAAAATAAAGAGACATACACAGTGAAAGAAAAAGCTTACGAGAAAGAACTATCTTCAATCCTCAACTCAAATAATAAATGACAGTATCACATAGAAGAGCTACATTAAAGAAAGAAAGACTTGAGAACCATCCCTTTACCAGATCCAAGTTTCAGTGCTGGGTCCATAGGACCATAACCTATTTATTGACTGAATTTTGTAGAGCTTCATGAAAATTTCCTGATACCTGCCATGACTTGTGTGGACCCCTTAGATAAAAATTGTGTATCGAGAAAATAATGAGCTAATCATAATTGTATAACAAGTATAAAGTTTTCAAGCAGTTAAGATTCTGGCATGAAACCACAGAATATGGGTAGGTATTTTCTGATTTTTTTTTTTCAGGGTCTCTCATTTACGAAGGTAGCTCTCATTGAAATTATTACTTGCACATGTGGATATTGATGAACCGACAAATAAAATTAAATTGAATTAATTTATTCTCTAGTAGTGTAAAATAGTGACTAGTTTGAGATTATGCATTGTTGCTGGATTGGGTATGAAGATCATTTTAGCACCTCATGAATTGAGACAGAAGATTATTTAACCAAAAGTTACACTTTCAAAATTAAATGTAGTCTCATTTTTCATGGTTTTTTCTCAATTGAATCAGTCTCTGCTATTATCTAAAATCTTGTACGCAAACAGAATATTAATTGGCCTTTTCTTTATTAAAACAGTTATAGGGAATAAGCGCACTGGGAAATGGGATTATGGAAAGGAGAGATGAACTGAGAAGAAACTTCTGGTAAAAAAGAAAAGCATCGCAAAAAAAGAGGAGGTGGAAGCTTTTCTCTATATATCAGAGCCAGGTTTCGATCCTGGGACCTGTGGGTTATGGGCCCACCACGCTTCCGCTGCGCCACTCTGATTTGTTGATTAGTTTGTCTTGTTTTGCTAATTATTATTGGGCCAAGCGTCTCTACTCTCTCGATTCTCTGAATGGATGGATTTAAACCATGGTAAATTAAATGCTAAGACCACGTAATAAATAGCAGTACGCTACGCACAAAGGTTCCGCAAGTTACTCATGGAGAAATTGTTTGTTTATTGAGGGTTCACTGAATCACTGGTTATGAACTCCCGATTCATTAAGGATAGGCAGTTCTTTTTTTTTTTTTTTATGTCTCTTACAGTAGAACGTTTAATTGAGTCTAATGAATTGAATAGAACGTGCCAAGTGAAATTTATTTATTATCCATAACTGTCTAAGTAAAATTGATTAAAACTGTTATATATTGTGAAGTTCACTGAGGATTTATTTATTATTGTTTTTTGGAAAATAGTTCACTGAGGAATTTCACCAAGTAAATCTCGAAAAACCTTCAAAAGCATTTTAGATGACGAATATAACCCGGCCTCCTTCCCCTAATACAAACACCTTCCCTTCAGCATTCCCCTCCCTCTAACCGTTTGATTAATGGTGTTGTTATTTTCTACTTTTTAGAGCTAATATGTTTTATTTATATATTAGACATTTTAAAAAATACAACCGGCAAAAAAATTTGTAATTAGCTATAATAAAAACATGATAGATAGTTTTTATTAAATCCTTATTGTTCTTATTTGAAACAAGACAAGTAATAAATAAATATAATAAAGATGATAACAGAAAATTAACAAGAATTTCAAAAGTCAAGTCAATATATTTCGTCACTTAGCGTTAAACAGTTTGTTACTAGCATAAACATATATTTTCCACGTCTTCATCAGGAAAAAAATAAAATTCAAAATTATTGAAGGTTGATTCGGCGCTTATTGGGATAAAGTTCGCCATGTCATTTTGCAATCAAAACCAGACTTTCCTCATACTTCCAAAGTCCTAGTTGGGGAGGGGACCAGTTAAAAGCAGTCAACACAACATAGCATGCGTCCACATTTCTCCAAATAGAGCCATTTTTCATTGTTTTCTCAATTACAATTTTGTTAAAGTTACATGGAAACTGTTTTCCTATTTTGCTATTTATCATTGTTTTCTCAATTACATAGAGCCATTTTTCTACTAGCTACCCTTCGGATTATACATTGCATCAGTTTTCCTATTTTAAATACAGTAAATAATAATAATTTTACTCATAAAACATTTTTTGTGCAGACTTTGGTCTCGAAATTGCTGTCTTTTAATGGAATTAAATTAAACAGAAAGTAATAACTATACAGTAAATGTAGTTTAATAATATTAAATGAAACAATTATATTAATATTGCCTATATTGTGTTCTCAAAATGAATGCATTGAAAATATAATTGCATGAATAATTTTTTTGCAACTGATAAGCATGACCAAATCATAACATACAGCTTTTTCCAACCCGGTGTATTCTTTTTAGTATATATACTCTTTTGATGCAGGATATCCTTTGAGATAGTGGTGGTTATAATTAAGACTTTGAATATAAGAGTAAGTAGCCATGCTAATTCTCCTAAACAGATTAATCATGATACATCAGCACAAACAAAAAGGTATATTAGTTATTTACCCCTGAACAGCACCATGTAGCGTTGCTGGGTTAGGAGTTCATGATTTGTAAATGATGTCACTAAAATTAGGTCACTAAGCACCAGAACTAAACCTTGAAGTCACCAGTAGCATCACTAACAACCGAGATTGATTGTTGTATTAAACAAGCAAGTTATTCCCTCCCTATCTTTGTGGGCCGCACATATTTGCAAGTTAATTGCAAACTTGCAATTTAAGTATTTAACATTTCAGCGTTATAACGTAGAAATTGCATTTGACTTAAAATTTATCTGACATGGTTTATGGCTTATTTCTTATTTTGAGCTGCTTATATAGACTTCCATTGACATCAATAGAAAAATTATTTATTTATTAGAGGTGACATCTACCAAGAAAAATACAATATGTTCAATCCAAGATTCAAAGTATCATTTTCCCCATATTTGTCTATAGTGATGTTAATTTTTGTAAACGTCCAAGAAATCACATCATGTCTCCATCAAAAATCAGATAGTGACTAGCCAAAAACCATCAGGTTAGAATACGGGCAATAATTCAAATAAAACAATAATACAATTTTTTTTTTTTTTTTTTTTTGGCAATCAGAAGATCAGTTTGCTTATATTACTGCGGACTGCAGAGGGAAGTATTGTTTTGGGATCCTATGTGGTGTTCACAACAAGCAATTTATGTAGCCCGTCATTGTATATGAATGCTGAATGTTTCAGTTTCGGCATCTTTCAATTTAATTAAAAAAAAAAATCTATATCATTTAAGAGAAAAGAAGAATTGTCAAATTGGTGAAGCATGCTTTCCGTCCTCTGGTTCTCCTACACTTGCTACAGTGTGCAAAGTTTGCAAAGTTCAGACAAGCAATGATTTTGTATCAAGCTTTCATGTGAAAATACCTTGCTCAAATCATCATGGGACCTTTGGTTGAATCACTCGCATACACAATAAATTTAATGGAATGATGGAGCATCTTTTTGTTTTTTGAGTATATCTTCTTGGCTTGGTAAATGAGGGAGGAATCCTAGGACGGACCACAAAATTGTGCTTGGGACAATTTGTGGGCCATTGTGTGTTGTTATTATTATATAATATTGTTTAAATCCTTTTTTAAAATAAAGAAATGATTAATTTACTTGAGATTTTTTTTGTCTGATATTTATACTACGCGTTCTAATTTTTTATCATGATGTTCGGCAGATATATATCTAAATGGTCCACATCACATAGTCTCTTGCATTTTAGCTTTCTTAGCATGTAAGAACAAATGTTGTACAAAAGAAGACATTCTCAAAAACTCAAGACAAAGGAGATGTAACCTACATGATTCTGATTGTTATAGTTTGAGAATTGAGATGAAGAGCAAAATGAGAAATAAGATATATTTGAAATTAATATAGACGAACAGGTGCGGAGGCAGTAGGGGACAAAGGGGTTCTGCCCCCCCCCCCCCCCCCCCCCCCCCCCAAGATTTTGAAATTGTGTGAAGAGTTCTTCAATTATATGTTAAATTTTGTCAATACACAACATATTGCACCTCTAATAAAAGAGTTCAAATATAATTTAGTTAAGTTTATTATTTGTTTAAATTAATTTAATTATAATTTCTCTTTGAGAAATGCCAGTATCCAATATATTGGACACATGGTCCGTCCAATACAATTATTTTCACATTTTTGAATTTCAAATGACCGATTCGAACCGTTCAATATGTTCTTCATAATAAAAACTTATAAGAAACCAAATTTTATATATTTTTTTAAAAAAATTTACTTATTTTTTAGTATTTTAGAAAATTCATAATATAAAAATTCTGGGTCATCCAATAACAACAGTTTTTAAAAATATAAAAAATATATAAAAAAATTAGAAAAAAAAATGTAAAAATTAATTTTTTATAAGTTTTCAATATGGAGAACATATTGAACGGTTCGGGTCAGTAGTTTGAAATTTAAAATTGTGAAACCGATCGCATTGGACGAACTCCATCCGTCCAATATATTGGATTCTAGCATCTCTCAAATTTTATAGAAAATTTAGAAGAGAAAAATCACAAATTAAATATTGCTCAAATATGAAAGTTCTTTACTTATTAAGAAAAAATGTTTTTTATTGTATTTGATACAATTCATGTTCGGAAAAATTGCTACTATAAAATAATTAAATATTTTTTTTGTTGTCAATTTTTTTAGATTTTTAAACTTTCAAACTTTAGTCTGCCTAATCGAAATTTTGACCCCCCAACCCCCCCCCCCTCCTTCCCCACAAGCTGAAATCTTGGCTCCGTCCCTGTAGACGAAAAAAATGTAAAAATTGATTTTTTATAAGTTTTCAATATGGAGAACATATTGAACGGTTCGGGTCAGTAGTTTGAAATTTAAAATTGTGAAAAATAGTATTGGACGAACTCCATCCGTCCAATATATTGGATTCTAGCATCTCTCAACTTTTATAGAAAATTTAGAAGAGGAAAATCACAAATCAAATATTGCTCAAATATGAAAAATCTTTACTTATTAAGAAAAAAATGTTTTTTATTGTATTTGATACAATTCATGTTCGGAAAAATTGCTACTATAAAATAATGAAATATTATTTTTGTTGTCGATTTTTGTAGATTTTTAAACTTTCAAACTTTAGTCTGCTTAATCGAAATTTTGACCCAACCCCTCCCCCCACCCCAACAAGCTGAAATCTTGGCTCCGTCCCTACAGACGAATGCTTGAATACATGAGCATAACTGCATTGGGATGATCCGTCCAGCTGAAATTTATTGCTTCCTACTGCCCAAACAGAGAATTTTTTTATATAAATATTATTTTATTATTAGAGTTGTATTTCTGATTTATTCCAAAAAAAAATATAGTGAATAAAAATATCCCTACTATACTTATAAAAACATCCAAAAAAAATCATAGCAATTGTATCTAAGGGTGCAAACAATCCTTATATTAACTAGAGTGGCATATCGAGCTTTACTCGATGTAGATATCTATAATAAGAATATTTTTATTATGTTTCTATAGTTTAATTATGTTCATTTTTGGATATACGGTTAAGATATATTTATCTTTAGAAATATAGCTTAGTTATTGTAGGTGATTTGATTTGATTAAATTTAAAGAGTTTGATCAATTTAAAAAAAAAAATTATATGTGTGTAAATATAGTTAAGTTATCTGAAATAATATAATTAATATGGTTGATATTATGTTGATATTATTCATGAAATGTAATATGTTTATAAATGAGTAAATGACTTAAATTAAAAAATATATATCATAAAATATCTGATGTTTTTTTTTATTTTCAATTGAATGAATTTAATTTATATTTCATAAACCGAAATTAAGAATGGTGATGAAGAGATTAAGGTGGAGAGGGACTCTAAGGAAAATAAAAGAGATGGAGACATGATGAAAATGAAAATAGGAAGGGGTCACAAAAATCCGAAACAAAATACAGTGTTGCCAAATTATTATCTGATGTTGAATCGAGTCAGTTTTATGAGCAATAACACCCGACACACAATTAGTTACAAAGTATCACATTATAGAAATAAGAAAAAAATGCTATTGTACAACTATTTCATAATGTTTGGAGTGTCGGATGATATTTAACTAAAGAATCCTGACATCTACACATCTTTATTTATAATATTGATGATTACGGACCATTGATTTATGTAATTTAATCTAATTTGTGGTTCAAATATTGTTTTTAGATGAAACGTAATACTCTTTATTAGAAAAAAGTTCAAGTTGCAACTAAAATGAATCTTTATTTAGAATAGAAAGATTAAATCATTGATTTTACAATATCTATATTTATCGTCTAACATGTACAATTCTATATAAAACATAAATGATATCAATTATTTTGTTTTCTCATTTGCCCACGTAGTAGAGACATCTTTTGCTAGTATCTTTTAAAACAGATAGTTCAAAAAAAAATCCGTTGAATAAGTAATAAATTTTGAATGAATCGTACATTAGTTATCCTACCAAATTAAGAAAAAAGACAAAGAATCGGACAAAAAGAGAGTATGCATGATGTGATACAATAAGAATGCTCGACTTATTAACCCTGTTTATATAATATAGATTTGATCTAAACCAACATCTTTAACCAAGGTTTATCTTAAAGCTTATACGATTTCGACTAAAGTACGAAAATGACTTCAATTATTCTATTCCCAACTTTATAGTAGAAAAAAAGAGTATAAGAGGATATATTTGTGATTTTAAAGTTTGGAGGTACATATCTAAAGGGTAGAAAATGCTAAAAGGAAAGAAAACTATAAAAGGCGGATATTATTTGTCAATCCAAGCCACCTCCCCCACTATCAATATTATCATATCATGAAAATGAGAGACAAAAAGGCTGCCTCCAACCGGATGCTAATTATGGGGTTTCAATTTGGGACATACCATAGGGTACAAGCCAAGCAAGGCACATTGTTTATCTTGTCTTGCTAATTAAGCGGCGTTATTATCTCATTTGTCATATTTTCTGATCTTTTGATCTTCTACGAGTCTACATCATTCCTCATGCAACAATTCGTGTGGCTGTTATTTTTGTATGATATTTTTTGCCACATAAACAATGTATTATTCTTGTAAATTTATTATAAAAATAATACAGATAATGGCATGATAATTTTTTTTTTTCTTACAGAATGACCTCTCTCTCAAAAGTTGTCGAACGTTCTGCAAATGTAACAATAATTTCAATGTACATTAAGTTCCATTTTTATAGAAATCATTTTTGAGGTCACAAAATGCTAGAATCAAACATATAAGACGTTAAACACGATTCAAACATCGACTGTTAAAATTTTAAACGGCCGATCCAAACCGCTCAATATGATCTCTATATTGAAATATCCTTTTAAATCATATTTCATATTTTTTTTAAAATTTTCTAACTATTTTTTTTCGAATTTTCAAAATTGGAGGGTTCATAACTTTTTAAATTGAACATATTCTAAAATTCCAAAAAAAAAATACTAAAAAGATGTAAAATTTGGTCTCCACAAAGATTTTATTATGGAGAACAATTTGAGTGGTTCAGATCGGCTATTGTAATCTCAAAAATTAAAATTTTATCATATTAGATGAGTGTATGTGTCCTATATATATGTTGGGCACTAGCCACTCTCCACAAAACATTGCAGAACTTACAAAATGTTTCTAGAGCACCCGGCCTTTAATCCTCACTGGTCAAGTTCTGAGTTACCATGTCACAATATTAAAAAAAAAAAAATGTTAGTCATCGAACGAAAAAGTCCCTATATATAAACTCTTTTTACCTGTCGTTTCGGAATCATTCGTTGTTCCTCTATAGTGTATATATTATCATCCTTTCTTAGTAATATTCGAGAACTTTAAAGAGAAAACGTTGGCAAAAAAAAAAAAAAAAAAAAGAGAGAGAGAGAGAGAGAGAGGATTTATAGAAAAAAATTTATTATTAAAGTTATGTGCAGTAAGTCCCTATTACAGTTTGTCAATTGTCAGACAAGTTGCATAGCTTTGAAATCAACAATTTATTTACTCTTTTAAACTCATGTCCAAGTGACCGCAATTAGTTCAGATTCAAAGTTTAAACTCATGTCCAAGTGACCGCCGCAATTAGTTCAGATTCAAAGTCTACATGGCCATAATAAATGAAATCACCTGTCATCAACAAGTGGCTATGATATGGTGTCAAGCCACATCCTCACTTTGTCGCAATGTATATTAAAAACAAGGATAAATTAGGGGACAAATTACAGTAGTAAATAGCAGCTACATTACCGATAACGACCATTGGATCAGAAGCTGCAGCAAACGCAACTGTACCAGATCCCAGAGGTCCGAAACTGTAGGAACTGGAGGCTTACAGTTTATTTAACTGTAGTAGTTGAATACCTTTGCTTTGTTTTCTGATCCGGATACGGTTCTACTTCTACCTTAACTTGAGCAGATAGTGCACTAAGTGCAGACAAAAAAAAAAAGTTAAAAACTGTTTCTCGCTATGGACAGAATAGAAACAAAATCCTAGAGCTAACAAAATTCTAGAGCCAGTCGCTTCCCCACCTAGATTTGATAAATTAATAAACTTCTTGAGGATACTATGTACATAAATCAGAATTTATTTGAACAGGTTAGAAATAGTAAAGGAAATTGTTAGGGATAAGAATTTGGATGTTTTATAAAAAAAAGTTTTGAAAGTATTAAGATTAAGTTAGGATGCCATGGGAGTTAATACTTCTGTACAGAACTGGAGAAACAATAATTTAGAATTTAGTTGAGTTTTGTTAGAAATGGATAGAAAGGCAAGTACTAATATAATAGGCGACAGATTGACCGGACTCTTATTTTTAAGTTGTTGTTCTGGTTTGGTGGTGTGGTTTGTCTAACCATTTGGCATTCTCTCACCACCTTTTTATTTCCCTGTATCGTGCAAAACTGATTCAGGTAATTTACTGATTATTTTTTTCCAAGTTAACACCCATACCAAATTAACTTAAAAAAATTGGAATGTATGTTATATAATCTCAAAAAAAAAAAAAAAAAAAAGCGAATGAAGAGATAATATGGAACTAGAAATTTTTTATAGTATGGGCCAAATTATTGTGTAATGGCACTAAGTGAAAAATGAAAACATTATTATGTTATTGTTTCCCAACTACTGTACCCGTGCATTCATTCATTTTATAAAGATAATTATTGTGAACTTAAATTGACATTAAAAAAGATTGAATAATATTATAAAATCAGCTCAACAGCAGCAGTCAAATTAACTAGACTTGTTATATACTTGTACAATATAATTTGTTAGAAATTTAGAATTCAAATATCTTGAGCATAAACTATATGATATAAGTAAATCAGGGGGGATCATTGAAAACTGAAATCAGAACAGATATTTCTCTAATTTAATTAATACTTCGATTCTTTGTGTACTATTAGACTATTAAATAAGTAAACGAGATCACGAGGGGCTAGATGGAGCAGAATGGCAAAGAGGGACACATGTATAAAACGAATACATATTACTTTGACTTCTTGGAAACATGTTAAATTGCTTACCTCAAATTTATATATTTTCCTAATTTGTGTCATAATACAATGACCAGTTTGCATTAGATCAAGTATCAAGTAGCTTTTTAACGCATGTTAACTTTATTATTATTTTTTTAAAAAAAAAAGAAATGATCCAGAGAGACAACTCAATTTATTTGCGTTTTACAGAAACGCAAAGCTATAATTTGATAATTAACTTCGTGTTAATATGAGGGGGGCTAATATTAAAGTTTCAAGAATCTTTAGATATATAAGCGGCAGCTATCAAACCTTTTAATTTAATTTACTTAAAAATGTATTGTTTTTTTATTCCGAGTTTTAGACCATTACTTTTTTACAACAACTATTACTTGCACAAAACACAACCCAACCCACATGCAAGTCACTCTTATCAACAAGCACCAACGGCAGGAACTTGGAATCTCATTTTCTAATAATAAAGAATAGTGAGTACTTCATGTATCATAAACAAAAGATAACCACATTCTTGACAATCATAGTCAAATGATAATTTAATCTACAGTTCTGTTCAATTATATATTCAAATAAAAGTATGAAGATGCCGTTATAATGGGAGCATTTATCAACCCCACTCCATTGCCAATACGGCAATACCACCATCCCTCCCCGTTTGTCTCGCTTGTAGCATGTGTTTTGGGAATTTTAGTACAACCACAATGGAAGTGGTCCATCTGTTTTCTCGCTGTTGTGGTTGACTAAAAAATAAAAATAAAAATGTAAAATATTTAATTATTTATATACATGGACAAGAGAAACTACAGAAAAGCGGAGATGGAAGAATGAAAATTAAATCAAGGAAATTACATTTTTCTTTCTAATAGATGTATAAGTTAGACAATTATTTTAGGATGATATGATTCTGAAAATAATTAATTAGAAAATTATTACACGAAAGTACAGAGTACAGACACATGACATATCTTAATACTGTTACTTACTTCCATCGTTGTTACTTTCGTTCTCTCTAATTATTGTTGTTACCTGTTTATTTCATCATCATCTTTGCTATTATCTTGTACTGGATCATGATTATGCTAATTTCACTATTCTTATTTACTGCTACTGCTATGTTATAGAGCAATTCTATTTTTATGAACCCGATTAATTAAGCTAGATTTTGAACTTTCATTTTACAGAAAATAATGTTTATTAATTTTGCTAAGAAATGATTATACGACGGTCGGAGACCATAAATCAGCGAGCTAACTGATATGATCCAATATTTGAGTGATGCCGATGAACAATTAGGTGTAAAAAAAATAAAAATAAATGATATATTCGACTTATTCCACGTTCTTTTTGTTAAAATTTATTTTATTTACAATAATGGATTCAGCTCAATGTTTTATACTTAGATATGCTTTTAAAATCGTTTGTTCTGCCATTGACACTGTCTAAGATTTTAACGTCTCAAGTCATAAAAACAGTATGATATTTGAAGAAAGCTTCAATGCTATATATATTTTTCTTTTGGTGTCTTATGTTACTACAATCTCATTTTATTTAGATTTCCAATTTAAATGTCAAACATCGAATCCAAATTGTTGATTTTGCTTGTGCTCAGGTAAAATTGTATGATTTTTTAAAAATTTTATACAAATCCAAGATGTCAAAACTTTACTGCATCTATAATCAATCCAAAGTTATATAGATTTGTTCAATTTTTTTATCACTTGATAACGTATAAAATAAATTGAAAATTTTGTAAGTTTTACGCGGAAGTGTATATCCTAAAAATAAATTAAGTAAATCAATACTAAAATTCCGACAATTGAGTTTTGACTTTAAAAATATAACAAGAGTAAGGTCATGACTTTATTTGACGCTAATTATTAAGGTATTGAAATTTTTTTCATATAATATGTCATAAAATTGTGAGTGATATGCACTCAAGCCATTCTGAACATTAATTAATGTGCAGACCGCTTACAATTCAAAATTTAAATCTCAAATGAAAAATCAAAATTTAGAACTCAAAATGACAAATATGAATAGTTGTTGCCTTTTCATACTTAACATAATGCATGTATGTCAAAAATCATAAATTTTATGCTTGTTATATAGAATCAGAAGTCAGAGAAATCAACAGTACAAAGTAATCAATAAAAGAATTTTTATAATTTGCCTCATTGATCTTGTATCAAACCAAATTTACTTTTTCTTATAAACAAGAATATATTACTTTAAAATAAAAAAATTATGATCAGTACGCCCCATTTTTTTTTAATATTTTTTAACTTTTAAAAATTAATAAAAAAAAAGGTGAGGTAGTGATGAAGCACTACAATTACGGTAATCAAATACCTCCTACAAAAATTTTCTCTTTGATTGATATATAATTTTAAATACCAAATTCGTTCAATGAAAGTTGAAACTAAATAATACATAACCTAAGTTAAATTAACAATATCAAGAAAGCTGCTCAAACCTGGTCCTGGTCCAACATTTTTTCCAATAGAATCCACTACCAAATTTTTGTTGCATCTCACAAAGGAAACATAACCAACCTCTCCATATTTGAGGATAATGATATGGCGCATTGGCGCTTATGATACAACAAGCTGCTGTTGGATTAGGCTTCTCCTGTTTTCCTAACAAGTAACAAGCTGTTTATATGCCATCAAGTAAATGAATAAATTTCAAATTAATTTGAATAAAGCAACCGTACGTCGTCAGAGTCCTAACACTGTACGTTATTAGTTATGGTTTCTATTTTGAGTTCTCATGAGAGTTGGTTGCTTAAGACAATTTTTTTCATGAATATATATAATAGCAGATCCAAATTTAATATCTAAGCTGATATGCCTCCTAATTTTCCTCTTGCATAATATTTCAGATTTACCATTTAAAAACCGGCAGCGGAGGTAAATTATCCTTAATAAATGGGAATTTCAGGCGGCATAATGCTGCTTTGTCTGACAAAAATAGTAATTGTTCTAAACGATGGTAACTGCTCCAACAATTTAGACAATTGCTCCAATCGAGAAATATAATATCGTATTGCCTCAAATTTGTTCCCAGTTCTGTGCAAATGCAATTCAAGTATTGGATCTTTTATTTCAGTCAACAAAGAATCAGAAGATCATTTGTGGATTCTACTGTTTATAAAGAAAACAAAACGACATAGTTAAAATCATTTCTGAGAAAGGAAACTGGAGCCTCTGCTTTCAAAAGCATTTTTGGATTCTATTGTTTATAAGGCGAGTAAAGCCAATATTTAGATTACCTCTACAAACTTCCCTGACAAGAAGAAAAACCAACATTGTAAAATTAACGCAAAAGTAACAAACGGTCCTTCAAGTATAATATATTTGTCGAGTGACAAAAGTTTTATTGATTAAGCGACTTAAAAATTTTTACTTCAAAAAAATAATTAACCTCAAAATGGAAACAAAATTTAAAATTTTTGTAACTACAATTTTAGGATAATGTTATTGAATAATATAATGCGATATGGTTGGTATTTTTTCATTTTAAGGAATTGTTAAGTCAAATCAAAATTTGCCGCATGTACGCATTTAAAAACCATTAAGGATCATAACCCATGCAACTTGTTTTATTAAAACCCTACATTTTTTTTATTAAATGCACACTATGAGGTTAATATTCTTAATCTCCAAATTAATTTGATAAACAAAGCTTTGACCTGATGAATTCTAGAATTTTATTCCTGCCTGCCAATATCTGATTTCGATCGCTGAAAAAGTTTCAAATGTACCCCTGAAAAAAAATTAGCCTAATAAATGCCAGCTTTTTTTTTTTTTGAAACAGAAAGCCCGTAGGCAAACTTTAAGAGACATGTTTATCCTCTCTAGCGCAGTACCGTCTAGGATGCTCATCCTGACCGCATGATGTTTACAAGAGAGTTTTTTTTTTTTCCAGATTTTAGAAGAATGTACGATCTTAAAGCTGCTTGTGTAATCAAATTATCTGTGCTTTACCAATCAGCGTTGCACCGGATATAACCTTCTAACTAGGCATAGGCAGGCATCAAGGCATACAATAAATACCCTGCCATATATTATATTGTAGCAGTGTAGGGTCAAATATGCAAAAGATACAACAAAGAAGAAAAGACAAGAAACGTTAATGCAAGAGAAAGACCCAGACCCAGACCCAGGGGAGACCACCTATTGTTGACCGTATTTCTGCTACTACTTCTAGTCTACTACAATTCTACAAATGCACCCATCTTCCCTCCTTCTCAAGCTTCTATGCTTAGCTAGATAGACGCCTAGACCTACCATTCACCATAGCTAGATAGACGCCTAGACCTACCATTCACCAAAAAATAACAAAATCAAACAACCATTCCTCCGCCGATTCGCCTCAATTCCTCTCTTTCCCCCAAATCCCCATGCTTCCAACTTCAAAACCCAATTCCACACTCAACTCAAGACACCTAATTAACAATTTAACATCACACTATTTACCTTTTTATCTTCCACAGCCTTGAACTTATCCCACCTAACCCTTTATTTTAAATTCTAGGGGGCCATGCGTAAAATTCCCCAGTATAATTCGGAGATAGATCAGAGAGAGAAAGAGAGAGCGTTACTCTCTCCTTCGCTCTCTTCCTCTGAACTCTCCCTTCCCAGTTCCCACAAATCCCCATACTCTACTTACTATAACCAAAACAAACAAAAAACACCAAAACAAAACAAAACCTCAGAAACTCAACTAAAACCAAACCTAGTAAGTAGTAACCACAAACACCTCTCTCTCTCTCTCTCTCTCTCTCTCTCTCTCTCTCTCTCTCTCATGTCATCCCTGCCACCTCCAATATGGGCAGCGCCGCCACCGCCACCGCCGACCCAATTCCAAGCACTTCCGGAGCAACCACTGGCGGCGACCGTTCCACCTCCGTCCTCTCTCTCGCTCTCTCCGAGCCTCCTCATCATAGCCGGCATCATCTTCGCCGTCTTCATCGCCTCCGTCTCCATTCATCTCCTACTCCGCCTCCTCTCCAGACGACGCTCTCCTTCCCGTGTCGTCTCTTCCTACTCCTTCTCCTCCGTCACCACCGGAGACATCCAGTTCCCCACCACCCCACCAGAAGCCGACCCAACATCCGACAACAACACAAAACCAGAGGCATTGATCGAAGCATTGCCTCTCTTCACACTCGCTTCCTCTCTCGCTTCTCTACCCAGATCATCCCCTGATTGTGCCGTCTGTCTCTCTCCGTTTGATCCGACGGCTGAACTCCGTCTCCTACCGGCGTGTCGACACGCATTCCATGCAGAGTGCATCGACACGTGGTTAAGATCCACGCCTTCATGCCCTCTCTGTCGGGCATCAGTCAGGCTTCCGTTTCCTCCTCTCCCGTCCGCTTCTGGCGATAACCGGTCGGGCAGCTTTCGCGTTGAGATCGGAACCGTGAGTAGAAGAAGGAACAATGAAGACAATCCTCATGGCACTAGTGGGAGGTCGTACTCTCTTGGGTCGTTTGATTATCTTGTAGAAGATGACATTGAGGCAGTGGTGTCGAGGATTTCTCGAATGAAGGAAGAGAAAGAGGCGGAGGCGAATGTAGGAGTGCCACCACCTCCAGGAGAACACGTGGCGGAGATCGCCGGAGAAGGGAGGGGATGGTTGAGAGACTATGTGGATCGTCTTGCATCGTCAGCTTCGTCTTCGTTCAATTCTCTGAGGTTCTCTGGTAGGTGGAGTGCGAGGTGGAGTCATAGGCCGGAGAATGGAGTCTCCGGCGGAGACTCGCGGCGGTGGGATGTGGAGGCGGCGGCGTTACAAACTCCGGCGACGGGAGATGAGGCTACATTTCATGCAATATACAGATGGATAGTGGGGGTATAAAAGTAAATATATGTGAATTTGAGGGTATTTTTGTCAATTCGAGATTTGATTTGTTTAATCAGGTCCAGGTGGCGGTTCCGAAGGTTCCTTTTTGTTTTGGATAAAATGGATAAAATTCCAAGCAGAGATGATATTTGAACGATTGGATTAGTTTAGATAATGCCATCACCAACATTCATCCCTTTTTTTTTTAGATGCTTTGGATGGTTCGGTTCTCTCTTCTTTTCTCTTTACTTACCAAGTTAGGTAGGTAATAAAGTAAAGGGTAAATGTATTCCGAGGCAAATTACCACGTTAATATGATCATATGTTTTGATCTGGAATATTTTGAAGTATATACTTTTGCAATTGTAATATCCAATTACCACATTGATATAAAATCATACAATAAGGATATTTCCAGGCTTTTGTTAATCCTGAAATTGTACTCCTATATGCTACTTGTTTCTCATACTTTATTTCTATGTTTTTAGTGCCTTATTAAAGAAATCTCTGCTTCAGATTTAAATTAATTTAAGTATGATGCTACTTAGTTATTTGAGTTTTAGACATTAAAAATATCTTTCTGGAGCGTTTGTAATTATATTTTTGTTTGTCTTAATAGCACATCTGCCTTTAGGACGTTTACTAATTTGTACATTTTTCTTTGTACCGCTAGAGAACATTTGTATTTGAGAATTTCTATCCATATAGTTAAGGGGAATATATGTCCTTTGGGGTTTACTAATTAGTGCCTTTTTCTTAGTATTGATATTGATAGAGAACATTTATATGAAACAACATCACAATGTAGTTATGAGAATGTCTGAAAAGTGGTGATTTAATTTCCCTTTTGGCCCTTTCAATTTCAGCAAAGAATTAAGTATCCTAGAGCCAAAAACAATAAATGCTAAGGACATAAATAATGAACAATGCAAGACACGTCTCCAGTTAACGCTACGCAGAAACATGCTATCATAAATGCGACTTAAATATTTTAGGTTAGTTAGAAGCATAGATATAAATATGTAACAGGCAAAATAAGGCATAAATGTAAATAGAGGATCTTAGTAAAAAATGTAATGAGCAAGTTAGGATTGGAGTCAGTTGAGAATTTAATGGGGAACAGGGTTCAGATTTAGAGTGGGGGTTGTGGGACCTAGATGTCAGAAGCAGCAGCCTCTCGCCTTGCATCTTACCAGCCACCACCTCGCTCTTTCACTTTCACGTGGCCATTTTAACTCAGAGGCGCCACTATAGAATCCAGATCCTTTAATTTACCTTTTCATATTGATTTTGGTGTGGCTGGTTACTGACAACATGACAACACAGCAGATAAAGACAAAAATAAAGCTCCTTTTCTATCACATTATACCATTTGATATCCTGTAAATAGCATAGAAGATCAAGAATTTAGTGAACCTGGCTAGGATGCTGTAGCCAAAAACAGGGTTACATGAATATGCTCTTCATATCTCGACTTTAAATTGGTGCATTTCTTGTGCTGTTCGGTGGAGCAGATCACGGAAATTTATTTCTTTTGTTTTTTTGTTTTTATTTCTATGCTGTCCCTCATAAATTTTTTTGTTTCACTCAGCTTAGACAGTCAAGTGTTTCTATTTTTATGCGGAAAATTGGTTTCTACTGGTTTCATGCATTTGCTCTTTTAAATTTAAATTATTTAAGTGATCAAATACTCAGTACGGATTGCTGTTGTTTTCTTTGGAAAAATTATTTTGTTCTATTGGTGCGCCATTTCATCAAAACTTTCTTTCTATTTGTCTAGATATTAGCAGTATAATATGTGTTATATGTATTTTACTCTTCCCCTTTTAATACAATATTTGTGTCCTTTTTTTTTTCTTTTTCAACGTTCATTTTTTCCCCCTATTTACAGTGTCGTTCATTAAATGTATTTGCATCAGTTGGCGCTCATACTATCAATTCAAGGCTAAGAAATACAGAGTCAACTAAGATGTCGGCACTCGGCACTGCTGAGGGCTCCAAATCAACGTCTAATTTATTGTGTTCTGTACAAAGCGTTTACTGGTTATTAATATTGACTTTAATACCACTTCAGCTAATGTAACTCAACTTTTTTTCCCCCTCCTTTATGAGCGCTGTAGTACCCAGTTAATGCAACCTGATACGTGCTAGCTTGATAGATCGACTGACAGAAAATAAATTTTGACGGGGACACTTGTTGCACACCGACATCTAAATTAAATTGCAAACTTTCGGATCTTCTTATATTTTAAACTGGTATAAACATTATATTGGGCTATGTAAATTTATAGGCCATTGGCCATTGGACATTTGAATTTTACACAACAGATGTTTTGAAATTCGGATCCTTTGTTACATATTTCCTCTGGAACAATTTCTATTCAAAACTTTCAGGGAAGGGGATGGCATGTAAATTTTAGACAGCTTCAATTCTTAGTCATTGACGAATAGATCCTACAAAAAATCGACAACAGACCATATGAATGGAAAATTTTATTTCATACTTATTAATTTAACCCCTCATGATCAAATTTTTTACAGCCTCAAATAAAACATTCTGACGTTATTTAAATTAATAATGTTGTAATCTACGCTTGAAATTAATAATATGTCTGATATTACTACAGCTGAATTAAAAGGGTTTTGATATTGACATTTCATATGAAACCATCACTACCCTGTTTTGTTCTTTACCTTTCTCGTAAGTTCCTTTATTAGCTTTCTCCTAATTTATTGAGATATAAGATAATCGTGGTAGAATGAGGCAATTAAATGACTAGCAAAATTAGTCAAACAATGTTTTCCGAGGGAAGTCGCCTTATGCTGAAAATGCTGATATACCTGCTCACCTACCAGTCTGCCACAATAAAAAGCGTCAGAGCTAAAAAGCCAGTTAAAATTTAATATAAACAAAATCTAATCATATAATCTAAAACATCAGCTGTAATGGAAGAGAAAACGAACATAATTTAGGGACATGTTTTCACCTAAAAAGGTCTACTACACCTCTAATTAAGAAAGGTAATAACTAAACAGACCGAAATACTGACACAATATACACTTTTTTTTTTTTTGGCGAAGCTGCAAATATAAACTTACTCTTTAATAATTCTTTTTGATACAATTATTGACAAGTGGCTTGTTTCTAGAGTGGACTATTTAAATACATGATTTTAGCATAAAAGTGGAACTTGCAATCAGAAATAATAACAAATGTGAAGCTATAAATCACATATTTGCAAAATCATATGTCAGCTGCTTGTGCTTACCTGACGAGTCGGATGGACAAAGACTAGAAAAACCTATACACTCTTAGATTAACCCTATATAGTGGACATTTCTCTTGCCCAGAGTACGAAACCATTACTTGAAAGAACAAACTACTCAGTACAAATTTTGTGAACAAATAGCACATTTTAACTGTTACAGCAATGACTTGTAAGAAAATACCCAAAACTACAAATTTCATCTTCAGAGTCAGTGTTCCAACGATAAATGGTTTCACTGGCATTTAAATTACAATAATGCTTGTATGTACCCGAGTAGGAAACACTACTAGGAGGAACATGACTTGCTTTAGATGCAGATACATCATTAATGATAATTGGTGGCACTAAATGCTAATGTTATGGGCCTATAGGTCCGGTCGGTACACTTCAATCACCACAGTAACATATCGAACGTGAAGCAATTTTTTATTTTTTTACTGAGGACCAGCTTTAATGTATGTTTTAAGTTCGAGCAGCCATCAAACCCAGCATGCGGTTAATCACCAAGCGTAAGAACTAAAAACGGAAACTTAAAACCCAACAAGCATTCAAGCTTTTCTTGGCATCTAAAATGCATGGCCTAATATTGTGTTTAATTTTCTTTCAGTGGCAGATGAACCATCTTACCTCATCATCTCCCATTGCAAAAGCAAAGTAGTAGCACTTCTCAGGGAAAAAAAGCAAAAAGCCTACTAAAATGAACCAAACTACAAATCGACTCAACACAAAATTACTTATAAGCATATCAAGAAGCGTTCCCGTTGGAAGTTCCTTGGCAATTACACGAGCTACAACATAAATCTTTCTAATATATGCACCAATATACAAAAGAAAAAAGAAAATTACAAATAGAGAACGCAAAAATAATGAGAACTCCACTATGAAATATGAACTAATCTTACACCACTAAAGCCCCTTCCTATACACAGCCTATTCCATCAGGATCAATTTCAACTAAGAATAAAGGAAATAAAATTTAAATAAAAAAGCACAGACCATACGACTAGAAGGAACGTGCATCTATCACCTTTGTCAGAGAAGAATGTACAGAGACGGATATCAAACTCCAAGCACCTTTCAGAAATAAATCACATTGCCCAGAATTTGTCAGGGTCAGGGGTGAATAAAGACAAATCTTGGATCTCAACATTGGCTATATGCCAGTTGACAAGGCCTTCCTGCAATGCCTTTACCAGAAGTAGAATTAAGGGCAAAACCCACCACTCATTGTCGTCCCTACCACATAACACAAGATACCATTATGAAAGTACAAAAAAGAATACAATAGATCTAGTGAAATTATAAATATTAATTAAGAGGTGTTCTCAGAAATACTACCTTTTCAAGTTTGAATTATTGACCAGCGTGGCCAATTGCGAAGAAGAGAGACAATAGAACACGAGCCCACAAATGATTGCCACAAACTGTACAGATAAGATTTTATCATCTAAGGCAACTCATTTCAATACTAATTTGAAGAATTATAATATATTAGTTCTACTTAAACATAAAAATAATTACATGGAAAGGTCCCTTATCAACAGAGTACATGAGAGTAAAGAGGCACAAAACCCAACCAGACAGTCAAAATTCCAGTCTTGGAACCCTTGATTTATAAAAACATATTTGTACATTTAAGTACCGAGAGGAGGCTACCCAAGGACAATATTGTATGATTTCAGATTACCACACAGCTGGATTGTGCTACGAGTGAACTGCATGATATTACCAAAGGAGGTGTCTGCTCTTTACAAATATACACTCCAAATCAAAAGAAAAAAAAAAAAAGAAAAAAAAAAAAAAAAAGAAAGGAAAAGGCAACACTTACAATGTTGACAATGGAGGTAGCATTCCACAATGCATAGATACGGGAGAGAGAAGATCTCTTGGGCCCCCGGCTAAAGATTGCATTTAAGCCCGCGAGAAAAGGAGAGAGAATGGACAAGGGTGGCATGAGCAAAATAACAAGGAAAGCACCAACAGAAATCCAATAGAAATGAACAAGTGTCAGAAGGGTTATCACAAAATCACCCAGTAGCATTGTACACATCAGCAGTTGAACTGCTTCCTGTTGTAAAATATCAAAGAATAAAGATCAGAATATATGTAAAGGAATGAATATCAAGTATACCCCTAGTAAAATCTAAGATACCGTGTTCCTACTCATGGGATAAATCACCAACAAATCTCTTAGGTTCCAGATTCATAAAAGAAATGGCATCCATTCTTCATCAATTCCATATAGAGAAAACTAGAGAAAACTAGTAAGGAAAAGGATGGTTTTGAGGCAACTTCTGTAAAGATTCTGGAAGTATGTGCTAGGCTTTTAAACAGGTGGATGTAATATTTTGTATTGATACATGTTGCAATTATGTTAAGTATATACCAACAAGAACTTGGTTAAAAAATTCAATAAATCAATCCGCATCACAATTTTTTGTCCAAATTAAATTAGTAAAAGCAAAATATACATTAAATTTAAACAGAAAAAAAGTAAATCTGAGATAACTGACTGGTGGCCTAATTAAGGTTTCCTTTCAGAGTTAGTCAAGACACACTTAGGATACTTCTGAAAATAAAAAACAAAAGAAAATCACCCAGCTTGTACTTTTAAGATTACCTGAAAACCAATGGGCCTGGTATTTTGCAACAAAAGGGAGAGAGGAAAGAGATAGTCTCTTCTATAATCCAGAGAATCAAGTGTTCCTTCATTTATGATTCCTCCATTGACCCCTCCAGTTAGTCGCTTTCTTGAAAAGGTGTTGCTCATGGATAGTGGCTGACTTTGATTCAACCCAACTTGCCTAGACACATTTACCTTGAGTGGGGCACCCATGTTTCTCCTATCATGATTAATGATGAAAAACACAAATAATTAGTTATCTAACAGATAGACTTGGTACATACTGGCACCATTGCACGCCATTATGGAATCTAACAAAGGCCTCCCTTAAGATTGTTTCACTTCCCAACCAACATTGCCAGGATTGTAACTTAAATAAGCAACAAAACTATAATTACCTCCGAAATTTGGGTTTCCTCAATTGTGCAGTTAAACAATACGCAAGCCCATTCAACAATATGTAAGTGTGCATAAGCAAAAAGAAAACTAAAAGGCCCAACATTATGGCCGAATCAGCATATCACTGGTGGCAACTCACTACAGAATGCACAGTGACAGGCACACAAATAATATATCATATATGCAATTTCAATGTATAAGTCAGGAATAAAAAGAATTGTAAAGCACACAGTATTCATTAGAAAAAAAAAGAAAAGAAAAAGAAAGTACCTTGTGCGGTCGGATGATTCTGGCATTTCTGGTGAATGGAATGATGTAAAAAAGACTTCATTCACAGATACAACAATACCAAGCTGGTAGTAACCAGAAGCAGTTGCCTGAAACCAACCCAGGTCAACTCTGACACCGGACTTCTCAAGTTGTGGATTGCCATGAGTGCTTATCCATGATAGTACAGGAGCCAATGCAGTTCTGATTTTCCTTCGGTTCACAGTTCTTAGCTGAGCATTCAACCCTGCCACAAACCTGTTCCAAATTGCCGTCGATACATACTGTGGAAAAAAACAAGTTAGGCCAGATAAACTTGCAATGTGCATGCATCATCAGAGAGTAATAATTGCAATTTGCAAATGACAGACAAACTTGTTCAAAATGAAAATTAAGTATAAAGGGAAGCAAGCAAGGTCTATGCGGAAAGTGTGGAAGTATAAAGTGCACCAGTAAAGCCTTAATGCAAGTTTACAACTTCAATAAAACTATTCCTCAGTGCACTTCATGAGGCTTGAAAGGTTAAAACTTAAAACCCATTTTGAAAGGTTTACTCTTGTCTGGTTGACCGGTTGAGTTTCATTGCTAGCCAACCCCCAACTTATTTGGGACTAAATGTGGTGTTGTTGTTATTGTTGTTGCCTGTAAATAGAACATAGCAGCATAGCCGAACAATTCAAACCATACTATATACTAATTCAAAAAAGTAAAAATACTTTCAGTATAAAATTTGACTCTCATATTACCTGACCAACAAGATTTGACAAGAGGGTGTCACTGTGGAGGTTATAGGGAGACATGTAACTACCATCACCACCAAAAATTATGCACATGGGAAACCTCTTCTGTATGGAAGACACCACATCAAGCCGCTTCTCATCACCTCCAAGAAAGAAATCTATGTATGCCACCATCAGATCTGGTGTTGAGCCAACCTGCAATCTCTTAATTTTAGTGTCTATGGGCTACTAAGGTATTGTGGTAAGATATACTCTTCCAATAAAACCACTTTTGTTCTAGTCACTTAATGTGCTACAGAATTGAATGAATACCAGGATGGTTCAGTATATAATAACAACACAAATGCGAAAATTAAGTATTGATGGACAATAAGGAAACTTATAATGAAAAAAAAAGGAATGAAGAAATTTTTGGCACGTCAAGCACATTCCTGGTGGGGCAGAGCCAGAAGCCTATGTAGGGTGGGCAAAAATTCCAGGTTGTATAATCTCACAAATTCACAATTACCTTTTGAGTTATAAGCATAGTTTTATAATTTTTTTCCTCAAAACATAGTTTTGAAAAAAAAATTCTGAATAAGGGTTTTGGTGGGTTGGTGGGGCTCAGGGGTCCACCCCTGCCTCATATATCTCTGCCCATGTCATTTGAAATAATAATAGTTCCATGAGACCCCCTGTCCCCCCTCCCAAACCCCATATTAGAATTTGAGTAACGTAATCAAGACGAAAACAGTGGTATCGTAGTTCAAACCTAGTGTTTATGGAGAAGCAATTATTGTGGAAGTCCTTTGCAAATAACATGCACATTATACAAACCAAGCACGAGAATTTCAGCAGAAATGAGTACAATACCTTCATTCCTTTGTAAAGAGCTCTTGATCGGCATGACCGAAGACAAGAATGATCGTATTCCGATTTAACATACTCTTGCAACCTGTGAATTTTATTTCTTCTACACCATTGTTTCCATGACCACGCACAAGGATACGCAAGCACTGACAGTATGCTGTGCACTGACCCCTCCCACCACTCATATGCTGCCACCTGGTTAATCTCATCTATAAAACGATTGAATGCATCTTCATACCTAAAAAAAAAAAAAAAAAAAATCATACAGTGTAATATAAAATTGACTTTTTATAAGGCTGGAAGTCTATATAACATTTGACTTAACTAGTTTTTCTGTATAATTTGGTGTAATATATAGTTTCCTTAGGGATTTTTGGCAAACTATGCTAAATACATTTGCATTTACACTGCTATTTTGGCTTCAGTCAAAAGTAAGTTAACCTTAAGCAAAGGTTTAGTAGAGAAAAGATAACCACAATTGTCCTTAATCGTTTCATACCAAATAAACAAAATCAAATCTCTTGATAATTAGTCTGCCCAGAATTTAAGGGCAGTATTTTCTAATCACATTACTTCATTTGGTTTGGCCATGTGAAGATGAAAATTTCATTTAAATAAAGCAGAAATGGGTCGCAAAGTAAACCTTAAGCACAGGTTTAGAAGAGAAAAGATAACCACAATTGTCCTTAGTCATTTTATACTAAAAAAAAAAAAATCAAATCTCTTGATAATTAGTCTGTCTAGACTATAAGGGCAATATTTTTGAATCGCATGGCTTTATTTTGTTCAACTTGGCCATGTGAAGATAAAAATTTCATTTAAATTAGCACAAATGGGTTGCTAACAGGCTCTAATGTGTCCATCATATCAGTGTAACAACTATCTGTAATTTGCAAGACAGTGTCATAATTGCATATATAAGCAAAGTGGTGTCATTTGCAGCTCTGACAACACATTTACTGTTGTTTGCAGCTTCTTGCTCTGGTCGTGATTAACATTTTCTAGCATATATACCTGACATGCTAAACCATACTACTACAGCTAAATACTGGAAGGATTACAAATACTAAATGTATGTGTAAGATGCCTACACTATTCCAATTATAGCATCTGGCGGAGAGTAAGGAAGATGCCAAGGTTCCCTGAAAGTATTTGGACCCATAAAATACAGCCTATGTACATGACTCTGTGTCTCCTCAGCCTTGCTTGTTCCAGGCACCTAGATTTCAACACCAAAATTTAGGTAAAAGATGCCAAAAGATTAAACCCCTATAATTTAAAAAAAGAAAGGCATTCTTTTGCAAATAACATGGTAAATTAGATGGCACTTGCAAAGCAACACAATAGGTGGTCAAATCATGAAGACCAAATAGAAACAGGTCTCAGCCAAATTGCAAGCCGTGTTTAGCTTAAATTTAGCTCTCTACGAACATCTAAAAAAACAAGGAACATGAATGAGGGCGTATTTACCAATAAGTAACATAAATATCTTTGCAAGTTATGAGAATATTGGTATATATATGATGTGTTCTATTAGCAAAAAAGAAAGAAATAACAACCCAAAACCAAGAAATAGAGAGAATAACACACCAAAGTTCATAAAGCAGTACCTCAGCTAATGAAAGTAAATATGGAAAAGAAGCATGACCATCACTTCCAACTGCAGTTTTGGCTGTGTATGAGTAATCACCTTCACCCATTCTAATTCTCAGAGCTGTTATAAAAAATGCCACAAGGACAAGAAGGAAGGAGAGAAGGATTCCAAAAGCCCAGGGACCACCAAAAGTGTATATGATTTCCTCAATTGGTGTGTAGCAATTTGGCATCTTATACTTGTCTGATAAGCACCTATAGGGGCAGCTTGGCTGAGTTGCACCACCTGCAAAGGTTAGGAGGCAAGTTCATATTGTAAATATGCTGGCTGCCTATGGCCAAAAAACTGTTACCTAAAATAATGTGACACCAACATGTTTTGTTTGTTTTGTGCTCAAGTACCAGTACCATCAGAAGCAAGTACTAAGTTTTTTTTTTTTTTTTTTTTTTTTTTTTTTTTTTTTGGCATACTTGGTTTTGGGCAATAAACTAAATACTTAGGAAAAGAGTAATAAAAGAATCTTAAAAAACTACCTCTCACATAAATAAAGTCTGCGCGGTAAGGAAGGGAATCAAGGGAGCAAGGCACACAAAGTGATGAGTTGGATCCAACTACATCTTTGTACGTGCCGATGGGGCATTCCTACAATGAATGCAACTGGCAGTAGGTAAAATGAAATTAAAGGGTGGATGAATGGCTATGTCCCAAAAATTATAACAGAAGAAGTCTGTGGCAACTCAGTCATATCAAGTACAGTAAGAATACCCTCTTTTTGGTGAAAATTTCAAAATTGTGGAAAAATTAAGGCTAGTTTGTGTAAGAAGATTGACACTTAGTTTAGGCTGAGATGCAAAACTCTGCTCAACTGTACTTAATATTGCATTATTAAGGTATCTACACCATATGATTAGCTATCATGCATCCAGAAATAAATGTGCTTTGTAGATTGAAAAAGAAAACATAAGATAGAACAGATACATGCAGAGAGAGAGAGAGAGAGAGAGAGAGAGAGTCGTACACGACAAAATGTACCATAAAGCCCCTTTGGGCACTTCTTCCCAGTGATTGATCCGTCCTCCCCACTCCGTCCGCCTGCATTACCTTTACCTCCACTATGATAAAAATAAAACAAGAGCAACCAGTTAACAGGGATATTTTTATGGATAACTCTGCAACTAAAAAAAAATGCTCATCTTTTGCTTTTCTTAATGCTTGTGATTAAATAAATTACCTTGACAAAATTGTCCCATTTACAGATGCAATTTTCACATACTCATCACCAGTTGCAATATTTGACCAATGAAAGTGAACTCGCCCACCACCGCCACCCCCACCCCCATGCGGACCACCACTCCCGCCGGCTGCTGACAAAGACGAGTTCTCCTTAAGTATAAGTGCTTGAAGGAATAAAAGAATTGTACCGCCCGAACCACCTCCAGGTCCACCAGTCAGCGACCCATTTGACCTCACGCTATTGGGTAAAGGGCTCTGGCCATCTGCGCTCAAGGACCCGTGTATTTCCAGCTTTGAAAGAGGCCACTTCATTGATCCTACAACTGGAGATGCAGATACAGATATAAGCAGTAATAAGGTTCTTTGTTTTTTGAATTTTAGAAAGGAAACTAACATTTGGAGAGCTTTTACTGATGGACTGCATCGGTCTCTTGCAAATTGACTGTGAGTAAAATCTCCAGAAGCACATAGTAAAACGCATCATATAACAAACCCCAAACCACATAGTTCTACAAAAGTATAAATTAAAGAGACCAAATATCACCACCGCCTCTGAAGCACAAATAAGAAGCATTACTTGAAGGTACCAAGGATCATACATAAAATATTGGCCCCCATTACACCTACCAATGACTCCAAAACCACTCAATAGTAAAGACCAGTCATGAAAAAGGAAACAAAGAACTGACCTATCATCCCACCACCAGCAACTTTTTCTGATCCACTTGAGCTACTAGTACCACTACCTAACTCGCAAGGGAGATCAGGATCACCATATGATTGACCACCATCAACTGATAGACCATTGTAAAACCCAGACCCGCCTTTCCCACCATGTCCGGCTCCACCACCTGCTCCATTTGTTAGAAATTTTCCTTTGCCAATACCCTCTTTGCAACCTGCTTGTTTTTTTGAAGGCAAATAATGTGAGGCTTATACGGAATAGGTATGTTAGATAGAACAAATTAGAAGAAACAAATAAAAGAGAAGTAAAAAAAAACGATAGAACAATCCCTGTATTCTTATACTTTATTTAATGTATGACCTCATAATTTGTTATCCTCTTAATCCAAAAGAGATTTATTATAATAAAGAAAAACCAATAGCTAGTTTATTACATGCAATAAAGGAACCATTAATAATAAATACTAAGGAGTAAGGACATGGAGAAGGGAAACTACTTATAGTTGCCTGCAAAGGATAAACTAAGAAGAAAAAAAATAAATAAATAGAACTGACAATTAGAGGAGGCCATAGTAAGAATGTAAACATAGAATCACCTAACTCTGAGGCACTAATTGTGCCTTCTGTATTAATAGCAACTGTCCTGGCTCGGTGTATGTGAATAACACTTCCTTTAACAACACCAGACACTATTATGTCTTCGACTCGACATATCTACAGTAGAGGGAAAAAAAATGAGTTCAAAAATAAGTTCCACATTTCAGAAAAATGACATTACAAATAAAGTCATTCACTTATAGGGTTATACCAGAAAATTCTATTAAATTAGGTATACCAATGTCCATTTAGCTTATTTAGACCAGATCAGGATTTTGCACATGTTCTTGATTCATATTCGATGTTTCAAGGTCTTGACTGCCTGTTGGCTCAGGTCATTAGCATCTTACTCTAAAAGTCTACTTCCAAATAAAATTAGTAGGAAGAGAGCAGAACACAAAGTTTTCTGTTCACCTGTAATGTGAAGGATAAGGAGCTGTTCACATGGCAGTCATCAGGAGGCATGATTAATTCATTAGGGCATGCTTGACTCTCACATGACAACTGCGCATCCCTAAAAGGATATAGATAAGCACACAGAAATGAAAGGACCTCAGATGTAAAGGATAGAAAGTAGGAGTTCTAAATAAGTAATGATCTCAACTTACGAGCTGTTTTCTGAACCATCTAATGGGGCTTGAAGGAAGGATCCAGGTCCAACCTGCTCAGAGAGGAAAAATATTAGAATAAAAGGGTAATGTTGATGTAGGTTAGAATTTCCCATCAAATGTTTTATTCACATCGAGTATGACTCCTATATAGGTCCTAAACTTATATTGTGCATGCTAAATTCAGGTACTAGAATATGTATCCAGACCTATGTAAAACCTTGTCATCTACCAGATCGCTGAAGCTTGCATCTTATTAATAGCTTGTGTCATTCGAGTCACAATCAAAATATACAAAGGAAGCAAAACAGAATACCACATTAAAACAGCTCCATGAACTTACTAATATATTGTAAAAGAGGGACAAGAAAAGCCGCCGAGACTTGATTCCATCTCCTGAGCCTGACAAATTGAGAAGCCCTTGACCATATATTAACAGATCAGCATTTGAAGATACGACTGAATTTTGCTGTCACAAGACAAAAGTCAGGAATGTAAAAAGATGGATAAGAAAGAAAGGGTAAATATAATATTTATACTCTTGCTACCTTGAGAACAACGAGGTTCCTGACTTCAAGCATAGATACGCGGACATCCTCATTATGGTCTCCCTCAATTTTGATTTTTGAATCCCACATAAGAAGCATCTTAACATACATCCTGAAGGCACCATAGACCTTTAAAAAAATATAAGGGAAAGAAAACATATAAAATTTATTGCTTCCCTTAGGATATTTTATTGACCACAAGTACATAATACTCAATTTCTGAGGCTATTCCATATAGAGCCTAACAACAAAGCAACATGACTGAAAAGCTACATTTTCTTTTCTTCTCTTTGCAAAGTGTTAAATTAAAAGACTTGAGGAGCGCTGTGAGCATAGAAATACACAGAGAATAAGTTTGTCAGCCCACACCTTAATAACAGAATCACTCATAAGAAGTTCTTCTGCAACCAACTCAAACTCAGATATAGGGTTTTCAGAAAGCCCAAAGCAAATGCTGCCCCCATCAATTACTTTAATTTGCCCAGTGACCTGAAAACAAAAGAAGGTAATCAACAGAAAATGTTAATGTGAATATTGGAGGAGCAAAGCATTAATACATCAATGATAGATTCATAGCATCCTAAATTGACAAAATCACATGGAAACAAAGTAAAAAATTTCATGTCTATTCTTGCATTTATTAGCCATACTCATACCCGACAGAAGGAGACGTTTAGTATAGTCTGTAAAGCATAAGAACATTTATTAAACATCACTAATCCCAGTTTCTGAAATAGAACTGGAGTTTGAGAAACAACACAAAGCCGTGCAGCGGCAGAGTTCACGAGTTGGATAGAAGGAATTTGGTGGAGACTGGATAGTCACTTTTATGAGAACAAGAGCATCATCGCTCAAATTATAGATTCTACAAACAATGCTTAGCAGTTTGTGCACAGAGAAGTTGAGCGCGGTTGGGGTGGACGCAAGGTATCTTCAATAACATATCAGCCAAGGTTTAGGTAAAGTACTTTTTAGCTATTTAAAAGGCATCTGTTGTTTCTGTCTTCTGTACAGTTAATGTTCTCTACTTCCCATTTTCCACAGCTCGTACAGAATGCATGACAATCTTCTTTTGCAGGGATTTTGAATAATACTTGCACAAAAAATTGCCCCAAAACAATGCACAAGAAAGAGGACAAATATGATGTAAAACCATAAAGTTACTAACTTGTACTCTTGTCCAAAGCAAAGGAACAAGCACTTGCGCAGCACCTTCAACCAGCACATTTGACCAGAGTATGCTCACAGGGAAACCCAGCAATGGAGTTTCTGTGTGCGTCGTAAAGTTCTCATTGCTGACCTTCAATGTCTGCAATGATTTATCATATATTGTCCCAGCTCCACCTGCATTCTCAGGGCAACCATGACTTCTCCCACCTACATAATGGCAACATGTTAAAAGGTTAAACAAACTATAGATCCAGAATTGTCAAACTTATATGTTGGGTAGGGTTGCCACTAATTCAGATTTAGATGGATAAGAGCAGACCAGAATCTTGACCTGTACATTTATTATGTCCATCATCTTTTTTATTTACAATAAAGGAGTAGCCAAACAGATAAAAGGGAGTTGCTTAAACACAGGACTGCAATGTACACCAAATATCTCAGGTAGGTCTATAGACCTACACTTGCATGCCACAATGCACTGAGACCACTCCAGCAAAAGGCAAGCAAGCACCCTAGATTCTTTATCATGATTCGAGTTCATTAGAACATTCAATCATTCTTGTTTTTGGATTTTGAAGATAGGGGTTACAAATAAGGCGTCATCAGGTCCTGTATTTTATCGACAAACCAATATCATAAAGAACCTACCATGGCTTCAATTTGCTAGGTAGATACCCTGGTATAATTGAGATTTTACATCATTACTGACTTCGAATTTAGTAAAGCCAGCTGACACAGAAATGCTCTTAGTTTTCACTAAATTAAACATGTGAATAATAACCAACTATGATAATGCCTAATATCTCTTGTTGGTGACATTCTAGTACTTCCTCTTCAAAAAGAAACTCCTAAAGTTCCCACATTAAGAAATCTACTAAAATAGTTATTATGAAAATCTAATTGCAATCTTAAAAGGACCACAGAAGGCCAAAAAGGCGGCATTAGTTTTTCATAATCCTTATTATAAAGTAGTTTTCTAAGATAATTTCTATAAATTTGAGTGTATAGTTGCTAAGACTCGCACTCTTAGGTGTGCCTCAGGTGATTTGGACCTTCAGCGCCCTCAACTGCAATATTTAACAAGAACTGAATGTTTTTCTGTGCCGTGCCTATAGCAAAGACTAAGGTGAACTATATGTCTTATTTTACAATGATGTCATTAACCCCAATAAGTCTGTAGTAAATAATTAACCAATCATTCATAATGAGGAAAGGGGCATTGCGACTTAAAAACTTTTAGATATAAATTAAACCTTTAAAAAAACCTAGATAAAAAGGTAAAGGTCTTTTCAGTCAGCTTCTTTGTTCAACTTAACCATGGTATTAATGTTTTGCTATTATTTGCAAGCTACATAATTGCAGCCTTGCTTGCATGTATCAAAAATGGTTTCGAATGTGGACTATTTCTATAATATAACTATATCAGTAACAATTTGCAGACAGATTAGAAGGAATTAACGCTGTTTATTGGCACTTAAAATGAAAAAAGGTGCAAAGTACTGACCGTGAACAGATATTGTGACATCCTGCTGGATGCTATAACATTCTGTGGAAATCCTCCCACCACCACCCCCACCCCATCCAGGCCCTCCCGCAGCACTAATGGTACCATTCCCAGTCCTAAGGTTGCAAAGAAAACACTAAAAATAAGCAGGTTCATATGCTATTAAAAAAAAATAAAAAGTTCAAGTAAGCAATCAAATCAAGATTCCATAGTAGTACTTTAGACCGTATTATTTGCAAGCATAGGTGGATTACAGGCTGGTCAGTCAACAGTTCAGTAAGTTTCTCTGATTTCACCATATCGATATGAAATGGTCCAGAATCACAAGGAATCAGTACATTACCATTACTGTATGTTACATAACATGTCAGTGCCTGACAAGCTTGTTACCAGATGCCAGACAGAAATCCATCATACAGACAGACAAAGGGAATTAGTATGGTTCTGGGTTGAGGAATCAACTTGTAGCCTTGGCTCTCAGTAAATACTATTTCTTTTTCTAAAACCAATGGTATTAGGAGACGCAAAGAAGTAACAGTTCTCACAATTTGAAAGCGTGAATAACAATACTGCCTCCAGACCCACCGCCTCCCACCATGCCCCCTTCTCCTCCTTCGGCCAAAACAAATCCCTCAACAACCAACGAGTTATTTGCCCACAAAGCAATGCGGCCCCCACCATCACCCCCACATTCCTTCTCTGATGAAGCAGTTCCACCTTTGCTGCCATAGCTCCATGGGTCAGCCAGCGTCGACCACGCATACACATCTCCTCCCCAATTGGTCCTATTCAATTTCACACATGATGCACCCCTGCCACCATGGCCCCCACCAGCTTTCTCACAGCATGGCGGGGTTCCACTTGTCTGGGATGGGGGTCCACCTCCCAGAGAAGTGGTATTCACAATCGATTTGTGCTTTAAGAAGATATTGGTGGCAGTTAATTTGATTGAGCCAGCAACAATTGAAGCCTGGGAACCAATGTCAATATCACCAGACAGGTTTACACTGATTTGACAACCTTTTATTGGACAGGTTAGTTTTTTATTGGCGGAGAGGTGTAGATTGCCGGTCCCATATATGCACAAGTCATTAGAGAGGAGAGCGTCTGAGTTAATAAAGCATGTGGTGTTGAAAGATCCCACTCCGTTCAAGTCGTTGCATGAGAAGGAGTTATTAGAAAATGAGTTGCATGAGGTGGAACCTTTCACTTGGAGAAGTTTTATGAGACATACGATTGTAGGTAGGAGAAACCACCTCGACAAGTTTCCATGATTCAACATCGAAGGCATATTGTCTCATAAAAGTCAAGGTTATATGTACCACTTTACATCTCTCCATACCATCACATATAAATTCAGTCAGAAGTCTACATATGGGTGAGTACTATGTGCATCCAAGTATTGCAGACCTGACAACAGAGAAAACAACCAAAGATGTTGCTATAATTAATGAAATAAAAACATAAGAATTTTAAATGTCAGTTTTAAGTTCCAAGAATGAGCCACTTAGGGTGTGCTCCAGGATGGGATTTCCGATGGAAGGGAGAGGAAGGTAACGAGAGAAATTAAAAAGGAGGTCTGACCGAAGTCGGTTACTCGCTCCAGGAAGAAAGATAGAAGAGGGAAAGGAACAGAAGCGGAGGTTACGCTAGAGAGAAATTTGTGAAGGGTTTACTCTGTATCTGTACCCTCCGATTTGGGAGGTAACCATTTCGGGCACCCCTTCCCTCACTCTCCCTTACTTTCCTTTAATAAAAGCTTCCTGGAGCACACCCTTAGGGAAAACTATCAATTAATTCCCATAAAGAATGTATCAATTTTCTGTCTGAAAATTGAGAATTTCCAAACTGATGAACATCAAAAACACTATAAGTTCATTCAGATTATAATAGCAAAATATGCTTCTATTCAATATAATAAGGACATAAGGTCAGTACACTTTTAAATTCCAATCAAAATTCTGATCAAGCACAGATTGTACAAATCATAGACATGGAAATATACTTGTTCAAATTAATGATTTCAATTGAATGTGACAATCAATCAACACAATTCACAAATTTCTCTCTCGAGAAAATACTCGAAAATTACTTCTCAATTCTAATGTTTACCAACTGCTTTCTACTGGACTGGACCAGATCACCTACACCAGCATTCAAAATTTTGATTTAAACACAAAAGGCCTCTATCCTTCATCATATAACATAAACACTTTGAATCAAAATGCATTTAAGTTCATCAACCAATCCAAACAACACACACAATTAGTAATTTCAACACATACACTAGTAAAGTAGAGAGTATAAGAGTAATACCTGCTCCGGATACTAGATCGGCGAGAGATCCAGGATAGAACCCTAGAACTGTTGGGGAATTTCGCTTTCTTTTTCGCTCTTGTGAGAGTTCACTCGGGAGCTTTTTCTTTTCTCTGTAGCTGTCCTTTTCGTTTTTCTTCTCTCTCTCTCTCTCTCTCTCACTTTGAGCGGATTTTTTTTTTTTTTTTTCTGCGGAATTTTTGTTTCTCTGTCTTCGTTTATTTTATTTTTTCCCTATATTGCCTGTCCAGTCTCACTCGTGGTCTCACCATGACCCACTACACTGAGGTCAAGGGTCCTCTACAATACTATCCGAGAAATTTTGACAAATGAAATGTGTTTGTCACTCCTCTAAAAAAAAAAATATAGACTATGCTTTACAGAAAACAGATACAAATTTGGATACGAGTAGGATTATATTATATCGAATATTATAAGATACTTTCTCTATAAAAAAATATTATAAGATACTGCAATAAATTTTTCTTATGCTTAGGCGTCAAGTTCTATTCTTTTTCATAAACGTATGGATATAAATTCTAAAGTAGTTATAATATTTCTTACGTTATTGTTTATTTTTAATTTTATACATCTTTAAATGTTCTTTAAGTTGCATATATAAATTTAAAATGAGGAGGGATAAATTATATGACTTTTAGTGAAAATAAAATGTGAATGAAAAGTTTGATATTATAAACATGATACTAAAATTTCAATTGTATGGAATTAACGGTCAGCACGTAAAAAATTACTCAAATTATGAATTGGAACTATGCCTATGTCTAATTATATACTTATAGATTTATTTTTAAATTTAACTTAAATTTGATTTAAATATATAATTTTCAAGTGATATCCTCGTTTAGTATAATGTCAATTAGTTGCGTACCTATTAAACTCATATTATAAAAGGTTTTTGCTAAAAAAAAAAAAAGTTGAGCGGTGCTGCATAATTCCAGCAAGCAATGAAGGAAAAAAAAATTAATTGATATGATCGTAGACAATATATTTTAGTTACAACGTCTAAAAATTATAACAAGAAATTTAGAATTTAATATAATCTTCTGCATCTTTTCTGTCTTAAGAAAACACCTTTTGTAGCAGTACCTTTATGGCCTAGATCCTTAACTATATTGCTAATTATATTAGAATACTTTTTATATTAGCATATGTGATGTATGAATATTATACAATTATGCACTAAGTGCTACACATACATCTCATGTAATATACAATTATATCTTTATTATAAAATATATTTAGATGAATTCACAGTTCGAGTATTAAGACAGCAAACATTGAAGATACAAAAACTTGAAAACATCTCGTTGATGTGTAAAAACAATATAACAATTTATATTTACATACATAAAACGTGTGCCATATAAATAATCCATCATGTATTCGAGATAGAACAAATACAGCAGAAAACTTAGAAAAAGAAAAATCAAATTTCCCATATAAATTATTATTTTAATTGCAAATTTATTTATAGTGGTTCCATTAATTTAATCAAATTTCCCATGTTAATTATATTTATATACATGAGACGTTTACTGGAGCATAAAAGTTTGTTAATTATATTTGTGCATCCTGCATAAATTGTTGCTCCGCTTCAATGTTAGTTCCAAATTGGCAGCGTCCAACATGCAATGCGTCGAATCACTAATTGTACGGAAATTTTAACCAAATTGCAGATGAATGGGGACACATGCCACACTTGCCGCGGTCGCTTCGGATATAGTAAACTTATCCAAGCAAGTGCGGAGCGCGTGTCAGGTTTTTAGTTCATTGTAGAATTTTAAGCGCTGGCGTGCGTGCTTCTCACGCTCCCTTTACTCTTTACCAAGCTAGGAGCGAAGCTGGGAGAAGCAACCCCACTTTTGAGAAAAATATCCAATCTGCCACTCTGCGGTCCATCTGAGACATCTGAGTCCTGATCACTCGTTTTATGTTGGTTTGGGACATGTGAGAGTTAATTAATTTTAAATCCTGAAAATAATTTTCTGTAAAGATATATAAATAAGTATATTCATATAAGATATAAACAAGATGCACAAAATTTTACATAATGGATTATGCCTTTATAAATAAACGGCTTTGTTTCTAAAGGAAAAAAAATGGGACATGATACCTTCAGTCAAGCAATCAAATTGCTAAAAATGAAAAGTAACAATTTTCCTCATTGCCGTAAATGAAAAAATATCATTTTTTTCACTTCATGCCCCTCTTCCCTGCTCTTCTCAAGCGTGCTCCCTCCCCTCACTTCTCCTCTTACACGCTTTTTTTTTCCTATATTGCATATATATTACATTTTCTGCATATCATTCCGTTCTCAGATATTCTTTTATATTTTTTTTACCTGTTCGGCAGCCATATTAATACATATACAAAAAGATACTCATTTAATATTAATAGATATCTCTTTAATATAAAATTATAAAAAGATATTTCCTTATGATATATAACTACGTAATTTTATAAGATACTTCCTTGTGAAATCTAAGTACTCCCTTAGTATACAAATGAATATTTCTTTATGACATATAACAACATAAACTTATCAAATACTTCTTTATGGCAATAAAATACTCCTTCTAGAAAAATAAATACTCCCGTAGTCATTTATAATACATAACATCATATAATATAGTATATAATACATAACATCATTTGTTTGTGTAATTAAAGAGTAAGATTTGAATTATATTATAGATTGTATAGAGAGTTTAAATATAGATTATTGCAATCAAATTACTTCAAACAAATCCACAATCGCTTTAAATGCTCAAATGATACTCGAAATAACTTTTGTTTGCAATTTATATGCGCATTTTCAATGCATAATGCAACATTTCGAATAAGCAAGTTCTGAATTATAGTTTAGACCATATATAAAGAGCTTAAATATTAATTATTGTGATCAAGTAACTCAGAACGAATGCAGAATTGCTTGAAATGCTCAAATGATGCTCAGAATATGCATTATATAGATTATTGGTACGTGTAATCAATTATTTTTTAATAAGTGAGATCTGAAATATATTCTAGACGGTATAAAGTGCTTAGATAAAGATTATTGTGATCAAATTACTTCATACGAATCCAGAATCTCTTGAAATGCCAAAATGAAACTCAGAAAAACCTTTATTTGCAATTTATATGCGTATTTTAAATGCATAATGCAACATTTTGGATTAGTAAGTTCTGAATTTTAGTTTCGACTATATAAAGAGCTTAAATATAGATTATTTTGATCAAATAACTTAGAATGAATGTAAAATCGCTTGAAATGCTTAAATGATGCTCAACTATGCAGGATTTTTTGCATTATATGCGTATTTGGTATGTTTAATCAGATATTTTTTAATAAGTACGATCTGAATTATATTCTAGATAGTATAAATTGCTTAAATATCGATTACTATGATCAAATTACTTCATACGAATCCAGAATGGCTTGAAATGCTCAAAAGATTCTCATACGAGTTTGAATTAGTAAGGTCTAAATTATAATCTACACCATATAAAGAGCTCAAATGTAGATTATTGTGATTAAGTGACATAAAATGAATGCAAAATTGTTTGAAATACTTAAATGATGCTTATAAAAAGTAAGATCTGAATTATATTCTAGATAGTATAAAGAGTTTAAATGTAGATTATTGTGATCAAATTACTTCAAACGAATCAAGAATCATTTGAAATACTCAAATAATACTCAGAATAACCTTTATTTGCAATTTGTATGCGTATTTTCAATGTATAATGCAGGATTTTGAATTAGTAAGATCTGAATTAGATTCTAGACCATAAAAGAGACAAAAATATATATTATTGTGATCAAATGAGATGAAATAATAATTTTTTTTTGAAATGCTTAAATGATGTTTAGAATAAGCATTATTTGTATAATATGTGCGTAATTTATAAGTGTAACTAATTATGTTTTAATAAGCAATATCTGAATTACATTCTAGATTGTATACAGAGCATAAATATAGATCATTGTAATCAAATTAATCCAACCGAATCAAGAATCACTTAAAATGTCACATGATACTCAGAATAACCTTTATTTGCAATATATATGAGTATTTCCATTGCATAATGCAACAATTCGAATTAGTAAGATCTAAATCATATTGTAGACAATATAAAGAGCTTAAATATAGATTATTGTAGTTAAAAAACTTAGAATGAATGTAGAATCGCTTGAAATGCTTAAAAGCATCTGCATTATGCTCTAGACTGTATGAAGAGCTCAAATATAGATTATTGCGATCCAAATACTAAGAATGAGGGCAGAATCGCTTGAAATGCTCAAATAATGCACTGAATAAGTATCATTTGCACATTATATGTGTATTTTCTATGTATAATCCAATATTTTTTTAATAAGAAACATCTTAATTATATTCTAGACCATATAAAGAGGTTAAATATAGATTAATGTGATCAAATGACTTAGAATGAGTGCAGAATCGTTAGAAATACTGGAATAATGCACAGAATAAGCATTATTTGCATATTATATGCATATTTTCTATGTATAAACCAATATTTAATAATAAGCAGGATCTGAATTATGTAGTACACAAAATAAAGAGCTTAAATATAGATTTTCATAATCGAATGATTAAATCGAGTGCACAATCGCTTGAAATGATCAAATATTGCTCAGAATATGTTTTATTTGCACATATATGCATTTATATGTATATAATTTAATAATAGTATCTTAATTATATTCTAGACCTATAAAGAGCTTAAATATTGATTATTTTGACCAAATAACTTAGAATGAATGCAGAATCGCTTAAAATGCTCAAACAGTGCTCAAAATAAGCATTATTTGAAGATTATATGCTTATTTTCTAAGCATAATCCAATATTTTATAATAGGTAAGATCTGAATTATATCATAGACCATATAAAGAGGTTAAATATAGATTATTATGATCACATGACTTCAAAAGAGTACAAAATCGCTTAAAATGCTCAAATAAAGCACTGGATAAGTATTATTTTCACATTATATGGGTTTTTTCTATGATTAATCCAACATTTTTTTAATAAAAAGATCTGAATTATATTTTAGCATATATAAAGGTTAAATATAGATTATCGTGATCAAATGACTTAGAATGAGTGCAGAATTTATGTGAAATGCTCAAATAATGCGCTGAATAAGTATTATTTACACATTATATGCGTATTTTCTATGTATAATCCAATATTTATTAATAATAAACATCTTAATTATATCATAGACCATACAAAGAGGAATATAGATTAATGTGATCAAATGACATAGAATGAGTGCAGAATCGTTTGAAATACTCAAATAATGCACAGAATAAGCATTATTTGCACATTATATGCATATTTTCTATGTATAATCCATTATTTTGTAATAAGTAGGATCTGAATTATATTCTAGACAAAACAAAGAGCTTAAATATAGATTTTCATGATGAAATGACTTAGATCGAGTGCACAATCGCTCGAAATGATTAAATATTGCTCAGAATAAGCTTTATTTGCACATATATGCATATTTATACGTATATAGTTAAATAATTTTTAATAACTAGTATCTGATTTATATTCTAGACCTATAAAAGAGCTTAAATATTGATTATTGTGATCACATAACTTAGAATGAATGAAGACTCGCTTGAAATGCTCAAATAGTGCTCATAATAAGAATTATTTGAATATTATATGCGTATTTTCTATGTATAATTCATTATTTTATAGTAAATAAGATCTGAATTATATTATAGACCAAATAAAGAGCTTAAATATAGATTTTTGCGATCAAATAAATTAGAAAAAGAGCAGAATCGCTTGCAATGCTCAAAAAATGCACTGGATAATTATTATTTTCACATTATATGGGTTTTTTCTATGTGTAATCCATAATTGTTTTTAATAAAAACATCTGAATTAATTCTAGACCATCTAAAGAGGTTAAATAGAGATTATTTCAATTAAATAAAATTAAATAACTAAGCATGAGTGCACAATCTCTTGGAATGCTCTAATAATGCTAAGAATAAGCATTGTTTGCACATTATATCTGTATTTTCTATGTACAATCCAATATTTTATAATAGAAGCGTCTTAATTATAATCTAGACTGTATGAAGAGCTCAAATATAGATTATTGTGATCAAATGACTAAGAATGAGTGCTGAATAACTTGAAATGCTTAAATTAATGCACTGAATAAGTATTATTTGCACATTATATTTGTATTTTCTATGCACAATCCAATATTTTTTTAATAAGAAACATCTCAATTATATTCTAGACCATATAAAGAGGTTAAATATGGATTAGTGTGATCAAATGATTTAGAATGAGTGCACAATCGTTTGAAATACACAAATAATGCACAGACTAAGCATTATTTGAACATTACATGCATATTTTCTCTGTATAATCTAATATTTTATAATAAATACGATTTGAATTATATTCTCGACAAAATAAAGAGCTTAAATATATATATTTTCATGATCAAATGACTTAGAATGATTGCACAATCGTTTGAAATGCTCAATTATTACTCAGAATAAGCTTTATTTGCACATATATGCATATTTTATATGTATATAATTTAATAATTTTTAATAAGTAGTATATGAATTATATTCTAGACCTATAAAGAGTTTAAATATTGATTATTGTGATCAAATAAGTTAGAATGAATGCAGAATCGCTTGAAATGCTCAAATAATGCACATGATAAGCATTATTTGAGTATTATATGCATATTTTCTATGTATAATCCAATATTTGATAATAAGTAAGATCTGAATTATATTCTAGACCATATACAGAGCTTAAATATATATTATTGTGATCATCTGACTTGGAAAGAGTGCCGAATCGCTTGAAATGCTCAAATAATGCACTAGATAAGTATTATTTTCACATTATATGGGTCTTTTCTATAAGTAATCTAATATTTATTAATGAAAACATCTGAATTATACTCTAGACTATATAAAATATGAATTATTGTGATAAAATAACTAAGAACGAGTGCACAATCGCTTGAAATGATCAAATAATGCTAAGATTAAGCATTATTTGCACATTATATCCGTATTTTCTGTGTATAATACAATTTTTTTTATAATAAGTAAGATATGAATTCTAATCTAGACCATATAAATATGTTAAATTTGGATTGTTTTGATCAAATAACTAAGAATGAGTGCACAGTCGCTTGAAATACTTGCATATTTTATCCAGTATTCTATGTATAATCCAGTATTCTATAATAAGTAAGATCTGAATTTTATTCTAGACCATATACATAGCTTAAATATATATTATTGTGATCCAATGACTTAGAAAGAATGCATAATCGCTTGAAATGCTCAAATAATGCACTGGATAAGTATCATTTGCACATTATATGTGTATTTTCTATGTATAATCCAATATTTTTTTAATAAGAAACATTTTAATTATATTCTAGACCATAAGAGGTTAAATATAGATTAATGTGATCAAATGACTTAGAATGAGTGCAGAATCGTTTGAAATACTCAAATAATGCATAGAATAAGCATTATTTGAACATCATATGTATATTTTCTATGTATAAACCAATATTTAATAATAAGTGGGATCTGAATTATATTCTAGATAAAATAAAGAGCTTAAATACAGATTTTCGTGATCAAATGACTTAGAATGAGTACACAATCGCTTGAAATGCTCAAATATTGCTCAGAATAACTTAATTTGCACATATATGCAAATTTTATATGTAAGTAATTTAATAATTTTAATAAGTAGTATCTGAAATATATTCTAAACCTATAAAGAGCTTAAATATTGATTATTGTGATCAAATAAGTTAGAATTAATGCAGAATTGTTTGAAATGCTCAGAATAAGCATTATTTGAATATTATATGCATATGTTCTTTGTATAATCCGATATTTTATAATAAGTAAGATCTGAATTATATTGCGATCAAATAACTAAGAATGAGTGCACAATCGCTTGAAATGCTCCAATGATGCTAAGACAAAGCATTATTTGCACATTATATCCGTATATTCAATGTATAATAAAAAAAATTTATAATAAGTAAGATTTGAATTCTTCTCTAGACAGAAGAGGTCAAATATGAATTATTGCAATCAAATAACTAAGAATGAGTGCACAATCCCTTGAAATGCTCCAATAATGCTCAGAATAAGCCTTATTTGCACATTATATCCGTATTTTCTATGTATAATCAAATATTTTATAATACGAAACATCTGAACTTGTTGCGACTTTTTCGTCATTTCTCGAAGAATGATTGGGTTTCCTCAAGAACGAGAATAAGCCTTAGATTCACCCCTCACGAGCCTGAGTTCAAGTGCTGATGTCTCTTAACGACCAGAGAACATCGACTGGAATCCATTCTCGTAAGGGTTTATTAATTCATGGATCCTTTCCTTCCAATAGGCGCAAGCCCCTATTGTTAATTACCCCGTGGTTTCCCACGAGAACCTCTGATTAAGAGATTCAAGAAATTAAATGTAATAGGCTAGAAAATCGTCGTTTAAATGATTTTTGTATTTAGTAAGGAGTTTACTTCTTTTGACAGGGTTCAATTGAGGCACCAGACCTCATTGACGGGGCGCAATTGAAGGTATAAGTGATTTATCTCTTTTGGGCTTGGACCGGATTCAATTGATGGCACCAGACCTGATTGACGGGGCCCAATTGAAGATTTCTAAAATGCATATAAAACTAAGACTATCTAAAATTAAGAATATCTAAAATTTAAGAATAATTAAAACTAAAATTAAAACTAAAGCTAAAACTGCCTACTTGAATTTGGGACTAATACTGAAATTATCTATTCGAAATTTATATCATGAGGGTGATTTGATTTCATGGTCTTGGGCCATTTAGGGGCTCAAAGAATCGGTTTTCGGCCATTTAGGGGCTTGTGAAAACGAGGGGATTTGATTTGATAATTCTCGGCCATTTGAGGGCTTGTGAGAATTGGTTCTCGGCCATTTGAGGGCTTGTGAGAATAAAGGATTTTGGATTCTCGGCCATTTAGGGGCTTGTGAGAACAAAGAATTTTGGATTCTCGGCCATTTAGGGGCTTGTGAGAACAAAAGGGTTTGAGATTCTCGGCCATTTAGGGGCTTGTGAGAACAAAAGGTTTTGAGATTCTCGGCCATTTAGGGGCTTGTGAGAACAAAGGTTTTGAGATTCTCGGCCATTTAGGGGCTTGTGAGAATAAAGGATTTGGGATTCATTTGATTTGATTCAATCTTGACATGATTTGATTTAATTTGGCTTGATTTGATTTATTTTGATTTGATTTGACTTGATTTAGCTTGATTTGGTTTGACTCAATTTAATTTGATTTAGCTTGATTTTTATTTGGTTTAATTGGATTTAATTCGATTTATTTTGATTTAGTTTGATCTTTTATTTGATAAGATTTAGGTTGGTTTATTGAACTTGATTTGGATTTAATTTGAGTTAATTGATTCAGTCATATTTAAAGTGATTTATTTGATTATGTTTTATGTTATTTATTAATTTATTTGATTATTTATTATTTACTTGCTATTCATTTATTTATTGATTGAATTATTTGACCATCATGTGTTTATTATTTATTTTATGATTTATTTATCACTTATTTATGATTTATTTAAAATTTATTCATTTTTTTTTTACTTATTATCTCAAAATTTATTTATTATTTATTTGTTATTTATTTATGATTATTAAACTACTTATTATTATTTACAACATTTATTATTTACAATTTAAGAATAACTTGTTGATTTGTTATTTAATCATTTACTCTTTGATGCTTAAAATTTATTTATTATTTATCTTGGGGTTTATTTAATATTTAATATTTATAATGATATTATTTATTATTTGATAATTTATTTATGGTTTATTGTAATTATTATTTATTTATTTATTATTATTATTATTAATATATATATATATAGATTTTTTTAGAAAGTCTTATTAAAAATGAAGAGAAAACTCTAAATATTGTCAATTTATTTTTAATTTTGACAATACTTGATTAGACAGTTGATAAAATTACTTAGAAAATTTATTAAAGTATTTGATCATTTTCCTAGGATTTATAAAATTGGGTTTTTTATAATAAAAATACTTTAAAAAAAAGGAAACTATTTATTTTGACAAAATATCATATGAAAATAATGTTGGATTTGGTTTATTTAAATTTTTAGAAATTTTTGGATAGTTTATTTGGAATTTTCTGAGATTCCTACTAATTTTGGTGAGTTTTTGAAGATTTTAACAATTTATAAAATTCATTTTTAATGAGAAAATATTTTGAAAATACAAAAGAGGCACAAATTGCCATAATATCATATCAAAATATCAGTAAATCTAGTTTCTACAGATTTTTAGAATTTTATGGATATTTTATTTGAATTTTTCTGAGTTATTTACTATTTTTAATGAATTTTTGAAATTTAATCTGATTTGGAATTTTCTGATTGGGCCACGTGTGCGTTGACTGAACCAGAGACGCTGACTTTGCGCTGGATTTCGTGTAGCGAGTGGTGCAACCTGCCACACCCTCGTCGCCATAAAAGATCCGCGATAAATCAAAGTCTTCCTTTTCCCTCTCCGTCGACTGTGGAAATTTTGCGGAAACACCCCTGGAACTTCTCTGACGAAATTACAGCGTCTCCGACCACCGCTTCTGTCGGAATTAGCTTTGTTAACATCGTGGAGGAGAAAGGAAGAATTTCATGGGCCCCATGCGTGCTACAGAGGCCTGTGCTGCCGTGTGGTATTCGGAGGTGCTCGAACTGCCATTAATGGCGTTTGAAGTGCTTTGACCGTCCCCTTCTACCAGCCTTAGGTTTCCTGTACTCTTCAAAGCATACTTAAGATAATGGTGAAGCTAATTGATATTTTAGGAATCCGTAAGTAGATCGATTCAACTGAGATAGATTGACCTAGCTTTGTCTGATCTGAGCTTCTGCAGTGAGGCCCATAGAGCAATCTACTGATGCCAGTCATCAAATAGATAAATTCAGGGGGTCAAATTTAGCTTGTTTGTGGATTCAATTTGGTTTGAAGCATTGCAATTTGGTATGAGGGACATAGGGGCAGAAGCATCGATTTTATGGATTCTTTACTTGATTTCTAATTGCATGTAAGATGAGCTACAGCAGCTGGATTCTATTAGATGCTCAAATTAAGTCCATTTAGGTTTGTTATTAGTGTTCAAATCAACACAGAGAGTGAGTGCAATCTTTTTTTATACTTTCTATATTTTCAGATTTTATTTTCAAGCATTTTTGCCACTGTTTTTGATGATTTCTACTTTGAGTTGCTGTAAATGAGGTAACATGACTTGTAACAGTCACAACAAGCGAAATAAAGGCACTTAAGATTATAAAAGGCAATTTTTATGTCAAACATTGGTTTGTTTAATGTGACTTCTGTCCATAAACTGAAATATGGCATTGTACTTGTCCAAAGATTATGCAAATTTTTAGAAATACCCACTGAAGTGTATGAAACCTTTGGTTCAAACACTTTTCCAGAAAAACCCAAAACTCTATTATTTTCACTTTTATTCCCTGAATACCCCTGCTGCTTGATAAAATCATATAAGATCACATAAAATTCCTAAAATAGAAAAAAGTACTCCCTGGTGTCGATGAAACTTAGTACTTGATGTCCATATGCAATTTTATGTTTTCATGTAAATAAAATCCTGCATTTTTAATTTTTCCCTTACTGGTCAGATTTGAACATTTATGTACTAATGTATTTTCCATTAGAAATGACATATTAAACACTAAAGTCCATGTTCTAACAAAAAAAAGGGCAGCACCTCCCCCTCTTCCTTGTTTCATGGGGTCTCCTGTCCATGGCCGAAGCCATAGAGAGGGAGATGCTACCGAGAACTGATGATACACCAGCCGAGGTAAAGAACTAGGATTGAGGAGACCTCAACCGAAGTGTAGAGAGCTAGACCTGAGCAAAACCTCAGGCGAAGCTAGTAACCAGATAGAATTAATAAGAAAAGGAAAGAGGGAGAAAGAGAGACGCCGAAGCTATCTCCAATTCAATTAACCATTCAAATGTGTTTATTTCATTTCCAAACTCTCGATTACAAGCATACAGAACACCATTTCTACCTTTCTCTATCTTTTCTCAACTGTTCGACGAAATGCCTTTCTTTTCTTCTCTAATTTCTCTCTAATTTTAATGTCTAAACCTAACCCTAGCTGCGGCTACCTCTCCCTTTTTTCCTGTCTTCAATTTCGAGTTTATATAGCCCAAGACCTAGGGTTTCACTGCATGGCCGAGAGCTCATCTCCATCGCTCAATTTCCATCAACGGTTCACATTGGGCTGCATCTAGGGTTTAGTTTTCGAAAACCATGGGCTGGAGATGGTGGTTTTGGCATTGGTGGCGCTGGAGAGTGCCACGTCGACGAAGGACAGCGAGTTCACCTCTTTCACCCGGCGTCGCGCGGTAAGAAATCGCGAAATCTGTTTTTACCAAGGTTGAAGAAGGCTCTGACAGCGCGGGCCCCACTTGTCATGTTAAATGAGGGAGAGAAAGGTAGGTGGTTTTGGTCTTCCGTGAGCCAATGAAGAGATCAATTATTTCAGCGTTTTTGGTCTATGCACCGGGTCTAAGCAAACTTCCAGGCGGGATGGAGGATTTTAAACGCAGCGACGTCGCACCCCCTCTGGGATCCGCTGCAATTGGTTGCACGCGACAGATTTCCAGGAGTTTTCTGGGATTTTCTGATATTTCATTTAAAATAAACCATTTCTTTTGCTACCAAGTGAAAATAAACCATTTAAGGGCCTTCCCTTGGGTATTTTTGGATGAAATTTTATGGGCAAACTCAGAAAAATATGAGGGATCTTTTGGTTCAAATATATTTGTGAAATTATTTATGGATTTATTTTGGGAATTTTGTGAAGCTTTGGGGTTTCTTTGCAAAATGGAGATATTCTGTTGATATTTTTGGCATTTTGAAACTATGATAATTCATCATAATTCCTAGGGGACTTTTGGGTAATTTTTGGAAATTTTTGGAGCTGGTTTGGTATTTTTCGTGGATTTTTGAGCTTCCTTGGATTTATTTGTCATAAAATGGGCTATTTAATTCATGCAATTTGGCATAATATTTTTGGGTTAAACAAATGCCCCCCACTGGAATTGGTTGTGACAATTCTGAAATGGGAACAAGCGATTCCAGTGGTTTCTCTTGACCGTTTCCTTGACTCATTCTCCTTGGATTATGGGGTTCCATTCCTTCAGTACCCGTCGAACTTGTGATTGGTCAACTTTCCATGCTCAAGGCTTTTTCATGAATTTCACATACTTATCTTTAATTTGGGTGGGTATTTTGGCCCATATTTTATGTTTGTTTACTTGGATTTATCCGCACCACGATTTAGGCTGAGGGAGTTTGGCCCACACCTGTATTTCCTCGGGTTTGGACATGAACTTTGCTTCCAACTTCCATTTCATTTCTCTTCTGACATCAACCTTGAGCGTTTCGATTTTCCTTGCACCTTTCTTCGAACATTTCCTATACTATATTTTGGCTGGTGGATTTTGTGGAGTTGGGAACATTTTGGTGGGAGGAATGACTTATGGGGCCATAAAAGGCAAGTCACCCTTTTTATTTTCCTCACCCGCTCATGCTCACCCTCTCACTAGGTATAAGAACTCATCATAATGGCACTCAATTGGCATTGATACGGCATGGGCGCGATTGATGTGGGGTTTTGGTGCCCTCAGATAGCTTCATAGGGCGGTGCCTTAATGCCTTCAGACGCCACACAGGCTTAATCTTCATTAGGCATAGGTGTCTTGGAATACCACTAAGGCTTTCCTCGACACGGCTTCGCGTTCTCCAAGACTCGAAAGTCTCATCATCGACCGCGGATTGTATCATACGGGTAAATTTTCACAAAAGCGGGGCAAGTCTCTTTTCAAAAACTTACCCCTTTTATCGGCTACAGTTTTGGATTTATTTTGGGAACGAGATTTATTTATGGTGGAATTTTTGGATTTTTTTTTTTTTTTTTTTTTTTTTTTTGACAATTTATTGGATGATTATAAGATAGTTTTTTTTTTATTGGAATTTTTGCTTTATTGAGCCTAATATATATACATTTTACTATACATTTCTTTTCTTTTTTATTTATGTAGAGAAGATCATCCTCAAGTGTAATACTTCTTCAAGTATCGGCCATTGATCGGTGGAATTGCACACTTTCCTTCCTTGTCCACCAATTTATAAGACCCTCCTTCATACACCTCTTTGATGATGTAAGGCCCTTCCCAGTTTGGGGCAAATTTTGGACCATGATGTCGCCCCAAGATGGGCCTTCGTAGGACCAACACCAAATCTCCTTCCCTGAAAGCACGAGGCCTTACCATTTTGTCATAGGCTTTGGTCATTTGTGTTCTATACAGCTCCAGACTTTGTTGAGCCATTAACCTCTTTTCATCCATGGCATCCAATTCTTCGAGCCTTAAGCGGGCCCGCTTATCCATAGGTAAACCTGCATGCATGGCTACCCTGAGAGATGGTAATTCGACTTCTAATGGCAACACCGCTTCCGTCCCAAATGCCAACGAGTAGGGAGTTGCTTGAGTAGGGGTTCTATAGGTCGTGCGATATGCCCAAAGTGCTTCTTGAAGTTTTTCATCCCAATTCCGATGATTATTCCCCACTGTCTTCCTCAAGAGTTTAATCAAGACTTTGTTGAAAGCCTCTGCTAGTCCATTAGCCCTTGGATTGTAAATAGAAGAATATTTCCACTTTATCTTGTGCTGCCTGGCAAAAGCATAGATCTCGCCACTCTTAAAAGCGGTGCCATTATCAGATGTGATCTCCCTTGGTGTACCAAAACGGTATAACACATGATTCTTGAGAAACTGAATAACATCTTTGCTTCTCACTTCTTTCAAAGGAACCGCTTCGGCCCATTTAGAGAAATAATCGGTGATGGCCAAAATAAACTTATGTCCTTTTGAAGATGGTGGATCTATAAGTCCAATCACATCCATTCCCCACATATCAAACGGCCAAGAAGCCACCGTTGGGTGTAACGGATTAGGATGTTGATGTATGAAATCACCGTGTACTTGGCACATGTGGCACTTCTTTGCTTGATTTTCACAATCCACAATCATGGTTGGCCAATAGTATCCCATCCTCTTGATATGAAGCCTCATTTTGGGACCCGATTGATGAGCTCCACAAAAACCCGAATGCACTTCTTTCACAATCCTTTGAGCTTCGTCATATGACACACATCTCAACCACAATTGATCATAAGACCGTCTATACAACGTGTCATTCATATAAACATATCGAAGAATCCTCCGTCTCAATTGTTCTTTTTCGGCCCTTTCTGTAGGAAGAATTTGATACTTGAAGTAATCCACAAAAGGTTTCCTCCAATCTTCCGTTTCATCTATTTCTACTTCCATGGTTTCGTCTGGATCCATCAACAAATCCGCTTCCCATTCCTCCAAATCCACAAAAAGGTTGACATTCATTCCTTTTTCAATCTCCAAAAGGTAAGGTGCAAGGGATCGTCGATTTCTTATGATGATTTGCACTTCCTCCCCATCAGGCTTGCTCAACTGAGTAGCTACTCGAGCCAAAGCATCAGCCATGCCATTGGAAGCTCTTGACACCTTTTCAAAAGTGATCTTTGAGAATTTGGCCATTAACTCTTGCGCTCTTCCATGATATTTCACTAATTCCGGCTTCTTCACATCAAATATTCCTTCAACTTGGTTAAGAATCAATTGGGAATCTCCACATACTTTCATCTCCTTTATATTCATGCCAATTGCAAGCTCCAATCCCGCAATCAACGCCTCATATTCCGCTTCATTGTTTGTGCATGGTTCGGTTAATGCTATGGAATGACGAAGAATACCTCCTTGAGGTGTAACAAAAACCAAACCCACTCCCGCTCGAACTCGAGGTAGCTCGGGCCTCTTAGAAGGTTGTATAGCGGATGATCCATCAAAGAACATTACCCAGCCTGCTTCTTTCTCCTCCAAACATAGGCTTTGTTCATCTGGGAACTCACAATTCAAAGGGGAGTCGTCGGGGACAGGATGTGCTGCCAAAAAGTCGGCCATCGCTTGTCCTTTTATAGCCTTTTGAGGGGCATAAGTAATGTCGAATTCCATGAGAGCAATAGCCCACCTTGCCAACCTTCCCGTTAACATGGGCCTGGTCATGAGATATTTCAACGGGTCCACCTTTGATATCAACGTGACCTTGTGAGACAACATGTAGTGCCTTAGCTTCTTAATGGCAAACACCAAAGCTAGGCAATGCTTTTCAATTGGACTATAAGATTGCTCGGCCCCAACCAACATACGACTCAAGTAGTATAGAGCATTCTCTTTTCCTTCTTCATTCTCTTGAGCCAAAAGCGCACCCAAAGATCCATCCAAGGCCGTAGTGTAGAGGACTAACGGTTTTCCTTGAATAGGCGCAGCGAGGACAGGAGGTTTGAGGAGATACTCTTTTATGTCCTCGAAAGCCTTCTGACATTTTGCATCCCATTTGAAAGGTACATCTTTCTTGGTCAAGTGAGTGAACGGCTTAATTCTTCCAGAAAGATTAGCAATAAACCTCCTGACGTAAGCCAACTGCCCCTGCAGAGAGCGGAGTTGCTTGAGAGTCTTTGGGGGAGGCATTTCTCTAATTGCCTTGATCTTCGCGGGGTCAATTTCAATGCCCCTGTGCCTTACTACGAATCCCAGAAACTTTCCAGAAGACACCATGAATGCACACTTCAAAGGATTCATCTTTAAAGAATATTTCCTCAATCTTTCAAACACAACTCTTAAGTGCTCAAAGTGTTCATCAATTGATCGGGCCTTAACTACCAAGTCATCCACATAGCACTCAACTATCTTGTGAATTAAATCATCAAATATCTTGGTCATTGCCCTTTGGTAAGTTGCCCCTGCGTTTTTCAATCCAAATGGCATTACCTTGTAACAAAAGATACCTATTGGCGTTCGAAAGGATGTGTGCCTTTGGTCTTCTTCATCCATAGGAATCTGATTATAGCCTGATGACCCATCCATGAAGGAATACACCACAAAAGAAGAAGTGTAGTCGACTATCAATTCAGTCACGGGCAACGGAAAGTCATCTTTTGGGCATGCCTTATTCAAGTCTCTGAAATCCACACACACTCGAATTTGACCATTTTTTCTTCTTCACCGGCACAATGTTGGCAATCCAAATGGGATTTTCTTCCTCCCTAATGAAACCCGCATCAATCAACTTCTTTACCTCTTCAATGACCTTTTCTTCAAGCTCGACCCGCATACGCCTTGGGGCTTGTTTAACGGGTTTCACGGTGGGATCTATCTTCAATTTATGAGAAGCCAAGCTAGGGTCAAGTCCGGGCATTTCAGTGTAGTTCCATGCAAAACAATCCTTGTATTCCATCAAGAGTGCTTTCAATTGCTCTTGCTTCTCAGGGGGAAGCGATGCACTTATGAATGTTGGCCTTGGGTCATCCTTGGTACCCAAATCTACCTCCAAAAGTTCATCAATTGTGTTCTGACCTCCTTCCTCTAATTCTCGAGGTGCATTCTTCGCAACCTGTATGAACTCTTCTTCATTTTCTTCTGGATGTGACTCAACGGGCGTTATACCCACCATGTGGCACTCAACGAATAAGATCTCTTCCTGAGGCGTTTGAAAACCTAATCCTTTGGTCTTCTTGAGCTTTCCATCTAGTCCTTTGACCCACATAGACTTTTCACTCCACAACTCTTGAAATGCCTTTGCACTTCGCCTGGAAATCGGCTCCAAACAACGGGCCTTTTGAAACAGACCTATCAACCTTTTGTTATAGTGGCCCATTACTTCTATTCTTTCACACTCATCGTCTTCTTCTTCTAACCACTTCTCCCAATCATCAGAGCAAGCTGCCCCATCCGATGGCTCCACACTTTCGGCTTTGTAAAATAAAATTCCCTTATGAAATACCATCCTCTTTTGGACTTTCTCCACTTTAGGAGGAACATAGAAGGTTTCTAAATCCTTTATTTGGTTTACTTCTCTCGGGGTAAGCTCTTTAATATAACCCAGTGGGATTTGCTCTATAGCCATTGAGTCTTCACTTCTACCAAACCCCTCGTCAGAGTCAGTATCATATGCATAGATTACCTTTCTTTGCTTTTGATTTTTATCACTCGCCCCGCAAGGATTACCACTTCGATTCTCTCCTTCATCTTTTATATAGAGCGGAGTCTTGACAGCACATGAGGTTTTGGACCTTCCTTTCAGGATCACCCTTTCATTGTCATCCTCAATTTCTCTTTCAGCTCGCCATCTCATTCGGGAAGAGGTACTCCTTTGTGAAGTTGGGGCATAAAACCGCTCAATCTCTTCTAATTCCACTTCATGTGCCCCATAATATTGTGGATCTCCCTTGATTGTCTTTTGCTCACCGTCATGTATGTATTTGACACATTGGTGGAGGGTGGATGGCACAAGGTAATTCTCATGCAACCATGGTCTTCCTAACAAAGCCTTGTATGATGTATCGGCATCGATTACATAAAATTTGACCAATGTTTCGAGCTCTCCAAACTTCATAGGAAGAGTGATTGATCCCAATGCTCGTTCAGAGTTTTGATTGAACCCATGGATATAGACGTTCTCATCCAAAAGACGCCTTCCTCCCAAAGCCAATTGATTCAATGATCTCAAAGGCAAGATGTTGATGGAGGACCCTGGATCTACCAACACTCGGCTTAGTTGATTTCCATTGGTTTTGCCTGTAATATAGAGTGGTTGGTTATGCTGAGCCTTTCCCATCATTAGGTCCACATCTGTGAATGTGATCTGACTTTTGGGCTCCACATAAAGGGCCTCAGTCATATGCTTTTCCGCCAAATAAGCTTGGAACTTCTCAGGTTCTTGCAACACCTCCATCATTGTGTCTCTAAGCTCTTTCGACATCATCAACGCCTCAAATACACTGATCAATGCAGGGGTGCGTCTCAAATGAGCCAAAATATTGTATTCTCCAACAGTTTCTTTTGCCTTTTGACTCGGCCCCGGCTCCTCAATAGTTTCTTGCCCTTTGCCTTTACCTTTCACCTTTTCATTCTCCTTGGGCGCTTGCCTTTCAGGGATGTTGGTGCCAGACCGAAGGTTTAGGTGACACTCTTTTTCTTCAAACATGCCTTTGGCAAAAAGACCTTGATACAACACATCATCTTCTTCTTCCTCAGAATCATAATAATAAACGACAAGTTCTTCTCCTTTTCCTGTCTCCTTTAATTCTTCTCCTTTTGTTTCTTCTTGATTAATTTGCTTCACTAGCTTTTGTACTTGGCACTCTTCATGATCAGATTCTTCAGTCACCACTATAATGGCATTGCACTCCACATTACGTCTTTCATTCCTCTTTTGAAATACCGCATTGGCTTGAGCATGAGGAGCTGGTTCTTGCTTGAAACTTTGGGGTATGATAAGGTCCCCTTCCTTGATCATCCTCTCGAGAATATCCTTAAAAACATAGCAATCTCCAACAGGGTGCCCCAAGACCCTATGGTAGGCACAATAAGTCGGGTCATTTACCTTATTTTGCTCTTCAGGTCTTTTGCAAATAGGCAACTCTATAGCTTTCCCCTCCAACACTTGTTTGAGCAAAGCCGCAGTCTTTTCTTTCTTGAATGAATAGGGCTTACTCAAGCGCTCATTCAAAGGTGTCCGAACCCAAGTACTTCCACTATTTCCACCACTATTGTTGTTTTTATTTCCTTTAAAACCACCATCTCGATTAGTGGAAGCTTCATTGGCCCCGGCTATCTTGAGAGGACCTTGCGTTCTATTGCCTTGATCATTTCTATTATTATTGTTGAATCGGGCCTCTTTAGGTGGCCCAATATGCACCACTCTCGCCACACGAGTCACAAGATCTTCATAGGTGTAAATGTCACTTCCAGACAATGGCCTTCGAATCCAATCATCCAAATTTCTAATCAAAAACTCCACGGCTTCCGCTTCGGGCATCTGGTGCGTGCACCTTATATTCATGTTTCTCCACCGATTGATGTAATCCAGTGCTTTCTCTCCTTGTCTCGGCTTTTCAGAAGCTAGGTCGGCCATACTAATTCTTTGAGTCACCATAGCAAACTTAGACCTGAATATCTCTTCCATTTCATCCCATGTTTCAATTGAATCATTTTCAAGGGAAGAGTACCATTCAAATGCGGCACCCGTCAAACTTTGAGAGAATTGCCTAAAAAGGAGAGCTTCATCACAAGAGGTATTGCCACACGCATTCCTAAACTGCACCAAATGCTGATCAGGAGTAATTCCCTCTTTTCCTGTGCCATCAAAGAGATTGAACTTTGGCACTTGGTAATTAGAAGGATAAGCAATTTGCTCGTATTCTCTTGGGTAAGGCCTTCCACACCTCTTTCGAATGTTAACCAAACGACCCGCTCCTGATGCTTGGAGCTGCTGATTTATCATATCTTGAATGATTTGTTTGGTCGGCTCTGATTTTCTTGTCCCTGTCCGAGATCGTGCCCCAGGAACTTCATCTTCCTCGGACTCATATTTAGACTTACTCTTTTTTTCTTTAGAATGCCTTTTATATCCTCTTTCTTCTTCTTCTTCTGAAGACTCATACTTGATCTTATTCTTCTTTGTTTTGGATGATTTTCTTTTGCTCTTCTCTTCTTCTTCATCAGAAGTCTCATATCTGTTCTTACTCTTTCTTTCTTTTACCATTTTCTTCTTGCCCTTTTCTTCTCCTTCATCAGAAGACCCATATTTATTCCTATTCTTCCTTTCTTTTGAAGCTTTTTTCTTATGTTTGTTCTCTTCTTCTGAAGAGGAGGAGTATTCTTTCTCAAGCTCTCCGAGCAAATTCTTCTTTTCCAAAAGTTTATACATTTTCTTAAGCAATTCCTTATCTTTCTCTCTTTCATCCATTAGTTGAGACATCTTCCTTTCATTTTTCTCCAATATACTCATCAATCGAGTATCCTTCCCTTCCATCCATCGATTTTTATCATCATCACTTTCTTGAGCGCTCTCAATTAGCACCTCTTCTCCTTGGGGAATATTGTGACTTGAAGACGTGTGATCTTTCTTATCTTTGCCATCCTTTTTGGTCAAAATGACTTCTTCGTCACCGGCCATATTTACAAAGGCATGCATCTCATTTTCTCCACTTGTTCTAATCATGTTCACATAGGCATGAACCACCGGCTCTTTCTCACGCCAAACTAAGCGCCTCCTTTTGTTTTGTGACTCTTGATTAGCCACTTCAACAACCAAACGAGTTTCAACCTTGGGTACCCACATTTTCTTGGGCCTCTTTTCATTCCTCAAAGGTCCTAAACGTTCCTTTACAGGAGTGGTAGCTCTTTCACCTCCTTTCTGCCCCAATCTCTCTTTCACAGGGGTTGACTCTCTTTTTTGCCCTTTTGGTCCCAATCTTTCATGGACTGGTACACGGGAGAACACAAGTCTTTCTTTTACCGATTGCCTCCTTTGAGGATTTCTGCCCCGGAACTGGACCTGGTATTCATGAGGAAATTCCTCCATTGTCTTCAACACAGCCTTAGGAGAATTCTTCCGAACCAGCCTGAGAGGTGCAAATGGGTTGCTGACTGGGAGATTAGGCCTCACCTCCAACTCATTCTTGTACGCTCTTTGTACTTTCTTGATGGTCCTTGTGCCTTGGGAGACTGGCACATACACTTTTCTCACTGTTGCGTTCTTTTGAGGAGACTGACGACGACGGTGCCTCCTGGGAGAAGATGTTGATCCTGGGTGGGCCCTCTTTTGAGGTACAAGAGCCCATTCCTTTTCTTCAATGGTAATCTCAATAGGAGTTTCAAGAACCCGAGAAACCACCACTGGTTCATCTTGAGGTTCTTCAACAACATGAGCAAGTTGAAAGCTACCATCCTTTACTTGCACTATTGGCACAAAAGAGTGCCCATACGGCATGGTCCCAAACATGTACTCATGCTGGTAAACGATCGGTACTCCTCCAATCCTGAACATTCCCGAAGGCTTGCTCATGTCAACTGGTGTAAACGCCATTTCCTGCAAGAGAACACCTCGAAATGTTATGGTTAGCAATGTTTACTTAATGTATTTACAAAACAATTTCCTAGCCTTATACATTTAATCCCTCAAATCTCAAAGATGAGAGGAGAAAGAGGTCCCACCGGGCGTGCCAGAGAATCTGTTGCGACTTTTTCGTCATTTCTCGAAGAATGATTGGGTTTCCTCAAGAACGAGAATAAGCCTTAGATTCACCCCTCACGAGCCTGAGTTCAAGTGCTGATGTCTCTTAACGACCAGAGAACATCGACTGGAATCCATTCTCGTAAGGGTTTATTAATTCATGGATCCTTTCCTTCCAATAGGCGCAAGCCCCTATTGTTAATTACCCCGTGGTTTCCCACGAGAACCTCTGATTAAGAGATTCAAGAAATTAAATGTAATAGGCTAGAAAATCGTCGTTTAAATGATTTTTGTATTTAGTAAGGAGTTTACTTCTTTTGACAGGGTTCAATTGAGGCACCAGACCTCATTGACGGGGCGCAATTGAAGGTATAAGTGATTTATCTCTTTTGGGCTTGGACCGGATTCAATTGATGGCACCAGACCTGATTGACGGGGCCCAATTGAAGATTTCTAAAATGCATATAAAACTAAGACTATCTAAAATTAAGAATATCTAAAATTTAAGAATAATTAAAACTAAAATTAAAACTAAAGCTAAAACTGCCTACTTGAATTTGGGACTAATACTGAAATTATCTATTCGAAATTTATATCATGAGGGTGATTTGATTTCATGGTCTTGGGCCATTTAGGGGCTCAAAGAATCGGTTTTCGGCCATTTAGGGGCTTGTGAAAACGAGGGGATTTGATTTGATAATTCTCGGCCATTTGAGGGCTTGTGAGAATTGGTTCTCGGCCATTTGAGGGCTTGTGAGAATAAAGGATTTTGGATTCTCGGCCATTTAGGGGCTTGTGAGAACAAAGAATTTTGGATTCTCGGCCATTTAGGGGCTTGTGAGAACAAAAGGGTTTGAGATTCTCGGCCATTTAGGGGCTTGTGAGAACAAAAGGTTTTGAGATTCTCGGCCATTTAGGGGCTTGTGAGAACAAAGGTTTTGAGATTCTCGGCCATTTAGGGGCTTGTGAGAATAAAGGATTTGGGATTCATTTGATTTGATTCAATCTTGACATGATTTGATTTAATTTGGCTTGATTTGATTTATTTTGATTTGATTTGACTTGATTTAGCTTGATTTGGTTTGACTCAATTTAATTTGATTTAGCTTGATTTTTATTTGGTTTAATTGGATTTAATTCGATTTATTTTGATTTAGTTTGATCTTTTATTTGATAAGATTTAGGTTGGTTTATTGAACTTGATTTGGATTTAATTTGAGTTAATTGATTCAGTCATATTTAAAGTGATTTATTTGATTATGTTTTATGTTATTTATTAATTTATTTGATTATTTATTATTTACTTGCTATTCATTTATTTATTGATTGAATTATTTGACCATCATGTGTTTATTATTTATTTTATGATTTATTTATCACTTATTTATGATTTATTTAAAATTTATTCATTTTTTTTTTACTTATTATCTCAAAATTTATTTATTATTTATTTGTTATTTATTTATGATTATTAAACTACTTATTATTATTTACAACATTTATTATTTACAATTTAAGAATAACTTGTTGATTTGTTATTTAATCATTTACTCTTTGATGCTTAAAATTTATTTATTATTTATCTTGGGGTTTATTTAATATTTAATATTTATAATGATATTATTTATTATTTGATAATTTATTTATGGTTTATTGTAATTATTATTTATTTATTTATTATTATTATTATTAATATATATATATATAGATTTTTTTAGAAAGTCTTATTAAAAATGAAGAGAAAACTCTAAATATTGTCAATTTATTTTTAATTTTGACAATACTTGATTAGACAGTTGATAAAATTACTTAGAAAATTTATTAAAGTATTTGATCATTTTCCTAGGATTTATAAAATTGGGTTTTTTATAATAAAAATACTTTAAAAAAAAGGAAACTATTTATTTTGACAAAATATCATATGAAAATAATGTTGGATTTGGTTTATTTAAATTTTTAGAAATTTTTGGATAGTTTATTTGGAATTTTCTGAGATTCCTACTAATTTTGGTGAGTTTTTGAAGATTTTAACAATTTATAAAATTCATTTTTAATGAGAAAATATTTTGAAAATACAAAAGAGGCACAAATTGCCATAATATCATATCAAAATATCAGTAAATCTAGTTTCTACAGATTTTTAGAATTTTATGGATATTTTATTTGAATTTTTCTGAGTTATTTACTATTTTTAATGAATTTTTGAAATTTAATCTGATTTGGAATTTTCTGATTGGGCCACGTGTGCGTTGACTGAACCAGAGACGCTGACTTTGCGCTGGATTTCGTGTAGCGAGTGGTGCAACCTGCCACACCCTCGTCGCCATAAAAGATCCGCGATAAATCAAAGTCTTCCTTTTCCCTCTCCGTCGACTGTGGAAATTTTGCGGAAACACCCCTGGAACTTCTCTGACGAAATTACAGCGTCTCCGACCACCGCTTCTGTCGGAATTAGCTTTGTTAACGTCGTGGAGGAGAAAGGAAGAATTTCATGGGCCCCATGCGTGCTACAGAGGCCTGTGCTGCCGTGTGGTATTCGGAGGTGCTCGAACTGCCATTAATGGCGTTTGAAGTGCTTTGACCGTCCCCTTCTACCAGCCTTAGGTTTCCTGTACTCTTCAAAGCATACTTAAGATAATGGTGAAGCTAATTGATATTTTAGGAATCCGTAAGTAGATCGATTCAACTGAGATAGATTGACCTAGCTTTGTCTGATCTGAGCTTCTGCAGTGAGGCCCATAGAGCAATCTACTGATGCCAGTCATCAAATAGATAAATTCAGGGGGTCAAATTTAGCTTGTTTGTGGATTCAATTTGGTTTGAAGCATTGCAATTTGGTATGAGGGACATAGGGGCAGAAGCATCGATTTTATGGATTCTTTACTTGATTTCTAATTGCATGTAAGATGAGCTACAGCAGCTGGATTCTATTAGATGCTCAAATTAAGTCCATTTAGGTTTGTTATTAGTGTTCAAATCAACACAGAGAGTGAGTGCAATCTTTTTTTATACTTTCTATATTTTCAGATTTTATTTTCAAGCATTTTTGCCACTGTTTTTGATGATTTCTACTTTGAGTTGCTGTAAATGAGGTAACATGACTTGTAACAGTCACAACAAGCGAAATAAAGGCACTTAAGATTATAAAAGGCAATTTTTATGTCAAACATTGGTTTGTTTAATGTGACTTCTGTCCATAAACTGAAATATGGCATTGTACTTGTCCAAAGATTATGCAAATTTTTAGAAATACCCACTGAAGTGTATGAAACCTTTGGTTCAAACACTTTTCCAGAAAAACCCAAAACTCTATTATTTTCACTTTTATTCCCTGAATACCCCTGCTGCTTGATAAAATCATACAAGATCACATAAAATTCCTAAAATAGAAAAAAGTACTCCCTGGTGTCGATGAAACTTAGTACTTGATGTCCATATGCAATTTTATGTTTTCATGTAAATAAAATCCTGCATTTTTAATTTTTCCCTTACTGGTCAGATTTGAACATTTATGTACTAATGTATTTTCCATTAGAAATGACATATTAAACACTAAAGTCCATGTTCTAACAAAAAAAAGGGCAGCACCTCCCCCTCTTCCTTGTTTCATGGGGTCTCCTGTCCATGGCCGAAGCCATAGAGAGGGAGATGCTACCGAGAACTGATGATACACCAGCCGAGGTAAAGAACTAGGATTGAGGAGACCTCAACCGAAGTGTAGAGAGCTAGACCTGAGCAAAACCTCAGGCGAAGCTAGTAACCAGATAGAATTAATAAGAAAAGGAAAGAGGGAGAAAGAGAGACGCCGAAGCTATCTCCAATTCAATTAACCATTCAAATGTGTTTATTTCATTTCCAAACTCTCGATTACAAGCATACAGAACACCATTTCTACCTTTCTCTATCTTTTCTCAACTGTTCGACGAAATGCCTTTCTTTTCTTCTCTAATTTCTCTCTAATTTTAATGTCTAAACCTAACCCTAGCTGCGGCTACCTCTCCCTTTTTTCCTGTCTTCAATTTCGAGTTTATATAGCCCAAGACCTAGGGTTTCACTGCATGGCCGAGAGCTCATCTCCATCGCTCAATTTCCATCAACGGTTCACATTGGGCTGCATCTAGGGTTTAGTTTTCGAAAACCATGGGCTGGAGATGGTGGTTTTGGCATTGGTGGCGCTGGAGAGTGCCACGTCGACGAAGGACAGCGAGTTCACCTCTTTCACCCGGCGTCGCGCGGTAAGAAATCGCGAAATCTGTTTTTACCAAGGTTGAAGAAGGCTCTGACAGCGCGGGCCCCACTTGTCATGTTAAATGAGGGAGAGAAAGGTAGGTGGTTTTGGTCTTCCGTGAGCCAATGAAGAGATCAATTATTTCAGCGTTTTTGGTCTATGCACCGGGTCTAAGCAAACTTCCAGGCGGGATGGAGGATTTTAAACGCAGCGACGTCGCACCCCCTCTGGGATCCGCTGCAATTGGTTGCACGCGACAGATTTCCAGGAGTTTTCTGGGATTTTCTGATATTTCATTTAAAATAAACCATTTCTTTTGCTACCAAGTGAAAATAAACCATTTAAGGGCCTTCCCTTGGGTATTTTTGGATGAAATTTTATGGGCAAACTCAGAAAAATATGAGGGATCTTTTGGTTCAAATATATTTGTGAAATTATTTATGGATTTATTTTGGGAATTTTGTGAAGCTTTGGGGTTTCTTTGCAAAATGGAGATATTCTGTTGATATTTTTGGCATTTTGAAACTATGATAATTCATCATAATTCCTAGGGGACTTTTGGGTAATTTTTGGAAATTTTTGGAGCTGGTTTGGTATTTTTCGTGGATTTTTGAGCTTCCTTGGATTTATTTGTCATAAAATGGGCTATTTAATTCATGCAATTTGGCATAATATTTTTGGGTTAAACAGAACTATACTCTAGACTGTATGAAGAGCACATATATAGATTATTGAGATCAAATGACTTAGAACGAGTGTAGAATCGCTTGAAATGCTCAAATAATGCACTGAATAAGTATTATTTGCACATTATATGTGTGTTTTCTATGTATAATCCAACATTTTATAATAAGAAAGATCTGATTTATATCGTAGACCATATGAAGAATTTAATTATAGATTATTGTGATCAAATGACTTAGAAAGAGTGTTGAATCGTTTTAAATGCTCAAATTATATGTGTTTTTTCAGTGTGTAATCCAATATTTTTTTTAATAAAAACATTGAGATTAAATTAGTAAAGAGATTAAATATAGATTACTGCTTTCAAATTACTAAGAATGACTGCACCATCGCTTGAAATGCTCCAATAATGCTCAGAATAAGCATTATTTGCACATTATATCCATATTTTCTATGTATAATCCAATATATTATAACAATGAACATCTGAATTATACTCTAGACTGTTTGAAGAGTCAGATATAGATTTTTGTGATAAAATGACTTAGAATGTGTGCAGAATCGTGTGAAATTCTTAAATAATGCGCTGAAAAAGTATTATTTACACATTATATGCGTATTTTCTATGTATAATCCAATATTGTTTTATGAGAAACATCTTTATTCTATTATAGACCATATAAAGAGGTTAAATATAGATTAATGTGATCAAATGACTTAGAATGAGTGCAGAATCGTCAGAAATACTCAAATAATGCACAGAATAAACATTATTTGCACATTATATGCATAACTTCTATGTATAAACCAATATATTATATTAAGTGGGATCTGAATTATATTCTAGACAAAATAAATAGTATAAATATAGATTTTCATGATCAAATGACTTAGATCCAGTGCAGAATCGCTTAAATGATTAAATGTTGCTCAGAATAAGCTTTATTTGCATATATATGCATTTATATGTATATAATTTAATAATTTCTAATAACTAGTATCTGAATTATATTCTAGACCTATAAAGAGCTTAAATATTGATTATTGTGATCAAATAAATTAGAATGAATGAAGAATCGATTAAAATGCTCAAACAGTGCTCAAAATAAGCATTATTTGAAGATTATATGCTTATTTTATAATATGTAAGATCTGAATTATATTCTAGACAATATAAATCGGTTAAATATATATTATTGTGATCCAATGACTTAGAAAGATTCCAGAATCGTTTGAAATGCTCAAATAATGCACTGGATAAGTATTATTTTAACATTATATGGGTTTTTTCTATGAGTAATCCAATATTTTTTTAATAAAAACATTTGAATTATATTCAAGACCATATAAAGAGGTTAAATATTGATTATTGTGATTAAATGACTTATAATGACTGCAGAATTTATGTGAACTGCTCCAATAATGCTCAGAATAAGCCTTAATTGCACATTATATCCGTATTTTCTATGTATAATCAAATATTTTATAATAGAAGCGTCTGAATCATAATCTAGACTGTATGAAGAGCTCAAATATAGATTATTGTGATCAAATGACTAAGAATGAGTGCTGAATCACTTGAAATGCTAAAATAATGCACTGAATAAGTATTATTTGCACATTATATGCATATTTTCTATGTATAATCCAATATTTTACAATAATTAGGATCTAAATTATATTCTAGCAAAAGAAAGCGCTTAAATATAGATTTTCATGATCAAATGACTTACAATGAGTGCACAATCGTTTGAATGATTAAGTATTGCTCAGAATAAGTTTTTGTTGCACATATATGCTTATTTTATATTAATATAACTGAATAGTTTTTAGTAACTGGTATCTGAATTATATTTCAGACCTATAAAGAGCTTAAATATTGATTATTGTGATCAAATAAGTTAGAATGAATGGAAAATCGTTTGAAATGCTCAGAATAAACTTTATTTGAACATTATATGCGTATTTTCTGCGTATAATCCCATATTTTATAATGAGTAAAATGTAAATTACATTCTAGACCATCAGAGGTTAAATATAGATTATTGCGATCAAATAACTAAGAACGAGTGCACGATCGCTTGAAATGCTCCAATGATGCTAAGACTAAGTATTATTTGCACATTATATACTTATATTCAATCTATAATAAAAAAAATTATAATAAGTAAGATTTTAATTATACTCTAGACAATATGAAGAGGTTAAATATGAATTATTGCAATCAAATAACTAAGAATGAGTGCACAATCCCTTGAAATGCTCCAATAATGCTCAGAATAAGCCTTTATTTGCACATTATATCCGTATTTTCTATGTATAATCAAATATTAAATAATAGAAGCATCTGAACTATATTCTAGACTGTATGAAGAGCACAGATATAGATTATTAGGATCAAATGACTGAGAATTAGTTGAGAATCACTTAAAATGCTCAAATAATGCACTGAATAAGTACTATTTAGACATTATATGTGTGTTTTCTATGTATAATCCAATATGTTTGTAGTAAGAAATATCTTAATTATATTCTAGACCATATAAAGAGCTTAAATATAGATTAATGTGATCAAATAACTTAGAATGAGTGAAGAATCATTTGAAATACTCAAATAATGCACAGAATAAGCATTATTTGCATACTATATGCATATTTTCTTTGTATAATCTAATATTTTATAATAAGTTGTATCTGAATTATATTATAAAAAAAATAAAGAGCTTAAATATATATTTTCGTGGTCAAATGACTTCGAATAAGTGCACAATCACTTGAAATGCTCAAATATTGCTCAGAATAAGATTTATTTGGCCATATATGCATACTTTATATGTAAATAATTTAATAATTTTTAATAAGGAGTAAATGAATTATATGCTCAGCTTAAATATTGATTATTGTGATCAAATAACGTAAAATGAACGCAGAATCACATGAAATGCTCAAATAATGCTCAGAATAAGCATTATTTGAATATTATATGCGTATTTTCTATGTATAATCCAAAATTTTATAATACAAAAGATCTGAATTATATTCGAGACCATATGAAGAGTTTAATTATAGATTATTGTGATCAACTGACTTAGAGAGTGTAGAATCGCTTGAAATGCTCAAATAATGCATTATTTTCTAAGTATTATTTTCACATTATATGTGCTTTTTCTGTGTGTAATCCAATATTTTTTTAATAAAAACATCTGAATTATATTCTAGACAAAATAAAAAGATTAAATATTGATTATTGCGATCAAATTACTAAGAATGACTGAACGATCGCTTGAAATGTTCCAATAATGCTTAGAATAAGCATTATTTGCACATTATATCCATATTTTCTATATATAATCCAATATATTATAATAAGAAATATCTGAATTATACTCTAGACTGTATGAAGAGCTCAGATATAGATTGTTGTGATAAAATGACTTAGAATGAGTGCAGAATCGTGTGAAATGCTCGAATAATGCGCTGAAAAAAGTATTATTTGCACATGATATGCGTATTTTCTATGTATAATCCAATATTTGTAATAAGAAACAACTTCATTCTCTCAAAGACCATATAAAGAGGCTAAATATAGATTAATGTGATCAAATGACTTAGAATGAGTGCAGAATCGTCAGAAATACTCAAATAATGCACAAAATAAGCATTATTTGCACATTATATGCATATTTTCTATGTATAAACCAATACTTAATAATAAGTGGGATCTGAATTATATTCTACACAAAATAAAGAGCTTAAATATAGATTTTCATGATTAAATGACTTAGATCAATAAGCTTTATTTGCTATGTACATTTATATGCATATAATTTAATAATAGTATCTGAATTATATTCTAGACCTATAGAGAGCTTAAATATTGATTATTGTGACCAAATAACTTAGAATGAATGAAGAATCGCTTAAAATGATCAAACAGTGCTCAAAATAAGCATTATTTGTAGATGACATGCTAGTATTTCCGGACAGTGCTCAAAATAATTATATTCTAAGTATTATCCAATATTTTATAATATGTAAGATATGAATTATATTCTAGACAATAGAAAGCGGTTAAAAATAGATTATTGTGTTCACATGACATAGTGCAGAATCGCTTGAAATGCTCAAATAATGCACTGGATAAGTATTATTTTCACATTATATGGATTTTTACTATGAGTAATCCAATATTTTTTTAATAAAAACATCTGAATTATATTGTAGACCAAATAAAGTGGTTAAATATTGATATTGTGATCAAATGTCTTAGAATGAGTGCAGAATTTATGTGAAATGCTCAAATAATGCGCTCGATAAGTATTATTTGCACATTATATGTGTATTTTCTATGTATAATCCAATATTTTTTTAATAACAAACATCTTAATTATCATATACCATATAAAGAGGATAAATATAGATTAATGTGATTAAATAACTTAGAATGAGTGCAGAATCGTTAGAAATACTGGAATAATGCACAGAATAAGCATTATTTGCATATTATATGCGTATTTTCTTTGTATAATCCAATATTTTATAATAATTAGGATCTAAATTATATTCTAGCGAAAAAAAAGCGCTTGAAATTTTTTTTTTTTATGATCAAATGTCTTACAATGAGTGCACAATCGCTTGAAATGATCAAATATTGCATTTTAATAAAAACATCTGAATTATATTCTAGACCATATAAAGAGGTTAAATATGGATTATTATGATCAAATGACTAAGAATGAGTGCAGAATTATGTAAAATGCTGAAATAATGCTCAGAATAAGTATTATTTGTACATTATATGTGTATTTTCTATTTATAATCCAATATTATTTTAATAAGAAATATCTTAATTATATTATGGACCATAAAAAGAGGTTAAGTATAGATTAATATGATCAAATGACTTATAATGACTGCAGAATTTATGTGAAATGCTCCAATAATGCTCAGAATAAGCCTTATTTGCACATTATATCCGTATTTTTATGTATAATCACATATTTTGTAATAAATGGGATCTGAATTATATTATAGACAAAATAAAGAGCTTAAATATAGATTTTCATGATCAAATGACTTAGATCAAGTGCCCAGTAGCTTGAAATGATTAAATATTGCTCAGAATAAGCTCTATTTGCACATATATGCATATTTATTTGTATATAGTTTAATAATTTTTAACTAGTATCTGAATTATATTATAGACCTGTAAAGAGCTTAAATATTGATTATTGTGATCAAATAACTTAGAATGAATGTAGAATCGCTTGAAATGCTCAAATAGTGCTCACAATAAGCATTATTTGAACATTATATGCGTATTTTCTTTGTATAACCAGCATTATTCCAAGTTATAATCAATTATTTTATAGTAAGTAAGATCTGATTATATTCTAGACCGAATAAAGAGCTTAAATATAGATTTTCGCGATCAAATGAATTAGAAAGAGTGCAGAATCGCTTGAAATGATAAAAAAAATGCACTGGATAAGTATTATTTTCACATTATATGGGTTTTTTCTATGTGTAATCCATAATTGTTTTAATAAAAACATCTAAAATTTTACTTTAGACCATATAAAAAGATTAAATATAGGTTATTATGATCAAATTACTTAGAATGAGTGCACAACTCTTAAAATGCTCAAATATTGCTCGTAATAAACTTTATTTGCACATTATATGCATATTTTATTTGTATAATCAACATTATTTAATAAGTAGTATCTGAATTATATTCTAGACCTACATAGAGTTTAAACATAGATTATTGTGATCAAATAACTTGGAATGAATGCAGAATAGCTTGAAATGCTCAAATAATGCTCAGAATTATTTTCACATTATATGCATATTTTCTATGTATAATCAAATATTTTAAAATCAGTAATATTTGAATTATATTCTATTAAAAATAAAGAGTTTAAATATAGATTTTCATGTTCAAATGACTTAGAATGAGTGCACAATCGCTTGAAATGCTCAAATATTGCTCATAGTAAGATTTATTTGTAAATTATATACATATTTTATATGTATAATCTAATATTTTTTAATAAGTAGGATCCGAATTATATTCTAGACCTATAAAGAGCTTAAATATGGATTGTTGTGATTAAATAACTTAAAATAGATGTAGAATCGCTTGAAATGCTCAAATAATGCCCATAATAAGCATAATTTGAACATTATTTGCATATTTTCTATGTATAATTCAATATTTTATATTAAGTAAGATCTGAATTATATTCCAGACCATATAAAGAGCTCAAATACAGATTATTATGATCAAATGAGTTAGAATGAGTGCAGATTCGCTTAAACTGCTCAAATAATGCGCTGAACAAGTATTATTTGCACATTATATGTATATTTTTTTGTATAATCCAACATTTTTTTTAATAAAAAAATATTTGAATTATATTCTAGACTAAAGAGGTTAAATATAGATTATTAGGATCATATGACTTAAAATGAGTGCATAATCATTTGACATGCTCAAATAATGCACAAAGTAAGCATTATTTGCACATTATATGTATATTTCCAATGTATAATAAAAAATATTATAATAAGTAAGATCCAAATTATATTCTAGGCCATATAAAGAGCTTAAATATAGACTATTATGACAAATGAGTAAGAATGAGTGTAGAATCACATGGAATACTCAAATAATGCCATGAATAAGTATTATTTGTACATTATATGTGTATTTTCTATTTATAATACAACATTTTATTGAAGAAATATCTGAATTATATTCTAGACCGTGTAAAAAGGTTAAATATCTGAATTATATTGTGATCAAATGACTTAGAATAAGCGCAGAATCGTTTGGAATGCTCAAATAATGTATAGAATAAGCATTATTTGCACATTATATGCTATGTATAATAAAAAAATATTATAATAAGTAAGATCTGATATATATTCTAGGTCATATAAAGAGTTAAAATATAGATTATTATTATCAAATGAGTTAGAATGAGTGAAGAATCGCTTCAAAAGCTCAAATAATGCACATAATAAGTTTTGTTTGTACATCATATGCGTATTTTCTATATATAATCCAATTTTTTTTTAATAAGAAGCATATGAATTATATTCTAGACCTTATAAAGAGGTTGAATATATATTATTGTGATCAAATGACTTTAGAATGAGTGCACAATCGTTAGTGTGCTTTCCTGTCACAGATGATGAGTGGATCGAGAAAAGATAAATAAACAATCCCAAGTACTTTAAAATACTACAAATATAAGTATTATTTGCACATTGTATGCATAATTGGTATATGTAATCAATTATTTTTTAATAAGTAAGATCTAAATTATATCTAGATAGTATAAAGAGCTTAAATATAGATTACTGTGATAAACTTATTTCAAAGAAATGATACTCAGAATAAACTTTATTTGCAATTTATATGTGTATTTTTTCAATGCATCATGCCACGTTTCGAATAAGTAAGATTTGAATTATATTTTAGACCATATAGATAGTTCAAATATAGATTACAATGATCAAATGACTTAGAATAAATTTAGAATATCTTGAAATGCTTAAATAATGCTTAGAATATGCATTATTTGTGTGTTTTATTAATTATTTTTAAATAAAAAGAGCTCTACTCTCGATACTATTCATGTTCTCAAATCTTTGTACTGCACCAAGAAAATTATACCCAATTCCATCTGCTAATACCTTATTAAAAAAAAAATTAGATCGCGTAACGTGCTAGAGTACCCACTAGTTATACTTGTTGGCATGATTTTCACATCTTCTTGCATCATAACTGTATGACATTGAAGTAGAAAATAAACTTTGGCATTATTAGGATTATCGTCCCAAGCTAACTTTGTACCAAATATTGTCTCCATAGATATTATAAAGCCTGCTATTCAGAAAAAAAAAAAAAAATACGACGTCATACTTCAAGTAGCACTTGAAGAAAAAACAAAATTGAAGCACCATAATTATGCATATAGCACTTTGTTTCCTCCATCTCCAATTTCACTAGCAACTTCACTTTGATACCATGATGCTATACCAGCAATGCCAGTCAACTAAAAAGTGTTATGAGCAATTATAGCCTCATATTGTGCTATTAATTCACCAAAATAGACGGCACTCTGAATATAATGTAAGACTAGAAACAGAGATCCTAATCCCATGCCAAAATGCGGCAAGAAACTTTTCTCTAATCCTCATTTCATAGGTACAAACTCATTCTCATCCCTATCATGATTTAGGACAGGACCACACGGTCAGCAATTTAAGGAAAATTTCCATCGGCAGGTTTAAGTTCCTACCTCGGCACCTTTTAAGTAACAAGTATAAAGTATTAATTACACTGGAAAGAAATTTAACCTTTATAGTACAAGCAATAAGAACAAGAGAAGGACACAAAAAAAAAAGAAAAAAAAAAAAGAAAAAAAAAAGAGAACAAACTAATTCAAACAATTACTAAAAAATAGTCACACACCAAGACTATTCACCATCACAAGTCCAGAGCAAAACAAGACTATGGCCGTACTAAGAGCTGTATAATGATCTTGTTGTGCATTCTAAAAGTAATGTGCTACAGTCGAATAGAAAATTGTAGTACTATGTCAGGCAGAAACAAGCCTCTTGAGCATCCTGTCATGCTTCAGCATTGAGCTTACACTCTCTACTACCAATACAGTCTGCATCCATAACAAAGCACAATTAGTATAACTATCTAAAGGATTGGACAATTTTCAGTTGTTCTACTTGTAAGTTTTTTTGCTTTATCGACATTTTGGGTTGATTGGTTTGACAACTTTGGAAGTCATAATTAATTATGCTATACAATATTTACAAAGGAAAAAATTGTACCTGAAGGCAAGCATAAGCAAGTCCTGTTGCGAAGTAGAAATTTGAATTTCCAGTCCCCTAAAAGATTTTATTTGCCCAAAAATTATAGAAGTAGATAAAATAATTCAAAAGTACATGATTGCAAAATTATTTATGGTATGTAGATAATCAAAAAGCACTAAAATAAGATGATAGTAGGACATCCAGAACCTCCATACAGAAAAGGTATTGTTACATCAGAAAAAGGCTTGTCACAACTCACAAGTTAACACAGGTACATACAAAAAATATAAAATAATTGAAGACAGTAGGTAAGCACAAGAAAAAAGCATATCAGGCCAGCTTTAGTGTATTATGCTCCACTTATTTTAGCAACAAATAGCAATCATTTCACTATATATATATATATGCGCACCAACACAGACATCTGTGCATGTATGTGTGTGTGTGTGTGTGTGAGAGAGAGAGAGAGAGAGAGAGAGAGAGAGAGAGAGAGAGAGAGAGACAAACCCTCCAAATCCATAGGTTGTGCATGACAGGACTTAGAAGAGTGACCCCAATGTACCCAAAAAAGAGGAAAAAGGAGAATTGCATATCTGAAATTTGTTAAATTAGATAAGTTAAGAAGCTACAAGATTGCAATAATGGTCGGTAACAGGAAAGAAAACACAGTTACCTGCTAATTCGCTGGCAAAAAGACCCAGAAGACCCAGATACAAAGCTGAATCACCAACCTTAAAAAACATGTATGGAATAATCAACTTCAAGCCAAAAAATGAAATAAGTATGTGATGAAGCTTGCAAATGGTTAACAAAAATAGGTAAGTTATTCCAGTATCAGTCTTAATGAAAATTTTGGAGCTTGCCATTACAACTCCAAAGACATCAGGAAAATACAAAACTAAATGCAGCTATCATAGTTTCTTCAAAGGAACACAATGTTGTCCCTCTCTGTTGTTACCATAAAGAAACAGAGTGAAGGACTAAAGGAGTTGGACGTATCCATGTAAAGTTATCATAAAAATCCTTAGTTTCCAAGGGAATGCACAATAATTTATTTTAGAGGGTTAACCCAGTGCAGTTGGAACCTGCAGTTATGGTACACTTGTATTGAAAAGAACTTACGAAGGAGCACAGTTTCGTCTTCTAAATATAACTATACATGTATCTATGATCATATAAATGGTTTACAGGTACATAGTTACAAAACACCGGGAATACTAGTAAAGGGAATTTTTCATGTGTACCAGAAACATTTCACATGACCCTCTATGGCATGGATAACAATTGCAATTTCCTATCTCGGAAATCCTCAAACAACACTTTTGCCAAACTACTACATGTACAAGGACAGGAGATGGGCAAAAAATAAAAAAAAAATAAAAAAAATAAAATAAAAAAGTGGGCATCTTTTATAGATCGAGATCACAGAGGATACTCCCAGTGTCCACACACCTATATACATGATACTTCGTAATTTTGGGTACATTGGGGTTAAATAATGAATTTATTGAATACAAAATTGTTCATAATAAATCTGAAATCTTCACAAATTTCTAAATTTTGAGTTAAAAAATACATCCTGTGTCAAAGAAATAAAATATATTAACCAAGTTATAAAGTAACAAAGAAATATGCTTGCATTCGCCTAATTGAAAAGAATATATAATTTTTTCTTTCAATTATTTTTGGATGGGGGAGTCCAGTTAATCAATACTTAATTGATCCAATTACTAAAACTAATATCATATGCACCAAAAAAATCAAATAATAGAGGAGGCCAGGCCCTGCCCAGTCCCCCTCTGTCTCCGCCCCTGGATCTGATGCTTGTAGATAACATCAAGGAACCACAAGAGAACCCAAAATCCTTGAGATGTTAAGTATGCCCCGGCAAATACAGCCACATTATACCAATTTCTTCCTAAACTAAACTAAAAACCTCTTACAATGAAAAAGTTGTGTGGTAGGAGGCAATGCTCCTTGCAAATTTTGCAGAAACTGGTGGAAATTAAGGATATTTTTTTTAACTTCTAAGGACATACAAAATAATTCTCTTTCACAAGGTTGTATATGTCTACATGATACTTGTCAGGTTCAACTGATCTAGAAAGGAACATACCGATGGATATGATTTTAGCATTGCAACAATAGCAACATAGACAAAGGCAAGGAAGCATGGCCGATGCTTAAGACGAATAGCCAATGGTAGTAGCATGAATAGTATATTCACATGAAATACTATGAGAAAAAAGTCTCTGAAGAATTCAAAGACCTCTGCAAAAAAGTACCTGCATTTATATTAAATTTAGCAACTCACTGTCAAAACATTGTGAATGAATAGAGAAAAGACTTAATAACACCTAATGCCCTCAACTATTTAGTTAATGCATGAAAGCCCCTGACAATATCAATGGATGCATTTAGTTAAATGAGTACAATAAGAAAAACAATATGTTTAACCTTAAGTACACATTCTACTTTTGAAAATAGATTTACATCTTATCAACTAATCACATTATTGCCTTTTCATATTATTTTATTTATTAATAATTCATAAATTTATCTTTGTCCTACTACAATTCCAAACATATGTGGCAGATCATGAGCTATTTTTTGTCACACTATATAATATATACTCACAATATTCCTTTTTCCAGGATTTTTAGAAGGGTATTACTTTCATTTAAATCAACCAATGACAACTAAAATAAAGCATTGTTAGCTTAACAAAATATTCTCAAGTGCTTACAGTACATATTGAGGCAGCAAAAGCCTACGGGCAGAGCTTAACAAAGAAAAATGGTGGCATGGTGTGCAATTAAGAAAAAAAGAAGGAAAATGATACTGTTAACTCTCCAAGGGTTTTGAACTGACCATAAGACACCTATATTTGGAGACAGATCCTCCACTTTCAGAGTGAACCCATAAGTCCTGGAAATTATAACAATGAAAGTTTAATTAATAAGTTTGATATAATAATAAAAGAAAAAATAATTCTCGTAAAATTAAATACTAAATACTACATGCAACCTCAAAAAATAAAAAATAAAAAATAAAAAAACTAATAATATTGTTGCCCTTTAAAGGAATATTTTAAAGCATACAGTTCAAAATACTACATGCAGCATTGACATCTTCAATTCAGACTAGTGTACGAGCCTATAGTGATGACTGATGACTGATGAGAAATGGGTGAGGGAGCATAATCTTACTTTCTGAACATTTCATGTAGACCACCAACACCTTTCAGAGAGATGCTACACAAAAGCAACACATGGAAAGTCCAAATTAATGCCCATACCACAAAATATATTATGGGCTTCCATGAAAAAGGCCTAATAGTTCTTTTAAATAGCTTCGAAGGAGGTGCATCTGGACCATGTCCAAGTAGAAGTATGACCTGTAATAGATGACGGATACAATAATGAACAATTGTCAAAGAAAAAAAATAAAATACATGTTACCAAAAACATCTTTCATTTCAATGTATGACCAATGATTGATTTTTAAGGATTTAGACCATCTATATTGCATAGGTACAAAAACAAAATAGCCATAGTTACATGCACACACATGAGGCATCCAACAATATACTATACTAAAATGTAAAAAGTAGGTATACTCCCTCAGGGTGTATGAGATTACCCTAAAAAAAGAAAAAAAAGAATACTTTTAAATAATAGAAGTTCTGAAAAGAAACAAACCGGTATAATAAGAATTGCAGGATAGAGAGAAAGGTGTGTTGCCATGACATATCCAAAGGCAGCCAAAGGAGCAACACCTGTCAGCATCATTTGGGATAAAATCAATTATGCTGGATGAAAGTAGTGTGGAAGCAGCCTTCAAATTAGTATCAAGTAAAATTAAGAAATGTCCTGAAAGCATAACCAATTTCCTGTATTTGTTTCCAATTATTCAGAATTCTGATTTTTTAGCTCCTAAACAATATGGACCAGCTCATGTATTAGAGCCAAAATATGTAAAATTGGACCCTTGGTACCCAAAATAGAAAGTTGAATATCAGGAGCAATATGACAATGGTGTAATACTTCCAGGATGATGCAAGTAGTGTATTTGGCGTTTATTCAGAGGACAAATAAGTGAAGTATACAAGCTATTTTCACATAAGAGTAAAGTGGTCTTTAGCTTACCTGAACAGGCACCGTAGATGGTTAAAATAACCATTAAATTGTCAATAGGAGTAGTACATGACCCCAAACAAGTGACAATTGTGAGAGGATTCCACAGATAAATTAAGGATGCAACATCTCCAGCATTTTCCTTTGCTAAATTACTTACTGTCAAACAGGAAAAAAATAATGAAGTCTTTTGAAAACGACACATGATGTGATATTTGCGACTAATAGGCAACATCTTCTGGGTCAATTGAAAACAGTACCCAGTGTTAATAGTTGCATTCATATTTTTTGTAATGGTTGACTCACCAAGACATTTTGAAACTACAAAAAATAAATCAATTGATTCAATTATAATTCAATGTTGGATCATGTAAACAGAGATTGTTACATGTGCATAATAGTGACAATAGTTTTGGACAGTACTGTACTTGTAAAGTAATCGTTATAAATTGAAATAGAATGACAACAGAATAAATTTCTTTGGATAAACAACTTAATGATATTATACTGTAAACAAAATCTCATGTCTTAGTTACCTAAATTTATTTTCCCTGGAAGTTTCAATGATTTATTGTTCTGCTGATTTGAAATGAAAAGCTTTTGACCAGTTGCTCGGATCAGAATTGCAGAAATAAAATCTACAATCACAAACAAAAAACTGTGTATTGCTCTAGTAAGCACATAATAAGACCAAGGAATATTTCCATGCATACCTGGAAAAAAAAATATTCAAGTACATTTCTAACCCCACAAAGCAAAAGATATTTCAATGGGATTCTGAGATACGAACGAGTATTAAGATCATGGGTTCATCCCTCCTCTCCTGATTTCTCTATTAGTTTGGGAAATTGTCATTTTTCTTTTGTATTAGTCTATAAAATGGATGATAGAGGGTGATTTTGGGCACTTTGAGAGTAAATATAAAGAGAAAATATGTTAGATTTCATATTATAAAGGAGCCACACGACATCTGTCACGTGTTAGGGTACTCATCGATACTCAATTGGGTTAGGCCTTCTTCTTTTTAATATTAATGCATAGTTCAGAGTGGGATGGATGGCATTCCATCGTCAACAACTCATATTGGAAACAGGACTGACTACTTCTTTTATGTAAACAACTCATATTGAACACAACTAATGCGTGCCTGTCAGGTCAAGATCAGAACATTTGAGCACTGGGTTGGCAGTGAAGCAGCAATTTTTTGTGCATTTTTATTTAACTATTTTTTTTACTTGAAGTACCTGAGAAGTAACAAAACTTAGGGGCATGGTATTCAGCTTAAATCAATTGAAGTAACTAAACAATACCCAGTTTAGAATACATGGTATGTAAGCAATGGAAAAGGAAAATTACCTGCAATAGAAGTACATAGGCCGTCCCTCTATCCTGTAATTCCAGAGGAACAAAATCACTTGCGAGAATGGAAGCTTTTTGCTGGGTTATCGGTGATGATAAAAGTTGTGACAGAAATTACATGTACTTTAATTCTCTCAGGCAAATAAAGTACCTGTTAGCAATTAATGGACCAAGAATTGGAAGTAACAAAGGAGAGCCATGGTACATGGATCCTGCAACAGAAATTGGAAATAAAGAAATTATATTTTTACCATGCATTCAATAATTAGTATTACAAGTTCGGAGCCTGCTGATAAATTTTAAGTGAACACTTGAGTGGGTCATGTTTCTTATTTAAACCTATAACTATAAGAACATCAAATTTGTTTACGAATGCCAGGATTGCAATTTTGACAATACCAACTTGAAGCAGCACTCTACAGTTACTGCTATAGGACTGTAGCGACAGAGTACTAAGTCTTAATTCAGCTCAAAAGTTCAACTCACATATGTAAAACACTAGAGTAACCCCAACATTAACAACAGAAATGGAGCAAATCCGGTTACTCTAATCATGCTAGTGCCTAATTACCACAAATAAAAGCTCCAAAGTAACAGAAGATTACAAATGAAATGAAACCTGCATAGGGAGACAAGGAAGATTGCTTGAGCCAGTAACCCTCAGCCACTGCACACACAAATTCATAACACACGCACGCACACGCACACCATAGTCATGACATTGCCAGAGACAATTGGAAAACAAGAAAAAAGAGTGACAAGAGCGGGAAAATGCACATACAGCGACGGAGGCTGGACAGAGGAGTGGCAACCTCAGGACGAGAACCGAGGTTGAGATCGCCAGGAAACAGAACGAGAGCAAGGCGGAAGAGGACCGCCGCGGCCGCAATTGGCCAGTATCGTCGGAGCTCTGGCATTATTCTCCGGCGATCTCACCACTTCTGCCAGCAGTAACAACCGAGAATTTGAGAACTTGAGGTTGCCCGAAAGGAAGGAAGGGACCGTGAAATGGGTTTAGAAGAAAATGTGAGAGCCTGCATATTTGTTTATGGGCCGAAATTAGATCCTAAGGTTGTCACCTGACCCAAGTCTAGTTCTTCATCTGGGTCTTTTTAGAAAGAAAGTGACCGTAGGAGGTTGTTTTTGGGCCTAAATTAGATTCCTAGATATGTTTCATCCTTTTCTTTCAAGACGCTAAACAAAAAAATTTTGATAAAAATTCGCTCATTTTGATAAAAAAATTTCCAATGAAATGATATGAATTGACATCCGACGTTACAAAAAAAAAAAAAAAAGGATTCTGATCAGGGCATAATGAAATCTTTCGATAGCAATACCTCCCAGGATAACAACCATTGAAAGTGGAGTTTAAATATAACTCCCATGCAATATTTCAGTGGACCGTAACAATTCTGACTTGCATGTTGTTTGAACATTATTCTTAGTGACAACACTAACATAAATAATAAATAATCTCACAGCACAACTAAAAGTAAATTTATTGCCAAATTAATACTTGGAACAACCAGTATCAAGCTAATTTAGGATCAGCGTTAGTACTTGGAACAGCCCTAACCTTGTAAGCCAATTTTTGTGTATTGTGTACATCTTGAAACTTATTCGGGATAAATTGCGATGAGAATGTGTATAAGCATTAAACGGGTAAAAGCTACAAGTAACAACTCTGAAAAATGAATAGCAGTTCACAGATTAGCGTTCTGCATATTAACAGACAATTTACAGCAACATGACTTCAACCAATCAGAACAATTGATACAATTTTACTGTTTCTTTTTTGTGGTAGTTTCAACTAACTAGTCAGAAAGAATGTTCATGTTCTGCAATAGCACATCAGAATAAAATTTCAATGCGCTGGATCACACAGGGACTCGTTTTCCCCTTTGCCGACTAAAAAACTGCATGAAAGAAAGATAATTATTTCATGTGGCATGATCAGAAATTGACATTTTTACCTGATTTTCAATATATAGCTGTAAAATAACTGTAGGAAGCTTTTATAAACACATTTTGATTTTCACAGCACAGAAACCAATGAAATCTAAGGTCCTGATCCAGAATCCCTTTTTTTTAACGTGAGATTTCAATTCATTTCATTTCATTGGAAAATTCTTGATCAAAATGAGCGGATTTGATGCCATTTGGTTGGAATTCCTATGTAATTAGGCCAAACGAAATTCTATGAAATCCTACGAAATCAATTCAAATGAAATGAAATCCCGAGTAAAAATCATTTTGATCAGGGCTTAAATGTCTTCCACATTTTTTGAGTCAAAATACTATAACTAAGACAACATATAGACAAGCAGACAAAGTTTGAAATTACTACATTATACTAACTTTTACTGAATTTGAGAAAATGTAATAAATTGTAAACATGTCTTACTGAAGTAATGAAGGGTTGCTGAAAGATCCAGCCAATTATAGGAAGTCTTTGCAAGAACACTGCCAGTGTTGGCCAGAATCCACTATATGCAGTAAATTAGAAACATCAAAAATATAGAAAACGGTGATCAACAAAAATAAATGTATGAATGAAAAAACAGAAAAAAAAAATGCGGTGAGTTTTTATTATTAGAGTTCATAAGGCATCAACCTTATCATAGTTATCTATTTTATTCAGAAAAAAAAAATGTGAAAAAAAAGATGTGTTTCATTTGACCCCAACAATCTAAAAAACCACATCAATACATAACCGATATATCTAGTAAAAATAAAAAGCTCCCTGCATTGCTACATGTGTGATGCTAAACTAAATTTCTATACACTTCTTAAATAAAAAAATCTCATGCAGTCCCACTAACAATTGTCTATGCACATTTGCACACTTGGCTTAACAACCTTCGGCGTATCATAAAGAACCAAGTCTAAATACTAGCCATCGTAGCACATTAGATTCCAAAAAAAAAAGTTCTCCACTAAAGTTTGATGTGAAAGGGACAAACCTGAAAAGGATGACAAATCCATATGCCTCTAAAATCATGCCTATCACCGGCCATCCCACAAGCACCATCAGAAATCCAGCTCCAAAGGAAGCTGTACCCTATATTATCAAAACTTGCAACTTTTAGATTCATAGCAAACTACCAATAATCAACAACACTGGGCCTTACTGGACATTATCAGCAATCAACAACAAGCATGTCTTGTTAATATATCATATATTGGTTTGTGCTTTCCTTTGGGCTTGAAGTGTAGTGCCTAATAATCAGCTAAGCCCCGAAAATAGCATGCAAGTTTAATCTACTACCAATAATTAACAGCACTGGACATTATCAGCAATTAAGTGTTGGCATATGCTGTTAAGATTATATATTTTGACTTTTTGATTTTTTCTTGGATTTTGAAATATGTGGGGGGTAAACATGCACCTGTTTCTGATTTACTCATTCATATTTAATATTAATACGACAAATTATAATACAGATAGGCAAATTGAATTAAAGAAATGACAGATCACCTTGTAATTTTTTGGTTTTGTAAAGAACTGCAGGGTCGATTTAAGTCCAATTGTAAGCATCAACCCTGAGACAAAGAGAATCTGAAAAAAAAGGAAAAATAAAATTAAAAGTCGCCGAAAATTATAGATGAACACAGTTATAAGATTCGTTGAATATTTACTTATCAGAATGTAAAAAATAGCTGAAGTTAGACTTACATTGCCCATAGCCAGAAGCCCCTTGTCAAAAAAGAGAATCATTCCAAGGAAGGAGAAAACAACCCCAAATCCAGTCAGCCCAAGCCCAATTTCTGTACATGAACAAGAGAAAACAACCGATATCACCATGCTTTTGAAATATTATCCATGTAGAGTTGTTTATTGTACTGTGCCTTATATATGATCACAGTCGCTTCGACAATCATTTGACACCAAAATTATGAAATCGATATCTCACAATTATAATAAAGTGTGTGTGTATGTGTGACTTTCTATTCTGGTATTGACATTCCCTTAGTTAGACCTACATAAGCCTTTAATCCAACCTAAACCTCACTTTAAAAAAACAAAATCCAAAGGAAAGGAAAAACCATGAAGTTATAGAAAATAGACAATAGTCTCTATCCACAATTTACTTTGTTTTAACAATTGAAATCACTTTTTCTATTTGGGAGACATGGGATTTAATTGGAAAGTTCACCAATCCAAAGCCTACTAATTTGGGTTAAATTATGTAATGTGAGCCAATTAATCACTTTTTCCAATTGGCATGCAGATATTAACTCAGAGGCTGCACAATGTTGACAATGCTGAATCTCTATGATTATAATTGAGCTCCTTTAGAAGTGAAATGCTTAAAATGAAAGTCAAGAAATGGTCTATAACAGAAATTACAGTGCAAAATGGAAAGTGAAATATTACAATTATACAACATAGAATTGAAAAAAGAAAGAAAGAGGATCTTACTTTTGAGGTCGTCCATTTCAAAAGACACCATTTTCTGTGAAAAAAGAGGCTGGACTGTAAAAACCTGTCAAAAAATAGAGTACAGAGTTGTTATACCACCATAGGTTAATCATAAACCATTTGTAAAACGAGACAAAAAAAAGGGATACGAATTTCGGTTCCAGATTTCCCGAGGGGTGGTTACCATCGATCCAAGATCCACTGGGAACCTAACTAGATCTAGTTACTTTAAAGCATTTATCGATACTTAAACGAGAATAACAAGAAATTCCTAATTCCTAATCAAGAAAATCTTTGCGACATTGATGAACTGAAGGTATTACTTTTCAATACGAAAATTATTGAAGTATTAGCACTTGCCTCAGTAGCGAGAGATGAAAGCGATCGAAATCAACTGAGAAGAAGTGCGGATCGCAGCTAGTGACATCAGCTAGAACCACTGAGAAGACACACCATGGCAAATTAGCAATGGCGCAAGAGGGAAGTATCGAAGTAGAGAGATTTGAGTTCAACTGAGAGAAGCATAAAGACGATAGATGCCAACAACTCGTGCGAGTTAATGGGACGGACTGGCTTGCCACGTCAGCATCCTTGGTGATTAACTGATTATGATGCTTTGAAGAAAATAAAAACTGACCAAGTTACTTTTAGAATGTTGTTAATATATATATATATAGATTTGTACTAAGTTTGAAGTATACCGTCTGATCTGCAAAGAATAAAGAGAATCATATTAGAATATAACTTTTTTAAAAGATTACTGAATTTAAGAGGAAATAAATTACTTATTACTGCACTTTAATTTTTCTTTGTTAATAAATTTGGAAATTTATTAAAATTAAATCACTCTTTTCTAATTTTTATTCGACAGAATAATAATGTCGTTATTCAGTGTGTCCAAATACAGTTGCAACGAATTTTTTTTTTTTTTTTTCACTATATTCGTGTTGATCAATGAGCGATTTGTTTTTGATAGATTTGAGAATATGCTTTCACAGAGTAAACGGGAACGTTTGCTCCTAAATAGTTTTCTGTGGCATGAGAAAGAAGCCAATCTTTTGTAACAATTCACTGACAATTGTTTCCTCTATGGAGACATGGGTTCCACAAAGCCACACACTGCCACACAGTAACTCCTCATGTCACAGCTACAAAGTACAATGAACGAGTGGTCCTGATTGCTTGTAAGCTTGGGCTTTGTTGAAAGAAACTCATTTTTTTAATAAAGGTTTATCCAAAGAAGGCCCAGGCCTCATTCATCTACCTTTTCAAGTTGCAGTGCTATTTATAGCACACTTCAATCAGAAATTAAGAAGGCAAACAAAATAGTTAAATACAAAGAACCAGCAAAACATAAGAGCTTCTTCACGCCAGAGAAGGCGCGTCAGCATAACTCAGAAATCGGAAAGAGAGTTTGAGAATTATCGACTCGATCTCAACAAAGAACAACTCTTTCATTCGAGTTTCGCTTTCTTCTTGATTCAAAGAGAGAGAGAGAGAGAGAGAGAGAGAAACTCATGGGCGACAACCGAGGATTTCTCCCTGGAGGTTAGTTTCGATCTTTCTTTCTGAATTTTTGATTGAACTGATATACGGCCTAATTTTAGAATTAAACACACATGTTTAATTTATAAATTTATTTATTTTTATTTGTGAGAGTAAGAAAAAGAGAAGTTTCTTTTGGTCTCTGCTTTCTTTCCACAAGTCAGCGTGTAATGGTTGGTTTCCAGCCTCCATCTACTTTTTATTAAATTTAGTTAATTTGGATTGTGGGCTTTAGCAAGGTAGATTCCAATGCCACAAAAGAAGAACCTTCAAAATTTGAAACTTTATTTGTTTTATATTGGAGAATATATTTGCACTTTCTCATGTGCATGTACATCCTCCTACTTTTGTGCTTGGTAACTGTTTGATTCTTTGATTGAGTCAACTCTTAACTCTAGCCTCCAAATTGTGCGAACCCCAAATTTGTGGCTCTTTCAAAGAGGCTTGAGGTTTAGTATATTGGCTCACTCCACCATGCCATAGAGAGTTTGAGATTGTGGTGGAGCAGACCTGGGTTGGATTTTTACGAGCATTAGTGGAATTATACACAACAATTTAGAACAACTGCCATGAGCTTGAAACTTTAATTCAAACTCTAAATTTGTATAACCTACCTAGTAGGATGCTGGTCAGTAGTACTAGATCGGTGTTGGTACTGTCTCTGGCCAATTATGCTCTCTGTCGGATTTATATAATACTGTCTGATCCAAATGATAATATAGAAACTTTTGGTGGTACTGTAAGTTGCCAGTACCATTCAAGTGCCAGCTAATTATGCTTTTGTTAGAGCTTAACATATGCAACTGTCTGACCTGAATTAAAATTGATGCTCAACTAGGCCCTAATTTTGACCAGTATATCATATACTTGTGGAAAGGAACTAAAAGCCTACAAGCAAATTTTACATAACATCTACAAGTTTGTATTGACATGGTACAAAAACTGACATTAGGTTGCATTTGTGGTTTATCATTCCACAGCAAACTGTCCTCTCTTAAATTCTTTTACCAATCCAGGGCCATCAAATTCGGGTGAAGTGCCTTCACTTACGGACAAAGACACCTCGAGCAACTCCACTTCCCTTAATGCACCTTCACGCCGCCTCTGGTGGCTCTTGGTCATCCTAAACATCTTCTTTCTGTTAGTAGGCCAAACGGCCGCAACCCTGCTTGGTCGGTTCTACTATGACCAAGGAGGCAATAGCAAATGGATGTCAACCCTAGTACAAACAATTGGCTTCCCCTTCCTATTCTTTGCTCTTCTATACGTCCCCCGCTCTACTACCTCCACCAGTTCCTCATCCACTCATCTCCTTCACCTCTCACTCGTATACCTTGTCTTGGGTCTTATTATTGCTGGTGACAATCTAATGTACTCTTATGGCCTTTTATACCTTCCTGTTTCTACCTATTCTCTTATTTGTGCTAGCCAATTGGCTTTCAATTCGATATTTGCATACTTCTTAAATTCTCAAAAATTCACGGCTCTGATATTCAACTCGGTTGTGTTACTAACCTTCTCGGCTGCTTTACTCGGTGTGAATGAAGATTCTGATGGATCATCCAATCTGTCCCACAAGTATTATGCGCTTGGGTTTGTGTTAACTCTAGGTGCATCAGCGACATATGCTCTGATCCTTTCTCTAATGCAACTCTCCTTCGATAAGGTGATAAAGAGAGAAACCTTCTCAGTTGTGCTTGATATGCAGATTTATACAGCCTTCGTTGCAACATGTGCATCTGTTGTGGGTCTATTTGCAAGTGGTGAGTGGAGAGGATTACAAGGGGAAATGGAGGGATTCAAATCTGGCAAGGTGTCTTATATCCTGACACTGGTCGGGACGGCCGTGTCTTGGCAAGTTGCGTCAATTGGTGTGGTAGGTTTAGTTTTTGTGGTCTCTTCCCTTTTCTCGAATGTTATCAGCACACTGGCTTTGCCAGTGGTTCCAGTTTTTGCAGTGATTTTTTTCAAGGATAAGATGAATGGGGTAATGATTATTGCTATGTTGATTGCTATTTGGGGCTTCGCATCATATATGTATCAGCATTATCTGGATGATTTGAAAGCGAAGAATGATGCAGGAGAGAATAATGGTACGGATTTTACTGGGGTTTGATTTTTCTTTATTTGTCTTTTTTTTTTTTTTTCCTTTAAGGCTAATTACTATGTTGAATATGCTCATGATAATCCAAAATTTTGTCTCGTCACAAAAATCTGAAATTTTGATTAGTATTACTATTGCCATAATTGGTGTCATTTAGTTGTTGTGTGCTCTCGTTACGACGTGAAAGAGAGAAATTATTTCATACATTGTTTGATACTTTTATGAACCTAGTCCGTAACCTATCAGTACTTAATACTGTCATTTAGGTTGAACTCCTGCGATGGCCTAGAGTCTAGAGCTAATGGTACTAGTGTGCCATACATATTAGATGATATTTGAGATTATAAAAGAAATTTCTTCACAAAAAATCGAAGTGTGATATGCAACTTGCAATCATTATTATTAGCGATGTCAAATTTTGATCCGATCTTATAGGTCAACTCGACCTGTCACCTGTGGATAAATGAGTTGTTACAGGTGAAAAATTATTCTAACCTGCTTAATTTTTTTTTCCAATTTTAAACATACTTGTATCGATTTTTTTTTTTTTTTGACATTCTTCTATAGACTTTGATAACTAAAAAAGTTAAACGTGAGCAACGTGCCCATACAAATATATTTGAATAGTTATACTTAATTCTTTATTCAAATATATTTATACGATATAAGTTTAATAAACATTATGTTAAACGGGTTGAACCCTTTAGTCACTAGCGGATACGGATATGACCTTTTTAACTACCGACGGGTTGGGTTAGGTTTGATTTGTTTTCAGAATAATATATACTTGGAATGTGAACTGTATTGTATTTATCTGCATTTACATAAAAAAAATTGATAAAATTTGAAAACATGTTTACCGTAAGTCAAAATATCTAAAATTTATAATGGTTCAAAAGATGAATTGTAATGATATGTCAAATGGCGCTTACATTATCAGTAGACCCTTCTATAAAATAATACCTATACATTACCAATAGATTGTTCGATAAATAATATCTATCTTTATCTATTATCATCCTAACTATTACAGAGATGCGGCCTCATGTTAAACGAGTTTGAACATAATTTATTTTTTATTTAATTTTAATTGGTGAATTGTGAGGTAAACTTTGCGTTCCTTATTGATAGGTTGATCTAGCAAAGATTATTTGTCTTGTTGAAGCTCAAGACAGAGACATATATAGTATAAACTAATATTCCAATTTTATCCACAAGTAATTCGGACATTAACCAACATATAAAAAAAAAAGGTAAAATGAATCGATTTTCCAAACAATGTGTGTAAATTACCTTTCGTGTCTTTTGTATTACCTTTTTGATGTTAATTGTTTCAGGGAATACTTTTGTCGTTGCTGCTTGGCAAACCAGTAAGTAATCTGGTATCATTTTTTTTTTGTCTTGGTAATTAACTCAATAAGTTTTTTTTTTTATATAAAGATAATTGGAGATAATGGAAGTACATTTCACATACATATATATATATTTACTTTATTGTCACGATATATAAAGGAAACGGACGAAGGAAAATATAAACAAAAAGCCAGCAGCGTGTAGAAGCACCGTAATAAATAAATAATAAATAAAGGAAGTGCATCACAGATTTCGTCTGAAGGACGTTATATAATATACAATTAAGAAAAATCTGTTGGGCTCCATCAGAATATATCATGGTGTGTTTGTTTTCAATCCATCCTTTTTCAAGAGATTGTGATGTTGATATCATCACATGTGTTTCGTGTTTGTAATTTTCAATTATGTTTGGTACTTAAAATTATGGGTTTGGATTCATCATAAATTCATAATTGAGCTTCTTGCAATGTTGTGCGCTCTGTGTTAACGGTCGGATGCTACCTTACAGAATTTGTTTGGATACGAGCAATGTAATGTGGCACTGATTTCACAATGAGAAATGTTCTTCTGTTATCATAAAAATACTATTAATTTGTCTATCAATAATTTACCGGTCAATAATTATCTTTAACGAGCCAATATTTTAACAACAAAATTTTCTGTTGCATGTATAAAGCTACGGCGAACTTCTAATGGAGGTCCTTTGGACTTTCGAGAATCTTTGTGGACACTGATGCAGCTCGTCACAGCATTATCTAAATAAATGAAGTTTATATGTTTTAAGATTTAGTTTAAAATTATTTAGAATTCAATTTCAATTATTTAATGTCTTATGGCTTGTTTTAAATGCTTATTTAAAGATTTGAAAGAGCGCTACCTAGTTTATATAGTTTAAGTTCAATTTAAATTTTTTTTACACATTATTGGTTTATAGAGGAAAGAAGATGAAAGTAGTAGGGGATAGAATGGAACAAGAACGAAGGTTACTGTATTTCCCACCTTCAAGTTGATTGATCATGTTTTCTGCTGTTCCACCTAAATTTGGGTAATAATAAAATTACCATTAGGATGTTACAAAAGGTTAAATGAGTAATCTCCATTAACCTTGACTTCCTATAGTCCTATTAGATATCAAATCAATAAGAATGATTAAAAATTTTCGCTCCCCTTACCTTGATACTTCTCTTCCTTCCATCCATATAAGGTGTTATAGTATCAATTTTCACCAGAGATTTTCTACAGGGATTCTGGAATAGAAAGATTTCATATAAAACATATTAATTGGGTCAAATAATTAAGTAAATAATTAACTGATTTATAAAAATCCGATAGTGCCTGTCAAGGGATTACAAGCAACTAACTAAAGCAAAAACAAAATATAACGAACAATGGTACAGTTACAATTATATATTTTCTTGTATCACACCCATTTCACAATGTCATAATATTTTTGCAATATTTAAGATGGAGTCAAATATTGGCGTAGCTAGAATAGTTTCAATTAAAAGGATTACGTTATAGGTTACTAAATATTTTTAATGAAAGATTTACTTATATTAATAATCTTCTGAATTTGGAAGGAGAGCTGATACTAATTTCACACATACTAAGTGTACAAGCATTTAGGTCCCTTTCACAGATATTGATTACCACAAATGATACGATTCAGTTCCAAATATTCATACCGATAAGACAAATTATCGATTCATAACGAGGCCCATAAGATCAATCGAGATAGCATGTAGGGATTTTGAGGGCCATTTCCTCGATACATCAACTATAACGGACAAAATCGATTAAGATAAACAATATTGCTAAGGTCCCCTCCTAAGTTGCTCGTAAACATTTTAATAGGATTTTTACCTGAAACAGGTTCAATTCCTTGATTTTAGGATTTTGGGTTAGATTGATAATCATTTTTATAAGAAAGATAATCTATCATAGACTCATAGTTTTCTTAGAATTGTGTAGAAAGTAAAAAGAAAATAAGTGTTTGGAAGAAAAAAAATTGCAACGAAAAAAAAAGAGGGAAAAGGACACATAATGCCTGGCTTTAGACTCCATCAATGTTGCAATTAATCTTCTGCGTAGGCAACCTGCGCTACAAATTTTAATTAGCACATTCAAATCCTTAATGTTGTATTAAATAAATAATGCACATTAGAAATTACAATTATTTCTATGTGTTTTGAGTTTTGTTGTGATTGTTTTGTCAACTTTTTTTTTCTTTATTAATGAAAATTGCCAGTATTTTGCTGGCCCTCAAAAAAAATAATAAAATAAAATAAAACACACACACACACACAAGAAATCACAATTATTGCTAATTGTTGACAACATTAAGAAATGTCACAATCAATAAGTTAACTACAAGTTATTGACTTTTTTACCTCTGGGAAAAAAAATCAACATTTGAATTTATTGTTGGTAATTTGGATTTAAATTATGAACAAGAATTGTGGCTTGATGTTGATTGTTGACTAAGAATTCGGTCCCTAAATCTTATCCAATTATATATGGACAGGACAAAAAAAAAACTTTGGAATGTGTCGCATTTTCCAGAGATAAAATTTAGCAATTTATTTCAGCCTAAAAGGCTAAAATACAAAAATAATGCAATATATTAAATTAGAAAAAATCATTGATATCAACGCATGTACGCGCGAAAAAAAAGGAGAAACATGCATATCTAAATCTATAGTAGTTAGCATCTCAAGCTCCTTTATACACAAACTTATCTTAAAAATTTTGTGATATTTTTTTTCATCTGAATTGAAAGACTTGTCATGTCCTCGCCTCCTAACAACCCTGAATTATTTTGGGCCACTTTTTTTTTTTTGAAAAAAAATAAAAGCCTAATAAGCTTGTGCTTATTGGCATAATGCTCAAATGTGAATTAGTTGGATATTAAGTATTCATTTACAGAATTACACAATTGTTTGACAACTGTTGAAATGTATTTTGACTCGGTCAAACTCACTTGACAACAATAAAACATTAGTGTTTTAATTGCAATGTGTAGGTATGCACTAGTACAATCAAAAGTGTGTATTAAGTATCGGCAAAAGACAAGCGTTCTGTTAAATACAATGAACAGGTATACGTACATTCAAAGATTCATACAAAAATAAAACTATATATGGGGTTCTTAGAAGCCGAGTTTGAATACAAATGTATTCCATAGTGAAAGCGTCCATCAAGGAGTTGTTGACTGATTCTAATTCTTCTATAATTAGTTATTTTGCTTGACAAACTACGTTACATCAAAAGTTGCTTCTGGCACAGAATTTTTGGTGCAAGCCTGTACAACGAATTTGTTATAGTCAGAACTTGAGTATAGTGACATTTAAGCAAGAAGTAAGCATTAAGTCAAAAGCTATGGTATGAAAGGCCATCCATGTATTCTAATCGACTGCTGGAAATTAAGCAAGCCAACATTTTGAACGGTAAAATCATCCTTAGCCGGAGACGAGAAGATATCTATTTCTGTAAATTTGTTAATTTATAACTTCTCAATTAACAACTTGTACATATTTAATATGAGATTAATTCGTTAGAAAAAACTGACGAGTTCTGTACATATCACATATGTACTTATTGCAGAATCTAACATGCTTGGACACAATTTTAGCCCTTTACCAATTTTCATTCTACAACTCTGTAATTAAACTCAGTATTCGATACTCACTAGTTTAGTTTCACATATCCTATCATTAAGTTGGTTGGAAAGAAACAACAGAATTTTTCGAAATGAAAGAAGAAACGTCAATGCTGTGCACAACTGGATTGTACAAGAGTCTACTATTTTTTTTAAATTTTGCTAGGCTTTAGATCTGCTTCAACTTTCTTGTTCCCTTTTCCTCTTCTTTCTTTTCTTTTTTCCTTGTAACTGGTAAGCCGCTTTCCAGTTTGTCTAAAAAAAAAAGTTTGAGTCGTCCCTATCTTAAGCAATCTAATTTTCTGGCAAACGTAAACCTTAATAGTTAATACCGTAAATATGTACTAATTTTCACAAGAGTTGAAGGGTGCGAACAAAAGGATATACTAGATATGACATGTAAATGACTATAATTACAATAATAATGAAAAACTTGAGAGCTTTCCCAACTTTTTAGGTCATGTCCTCATACACACTGTTTTCACATATCTTATCATTAAGTTTGTGTTGTCCCGATCTGAAGCAGTCTCCTTCTGTAAACCTTAATAGAATAAAGATCTAATTTTAAAAAATTGTAGGATATGAAAAAAGATATTAGAGATTGACACGTTAAAGTTATGATTACAAAAATAATAAAAACTTCAGAATTTTTTAGGAGTCTCCAAAAATTTGTGTCTTTTCAAAACTAAATTGTCACCATACAAGTAATTAAAAATTGAGTCTTGCCGCCACATAATTAAATCAGTAATTAGTAGAGTAATAGCATCACAAAATTTAAACATGTCGCCTTACACCAAAGAAGTAAACCTTAAAATAAATTTTTAACCCAGTATTAAAAACAATGTTTCTTATGTAGAAGTCGCGGATTTGAAATCTTATTAACATTTTTTTTATAAATGTTTATAGTTAAAATACATGATTTTTTCGACAAATTGACAACCACTGAGCCACATGACTCTTAATTTATCTCGAAGAATTATCACTGTATGTATGTAACATTGTAACTTTGGTGTTTCGCTCTTGAACTCTTGAGCCGGTCAGAAGTTTACTGTACACCCAATGGAACCGATACCAATAGGTCTGCTTTAAATAATTTACGTGATTGGGGAATTAAAAAAAAAAACCTTTCTGTTTATTGGTACCTAAATCTTGAGCTTTTTCTGAAATTTTAGTTAAAAATTTCTTGACAGCAGCCACCTAGCGTCTTAGACTAATGCTTAGTGCTAGACTCCTAGGCCATCAGTGAAACCCGTTTGGCCGTTTATTCTATCCGTGTCGTATTCAATAAGGAAGATATGAGTAATTAAGGTTTTATTTCAGTTAGACTATCGGATATGGGAATATAAAGAAAAATTTTCGTTAACTTTTCGGGTACGGGTATGGGTACGGGTAAGTGCTATCTCGTACCCATTATCTAATGGGTAAATTTTACAACATATATGTATTAGTGTAATTCGTAAGATATGGTATTAGTTTCGATCTTCATCAAAATTTGTTTATGTTGATAAAACAATCAATTTACACTCTATTCTATTCTAATTTTTAATTAGTTATAGAATTTTTTTGAATGTCAATTGACATGAGAAAAAATTGCATGATTTTTATTATATCTAAAGTATTATCTAAATATTATACTTTAGTATATTTATTTGATGTTATTTATTTATCCATATTATAAATTTTTTTATTAAATTAATATTATTAATACTATCCATCGTGTACTGTTATTCTGTCATTATCGTTAATTCTTAACGGGTACAAGTATAGTACGGATAAAATTATTTTTTAATGAATATGGATAGGATATAGGTAAAAAAAATTAACCGATAGGAGTATAAAAATATCATACCCCTATCTTTTGATAGCCTATGCTTAGCTGACAGCAGTGGCGAAGCCACGCTGGTTTTGGTGGGTCCTTGGACCCACCTCAAAAAAAAAAAAATTTACATTAAGATGATAATATTTTCTATAGAAAAAAAATGCATAATGAGTTAGGGACCCATCTCAAAAATTTGAAGGACCCAGGTGGACAAATTGTGTTTGCTTTGAATCACATAGCGACTCTTGAAAAATTGTATAGGGACCCAGATCACATTAGTTCGCGGTAAATAGCCTCCTCCCTCCTTTGCAATGACACTTATTAAGGCAAAACTTATAATATAATTGGAGATGTTTGGATGTGAATGATTGTCTTGTAGCATATATATATAAAAAAAGAAAGATATTCAAAGAGATACCTAATGAATCTATTATGCAAAATTATCAGAAAATAAAAATTTATTCGGAATTATTATATTTTTATTTTTTATTGTCTTGAATTATTATTTTGGATATTGGTATATTTTTTTTGAATTTTTGTGCTGATTACATTTAATTTTTCATAAATTTTTTATGTTATATTATTTTAAAATTGTTTATTTGAAAATTATTGTTATACTATGTCTATATTACACATTATGTTGTACATATATTTTCTGCAAAAAAAATTTATGGACCCTGCTGATATGAATTTCTGGCTTCGCCACTGGCTGACAGACATGGAATTTCATTATAATACTATTTCCAAATTCCTAATTTAAGATTGCGATGTCTTTCATCCCTGTTTTCGTACATCACCTGACAAAAAAAAAAAAAAAAAAAAGAATGCATAGATTGATGTAATTCTAAATAAATAAGTTAAATACGACTTGATTTGTGTGAAAATATTCATTTGGGCCAGTACTGCGGACAAATTCGAAGAAATTGTATACAACCGGTCTTATAAAACTAAATTGTTACTTCTCAATCACTTTTCGTTTGCCGCCAGCAAATTGAATAATTGTTCAATAATAGTTTACTTAAATGCCTACCATTTAACAAGTCTTTCTCGAAGTGACATTTAACCTTTGAATAACTTTTATTAAGAATCAGTATGAAAAATGTGATATCATGTCAAAATAAAAACTTTTAATTTTTGGAATGACAAAAAAATAAAATTGATTACTAATCGGTGTTTATATTGGTAGTTAGTTGTTCGGAATAGTCATTATTCCTATTATTTCGTTATTTCAATTACTAAATTACCAATTATTCTGACAATTCAAATTAATAAGCTGATCTCGCTAATTCAACATTCGATTTTTTTGGGAAGAAAATTAGGGTCACGCCCCCATAACTTTTATATAATAAAGAAGTCAGTACAAAATATTTAAACTTATGATTTAAACACAACCTTTTATTTAGGATTCCTATCATTGGAGTTTACAGTGCTTAATTTAAATTTTATCCCTTATTTTCATGCCATATCAGATATGTTTAAAGGGAAATTACATTAGGATCCAACATGAAAACCAAATACAAAGAAAATTGCATACAACCGGACTAATTAGCTGATTGGTTACGCTTTGAATATTTTTCTTTATTTTCCAAGAACAATAACTTCTTGTGAGAACCAAGTTTGATAGTGATAAAGGACAAAAGACCTTGAAAGAAATTAACAAAGTTGAAATCCGACTGTATAATCCTTGTAAATATTAAATTTCATAAAATATAGAAGGCTTGACCCCAATTGTTTTTTTCCAAACATATAATAATAATGCTAGTTATTGCTGTATCCTATTATTCTATTTGATATTTTGCTAACTATTAATTAACAATAACAAATAATAATGGCCGTAAACAGCACATTGAATGCGTCAAATCGCTCTCGTAACCAACTTAGTTGTCGCAAACTTCACATTGAATGGACGGAAAATAAAACATAGAAATCATATACAAAAGTATCTAAAAATCGCTCTGACTTGTTAATTTGCAGCCCACAAAAATCATTTCGGGGTACAGGGCACGTGATGCCTTCAACAAAAATGTGTTGTAAAAGATTGTGTGCGTTGTAAAATATTTTGTATCAGATTCAAAATGTGTTGCTTTCAATTGCCAAAAAATCTATCAAATCCGCAACATATCATTTTTTTTAGAGATCTGCAACCGATCATTTAAATTTATAAAAATATTATAAGGTTAAGGTAAATAATTTACCGAAGTAACCGCACGACAAAAGAACACAACCTACTAGACACGCTGTTGAACCAAACGTGAGAACAACATTGGTGCAATGAATGATTTCCAACATTGTCAATTTTCTTTCCTTTTTTTTTTTTTTTTTTTGGTGATAAAAAACGTTGGCAAATTAGATAGCTGTACATACAACAAATTACTTAAATTCAAATATAGTAGGTGGTGGTCCCTTTCGCCGCAGAAACCCAAAAGATATACCCACATTGAAAGATTCTTGTAACTAGCTGCATTTGGCCATTCGTGTTTTAACTTGTATTCTAATTCTACATATCAATTTTTGCTTGATACGTCGCTATTAATGTGATTATTTTTGTAACAATTATTTAATCTCTGAGCTGTTTCTATGTGAATAATTTATTCCTTGATAACAACAAGAATTTATGAAACTTCTACAAAACAATAAGTAATCTGCTGTTAAGATAAATGATAGCTCAAAAAATTTATAGTGGATTATAATATCAATAGAAGTTATGCTTAATAGCATTATAATTTACAATATTAAATTACATGACCTTTAAATCATTAATTAGCATGATAAAAAATTTTAAGGAGAACTTCAAAATGACACAAAAATAAAATAAGAGAATAGATCAATAAAAAGAAGAGAAAATAAATAAAGATGACTTTCAAATTACTAAATCTTTATAGTAGGTATATGAAAACAACAATGTATTTGTCAAGATAGTTCAATGTTTTGATGAATGCATAACAATCCCTCGGGTTAGTAATTAAGCACACTATACAGAAGTGTAAGGGTACGACTGTTATAAACAATCCTGATTCTGTTGTAGGTGTGTGCTCTCAGGAAGAGAAGACAAACATAATAAAAAAGCGTGTTAAATCGGTTGTCTGATCCCTAACATCTCGCCATTATTTATCCTGACTGATGACAACATAAGTCTTCCATTCCATGCTTCGAGAGAGAATCTCTTATTCGGTTATCCTCGTGTTCCATTGAGTGACAACAAATTATTATAGCATTCTGCCATTTCTTTCTATCAGATTTTTCATTTTTGCATGCATATGGCTCAAGCTCCGGAAATTCAACTTCCCAACCAAGGTCTCTCTCTCTCTCTCTCTCTCTCTCTCTCTCTCTCTCTGTCTCTCTCTCAGTCTCTGTACTTGCTTTTGTCTCAGTTTAATCCATTATCACTGTATAGTCTATGTAGAAGTGTAAGCAATAAACCAAATGAAGTGCCTCCACTTTTACATATAGGCTAACACATGCATGTTGTAGTTATGTGGGATCCACGTGGCGGTGATTAGTAACACAATGTTTCCAAGTAAATATCTCCCCGGAGGATATCCATCCCTGGTGGTGGACCCTCTTGGCTAAGCTAAATGAGTTTGATTTGTTCTCAAATTTGGGTAGTTTTTTTTTTTTTTTTTTATTTAAGATTTGGGTAGTTGGCGAAGTTAGCCTCGAATTTTCCGTCAATTCGCACAATTTTCGTTTCCTTTGTTTGCGTAAAATTCATTGATGGCTCCGAGATATTTTATAAGAGACAAGAAAGTGAGGAGCAGAGTAGCAGACACATTGTACTTTGTAGAGATGATTAGTTTCTTTTTTTTTATCAAGATCGTTCTGTGTGATAATTGGTTTCACTGTTGTGACGACACAATTTGCTCAAATCAAATTAGGACCCATGATCTGGTCCTCTGGATGACCATCGTATATATCCACTATATGGAACTAGCAAAGTATGTTTCGCATCTAGCGGTACTAATTTTTTATTATATTATAAAAATATTTTATTTGATAGCGATTCTATTATTACCTCGATCCATTAATCAAATAAGTATAGTTCAACAATACTAAGCAACCACAAATAGGACCAGTGACGATATCTAATTAAAAGATGAGGTGGGACCGTGGAGTCAATTGGACAGACTTAAAATTAAAATATCTATTATATCAAACAAAATTTTCATTTAATCAATTTTTTTAATTTCTTTTAGTTAATATTACCAGCCGAAATTCTTGACCTATTAAATGTATAGGCTAGTCGGCTAGAAAGTAGAAAAAGAATTGAATGTTACCTTTTCGAGAAGCAGTCTGTCGCAATCTCAACAAGTTTTTTTTTTTCAATTAGATATTTTTTTATGGGCGGATTAATTGCCTAATCCAGAACAGAACTCATTAGTCATTACAATCACTAGTGGCTACTGGGCAACATTTCTATATTGTCTCTTTTTTATTGTTTGTTAGTCATACTTACCCTAGCAGATTTTTAAGATACCTTGAATGCTTAAGCAATCCGATCATGACTCATGAGATTCTTTTCTCCGTCCCTTTCTTCCGATGTGAATGCTTAAGCAAATGTCAATATTTTAAATTGCTGATTGCATAGGTATATTGGGCTTCTTTATTGTGTGAAGATATAAGTATTCAAATATACAGTGATAGTTATGTTTTCCAGAAGGAGTTTATATTATATTCGCATTTTATTTATCGCATGTCATGTTAATCTACATAACCTTTTTCTATCTTTTTTTATTATTGTTATCATTAATATGATTATTACTGCTGTTATTATCGTTATTGTTGTTGTTGTTATTTTTACTTTTGTTGTTGCTCCACTTACGATACTATTATTATTTCTTTTTTCTCTGGCATGTCGATACAAAGGCTCATTTATTTTATACTCATTATATCTCATTTATACAGGCAATCCAAGCCAAGCTCAGGAAGCCTCGCATGCTTCACCTTCCGCAAAAGAGCATGTAATTTCTCTTCCCCAACACAACAATGCCACAGTACAGCCGCAGTCATTGCCACAAAAATCAGTCTCAATTTCATTGAGTTCAATACTCAAACGCTGGAAATGGTGGATTGTGGTGTTGCTAGACATTGTGTCTGTTCTTGCAGGCCAAACTGCGGCCACTCTACTCGGTCGATCTTACTTCAACGAAGGTGGCAACAGCTTGTGGATGGAAACCGTAATACAATCTGCCGGTGCACCGCTTCTCCTAATACCCCTTCTTCTCATTCCTAGAAAGCCATCTGTTGCCCGGCCTCCATTACGAAAAATCATTCCTATATATATTGGGCTCGGTTTTCTTATAGCTGGTGATAACCTCATGTACTCGTATGGCCTACTGTACCTTCCTGTATCAACATACTCCCTTATTTGTGCCAGTCAACTCGGATTTAATGCGATTTTCTCATACTTCTTTAACAAGCAGAAATTTACTGCCTTGATTTTCAACTCGGTGGTACTCCTCACCTTCTCAGCTGCACTTCTCGGTGTGAATTCTGATTCTAGCGAATCAAACATACCTAAAGACAAGTATCCTCTTGGCTTTGTGTTAACTCTGGGTGCCTCAGCTGCATTTTCACTTTTGGTCTCTCTCATGCAATTGACATTTGATGTGGTAATAAAGGCTCAGACATTCTCATGGGTTCTAGAATTGCAAATGTACTGTAACATGGTTGCAAGTCTTGTCACAGTGGTTGGTTTGTTCATATCGGGTGAATGGAAGGGGATAACTGCTGAGTTTGAAGGATACAAAACAGGAAAGGCCTCTTATATCTTGACCTTGATTGGTACTGCAGTTGGTTGGCAAGTTTTCTCCATTGGACTCATTGGTTTGCTCTCTCTGGTTTCATCATTGTTTGCCAATGTGATAAGCACACTAGCTTTGCCGCTCGTACCAGTTTTTGCTGTAATTTTCTTTCATGATGGAATGAATGGGGTTAAGATAGTAGCAATGTTGATTGCAATTTGGGGGTTCTTATCATTTATATATCAGCATTATCTAGACGATTCAAAAGCTAAGAAGGTGGAAGAAGATGGTAGGAAGGATATCAATTAGTTTATGTAGGAACTACTGCTAAATCTGAAAAGTATAGCATTTGGGGGTTCTTTGCCAAGAAATAGGATTCTCAAAGTTGAATACAAAATGTTAAATTTCAAAGGATAAGAATAGGTTAAACAAAATCTTTCTATTTTCTTATCATATTGGGATAAGTTTGTGTAGGAGCTACTGCTACATACAGAGGAAAATGGCAATTTGAAGTCTTGTAAATATGTCCAATTGGCGGTCACATTATCATGAGCATGCAATTACCAAATTATCTGGGTCATTCAAGACGCCGCAGTTAGTTTTTCTGATGAGGAAGCAATCTATATTGGTGCTTCTTGGTGCGAATTTGTGAATATTGAAGCGTTTTTCAGAGTATATGACTGTGAAGTGAAGTCAACTGCACACCAAATCAGAGTTTCTGGCAACTTGTATTAAACAATCTTGCAAATGCCGGGAATTGATTTGCACACTCCCTAAATTGATTCAACGTTCCTTTTAAGACCAAAAAAATCCTCGGTAAATTGAAGATATTTCAATGATAATTTTTGTGAACAATAAATATACTCAATAAATTAGAAATATTATCGTCTAAATAGAAAAATTGTATCAAAATGAGATGTGCAAATCAATTTCCCCAAATACCAGTAAAAATTGAGTTGCGCTATTGACTCTACTAGTCTCCTTGGAAATTACTATCTACCATCAGCGATTTTACCATCGTTCGCCATCGCGCCTCAGCGACTCTTGACAGTGGCCCCTTACCCAGCGATATCTTCCTCTGCTCTCCTCCTCTGTCTTCCGCTCTTTTCTCACCCTCTTTCTTCACCTCGCGTTATCTCATCTTTCCCTTCTCCTTGCGGAGCGGTGAGTACTTTTTCCTCCCTCCCTTTCTTCTCTTCTGCAGTTTCCTCCTTTAATTCTGGTGTATTTTTTTTCCTTCCCCTCCTTTCTTTTTCTCTCCTTTGTGCTCCATCCCATTTCCTTCGATTACCTCTATATTTGTTTTTTTTTTCTCAACTGTTGTTTTTGTTCACTTATATGTTCAGTTTGTTTATCAATATGTTCACTTTATTAGATTGTGAGTTGAATTTGTATTTTGTTGAACTTATTTGTTGTATGTGTCCATTTTATTTCTTTAAATGTTCATTTCATCAATTTTATGAGTTCTATTTGTTCAATTACGAGTTGAATTTGTTTTTTTTTAAATTCTATTAATTGTTCGGTGTTTCATACATATATGTTCACTTTGTTGATTTATATTTTCATTTTGTTGTTTTTACATGTTCAACTTGTTTTCTATGTGTATATTTACTATGTTTATTGCATCAGTTCAGCCAGATTTGTATAAGTGTTCACTTTGTTTTCATAAGTATTCACTTTTATTGTAATAAGTATTCACATTGTTGTCAATTATTTTTATTCTCTCTATAAGCATTCACTTTTGCTGCTATAAGTATTCATGTTACTTATTCAATTTGTTCAGTTTGTTTCATTTTATGATCCATAGGAAATAGATGGAAGAAATGAGAGGTGTAGAAGAGGCGGAAAGAAAAACAAAACGAAAAGAGAAAAAGTGACTGAGGAGAGCGCTTCAGGGAGAGGGAAGGGACTATGAGGGGAAAAGAGGGCGCCAGAAGAGAGCGGAGACAAATTAAAAGGAGCACGTAGGAGAGGAAAGAGGATTTGAGGTTAGTGATGGCACACGATGGTAAAAAGCACGATGGCACTTATAATTTCTGAGTCTCCTTCCCTCCATCTCTGTGTGCTGCTACTTTGATCAGACGAACAGTTAGGAAAAAGGCACAACTTGGTGGGCCGTCAATTGGAAATGAATTAAAAAAAGGTTGAAAAACAAGCTAACTGAACGGGAAGACGAAAGCCCAAATTCAAGTTTGTTCTAAACCCATTCTCCGTGTTCCTAACTAGATTAGGATCTTTAGGCCGCCTACTCTGTGCCATCACTAGCCCATCAGTAGACGGCTTGGATCAATCAAATGGCCTGGAATTAGTTTTCAGATTAATCCAATAATAGAACAGTAGAATATATTCTATTTTTCCATTTTTCAACTGAAGAATATATTCAAAACATACTAAAAATGAATTCAACACTTATCTTGGCGAATTCAGACTGAATCCACCGGTCAAATATATTAAAATAATATGATTCGTTATGTGAAGTATCGGGTGCGAATCGCACGTGAATTGATATTGAATACGGGTGTAGAGTATTTTAGAAGTATTTGTGCAACATAAGTCTAAGCCAACGTACACAGCATCATTAGGGGTTTCATATGAAGATGTGCAGCGTTTGCGCCTAGGTGATAAACTGATACGGATTAAAAAATCATAATTAGAAAATATATTAATTAATTTCCTATTTTTTGATGTAAGGTATCGTGAAGTCAATTACAAGTCTGGAGAAGGGCAATCTATTTGGAAAATCATTACAGCATGAATTTAAAATAAAATTCAGAAAAATTCCAACAGTTACAGACATATCAAATTCTAGAAATTGACGATGTCAATAAATAAAATTAAGTCTCCAGAAATTAGTTTTCAGATGTTATTCTTTTCCTGATAAATAATTTTAGTGGGTCCCTCGGATTATATTGTGTTAACTTTTTCTAGATCATGTTAGCTTCATAAGGAAAAGAGATAAAGTTCAAATCATTATTTCGCTATATGCTGTTGAACTGTTAATCTAAAAACATAATATTATAACTAAATTAAAAAAAAAAATCAAATGTGGTGACGCCTGTCTGATTTAACACCCCATGACTAGGCTAAAGTCTGATAAGCATTAGTCATAGCAGTGATATATGATCCGACAGGAGAGATCCAAAGAAGAATTCTAAACCATGAAAATTTTGTTGTCTTGCTCATTGCTTCTCAAGCAATGAAGTATTACATACAAACAAGATGTGAAATGTCGGTCTCAGCTGGTTAAGCGATAACTACCAAGCCTCATTGGCACGTCACAGAAAAAAAAAAACGGTGTCTCTTTTAAGAAAGGGATAACAAAAAATAAATAAATTGAATGAAAAGAGGAAGAGAAGAAATTGAATCTTGTATATTTTCTATTGTTGATTTTCAAGATTACAGAATACAAATGTTTTCTCTCTCCTATTTATTAGCTAAGCGAACACAGCTTAACAGACTGTGGACCCATCTAACTAACTAACTAATCTTCTGTTAATTATCTTTGTACAATGTTCTCTTCTCCATTACAAGAACTAACGGAGTTGTCCAGTCCAGTTGCATTTGTTTCATTTTGTACTTCTACAGCCCCCCTCAAGCGAGACTGTTTCTTAGAAACATGAAGCTTGTCTCGTAACATATGAAAACGAGCCTTAGCAAGGCCTTTTGTGAACACATCACCTATTTGATCATCTGAGCAAATAAATTGCACTGACAGCTTTTTGTCTTGCACTTTTTCCCTCACAAAATGAAAATCTAGCTCGATATGTTTAGTACGAGCGTGAAAAACTGAATTAGAAGCTAAAAAGGTAGCTCCTAAATTATCACACCAGAGAGTTGGTTGTATTTTCAAGGGGTAGTTTAGCTCAGATAGCAGTGATGTCAACCATGACATTTCAGAAGCTGTCATCGCCAAACTTCTATACTCAGCTTCTGTTGAAGAACGTGAGACAGTGGCTTGTTTTTTTGAGGACCAAGAGACTAGATTGGGACCCAAATAAACTGCAAAACCAGTTGTTGATCGACGATCATCAGGGCATCCAGCCCAATCAGCATCACTATACCCATGGAGTGACAAATTGGGTGCAGATTTGAACAGTAAGCCATGTAGTAGAGTCCCTTGTAGATACCTGAGAATCCATTTTACCAATTGCCAGTGCTGATCTGTTGGTTCAGCCATAAATTGTGATGCCTTATTTACTGCAAAGGTAATGTCAGGTCTTGTAATTGTAGCATATTGTAATGCTCCAACAATGGATCTGTACTGTCTTGGGTCTGACAACTTTGTAACAGCAAACCTGGATAGCTGCTGACCAGTTGCTATGGGTGTCTGACACACATTTGCATTTTGCATGTGAGCCCTATGGAGAATGCTGTTGATGTATCTAGTTTGGGACAGGTGAAGACCTGATTTCTGTTGTGTGACCTCTATGCCCAGAAAGTAATTAAGCTGCCCCAAATTTTTTATTGAAAACTGTCTGTCCATGGTCTCCATCAGTTTGTGTATGGCTTGAGAGTTATTTCCTGTGATCAGTATATCATCCACATAAACTAAAACATAGATGATTGTGTGAGTTGAGTGATATATGAACAAGGAATTATCAGCTTGTGAAGAGAGGAAGTTTTGAGATAGCAGAAATGTTTTCAATTTGAAGAACCAGGCCCTTGGTGCCTGTTTAAGGCCATAAAGTGCCTTCTTAAGTTTACAAACATGATGTGGGAAGTTTGGGTCAGAGAAGCCAGGTGGCTGTTCCATATACACAACTTCTTGAAGGTCACCATGCAGAAACGCATTGTTGACATCCAATTGGTGAAATTGCCACTGCTGAGAGAGGGCAATTGTGAGAACAACTCTGATAGTTGTGGATTTGATGACAGGACTGAATGTTTCATAATAGTCTATGCCTTCCTCTTGTGCATACCCTTTTGCCACTAATCTGGCTTTATGCCTCTCAATAGTGCCATCAGCCTTGTATTTGACCGTAAACAACCATTTGGCTCCAATAATGTGAGCATTAGGTGGAGGAGGCACCAAGTCCCATGTGTTGTTTTGTGCCAAAGTTGACAGTTCAGCTCACATAGCATTTCTCCACTTACTGTTCTTAACAGCTTGAGTGTAACAGGTAGGCTCAGATGGATAGCTGTTTATTTCTTCAATTGCTGCATATGCTTGATGATTTGGGAAGGTTTTAGGTTTCAATTTTTTTTGTTTGAGATCTGGTGACCATGGAGTGGGAGATAGGTAGAGGCGTAGCAGCTGTAGAACTGATGGGTGGTTGTGCACCAAGTGCATCAGTTAATGACTCAATTGGTTGCTGAGATATAGGTAAATCATTTGTTGTGTCAATTCCTTGATTGATATCATGAGCTGGAACACTTGGTATATCAAGATTAGTGGTACCAGCTGGAATTGTTACAGAAGGTGGCAAAAGCAACAATGTTGTTGACACTGCTTCACTGTCAGTTGACTCAGTAGACTTGAGTTGACTTTGTTAAAAAGGGTATGAGCTCTCATCAAATTTTACATGTCTTGAAACATACATTCTATTGGAGGGAATGTGAAGGCAGTAGTACCCTTTATGCATTGTAGAGTAGCCCAAGAATACACGTGAATCAGATCTAGGCTCAAGTTTGTGATGATTATAAGGCCTCAGTAGTGGATAGCAATTACAGCCAATGGCATGCAAAAAACTGTAATCAGGTGGTTGTTTGAACAACTTTTGAAAGGGTGAAACACCATCTGTAACTGTTGAAGGCAGTCTATTTATCACAAACACTGTGCTTTCAAAAACCAGATCCCAATATTTCATGGGTATGGATGCATGAAACATACTGGCCAAGCCTAATTCAACAGTATGTCTGTGCTTGCGTTCAGCCACACCATTCTGTTGTGGTGTGTAAGGACAGGAGAGTTGAAAAGTGATCTCTGGGTATTGCTTCATGAGAGGCTTAAACTCATTCCCCCCATCACAGTGAAACACTTTAATTTTAGAAGATAACAAGTTTTCAACTCTCAGTTTAAATTTGGCAAATATAGCAGGTATGTCAGACTTGCTGGCACAAGAGTAAAACCAGCTGAACTTAGTACAATCATCAATAAACTGCACATAAAATATGTGCCCTCTGTCAGAAACAATTGGGGCTGGGCCCCACAAGTCAGAGTGAATAACATCTAATGGATTAGCTGCAGTACTCATAGATTGAGAAAATGACAATTTATGGGCTTTTGCCTTATTACAGCTATTACACACAGAATTAGAATGAATATCAGAGGGCTTGATTTTAATCAAGTTTGCCTTTCTAAGTTTATCTAGCACTGAAAAAGAACAATGTGCCAATTTACAATGCCATAAATCTGGTGACAAACAGTTCATTTGAAAAGCTTGATGCTGTTTGTGAGGAGGTATCAGTTGATAGAGGCCATTACTGAAAGTTCCATGCAGCAAAGTCTTGTTGTTTGTTGGATCCTTGACAAGACAAGAATCAGATGAGAACTCAACAATTATATTGTTATCAAGGATTAATTGAGAAACACTGAGTAGATTTTTTGTAATATTGGGAACATGGAGAACATTGTTCAACTGTATGTTCTTGTGATCAGTATGCAAAATTAAAGAGCCTTTGTGAGCAATGCACATACCTGTGCCATTTTCAATGTGTACAGCCTCTGAGCCATGGTATGGCTGAGCATTGGTGAGGTTGTTTATGTCAGCTGTGACATGGGTAGTAGCTCCAGAGTCAATGTACCAGGCATTGGAATTGTTTGGAGCTGGTTCAGCTACCAAAGCTTGATGAGGTGAGGCAGTGGCAGTATACCTGATATCAAACCTATGATAATATTCTAGTGCCTCATGACCCCACTTACTGCATATCTGACACTTAGAAGACTGAGAGTTGTTTGCATTTTGGGGTTCATCCTGACTAGCATTGTACTGGTTCTGATTGAAACTATTCTGACGACCCCTTCCTCTACCCCTATTGAAACCTCTACCACGATTGAAATTACCTCTACCACCTCTTGTATTGTTGTTATACTGACCTGAATTACCATTACCTCTTGATTTGGGACCATTTGCATAGAGGGCATTAGCTTGAGAATTGGAAGAGGATGAATCTGAGCCAGTGGTGAGATTGACTGTGTGGGTGGAGGATGCTCTCAGGTTGTGCAATACTCTTGCTTCATGTGCCAGTAACAGATTGCTGAGCTCAGTCATGGAAGGAGGAGACTGGCGCATGGAAATGGCTGTGACAAACGTTTCAAAATCAGATCCCAAGCCTCGAAGTGTGTAGACGACTAGATCTTGATCTGACACCTCAGATCCAATGCTTCTCAGTCGATCTGCTAAACCTTGAACATGTTGTACAAACTGAGCACAGCTGAGCCCCTCTTTCTTGGCAGTTTGCAATTGAAGCTTCAAATCCATGATCTTTGCCATCGATTGAGAGATGTACATTTGAGACAAATTGTGCCAGAGGTCAGCTGAGGTCTGACGATTGATTACTTGAGCCAGAATCGATGGTGAAATAGAGCTGAATAGCCATGCAAGCACAAGTTGATCTTGTTGCTGCCAGATCTCATAGTCTGGATTAGCAATTGCTGTGCCAGATGGCAATGTTGTTAGAGGAGGAGGAGGTGTTTTAGAAGCATCTAAGTAGCCGCCTAGGCCATGGCCACGCAGTACAGGAAGCACTTGCGATTTCCACACAAGGAAATTTTCATTGTCAAGAACAGTGCGAATTTGATGCACCATTTGAATCGGAGCGGAAGTTTTGATTGCAGTGAGAGTACTTTCAGTACTCGTGCTTGAATTCGCCATTGAAGCACCTTGAATTGCTTCTTGGATCGATGCATGAACAAGTGCTTTTACGTCTTTGATACCATGAATGATTAGAGGAAGAGAAGAAATTGAATCTTGTATATTTTCTATTGTTGATTTTCAAGATTACAGAATACAAATGTTTTCTCTCTCCTATTTATTAGCTAAGCGAACACAGCTTAACAGACTGTGGACCCATCTAACTAACTAACTAATCTTCTGTTAATTATCTTTGTACAATGTTCTCTTCTCCATTACAAGAACTAACGGAGTTGTCCAGTCCAGTTGCATTTGTTTCATTTTGTACTTCTACAGCCCCACTCAAGCGAGACTGTTTCTTAGAAACATGAAGCTTGTCTCGTAACATATGAAAACGAGCCTTAGCAAGGCCTTTTGTGAACACATCACCTATTTGATCATCTGAGCAAATAAATTGCACTGACAGCTTTTTGTCTTGCACTTTTTCCCTCACAAAATGAAAATCTAGCTCGATATGTTTAGTACGAGCGTGAAAAACTGGATTAGAAGCTAAAAAGGTATGCATCAGTGAACTACGTAAATTGCAGAGGAACCTATCCCTGATCGATTAAGTTTCTTAATAAAATTTCGGTACTGAGATTTACAAAATTTAGGAAACTGACAAAATAATATCGTTACAAACAATTCCGAGCAAAACCAGTGCAAGCATGGGCTTTCCAGAATAGGACCATACATGCTTACTGTGATGATTGGATGGACTGATCGACCATGTTTTACGAAAGGGTCTACACTAGTTCAACTTTTGGGCTATTGCTTCCATCGCGGAGATAGTAGCATCTAGCAGCTCAACATTAAGGCTAATTCGCATTAAGATATTCTGAAATATTTTAATATAAATTTACAGCACCTATATTTTAATGTATTAATTTCTAAGTATTTATATTTTTATTTTTCACTCATTCTCTTATCAATATATATATATAAAGAGAGAGAAATGTTATGTTGCATCACGATGTATTGAGGGTTCGGTACATCGCGATCATATCTGTCGACAGTTTTGTAAATCGACAAATCTAATTTTACCAATTCAATCTACATATTGAAATCTCATAGAAAACCAAATTTTATATTTTTTTTATTTTTTTTACTATTTTTTTCGAATTTTTTTAGACTTACCATTTTTAGAATTTTCTTATAATTGTTTATATCCATAAAAGGAAAGTTCTAAAAAATTCAGAAAAAACAGTAAAAAAATTTTAAAAAATGTAAAATTTGGTTTGCTACGAGATTTTAATATGTAGAATTAATTGGTAAAATTAGATTTGCCTATTTGTAAAATTATTGACGGATTTGATCGCGATGTACCGAACCCTCAATACATCGCTATGCACCATAACCCATCTATATATATATATATATATATATATATATATATATATATATATATATATATATATATATATATATATATATATATATATATATATAATTTAGTCTTTTATTTAATATTATATTTTTTTTACTTGTTTAATTTTTTTCCAAATATTATGGCACAATAATTTAGTATTTATTTAGATTTAATTTTATTTTAGTAGCCAAAAATGAACCACGCATTTATATCCACAATTCGGAGCATAAGAACTTAGAATCAGGCCTATCGGCTATCGTCTTATCCAGCGGAAATTTGGGAAAAGTGAAAGAAAGTAAAATCAAACTATTTATTTGAATTATATCCATATCTTTTGTTAATATTTTTATAAAACATTACGTGTTAGCTTCTCCAAAATGGGAAAAGATTTTAATTTTCAAGACCATTCAAACAACCAAACATTGTGCAAATAACTGCGCTGTATTTTTTTTTTACCTATGCCTCCGTGAACATCTGAAAGCAAACTCATGTACTTTTTTATTTTCCCTAATATTATTTTGACCGTGTTATAAAAACTTATTTTTGATCTTTACCAAATTCAACCATTATATTTAGATTGATAAAACGGATTAGCAAGCATCTTATTATTTATTACAATACTATAGCCTAACTCTTAGCTACAATTTTTGTAGTTTGTGAACGAGATGATCCAAGTACTTGCATTGACTTAGTGCATGTTAGGCATAAATGTTGGAGCCATTAATTACTGTAATTAAACAATAAAAATTCAAGAACCTTGTCATCACTTTGCTACTACAGCTAGATGACAGAATAACAACGGTCGTTGTAAATTGAATTACGCATAAATATTAAATTAACAAATCTAATCTTGATGCAAGGAGGCTACAAAAGAACCTTAATTCATCGCCTACCAAGTAGTTAGATTTGATTGGTTCCTTAATTATTTGTCTTTTTTGAGTATATGTAATAAATATCGTCCATTAAATACATTATCGGTCTTTAATATCGTTGACAACAATTTTTGCACAGAATGAAATGCTTCATTTTTTTTCCTCCATTAATTTTGTTAGCAAAGAAAAATTTTAAGTAATTATTACGTACATTTATGTCTCTGATGTATTACTTTGATGGAAATACAAGCACGAAGCATCATTTTATATAGGTGGAGATTCCTTGTGAGCTGATTGCTTTAGCAACCATAAAACATTCTAAATATATTTAAAAATCTAGCACCTAGAATTGATCTATATTATTAGTCACATTTACTATTCATCAAATGAGTTTAATTTTATTATCAATCATGCTTAATATATGCTATTTGATAAAATATCAAATAACACTCAAAATATAATTTATTTTTGGAATTACAAACGCATACGTAGTCTGAACTCTTGATTTTTAAACGTTAATCTAATGCGTTTTTCATTAAACTATTAGGCCACATGCATATATGTTAATATTTGTTATAATTTGTCAATGAAACTAGTAAAATGTCTATAACTTTTTTTATTTATGGCATTAAAATGGGTTACATACCACCCTTTGTATATTTATTATGTTTTGTTACGGTGAGTGAGAAACTTCAGCTCTCTTAATCGTTTGGCTTAGAGAAAAAAATTCAGTAATATGAATCTGAATAAAATACTTTTCAGATATTATATATATCGATTCAATTTGTCCCGGAATATTTACAACGCTGCAGAGGATGGGAATTCACATAGCTGTTAAATAAACTAGAGGATTTTTAAAAAAAAATAAATAAAGAGTATGCTAAACGCAAAAATAGAAATTGTTAAAAAAATTAAAGCAATAGAAACATGATAAAATAATATTTCAAGCAAAGCACACTGGACTTAAAAATTTCCTCATAGGCTCGGATTTATTTATGAATTCAAATCTTCTGAAATAATCGAACGAGAATTGGATAAAATCCAAACCGTTCATTATGGATTAAAAGTTGCTGCCGTCCATGAATCTGGTCTTTAAAAAAACTAAAATTTAAATGAACACAACGCATATACATTTCTTTGTTGATATCTTAATTGTGACCACAACCACTCACTTTAAAATTTTAATAGTTTTCATTTTTCAACTTCTTTTCTTTTATCTTCCAAATTAATCCTTCCCTATATATCCAAAGTAGTTCAGAGACTTGTCCCCACACACCCAACGCTCCCACTTTGATTTGTCCCATTTGAAAGATGGAGAATAAAAGATCATCATGTAACCCATAATCACAACAAGTAAACCACTTAAGTCTACTCCCATTACAACCCACCCCATAATGCCACTAAAGATATCCAGATTACACAAGTGACAGCGTCAACGCGCAGACAAAGATAAAGAACGAGATCAATAAGAGATTCAGTAATTATATAACAATATAATGAATGTGTTTTCTTTTTTTTATTATCCGAAAAAAGTTGATGTGTTTTCTTTTTTAATTATCAGAAAGAAGTTAGGCAACATACCTGTTGTCCTGTTTTTGTAGCTTGCTTTCTCCGCGCCGCACCGCGACGACTAGTGTGGACAACATTTCTTCTCTCCTATCTTTTTCGTTTTTTCTTTTTTTTTTTAAATTTAAAGATCATGTACCGCGTCCTTTATTTACGTTAAAAAAAATTATGTACGCTTAAAACATAAGAACTTACAAAAAAAAAAATTGAGTTGCTTGTTATTTTATTAAATTGTACTCATGGCCTATGTAGCAATATACAAAATATCGAATTCTGTATAGAACTGCAGATAATATATTAATTACATGAAATTAGATAAAATTCAAGAGATAATTGTACGTAATTAGAGTTGTAAAGATCCTATGCACCCTTGACCTCTTGGAGGTTAGTCACTTATCACTAAGCTACTAGATCACATGCATATTATGTAATATTAATTTCTGTAAAAATAAGTTAAAATAATCTATCGTAGTGAACTATATTGCCAATATATTGGTTTATTGGCTTCTTGATTTAAATTCAACACTTACAACATTAATTTGATTAAATACATTTCTTGTGAATTTAAATAAGATCAACGAGTAGGATTCATTATTTGAATGTCAAATTTTAAAATATAATAGAAAAGTAAGATTTTAAAATTTTGAAGCATTATCAATTATGTTCATATAAGCCATAAGGAATTCAGTGATAAATGATGATTGATAGATTAGATAGATAATGACATTAGATTCTGTGACAGTAAATTGAGACTCTTATTGTCTATTTTTTTTTTCCGTGTCTTTAACCAATATGTTCCTAAAAAATTTTATTTCCTAGAAGGGTTCAGATCCTAATCCTCTGTTTATCCCTTCAATAAAAGTTAACAGAAATTTAATTATGTATAATAATCACTTTCAACCTGTCTGTCTAAAAATTGCATACTTTCAACTTTTTAAATTTTTACGAGCGCGAATGTAACGCCTACTTTAATTGGGATGAAGAAAAAAGTTTTTACAATATAGCTGCGCTCATAAAAATATAAAAATTGAAAATTTGCACTTAGTGAATAAGATATTTGCAGCACAACAGTTGTTAGCTAAGTTATAGTTTGAAATTTACATACACAAGTACGAAATATTTTCTTAAAAAAAAAAAAGATCAAGAAGTCAGAACCACCCAATTGGACTAATCGAAGTTAGAGAATATTGGTTTTGACTAGAGAAATCAAAAGGAAGAAACCACTTGGCCACAAAGCGCACTTGTCGGATCATATGATTAGCCTATAATTAGACAAGTACTGTTTAACTTTTTTATTTTCCCACCTTTGAACATCAGGTCTCTGATAAGTTGATAACGATGAAACAACGGTGGCTGAAATGTAAAAAAGTCAACGCCACGTCGGCAGCTCAATTTACATAGGCCGCCGATGGCAGTTAAAGAACTTAAAATATATATGAAATGTTTTTGAACTATCATGAACGATCTTATGTATGAGTTTTTTTTATATGGATCAAATATTTTATCATTTATTGCAAATGATGAACAATTGTGATTGATTAATAAGTCTTGAAAACACATCTATGACTGAATTTCGCTTATAAAATAATGTCCAAATCTACAAGTGCCAAAATAAGAATAACAATTATTAGCGTTTCTCCTTTTTCCCGTCAAAAATTGGATTATTTAATTTCTTATTTTGTTTTTGAATACATGTGAGTTTTCTTTTTTTGAATTTAATAGACATGTTGATCTGTGCCCGCCAATCACGCTTCTAATATATTTATAATTTCGTACACCAACATGGGACTGCTTCTGTTTGGAGTAAGTCAAAAGTCAAAAAATTTCTTTTGAGCTTTCTGGTATCAAATTTCCTTTTTAAAATTTAGGGATCGGTCAACCAATAAGAGGGCCAGAAATGGAATGATTAACGGTATTAATGATTATTAGTGGTAGATTGGACATGGATTTTGTAATGGGGAGGGACCAAACAACCTGTTTACAAAAAAGAAGTAATATTTCATCTAGTATTTTTCTTTTGGCAATCGCCAAAGCAAAACGAATAGTAAACTCGCGTTAAATTTAAAAAAAATGGATGTATTATCTTTAACATTGTCCCATGTGTTTAAATTTTAAAACAAAGAGGCTGGGCTTTGTTTTTGTATTATATGCAATAGATTATTGTAATGACTAAACTACTATATAAACAATGAAATGTATAATAAGTTTCAATTTTTTGAAAATTCATGTATAACATGTATGACGCAAAAAATCTCATATCATAATTGGCCCTGATCAGAATGACATTTTTTTTAACATAGGATTTCATTTCATTTCAACTCATTAGAATTTTTTTTTTATCAAAATGATGGATATGATGTCATTTAGTCAGAATTTATATGTTATTAGACTCAACGAAATCTCATGAAAACAATTTCAATGAAATCCCGCCTAAAAATTATTTTGATAAGGGCCAATAACTTTTTTGTTTCTCTCATTGATTTGGCTAGTGCCTGAGATGAGCGCAATTGTTTCTTGCGAGTAAAATACAAACAACGCATAGGCTGATTCTTCAAAAAAAAAAAAGCTATAATTAATAATTACTAAATATTATTTTGTGCTGTTTATTTAGCTTTTTTGATAGATTTAAATTTTTTTTTTTCCAGCAAGGAATAAGGCATTACTTTCTATCATCCCATAGATTCTATCATCTCCATCATCCCAGGTCTTCATTAAATCCTCATCCCCTCTTTTCTTTTTCAGAATGCAATTTATATAATTAAACCTCATCCCTCTTTTCTTTTTCCGGAATGCAATTAAACCTCTCTTTCCTTTCAGAGATATTTTTTTGCAGGTGAAAAAATTTTCTAGCATCCAGAGGCCAACTAGAACAATTAGTCGGCCAATTAGAACAGTTATTTGAAATATTAAATAATTTTTCTAGTTGTTCTGAAAAAAAAAATAATTGTGCTGGAAAAAAAAATTAATTGTTCTGGAAAAAATAATTGTGCTGAAAAAAAATGCTAATTGTTCTAGTTGTTCTGGAAAAAAAAATTTGTGTTGGAAAAAAAATGCTAATTGTTCTAGTTGGTAAAGTAATTGTTCTATTTGGTAAGCTAATTGTTCTAGTTGTTCTTGAAAAAAAATAATTGTGCTGGGAAAAAATGCTAATTCTTTTAGTTGGTAACTGTCTTTGTTGTTCTGGAAAAAAAATAATTGTGTTGGAAAAAAAATGCTAATTGTTCTAGTTGTTCTGGAAAAAAATAATTATGACAATTATTAATGGAAACAGAGAGGAAAGGGGAGAGGGAGAGAGTGGATGAGTCTCAGGAATGATGAGAAAACATTATGAAAATGAAAAGCCGTTATTAATGCATTTGTAAAAATGAAAAATACGGCTTAGGGATGATAGGGATGGTAAATCTTGAAGATGATGATTATCAGTCCCGAATCTCTCTGAACTATACTTTTGAATTCGGAACTCGTTCCTATGGAGGTAATAACTATTTTGGTAACTTATCTTTCGTGTGCCTATGTAAATGTCGTGTCCTTCTTCTCCTTTTTCGCGAGTGTTAAATATTTTTTCCCCCATCACAATAAACAAAACAAATTTTTTCTTTCTTTATTTATTTTTCTTTTTAAAAGCCACCTGACGATTATTAACCGATAATTTTTATCAAATCCAAAAATTAAAATTTCAAACTTACACCATGGAATAAGTAAGTTGGAAAAGATAAAAAACACAATAAAAAAAGAAAGAACAATCGAAACAATTTTGATGTTTTTTGTTTATTAACTATGAGAACAATCGAAACTAATAATCTAACTAACAATCTGATAGTTGAGCAACAAATTTCTTGTCCCAAATTTCTGCTTCGACAATAGGAACTTTCTTTAATTGATTATAACATATGAAAAATTTATTGTTTTCTTATTTCATCTCAATTTCAATTTCAATAATCTTTTCAGTTTTCAAGAAAACGTGTCATTTATACGTGCCATGGAGCTTACTATGTGTCAATGATTCGTTAGAAACGTAAGCGATAACATTGTACTTAATGCTGAAAAACACCCAAAATGACAGTATTAAAAGCGTCTCAACATCCCATTGTAAGAGATTAATGAGAATATATATTTTGTCGTTGAATTATTCTAAACTTGAAATTATTCATAAATGCCTGCTAATACTTATGAGACATTTAATTATAAAATTATAGCATCAGGTTTAGTTTCATGACTACGCGAACTATTCAAGAATTAATGATGAGCAAAGGAACTACATTTGTACCTTCAATCCTCATATAATTTTCAAATATTCATTTTCCTTATTATATTTACTGTAGTGTCCATTTGGTTACTCTTTGAGACTCTGTACATGGGAAAAAAAAAGAAAAAGAAAACAGAGGATGCTGTATTATCAAAATCAGTTGGGAATAGTGTGAGCACTTCACATGCAGTTTGCTAGAAAGAAGTCTCAAGTATGAAAAAATAGTGTTTGATTTCATTTTGAAGTCAACGACATTATACAATGAATACTCTCTTTTAAAATAATTAATAATATCAAAATATTTGTGGAAAGTTTTGAGCCTTTGGATTTCTTTTTTGTCCGAAATCCGGTAAAGTTGTGTCTTATATTGCACACTCTCCGGATTAGTTTCGTACGCAAACATTAAATATACTCGTAGAAAATTATGCACGTTTTTAATCTCGAAAAAAATATTTTTATAATATTTATCTTTTTTGTTGGATTTGTTGAACCTGCGTTTCTTTTTTTGTTGAACCTTCGCGCCAGCCTCCTTATGCAATTTTGGGTCTTTGTAACCTATTGTTTGAAATAAAAAAGAAAAATTAAAAAGCAATCTTTGACATATAATTTCAGCTTGAGATAGAATAAAACGTGAATTTTAGTTTTTCCTCTGATTAGTTAGCAAAACAATTTCTACTAAATTATTCATAAGTAATATAAAATATAGGAAAATGAAAATGAAATTGTGCTACGATATTAAAAATTAAATGTTTTGCTGAATGATTGTCTACTTTTCCCCATGGCATGACTATTTTACAATGCATTGAATAATAACCATTGTAAAATTTATAAAGTATAATATGATTAACAGTTTCCTTCTATCATAAAATAGCGTGTTATGAATAGAGGTGGCAAAAAAGCTCGTGGCTCGTGGCTCGTTCGAGGTCGATTCGACTTTTATTCGAAATTGGCTCGATTCGTTGGGCTCGAAGCTAATTCGGCTCGCTCGAATTTAACTCGAAATTAGCTCGATATACAATTTTATTAACTAATTTATGATATTTAGTACCTAATTTGATATATAATATATTTATTTCTTACATATGAATACTTATTGTCTTTAAATTCTTATTATAAAATGAATAAAACTTTAGTTTATAATTAAAAGTACAATAAAAACTAATAAATATTAACTAATTTGTCTATTACTTGCTTAAAATATATATATAAAATACTAAAAATTCAGCTCGACAGCTCGTTAAGAAACTCGAGGCTAGCTCGATTCGATTCGATAAAACTCGAATTAATTTCAAATCAAGCTTGAGCTAAGGCCCGCTCGTTCGAACTCGATTTGTTGCCAGCCCTAGTTATGAAGCAACACAGATATATATATCGTTACAGAAAAAATAATAATAACTGGTAATTACTACTCACCATCCAAAGAATAACCATCCAAACCATCCATCCAGCGCCCCTCTTTTTATTCCCTACCCGGCTACCCCTCAGTTGCAACATTTCTAACCAAACCCTAGCGCTCCAGCCAACTACCCGCCGCCCCGTCTCCGGCTGTCCACCGCCACCTCTTCCCAGCCAACCACCACCGTCTCCACACCCCAAATCTCTCTGTCTCTCTCTAGATCTGAGAGTCTGAGTCTTATTGGATCCATCAAGCATCGTAACTGAAGTCTAGGGCTGTGAAAAAAGCATAGACCTGGTCCTGCTCTAATCTTTCTTGAAGGATTTTCGGATCAGTGGTAGGAGGTCTGTAAGTTTTCAATTCTTCGAATTTTGCTTTGAGATAATTGGATAATTCTTTTACTTGGTTCTTTGATTTGCTTGCGCAATATCCTTTTTTATATCAAATATGCATGAAAAATTGTTCTGGTCACTGTAATGGTCTTGGATTTCTTTCCACAATTCAAAAGATGAATCACAGTAAGTAAAGATCTCACTGAGATTTGGCTCCATGGAATGAAAAACCCAAGACATTACTTGACCATCGCACATGTCCCATTCTTTTTGTTCCATTGAGATTTTCTCTCGTCTTTTCTCAGTGCCATCGATATAACCCAACCTTCCTTTTCCTTTCAAGCTTACTCGAGCTGCTCTTGACCAGGGAAGATAATTTCTGCCGTTCAGAGGAGCACTAGTCAACTTGTAGTTTGTGTTGAGGTCGAGGAATAAATTAGGTTATTTGTTATTTATCTTTGTCAAGGTTTTTGCTCAAGATTTTTGCTCAATTCAGATTGTGGTGCTGGTTTGTTTGGAGACCATGGTTCTTTGGTGAAGAGATGAAGGAGAAGAAGGAAGGAGGATTCTATGGGCATTCATGGTTAGATGAAAAGGGATAATTGATCATTTCATATGTACAAATGTTCATTTAGATGAAATAAGGGATCATCTTTATTGTTGTAATTGTTCAGTTAGTTGTTGATAAGTGATAATCTAATGCAGAAAGTCAGATAAATTAGCTACATTTGTTCAGTTTATTGTTGTAAATGTTCTTATTGTTATTGTAAATGTTCGCTATGTTTGTTGTATTTGTTCATTTTGTTTTTTTATTTAACTAGTTTAATTGAACACAAAAACTACGAAATCAAATTTCTGCTGCAACTAACTGAACACATAGACACTTTTAAGTTCATCCCTTAACGTATTTAACTGAACACAAAACATTAAAATTCTAAATTATTGCTGAATCTAACTGAACACATACATACTTTTAAATAAACCCTTAACATATTTAACTGACCACAAAACACTAAAATTTCAAATTATTGGTGCATCTAACTGAACACTTATACACTTTAATTCAACCCTTAAAATATTTAACTGAACCCTTAAATCATTTAACTGAACCCTTAAATCAGCATATTTGATGACGTCAGCATCAAAAAAATTTCGGAAATTGGTCAAAAAATTTTGCTGACGTCAGCACGCGGAAAAAAAGCTTTTTTAGCCTGTTGGATGGCGCTGGTTCAGTTGGATGGTATTGGATGGTTTTTTGTTGGATGCTGTATATAATTTCTGATAATAACTAAAGCAGACATTTAAGTAAAAGCCTTATCTTTTTTTTTTCTTTTTTAAATTTAGGATTAGGATAAGGATGAAAGTAAATTAATGAGGGGAGGGGAGGGGAGGGGAGATAAGATGGAGATGCAAAGGGATAATTTGTTAACTATTTTTGACGGGAGGGCCATTTGTTTCAATTTAACTCGGGGAGTAGATAGTGTAAAATTTCCATCTTGTCGCCAAGTAAAATTTCCATCTAACAGCAGCGCTGATGCCAAAGCAAATATTTTTCAATATGTAATTGTGATACTTCAATGTTGATAATGACCTTTATTGCTGAATTTAATTTCTTGTTAGTTTCACCCTTATCCTGACTTTTCCGATAAAAATAGAACTTTTCTATAAATCACCATCGATCAAAATGTACAGTATCAATCTTTTTCCCACAGTGCAAGTATTTATTATGATCTAAACAGGTTCTATACTTCTATCTTGGACAACTTCGTAAAATGTTTTTGGGAGATGCTATATAGATAGATCACTAGAAAGAATGAAAATCACTCGTAGGAATTGGTCAATTTTGGAAGTTCTTTGGTAGATTTTTTAGTTATAGATAGATCTTTTTACGAGGGTTGAGCATAAAATTGATATTATGGTGCATCCGTGCATGTGGTCTAGTCGCTCGGTGATAAGAGCACTAGACTGATCTCTAAAAAGATTAAGAGTTCAAGTCCTGTATGCACTTTTAATTTCAGAAAAAATTAGATAGTAAAGATCTATGTTTCCTCAAAAAAAAAAATAATAAAATTGATATTATGGTATTGTGGAATCGATTGCTCTGAGGACGTACGACCTTATTAAATAGAAATAATCTCTATGCTGGTGTTTGGTAAAGAAATAACTTAAGAGTTGAGAGGAATAAATTAAGGAGGAAGAACTTATCTCGAGTTATACAATAGTTGTTTGATTATGTAAAGTGAAAGAATAAAAGAATATAAAAATATGTAATTAGATGTGTAGTAATTATTATAATATTAATTATTATCATTATAATACTAATTACTGTTATTTATTTGACAAATATTAATCGTAATGTAATAATTATTATATAAATTATTCTTATTCATAATGATAATTATAATTACAATAATAAGAAAATTATATGATAAATATAATAATAATAATAATAATAATAACAACAACAACAACAACAACAATAATAATTTATTTTCAATTGACATAAATGAATACTATACAATTATAGTAAATCAATTATGCATAAGAAATATATAATTTCCCTTCGTCTGATTCTTATGTCACATGCTATCACTGTATAATCTAAGCTATAACTGTGTCATTCTTGCATATTATACATTTTTTGATCTAGAGTTGATTGTTAAGTTTGCATGCATACAATACAACTCCGTCAAAGGGGTCCAATAGATATCATCACAAATGTTTCCCATAAAATTAATGTGAATTTAAATAGAGTCCATATTGCAGCTTTTATCAGAAATCAACGTTAGGCAGTATTTTCCAAACCAATCCTCAGGTGGAAAAATGTTGAACCCATCTCAAACTTAGAATCAAACTCAACTGAAATAAATAATGAACATATTATAATCCATTTATTTATTTTATTGGGTCAATTATTGTACTATGTTCCAATAACATACATATATGTAATTAAGTTAGTAACTCTTTAATTATGATTTGTGGAACTTAATCATTACTTAACTTGTATACTAATTTCATTAAGGATATTTTAGATTTATTATTGTCAAAGGTTTAAATAGCAGATCGTAGCGGACAAGCTAATACCATAGCGGATGGCGAATGGTAATAATTTAGCGGCTGCCGTCGGACCATAACAGATATGCACAAACTAGTATATTTGAAGGTCTAGTTTAATCTAAAATTAAAAAAATTAAAATATTTTTATGCAAATAATTAATGACAACTAAAATTATATTTATTGTCTATGCATATTTGACCACTAAAAGTTTAGAATTTGAACAAACTCAAAACATAAAACTTGTAGCTTATTTTATAAGCTTTCCATAGAATTTTGAATCACGTCAATCGGAGTTTGTATGTGAAAGATATGCTCAAAATACTAATACTATATCAGCAAATTATAAGTTGGACTGCTATTTTCGCTAATATACTGCTACAAGTCGCGCTATCTGACGGGCAGCTAAATTTATAGCAGTGTATCAAATAGTCCCGCTGTTGCGTCGCTATAGCAACGGCTACTGTTGATATTTAAACTTTTGATTATTGTCATTTTAACAAATGAACCGTGTTTAGGGACACACATTGTTTTTATCATAACGACATTTATATAATAATTGTTTCCATGACATAAATAGTTAATCATATGAAACTAAATTAACGTCACATTTAATTCATTAATAATTATAAATTAGTTGATATTTATTTTAGTTACAATGTAATTAATGTAATTGTGTAAATTATATTAATTTAATATATTATCTTATTGTGTATTATATGGGCATTATTATTATGCATATTAATAAGATCGGCCTCAAGGGAAGAGAATGCGCCGTTTCTCGAGTCAAGTGTGGCTTGGAGAAGGGGTTTGTAAATTGGGTATGATGTAAATTATTATGGACTTTTCTTTTTTCATTTGATGAATATTGGCGGTATTTTTTTTTTTAAATGAATGCACACTTAAAATTTTTTCCATTTGAAACCAGTCTTCGAATTTCGTTTAGAGTTAACATCCGTATCATATATTCAATGAAAAAAAAAAAAAAACCAATGATGCAGATTGTATTTAAGTGGTTGGAAAAAAACATTTACAAGTTTAGATCGGTGCGTTTATAAGTAGTCCGGAAGTAGGAATATATCTTATTAATAGTAAAATAAATGGTCTTATTGATTTTATTTTAATAATTCTCTAATTACTTTTACATAGTACTCGCTTTATCTTTTACCCTTGAAGATGTACGGTCAGGAGTTGAGCTATGTATTGCCTGAAGGGGATTTGCCTCTCCAGAAGTTTCAAAACCCCTCAAGAAACGTAAAAAAAATATTCTTACAAAATGTTTACAATCTTTTATATAATTTTTGCCTTCACCCCTCGCGTATGGTGAGAGAACTCTCAAGGAGGTTCAACCTCTGTCGTTGGTACGGCCGTAATCTTGTCCAAGCAAGTTTTATAATTACTTGCTGCTTAACTTTCTTTTCAAGTGGGATATAAAATAGTTGGATGGAGTTGTCTATTTCATATTTTGTTGCCTTATTTTTTTTTTCCCAAAATTTTACATTTCAAACTACAAAAGGACGTATATATTGATCACGTATAAGGAACTTATTTAACAACAATGAGAATATACATATAATTATGAATTTGTTAAAATTGACGACTCAAAATTTTAAACAGAAGCTCTGTTATGTAGACGTATGGTGAATAAAATTAGTTTAATTTGAAATAAAATTAGATATTCATTTAGTAATTTAAAATTCTAAAAAAAAAAGTTTTTTTTACTGATTTTTCGCGTAATCTTGTCCAAGCAAGTATTATAATTGCCTTGCTGCTTAACTTTCTTTTCAAGTCGAATATAAAATAATTGGATGGAGTTGTTTATTTCATATCTCGTTGCATTATATTTTTCGTAAATTTTACATACAAAGGACGTACATGTTGAGCACGTTAATGGACTTATTTAACAAGAATGAGACTATATATATAGTTATAAATTTGTTAAAATTGATGACTTAAAATTTTAAACAGAACCTCTGTTATGTAGACATATGGTGCATAAAATTAGTTTAATTTGAAAATAAAATTAGATATTCATTTAGTAATTTATTAAAAATCTAAAAAATAATATTTTTTTACTGATTTTTCGCACTATAAAGATTGCTAGGACCTATTTCCAAATCAGAAACGTAAATAAAAAACATCAAGCATTACCTAACATAATTCATCCACAATGAATGGAGAAATTGTATGTAACGCGTAAAATATATACAACCAGTTAAAACCATGGTTTACTCCCCGTATCTAATCCGTATTTTTTTTCCTTTTAAAAAAAAAACATCATCGTCGTCGAATTCTACACATTGTTTATTTGTGTTACACGGGCAGATGGATCAATAATTTCGGTCACAACGACGACTCAAATATATTGTTGGGTCGAGCAAAGCAAGCACTAAACACAGCACAGGCACAGTTAGAAACACAACTCGTGCAGTGTGCACACAGTACTACTATAACTACAGTACTACACCAACACTAATCCGAATCTGTCACCACCAAACTAAGAACCAAAACAAAGTCTAGTCTAGGAAGTATGGAGAAGTGGACTCGGTCATCAACCCATATTTTGTCCTGGTTCACCACTTTCCCATGATGCTCTCACTCCACGCGTCCCAAGAGAGAGCGAAAGCGACCCTGTCAACGCAACATTACATTTTATTACAGTTTCTAAGAAAAATAGAAGGAGATGGAAGCACCAGAAGCCAGAAGGCGAGACAGAGAGAGAGAGGGACATCTTTCCACCCGCACCTAAAAGCCTTTCTTTCTTGTCAGACACGAGATTTGCATTGCCACTTCTTTTTAATTTTAATTTTCTTTCCTATACTTCCCTTTCACTGCGCCTCTTTTTCTAGGCGCTATTAAAAATCCCACCTAGCGTCAGACACAACACAACGCTCTTAATTTCCCAATGACCGACCGACGCCCGCTGTTTCAGCTCCCAAATTACAATGTTGACTCGTGGTAATAGATTTGGAGCTCTTAAGAGCCGTCGGATTAATTTGGTAACTGAGTTGGGTACATCAAAGCCGTCAAATGGTATTAGATAAGTCATTTGTATGAGCTGTATATGTTAGTTAGATGATTTAGATCGGACAACTGTTGCAATAACTTGGTTACTTGTACTATGAATTAATAGTAGAAGACGCTACAGTAGTCGGTACCAAAAAAGAACCAAACATGCTGCATTTCTAAATAGGTTTGAGTCAAATTGAAATTATTAAGGCCATGACGCCATGTTCAAAATTTTTTTGAATGAAATTTTGTTCTGTTGTAATTAAATCATAGATTATTAAGTATTGTACTGTACTTGAAAAAGTTATAGTTGTATGTAGTTTCTTTTGTCTTTTTATGAACAATTGTAAGATAAAGTGAGTTCACAAATGAATGAAGACGCACTAGGGATTATTTATATACTTTTTTGAAGTAAGCAGATCATATTAAAAACAGTTTGATGATAATATTGACCGCGCAGCAACTTTGGACTGGTGCCAGTTGGTAAATTTGAACACATTAATAAAAGCTTGCAAGTGTGGTAACTTACGCGTGCATTTGACATCATGTGTGTCTCAAAGCTTGTAAACAAAGGTGCTTTGTCTGTCCTATAGTGAAGGTTAATTGTTTTGAATATATTAATTGGAATAATATAGTACTCGATTTGAATTTGAAAGTTCGAATAGGACTTGTAAAATAATTTTTTGAACTTTGATTTTGTTGAATAGTTTGAAGACCAGAGACTCGATAACTTGACATTATCCGAAAGGCTTAAGGGGACCATTTCAACTTATTTAATTTATAAATGAATAAATATTGAAAAATTCAAAATTTAGAACCGTTCCTTTATTAAAACTAAACCAATCACTAAACTTCTAATTAAATAATTAGACCGCATGTTCTTTTGAAACAAATTAAATCAGTCTTGCGATTGGCCTTTTAAAAGATCCATGTTTCTGAAAGTTTCAAATTTTATTTGTGGTAAATAGAAGTTTAAGACCGACTAGAAAACTTTCTTCAATAATAGCGTACATCAATCCTACAAAAATAATTGGGTATAATCTTTTCTGTCGGCATTTGAAAACTTCTAACTATAAATGAGACTTAAATTCCCACAAGACATGACACATGGAAAATCGTATGACCTCCCTACATTATTAATTTCATCACATTAGTGTCCGCAAAATGATTGCCTGTCTGACTGAACGTGGGCCAGGATAGACTCTGCCATTTAAAAAGTTTCTTCCATACTAGGCTCAGGAAGTAAGGATACACGCATTGTACAAGGAAGACAAAGTATTGTAAAACGACTAATCAATAATTATATTGCACAAACAACAAGAAAAATCAAATGTTCTACTGTAGCTTAAATTAGGACACCGGATGCAGCGAATTTTTTATTTCTACCCAGCAATTTTAAGGAAATATGACAAATATCCGGGATTTACAAATTTCGATGATATTTCGTCTAAGCTTTCAATGCCTGTGCTCAGGCAATTCTTAATACGTAAGGTTGTTATAATTATCGCATACTTGAATATTTTTTTTGTCAAATAAAAAGATATTATTAATGTAGGATTTCTGAAACGCATGTATGTGTTAACTTTTATACGTAAGGTAGGTTGTTACAATTTTATAAAGTCCAAATTATCGACATTTGTTTACAACACTTACTCCAATTGTGATATTTTTAAGCAATACGCAACTCATTTTAGTATTATTTTATTTGCTTCGAAATATAGCTTTTAATTATATAGGCAGAGCCAGTCGAAAAAGTATTGGAGGCAAGATTTTTGTAGATAGGGACAATCACCAAAATATAATTTCTTCTTGCCGCAATCTCTGGTCCCGAATTTAAAAATGGATCACAAATAATAATGGGTGAAGATTTTGACAACAAAGAGTTTCCCTCTGATGGACTGTTGGTTTTGCAAGGTTAAGAAAATATAATTTTTTAGCAATGAAAAAACAGCACCACTGATCTGGTGGATGATATTTCCATTAAAAGTTATATTTTATCAAAATATCATAAAAAAATTTCTTATAATAATTCAAGTTTAAAGACGCGCTAAAATACAGTCTAGCACTGTTGTAGCTCCAAAACCACCATTATATAAATCTTGTAACACATACTTGACCATTTCTATATATTTGTTCATCAGACAAGTTTTGCAGGTTTTGCAAATAATATGCAACAAATTCGAACTTACAACATTAGTATAATTTTTTTTTTTTGAACTTACAACAAAATCATGTCTTTTACTAAATTTCAAGAAAACAGTTACAAGTATTGTTACCAAAACATGAAAACAAAATCAGTGTGCAATATCAGGCGAAATTATTGCAAGGACGATGAGGCAACTACCAAACTGTGATGGACCTAACAGGACAGTTTCCTTTTATTGCAATTTCAGTTTTTAGTAAAAAAATGTACAATATGATAGCGAACAGAAGAAAAAATTATACACAAGTTGCTAAACGGGAGAAGAAAAGGAATTAACAATTAGAATTTCTCTATATAAATATAAGCAAAACTAACTAAAAAATATGGATGCCATAAATATACACACCGAAGCATGTGGAGCGTTCAGCTTTGACGAAAATGATGGCTTTAGTATCCATTACAAAATTTCAATTTTCTCAGATCCAATAAATACGCATTTAATTCACACATGACCCCCTCAAGCCAACCCCTTTCTGTACAATGTACATAACTATTAATTTCTTATTAATAAAAAGAAATTTTAAACCCCTATCTCCATCCAATCTAAATTTTCCTACATCAACATCCCCATAGCCAAATGTGTAGCGAGTCACTAATCAACGATTTCACACAACTAATGAGGAAATTAGCGGAGAATTGTTTGGTCAGTGGATCGCACCATTTTTCCTAACACCAGAATGCGCCACAGAGGATCCAAACTCCTCTTCTAATTCAACTTCACCATTTTCTTGAATTCCAAGACCGTAAAATCACAACCATGGAGAAGTTAAAAATTTAAAATATACCCCCAAAAAAAAGGAAAATGAAAATGACCTCACCGGAGTCTACCAATATCAGCAATCTTCCTAGACCTGTTATGACACAGAGTGGGTCCCATCGGCACACCACCTCCCGCTGCATGTCGGTGGTGTGCCGGCGACTTGAGATCTCCTGAGAACCCAGTTTCAGATCCTTGGCTTCTTCTATGAGCCGGGCTTGGCCTAACCAGTGGACTAAGACAAACTGCAAATCCCGACGCACCGTGCCGTTTCTTGTGCCCCATGCCGCGTCGCATGGGAGAAGGCGTCGGCCGCCACGGTGAATCAGACACGCAACTTCCGCTCTCTAATGAATCGTAATTCCTGTCGGGCGAAAGACCCCGCTCTTGATCCGGATCCCACCAATTTTTCTTCGGGAGCGAATCGACTTCTGTGACCTTGCTATGGCTCTTTTTGTGTACTAGTGCCGAAATCCATGATCGGGTCTTGGATCTGGTTGAAGAATCCACTTCAGAGCTCTTTTCAGAATTCTTCATGGATCGTGTATGGTGGCTGCCGAACAAGGAAGATATGAGCTTGAACTTGCCGCTCTTCTTCCTATCGAAGGTGATTGATCCTTCATCGAGTGCCGCAGAAGGGCCTACCTGTGGGGTGCTGAAGAAGAGAAGCGAAGGGGCATGATGCCGTCGACGGCCTGTAGAGGATGCATCGGAGCGACGGTGGCGAGAGATGTAAGGGGAGACGGATCGAGGGAAGTAGTCAGAGGCAGGATTAGAAGGATCAGGAGGAGGTGTAGAAGGAGAGGAGGCCTCGTTTTGGTAGGCGGCGAGAGCAAAGAGGCGTTCGCGGAGACACGGTGCGCACACGCCGATCGGGTTAGCATACGGATGCGCCTTGCACTTCATCGCTTCCAATTACTACTCCCTTTATCATCTCATTTTATTGCTCTTAGTGATTATCAAATTGGGAAACTTTTGGTTGGATTATGGAAATGAGAGGGAAGGGAGGAGGCAAGAGCAAGACTTTTTGTGTGATGATGGGTTTCTTGGTTGGTATTGAAATTTGAAACTTGATTATATGGTTGGGAGGAAATATTTGTGTAGGAGTGAAACGCCGGAGAATTTTGAGGAGGATGTAGAAATAGAATAGAATAGAATTCGGAGAAGAGGAGGGACAGAGAGTGGCTCTAGTTTCCTTGGAGAAAATATTTTTTTGACTTCTGACTTGGTGGTTTGGAGGCTGGAGTGGGTATGTATATGCCACACCCGGTCGGAATTTTCTGTGGCGTGTTTGGACTTTAACATTATGTGGTGTCTCTGACAGGTGGGGTTGGGGCATTTATGAGAGCAAGAAATTTCCTTATTGGAGGGCAGAATTTTATATAATAAAATTTTCTTTTATTTTTGGGCTTTTAGTTAGAAAGCACAATAAGAAAGAAAAGACATCATGTTTTTTCCGATTACTTTCCCAACCAAAAGCAACATGATTATGGAGTGATGAGCTATTATTGGGTTTATTATACGTTAAAATGAAGTTGTTTGACATAATAATAATGGAGTATAAGATAAGTCATATGATATTTGTTTATTCCTGGTATCATATATGCCTGACACGGGCCACACCCACCAAACCGCCGCAGCTACGCAGCCTCCGACACTTAGATCACATATATCATCTTGATCTGAGCCAGTGGGAATCATCAAGAGATCAAACGGCTGAAGAGTGAAGACTGCGCTTTGTATATGTTGAGGACCTTTCCCTCTTAGTCTTATGTACACAGTACACTGCCAAAAAAAGTAACTAATTCTATGTAACTATATCGGAGAGTAAGATATATTGAAGATATGTAAATAATTAATTTTGTTGTTATTCACGTATACATTCGGAGTTTTTTTTTTTATCTTCCTTCCAAATTTTAATTTTTAAATGGATAATACTCCGCACTTATCGGACTTATATCTGAAAATAGATAATATAATATATTGGATTGTAGTATTATACACGTATGGAAGTACGAAAATGGCTGGTAGAGATTCTGACACCTCAAATGAAATTCGTTTTTGGGCCCTTACTCGGTTCAAGGACGGATTAAGAGGAAGAATTGGTCTAGGACTCTAGGGGTATATCTAGCCCAATTCTTACCACTAAGCATGCACCGCACTCACCAAAGAGACTGGGGTGCCAAATCGAATCCTGTGTCGCGCGACACAGCGTGTAGCGCGCGACATGGACCGTCTGATCTGATGGATATGGGAGCTCCGTGCATCTAATAGGCCCGCCAACAATAAACCGCCCGATAAAAATCGAACAGCTGAGGGTACGTGTGGCGCGGTGTCGCGCGACACCAGAATCGGATCCCTGGGGTGTTGCTTGTGTTTTTCCTAAATAAATTTGAGTGCAGTGATCTCGAAATAATAGCGTGTTTTTGCTTTCACAATCCCTTAAATATTAATCAGGACAAATATTTGCAAATTATATAGAGTTGCATGAAATTGGTGCAGATCAAATCGGGCTGAGACAAGTCAAAGGTTCATATCTGAAATTATGTCTTGAAAAATTGTCGTGAAGTTTGTAATTTTTTTTCCTCTCTCATAGACCTAAGCTGCTAAGCAGATAATATAGGAAATTATGGAAATAGATAATAGTCCCTTTTTACATGCATCCTCTTGATGCTTCTTTCGCCTATTCATAACGTGCATCGTTTTAATAATTTTGTAAAGACCACAAGTGTTTTGTTGCCATACTACGTAACTCTTATTGTTTGTTTTTAAGCTTCAAATTAAAATTTTAAATTTAAACGGAAATATTATTCATTTTTACAGGGGATGCATTATTCTAAAAATTTGTGATTTTTTTTCTTTTTAATAACTAGATGATGGTGTTATAAAACGATATCATTAACTTTAATAAGCATAGCAAACTAATTAAATTTAAAGGGTCCTCTAGCAAATCACGTTTGGAAACTAATTGCAAATGCTAAAATAACAATCGAAGAGCAATAGATATTTTTTTAGTAAGCTCGCTAATTGGTAATTAATTTACAATTATTTACAGGAAGTAAAACTTGAAATTTTAAAAATACTAAATAACATGTGAAATAGAATAATTACGGGGACACAGATGATCCGAAACTACATGTGGAATAATAGCTAAAAGTATTAATGAAAAATATTTTTTTTACAATTCAGAAATAAATATGCTCCAAAATTTATTTTTTATGTTTCCGTTTTTAGACAATTACAGAAATAGTGAAGGCTGCAAAAAATGTAAATTAAAAATGTGTAAAGAAAACAAATAACACGAGAGACACGAGGATTTTTACGTGGTTCGGTACACTACGTCCATGACTCACACACACCACACTTTTTATTTCTTTTTCAATAATTTTTAGTACATCAATGGAGGAGGAAGAAGAAGAGAGAAGAAGTCTTGGAGAAGAGGAGATATTCTGTCTTTATAGAACATAGGCAGGATGTAGGAAAAATAATTTATTTTTATAATAAAATAAAGAACTAAATAGAAAAACTTTCCAAGTCTGTCTGATTCGGAGTTCAGTTCGGACCGAATTGAGACCTCTGGCTCACAAAATGAACTTCTTTTGTATATTTTTTAAACTAACAAACTTCTTATTTATTTCAAAAACCAAATATATTGATCATGAAACACCACTAGAAACCTGTATACGCGTGAATGAAACATTCTTCTATTTGAAAGTGAAAGAATTTAATGCAATGAATGACACTATTCATATTTTTAAACAGCATATTATATGTATTCGAACTGTTTTTTTTTTTTTTTTTTATGTATTTTGTGATCAAAACCTTTCCTTGTTATTACTGCTAACCGTAGTGCATGTCACCGTATATCGAAAACAACGACATGAGAAGATTAATATCGATCAGTGACTAAACGTATTGTAATTTTGAGTGGAGGTCGCGTATTTATAATTCGACTGAATCTTTTTTTATAAATATTTTAAAATTAGAAGATTTAGTTTCATCTTTATGTAAAAATAATTAATGGAATCAACTTGAGAAAAGGGGTAGAGCCGTAGAGGCTATTACATAATAAAACACAGATTAAGAAAAGCTAGAAATATTGAAAACAAAAATGAACGACATACACTATCATTACCAAACACCAAACAAGCAAACTACAATTAAAGTAACCCTCAAGTAGTAAGCAGCCTAACAAACAAGCTTCATCGGACTTGAGACAACTATTAGAATCCGTCTGCCGGCGAGGACTTCAATGCTGATTGTAAGGGCAATTGCAATTGCAATTAGGTGCCTATCTTTTCGTTAATTACTCCAAATAGTTCGTCATTTGAAGTTTGAGGTTTATTTAGATAAAAGAATATTATGTATTCTAACTTTAAGTATTCAAAGGTTTTTCATTAAAATTTCAAGCTTGCATTCGTTACTCGAAAAGCGTCGTCTTTAATCACTAGGTAATATTAATTATAATTTATTTTTTTTGTTTGTTAAAGATTTGATAGATTTATTGTGACGGATGTCCTAATCTATTTTCCCTATACATTGGTTATTTACTCTCAACCTCTCGATTTCTCTTTGATATAGTTATGTGTATAAATGAAACAACTGCCCTCTTTCTCCAAAAATAAAAGAAATCAAAATTTGCCCCTTCAAACTTTCTCCTAGTTCCGTTGCTGTATACATAAACGCTAGAATGTTTTGTAAGGCGTCAAGCTGTTGTACCTTATCTCATTCATCTCAATATTCGAGTTGAAATAACTCATTCAAACTGTTCAATTTTATATACGTATCAAATTATTATTATAAACTTTTTTTTCGAAAATTATTTACTATTTGTTCAGATTTTTGAAAATTAGTCATTTCTCTAATATAAATCCTTATTTTATTTTCAAATTGAAATATCTTTGACACGCTTTTCTGCCATTGCATTCGTCACTATTTGTGGCTATACTCGTAGCTACACGGTATAACTGCAACCTTGAAAGTTGAAATTACGGACCCTTATTTTTTACGGCACTGTTTATTACTTTTTCAAATTTCAGTTCAATTTTTTGAATCATGATAAGGTTGCGCATTAATTAGGCCTTAATTAGTAATTGAGGTGTGCATATCTTCCCTTAACAACACGCAAGAACATCGACGATTTTTCTTTCTAGAAGGTGACTATTCTTACGTCGAAATCGCTAATTCATTGAACTGTTAAAAGGAAGACTACACCTCAAGGTATTTTCCAAAGACCGGATAGATGATTGAAAACTAGGCTAAATAAATGTCAGATAATGTGAGAGGGTAAGGCATAGAAGTTTCTTTTGCCATAAAGAACAAAGGATGTGTGGAATTGGAATCGTGGGCTATTGTTGTCAATTGCTTTTATCTTTTCTTCAAAAATAAGAAAAATTGATTTTACCAATGGAGACCAGAGGTTGGCATTTTGAACGTGACCCAACTAAACATAAATTTTTACAAATGGGACAGAATAGACAGGCCGACCTGACACGACTCAGTTCTTGGATTAAAGCGAAGCTACGTTGAAGTTCTAATTTTTTTGATGAAATCCGTTCTGTTGATATTATTTCAATCCATATACGCGGTTAAAAAGAAAGGAAATTGACGCAATTATTGCCACACCTTTATGCAACTGCAGATATTTATGTTGCAGTGAAAACTCGAACAAATTAATTATGGCACAAATGAAAGATATTAAATCTAGCCGATCCCTCTTTTTGTTTACATAATGATGAACCCCGATCGAGATTTTCGGTCCATGGTCTCCATAAACTGTAATTAATATGCTTAGTTTTAACAATAATAAGATATTATAACACGTTTATGCAACAAAAGGATTAAAAAATTCAATCGTACGATTTTCATTTATGGTCTCTAATCTCTACTAGATTCAGGCCGACGATTTTCATAATTCGATAATTTAAATTAAAAGCGACGCTGACAGTACGGACGAGATAATGATATATATTGTATCTGTTAGAACTTATTTCTAATAATAGCCTACTGTCAATCACTCTCATTAGTTGTACCTATCTTTACTCAATAAATTAAGTTTTATGAATAAAAACCATGTGATCGGTAATTAATAATTAATAAAATAAAGGATAGTTTAAGTAATGCTGTCTGGGTCAAAAAAAAAAGGGTGAAATATATAGTTAACCAACTAGCAAATGTGCCTAGAATCATAAAGTTCAAAAACTATCACAAAAATCATTACATGCTAATCTCGTTATATTAAAATATAATTGCTTCATAAAAAAAGGTAGTATAAATTACAGGCAACTCGTTGTCATTGCCAGCATTGTTATATGACTAATTTTCTAGTAATAATTGTATAGTGGCAGTTACGGATTAAATCTCACTAATTTTCTAGCGTTAAGACCTTACTTATATTAAAATGTATCAGATAAGTTAATAAATAAAATCTTATATATATACATACATACTATTGAACATATGACAGTTCAGATAATCAACAAGTCTCATGCACAATGCTAGTCTAAATTGGGCCCAAATGCTCTCTAATTGTCTCTCTGACTTGATCTGAAAGGTGAACAACAATTCACCTATACCATCCAATCTAATATAAACGGCCGATATCTACCAGGACCATCCAATCTAATATAAACGGCCGGTATCTACCAGGACCATCCATTTATTTTTCATACTACGGGTGACGAATTTGCGGGTTTTTATTAATATTAATATCAAACAATCATAAATTGATGGTTACGACACAGTCCGATTTATAAAAGAACGACAACTTCATGTAAATATTTGCTTTTAAAAAACAATCTGCTTAAGTGCTAATACAAGCTACCGATTTAATTGCAAAAAACCAAATAAACTAGTCTCAGAAAATTAACCACAACAAGCAACATCATCAACTATACAAACATCCCTTCTATGTAAAAGCCTGAGGAGGCCTAACCGCCTAAGCTTAATGAATCACCTCCATCGGTGTTCACACCACTTGTACTTTGCATCTAGCAGCAATATCATACCAACTACTAACTGGTAATAGCAGCATGCCATTATAATCCAATACCAGGACCTCATATGTTATTACAGATCGGCCATCATAGCCTGATACCATTAGTGACCAAAATCAATATCCAACCATGTTGACAACTGAACATGCAATAATGACATTACAAGTAGCAGAACTCTTCTGTAAATGTACTTTTGCAAAAGGAACCCTGTCAACAAGGACATCTTTTCTTCTGAGTAGTAACACTGGCATCAAGTCACCACTGGTACTATTCTCACAAAAAAAAGAAAAAAAAGAAAAAGAAAAGGTCACTACTTGGTCCCATTTTGACCCTGTCAGCTGTCAGTGGAGGGAAATGAGTCCCCATCTGTAGACTAGACGCAGCCATTGTTTCATATTTTCTTTCATGCTTTCCTTCCACACCCTGGCCCAATATTATTATAATAAATAAATATTATAATAATGATATTATCGTGCCTTTTTTATCTAAATACCGAGAATATCAATAATTCGCCCATAAAACTCCGCACTTTAAAAGCTTGATTATACATTGTAATCACATGAATCAAAGATCAATTAATATGTTTCTCTTCATATTCACCAGCAAACAGTACTTAAACATATGTAAAGGCATCTTTATTAAGTTCTGGTAATTTTACCAAAAAGTCCCTGTGGTTTCGTAAATGCTACTAGTTTGTTGAAAAACATAGCTGATATACACCAATCCAGATCCAGACAAGCCTTACATAGCTATAAGTAATAAAGTCATAAAGGGATAATCAGCAAACTAAGTGCTACCGCAAAAGGGACAGGAAAATACCTCATCTCTTACCAAAATAGTCATTGGTAAGTATTTTAATATTGAACAAAAGACGACATAAATATTTTAATTTTATATGAATATAGGATAAGAGACTTGAAATCTAGCTACTGTTACAAAGAGAAAGTGTTAATTTCCCCATGACTGATCCCTTCCAATTCAGTTCATCTGACTGTTAGAATTAAAGTTGTATAGCAGGCAATGCATTATTAAGATCTTGGTTTTCAAGTGACAAATTGCTCAAACATGGTATTTGTAAGGCATCTCAAAAGCAAACAAATTCCAAGACATCTTATGAGTGATACTAAGCATATACAGAAGCCCGCAATTTGTCAAAAGCCATGCGCAGAAGTGGCATTGTGAACTCCACGATAAGAACCAATTTTAGTTATGTAACAAATACTCAAATAGGCTTCCAGAATGTTGAAATATTCCTACAATTTGAGTTATTTACCTACAAAACAATAACAGCTTTTTCCAAAAACTATCATATTGTTGATTGGAAGCTTCCACCGTTATTTTCAAAGAGTAATAACACATTCATATTATACAAGTCCGAGACGCTTTATTTTTCTTGCACAATACACACATTTTTCAACATAATCAGAACATTTCTTTTTCTTCCCTTGTTTCCCTTGTCAAAATAACATATACCAGATCTGATCATTTATGTAGATAAAAAATATAACCCGGGTACTGCATGTGCGTACTAAATGAATTTCTTGTTTTTTTAATATAAGAAATCTGCAGGAGCTGTCAGGTTTCGGAAGCTTCAGATTTTAAGATTTCAGTTTCATTTGCAGATCAATATATAAAAAAGTGATCCTTGGGACAGCATCTATATTGCAATCGAGTGCATTGAATAAAATGATATACTAGATAGATAGTAGAAAAAAGGATGGCCATCAGGCCAACCTCTCTCTTTTTATGGTCAACTATGGAACTAATCACATGTTCAGTTCAACTGCATATGATCGGTCAATTCTCAACATTTATTGGGCCTCTGATCCAGCATTTCTGACAAGTTGGGGCCTGTTCAAATCTCCAGTGCTATATTTTGACTATTATTAGAAGTAGAAATCCATCTGACATATTGATATCCGCTTATTACATATTAGTTCATGCAATGCACCGAAGTTGGGGTTGCTATCAGCTCCCTAGTTTGCAATTTGCATATTGCAACGCGTTTGAGTGTTGTCGAGTCGCTGACAATGTTCTTCATTATGTAAATTTTAAAGAAAGATTTTGAGAACAATAAGGTCAACATTTAATGACATTTTAGATCAGTACTAACTACTAAGTAGATGAGATTTTCTAAAAAAAAAAAAAAACTATAGTAGATGAGAACCCATACCTAGTGACAGCTTTCACTACACTATATAAAATATAAAAAAAAAATTTCGTAACAAATTTATCAAAATTTATAGACAAAAATTTGTAAGTTCAAAATTAGTAATTTCTTCCATATAAAGTCGCTATATAAATTTGACATAATTTTTTTGCCAAAAAAACTTGCTAATATTAATGATTAGTACGACTATCTTTAATTTATTTAAAAAATTATAAAAAAGAAAAAAAACTATTTTTGGCCGCTATCCATAACGGCCATGGATTTTAATTAATACTTTAGATATCTCAATTGACGTTTGGTTCAATTTTGTTTCTAGTTTTGAACCCCAATGTAGTTAAATTTATCCTCCGAATGACTAATCTTCAAATTTTCACTCTCAAAATCTTTTATCCGATTATCAGTCCGTTCAAAAAATATGTATTTATTTCGATTCCAATGAACACATCTTTGGATTGAAATTACTGCTTCCTTATTGTAGTACAGATATATATTATTATAATGTATTTTATAAGTCATGTAGATTAATTGTTGTTGTAAATTCTCGTACTAATTATTTGAACATCAGAAAATGTCCACCGCTAAATTTCTACACAACACTAATACGAATATACACAAAATAGTATTGTATGAGTGACACTAGACAAGAGGATTAATAATTGATATTTGAATTAAGAACATAATTTATAATTATTTGCTCATAGATATTTATAATTTATATGAAAATGAAACCCTCGCACAAAAAGGACTTGCATGGGGCCAGTCCAATGCATCTTGACTTGAGTTTTATTTACAATAGTAAACGAATCAAACTCCAATGAGTTTTACCTTGCATGTGATCCATAAAACATGCAAGAAATTGAAATAAATGTTATGAAAACTCGACACGTGACAATAATTCTAAAATCTATTATTTTTCTAGACTCGTCTATATATAATCGTTTATAAGTATCTTGGTTCGAGTACAATTCAGCTAAATTTTTCGTAAAAACGTCATGAAAAAAAATAACAAAAATTTGAAACCGATACCAACAAGTTAATATTAACCAGTGCCAAGGCAAAAGTAGCGAGCCACATAGGACGGCGAATATTATATTTTTTTCATTAGTATTATTTAGCGAGCCTTGACCTGTAAATTGTAATTCATTCGTTCTGATACAGCCTAGGTCCCTCATGGTTCTATTTTAATTTTAATTTTTTTTCATTAGTATTATTTATGATTGAGACGGTAGGCTGTATCAGTTTTGCCTCTAAGGACGGCGAATATTATATTATCTGAGTATCTTAAAGAGAGAAAAAAAAGAAGAAAAAAAAATTATTATCTACTATCTCTTCATAGGGCATTTCATGACATCGTATTTGTATTTGTTTATTTTAATCTTGTATCTAACTAGTTTGTCTATTTATATGTTCACTTTATTCAATTATAAGTTAGATTTTATTTTTTATATTGTTGTTCAGAATTGTATAGACATATTCAACTTATTTTTATCGGACTTATTTATTTGTATGTATTCACTTTGATTTTTAAATGTTCATTTTGTATAATCATTTTGTTTGAGCGATGCCAAAATTATCATTTCTGAAGAAAAGATGTTCTTGTGCCTTAAATGACTTGACGGACTTTGTTCGGAAAGCCTTATTTGATATTTTGTTACGTTTTAATTTTTAATTTTTAATGTCTGGAATCCATCGATGGCCTGCATCTAGCATCGATGGCCCAAGAAACCAAACTGTGTGACAGTGTATCATGTCTAGAACTAGAATAGAGAGCGTTGAGTTAATTTGGATCTGCTGTGATATGTATCTTACTCAAAACATTTTATTTGTTGTGGTATGTATCTTTTAAGGAAACAAAAAAACAGTGAAATTTAATTGTTGCGGTCTTGATTGTAGTATAAATTACAATAAAATAATATAACAGCCACTGTAAAACATTTAACTAGAAATATGTCGTTGTAAAATAAATAATTAATATTATGCAATCAACAAAAAATTTTCCAAATTTCAAAATTAGAAAATTTAAATTTCCAAAAGTTTTAATTTTTAATTTCTAAATTTTTAAATTTGAAATTTTAAAAAAATTGAAATTAAAATTTTTGAAAACTGGAAAAATTAAAATTTTAAAAATGTTGAATTTGAAATTTCAAAATTTTAAATTTAAAATCCAAAATAAAAATTTAAAATTTGAAAATCTAAAATTTGAATTTTTCAAAATTTAATTCATGTCAATAAGTTTCTTTTTCATTTTCCTTAATGATTAAATTTAATGCGGGTATTTTGGATATTTTTAAAAAGTTAGAGTAAGATCATTCTAATTTGACTATTTGAGTGGCATATCTCTAATTTTATTAGAAAGTAACGTCAGAAAATTAATTTTAAATTTTTAACCATTCTATAGTAGCATAAAACTAGTTTACAATTTAAGAGCGGTATATTTCTAATTATGAATTTTTCAAAGTCACATATATCTATTATTCCTTTGAATTTAGCAAAAATTGGATATATTTCCTATAATGTTCATCATTTAGACATAAACCACTGTTATCTTCAAAATCGGATATAACTCTCCTATAATTCTTTCATTTTCGGATATAACTCATTTTGATTAAATTTAATGACATTTTCAAATTATTATTTATTTATTTTTGCATATAATGACTAATATATTCTTCCTTCTTGCTCGACGCTGTACCACTGTTTCATCTTCCCACCTTCGGCATTAAAGAAAGATAAATCGATACACAAAGATAAACTTCGTTATTGATTTATTCTGTTGGAAGTTGGTGGTCTTTCTTGCAATTTTTTTTTCGCATGATACTATCTATGATGACTCTTACTTCTAGGTACGTAAAGCCCATGGCAAAAGTTCAATTCAAAAGCAAAATTTTTGTACAAATTTTGCAGATAAGCATCAACATTTTTTATGCTAATTCGGTCAAATTATGTTGAATTACCACAGTGGGTACATACTTTTAAAGTGAGACTAAATTTCAGAAATCATGCGCTGGTGAAAAAAAAAGGCATTATCTTTAATTGGACGACCATATTTTCGCAATCTCTATAAATACGATTTGGATCAAAATGATTCTTTTTTTTTTTCATTTTGATGTTGCCAGAGGAAAGGAAGCTAGGCGGGAAGATGAAAAGATGGTAGAAAGGTTGGGGAAAAAGACAGGGTATTTTGGTCATGATATGAATTTTTTTTTTTTGTTAATTTATAGTATGAATAAATTTAATCAAAAGAAGTTATATCTAAAATTGATTACATTACAAGGGGTTATATCCGATATTGAATACTACAGAGGTTTATATCTAATTGAAGAAGATTAAAGGGGGATATATGCAATTTTTCATTAGATTTAAATGAGACTAATATAGTAAAATTGCAACTTTTAGGAAATGCCACAAATCGACGAATCTTCGAAGGCGGCCAATAAAATGCTTAAATCGTTCATTCATTTAATGGCTGATTTGCTAATAATGGAGTAATTTCAGAAGTTTTAGGCATGCGAAACATAGCAATAACAGAAAAGAGGAAAATAAAATAGATTGTTTATAAAAACAATAAACTCAGTTTGGAATTGAAACGTTATCATAGCTGATGAGCGGGTCCTACGCTGGATCTGAAGAACATTAGAATGAAATAAGGGAGGCAACAGTAATGGTTGCAGATTCCCTAGTAACAGAGGACCAGACAGCCGTAGTTTTTTCTCATTTTTCCACTTCCCTTTTTATTTCTCCCTTCTTCTTTATTGGAATAAGAATAAGAAACCGCAGCCTTCTCTTCTGCATCCCTCTCTCTCATTCCAACCCTTTAGATTTTCCGACCTAAATCTCAAAATTCGTTTAATCTGACCTCCTTCGTGCAAGTTTCACAAATATGGCAGAGAAAAATACGGAAATGTACGTGTGTTTTATATGTCGATTTCTTCAAAGTTGTGTACTTTTACAAGTTCAAATTCCAGTTAACTAATGTTTGCTTTTTGTTTCCCCAATTTTCTTTGTCTTACTGACTGACTCGCTCTATTCTCTGCCGTAACAGAATTCAACTTTCTCAGGTACAATTCTTTGCCAGATTTTGCTTTCTTTTCTTTCCATTGTTTTTTATTTATATTTTTATTTAATTGGCCATTTTTTTGTGTTTTGCTCACGCCTGTAAAAGAGACCAGAGTTCCTCAAAATGTCAATAATTGAATCGTAAACGAGCAATTTAATTATTAATGGAATAATGGAACATTAAATTAAATTGTATTCGATTGATTTGCGCCATAGCAGCATCTGCTAATAGCCTGATATAGATAACTTACTTTAGAAATTTTATCTGATATTATAATTATATGACATCATAATATATATCTGCCTGTAGGATTTCATTGACAAGATCGATGTAGGAGCTGGATCAGATGGCGTGGCCAACCAACAATGGTACCGAATACAAAAAACTTTTACGCTGTAGCTAGCACTTACAAAAAGGGGGAAAAAAAAAGAAGAAAAAAAAAATGTGTGCGTGTCTATAATTTAACGCTTCTAGAATAATTTGTTTTTTTTATTGAAACTTCATATCTGCATCTCTATGTCTCTAATTAACAAGTTCTTTGTTTTGATTTTTTGTTTCTTATTGATGTGGATGAATTGCTCAGCCTTGACGTGACTGGCCAAGAGGTATGAGCCTTCATTATATTTGCCATTATTTATCTTAAGATTTTGTAACTTATAGTTATAGATTCAAATCTACAAAATAAAACAAAGTAATTTAAAAAAAATAAAATAAAATAAAAGTTTGCACAGATAGCCACTGTACAAATGATAATATATAACTGTCGACAGATAGCTTTGTATATATTTTGTAGACATGTACAAATTTACAATCAATAGGTCGCCGAATAACTAAACTGCCACTGTTGCTTTCAACCAGCATATAAGAAATTGTCATATATGTATGTTTTGTGTTACTTGGTCCATTTTTTGACAAAGCCGCATGGTTACTTATTGATCTTCCTCTGCAAACAATATAGAACATGGACGTGCAAACACCAAAACAACATGTGCAAGTGCAACAACCTACACAAGGAGATGCCTCTATTCCCTTATCTGTCCTGCCCTTCCCCGGCGAGCAAAAGATCGGTGATCTGAATGCCGTGCTTGACCCAGTTAACCCACAAGTCAAAAGGGGATACAATATTTGTGACGATCGTAAAAGGCGATGGCGCCAAGAAGCGCATAAATTAATAAGCGATGTGCTGAACGAAACAGTCATGGGAAGTCAACACCAGGAGATTGAAGACCGGTTGAACCGACTTTTAGAGGAGAAAAGATGTTGGACATAGGTTTTGGCTAGTCAGTACGGAATGATAATCTGATCAATTGCCGCGGTGGCTATACTTGATACTAAATTGCAATAGTACCTTTATGCTTTATCCTCAATGGTTTGATTGGATGATGTGATTTTCTAATAAGTTTTGTTGTCATCTTTTATTTTATTTTGGTCAAGTGTTGCTGACTTGTACCTTCTTCCGAAAAAAATGAAAAAATGAGTAGAGCGGGGCTCTATCACTCATTCACTTTTTCATCATCAATTAAGAAAAACAAACAAGAAAATACAATTTCTAATCAAATGGTCTAATCTAAATGTACTAAAAAAAGAACTCCCAAAAATTTCACCAGCAGCAACTGTCTACTATTCCTGTTGAAAAAAATGAGAGCATAAGGTACGTCTTAAGCGATTCTAGAGAGAATACATCAAATCGTCTATGTCGTTTTTCTTTCTTTTCTTTATACTAGTTAATTATAGATATGAATTTTTACTCGCATTCTTCAGCACTGAGAGAAAGCAAGTATTTGATCAAATCGTTTGTCTATGGTTTCAAATTTCATTATGCTGTCAGGTTCCAATTTTTACTCAACCTTGGGGAGAGAGAGAGAGGAGAAAGAAACTTGTAGCAAGTAACGAGGAAATAGAAAGTGAGAAGGTAAGGTATACGCAGGTGTAATTTGATTATTTTGAAATAATTTGTATTTCGGTGTTTAAAATTTAAATATGAGATTTTAGATGAACTATTAGTGCTTTTCATCGACTTCTTTGAATGAAGTATTTCTTCTCTAATTTGAAAAAATAGTATTTAAATAAAATTCTTATGTTTCAATAATGCGTCTCTAAGTTTTTATACTTATGGCAGCTATACCACCTTTCCTTTCTTTCTTTAATATTTCTTGATGCCGATGGAGAAACTTGAGATACAAAGGGCTTACTTTAGGCCCAATAAAAAAATGTGAGAAAGAAGAGAAGGCCTGCCAGTAAATATTAACTCTCTTTCGGTAGCAACAAACTTGACACACGGGCCAAACCAATAGGAACTCTATTCCTATCAAATTATATATTCAAAATAAAATGCATGGGGATATTCGAGTGAGAAAAAAACACTAAAATCTTTTCTTCACAATACACAAATTTTGCTATCCAACTTCAATATGTTCGACTAACAACATATCCACGTTTTAAAACACGTATTCATAAACAACCACAATGATGGTTCAACTTGGAAATATATTACAGATTTTATCTTCATTCATAAACAAAAAAAAAGGGGAAGATTGCATAGTGAAATTGAAAACTACCTATATTCACATTTACCCAGCACGAAACACAAATGACATATTGCTCTAATTTGAGAAAAGATGCAGGATTTACAACCTTAGTCAGAGAGATCAGTAGTATGTATTCAGGTAGAAAAATAATGCTATATGTCTACTAAAATGCACCTAAAAGAAGTAGGCACAAAGCTATATCCCTTAAAAACTGCCGAAACAGATCGGTGCTGTTTTGCACCCCCACTCATTCTTTCAGCCCATTGACAGTAAGGCCTTCCTTTGCACATCCCTCTTCAGATGCCATTTCTTTCGAGCTTCATCGCTCTTCATATTTTTCATTAGAATCTTCTCGAGTTGCTCAATAGCTCTGACAGCATCATCTCTCTTCACATAATCCTCATGTTCTGGTGTGGTAACTAAAGCAGTGTCAGTGCATAATCATCCAACAAAATGCTTTCATTAAAGTATTATTTTTTTTATTGGATCGAAATAAAATCTCTTATATACTATCTGGTTATTCTTTGTATAAGCTAGTATTCTTTATGCTGTTTCAAGTTCAAAAACCAAATAGTAGAACAAATCAACATTCATTTAGACCTGCAATTCAAAATCTATAAGAACGTTTGGTTTAACAAAATTAATAGCTAATTAGTTGTTTTTGATAGCTAATCCTCATTCTAAAGGTCAACAGCTACAAAAGAAGTAAAATATCATGTTCAAGTATGTTACAGCTAATTTATATTTCCATATGTATTCTAAGTTTCTAACAGCAACTCATGAACTTTAAATTAGCAGTACATATGGAAATACTATATATGATTGATTAGGGAATAAAATAATTTTACAGAAGCATATTATATTTAGCATTTGCTATACCTAGTACAAAAGCAACTAAAACTGACAACACGCTTGAGCTTCCTATTGTAAAGAAAGAAGTTGAACGACCATATGTAAACACAGAATTGCACAATCAGAATTACAAATTATTAACAGAAAGTGACATTCATTTAATGTGAGAGAACAAGAGATGACATTAGAATGCTCCTTTCTCTAAGACGGGGTCACTGTCAGAGTCAGGGCTACAGCTATATATAAATGTAAATAAATAAATCATCTAATCAAAATGTAGCAAAAAAAAAAAAAAAAAAAAAACAAAAGTGAATAGTGTGTCTAATTGTGTTTCACTCAAGAGCATTACTGTAAAATGTAAATAAATAAATCATCTACCTCATCGATAGCTGTAGTCATGCTTTCAAGCAGGGAGCTGCCTGCCACCCAGTTCTGCACAAAGGCAACATATCTTGATCAGAAGGAACCTAAAGAGGAGCAAACATGCATTTTGTACAAATTATATGTAGAACAATCTTTGCCCATACATAATTAGCCTAAATCATCTGGCAAAAAAGTCTCATAGTGAATCTGATTTCAACAACACATAGGTAAGAGTGCAAAAAAATATTAAAAAAAGGTCCACTTACCAAGCAACATTGTCCCTTTTTCCTTATCGCACTCAGCTCATTGTAGAATATACTACAAAAGCTGCTCTTCAAATGTGTCAAACTAAACTATTTCAAAAATATATATGTTTGAAATTAGTAAATTACAGAACTCCAATTAGAGGGGCTTTCAGTAGAAGGTGCTGGTTCTAGTGTAATCCCAAATGCTGGTATCTTAATCGTTTTATCCTAAATGCTGGTATATTAACAGAACAAACATGATTTTTTAGTACAAAGTGCTGGTATCTTAATCCCAAATGCTGATATCAGTGTAATACCAAATTAAGACACCTTTTTCAACTGGTTTTGTGGCTTAAAGCCAACTGGTATCAACATGACTTTTCTCTGTAATCCCAAATGTAAAAACTTCATCCTAGTCTAACTGTATTAATTTTGGCCTGTACCATGTTCATCTCTCTGGACAGTAAATCACCAATTAGTAATTATAAAGCACTTTACAAAAGTGTGACATGAGTGTAAAATATCTCTGGGGAAGTTGAGACAATTTCAAATGTGATCCAATTTTGTGGAACAAAACCAGTCTGTTTGGAGCAACATCTAAAATTGTTTCTTTGCTCTGGAATGGGAAATAGAAAGTAATAATAGAAAGAAGGAAAGATGCAGAATTTGAGACAATAGATACCATTTTCAGGAGATCATTTCTAGAGCTTTAAGGCTAGGTTGCAACAGAATGAGCCAAATTTGACATGAAAGAAATCATCTGATACAGACTCAGTTTTGACCTTTTCTACATTTCTTTTGCATTTATCAACTTTTTCTATCAATCTGACAAGAAGATCATATTAATGTTTTCAGGTATAATTGAGCCAAATGGAAATCAAGGATAGAGAGCTGTTTGAAAGTGTATTTCAACGCCTATGTGCCAGCTGGGAATTGGCACAGAGGGCCAAAGAAAGATCTGAGAACAGTCAAGTTCTGTACAATGATAAAGAAATAAAAGCCATACTTGCTGCATGCAAAGAGATAAACACTGCAAGGATGAAATTAATGATGCGGGCACATGATTTGTTCAATTTGTATACTGATGTGGCCAAAATAATTGAAAAAACACACCAAACTGACCAAACTGACCTGCCACAGGACTCAGGTCCCAAATTTATTGCCCCAGACTGCTTCCACGATCTGGACGTGCTGAAATATATCCTTGAACACTGTGCAACATTGGCCGAAGAGGCGAATGAAAAATTGCACAATAGCAAAGTTCCAACAAACATATCTAGGACATGTGAATATCTTGTCACCCCAAGAGCAGAACTCATTGAAAAAGCAATGGATTTAGCTCACCTGTACAACAAGTTGGCTAATTTGATTGAAGAATTACAAGCTGTGGCCCCACTCACCCCACACCAAGCAACTCCATCCGGCAGGTCAGAGGACATGACCACATGCAGCACTTCTCCCTCCCCTGCCTCGAGCAACCAGCCACATGTCATTATTACCTCCCCTGCCTCAGACCCACATCCCGCTGCTCCAACTGATGGCCCTGAGTGAGCATCCCACCAATCTAGACATTGCCCCTCCACCGCTACCACTGAAATTGTATCTTTATTAGTATATTGGAATGTTTTCTTCCAAATTATTTCTCTTAGATGTTTGCAGTTTTGGTATGTACTTAGTAAAAGCAATGCAAGATAATTTGTAAATTTTGTGGTTTGACTGCCTTTTGAATGCGGTGATCAACACTTTGACTCCCTCGGTACACTGTACCAGCTATACTTATCTACTGATCTCCTAACAAGTGTTGGCACCAGGGAGACTGGTTGAGAATAATATACAAACCAAGTTTTGCAAGTCTGGCATTAACTAACTACTTGACTAGGCTTGGAACTTAGTACCAGTTAGAATAAGTGATATATCCCGGGCCAGGCATGTCACAAGAACTGCCCATGACCCACGGCTGTTACAAAAAGAACACTTCGGACTAAACCAGAACATTAATACCTTTTCTAAAAGCGTGTAAACCAGAACATTAAAACCTCTTCTAGAAGCAAGTAAATCAGCCTTGTTGGCAATGTTTGCCAGCTCAGCTCGAAAAAAAATGTCCTCGGTTAAACTCATGTCTAACTCGCACACTACTTCCATCTCCTCCTCTGAGGAAACTCACTTAGCTAGGATCTTCTCCCTCCCTTCAAGATCAGGTTGACACCTTTCTGGAGAACCTGCCTGGTCGGAGCATTGCAGGATCCAATGCAGCAGCCCGGTTCATAAATGCCAGTACAATCACTTGTTTGTCAGAGTGGAAGCCGTTCATCTCCGTCAGTAGTTCAATTGCAGAATGTGCAATGGAGAAAAGTACTTAGTTTGCAGTTTTTTTTCTTTTTTTTTTAATAATCTTTAGGAATTGGTTTCTGGACCAAAGAAGGGTTTCACTAATACAGTTCAACAACAAATTTTGCCTCCCCTAGAAGGACAAAGGCCAGTATAAGACCTGGAATTGGACTTTATTCTATTCAAAATAGAATCTCTGAAGCATTTCTTTGGTCAGAGTTCAGACAAATAAGGCTTGTATACATGAAAGATAGGAACTCAATTCCATACTAGGATCAGACAGACATGTTTGAGGTCAAATTCTTGTCATATTACACATAATATGCTAATTCATGTCGGATTTTAGTCATACAGAAAAGTTTAAACCAACACATAACCAATACAAAATTGGATAGTCGCCATCATCGAAACCCAACACATACCTGATTCAGAGTCTGATCTTCTCTGTGCTAAAACCATCCCTCTCAGTACCAATAGCATCCAGCTCATCAATGAACACAACAGCCGGTGCCTCTCCTCTGGCTTCTTTAAACCATTCACTAACCCTAGCTCCTCTACCAACATGCAACTCTATAAAGACTCTAGCAGAAACTGAGAAAAATGGCACAACAGCTTCACCAGCTCCAGGACGGGCCAACAATGTCTTGCCTGCACCAGGAGGCACCAGTAAGATTCCTGGTAGTAGTTTAGCTATAACTTTTTTGTAATTCAAAGTTCAGACAATCCACAACTGAGTAATGATACAAAGAATTAGAGAAAATTAATGAAATTTGCCATTTTGCATGGACTCAGGACCAAAGTTCAAACATATGAGAACTTTCTACGGTTCAGATCTTCTTTTGGTAACATTTAGAAAACCACTTCGATTATATTGATTTGAACATCGTAAGGATTTTCTGTAGATTATATACCAAGAATGTTAACTTTTCTGTTAGAAAGCCTCAGGCTATTTTCCAAATTATTTGCTTTTAAGAAAGGAGCCAGGCTTATAAACATAAGAAGATAGGTAAATAAAGGAAACAGAGAGATTATGATAACCTCAAGTATTCTGCTTTAGCTGAATCTACACCTTGTACATCTTCAAAAGAAACCATTTGTCTAGTACCAGTATGGTTTTCTTTCTACTGTTACCAATGCCATGAAGCATCTTTTCTAGAATCCAAATTACAGGAATAACCCCAATCCATAATCCAGCTATTGTGCCTATGCACGAAACCAGCAGTCGAGAAGCAGGAGGACGGCGAACGGTTAATTACACCTTTCTCAGGCAACAATTCAAGAAGAAATTTCTCGTCTGGGTCTATCTTTCTTGTTCAGTACCTGCTGCAATTTAGCTTCTTCTTAGAGAAATGTGCACCTAATTAATTAGGTCATTTCAACTTCAGTCTGTGCAATTGATACTGGCTTTTGGTTTACGATCGGTAGACATAATTATGCTAGGTACAGTACTAGTACAGCAGGGAGAAAAAGAAAAACGTTGTCCTAATTGGAAGTATCGTCTTTTTTGTTACATATCCTAAGGAAATGTATACATCTGGAGCCCTCTTCGAATCGACTACTGCTATATGGCCACGCTTGACGCCATTGTTAAGCTCTAAATGAGGCATCTCTTTTTAAAAATTTTGATGGTACAAGCACTGTACACCAAGAGAAAGACGCCGAATAGAAGTAAAGCTGAGAACTTGGGATTTGGTGCAGAGAGAAATCTATCTTCTGACCCACCAATTGGTAGCTGGTGGAAGCCGGTGCCGTCAACTTGTCTCTGAAGAAGATGAAGAATGAGCCTCATCCAGGGCCATGGTCATGGAAGCTTCTGCTTGTGGTCCATTATTATGTCATTGTTGGAAGTGGGGTTCTTGTTAGGTCGTCAGAGTGGGTAGTGAAGGGAGTTGCCGAGCGTACTAATACTGGCACCGGTAGGAATGCTTCTCGCGTGCTGAGGTGGGGAAATTAGGAGGTTGGGCGCTCCTCCAAGGACTTCCTTTCGCCAGAGTGATTGAGAAAGCAGAGAGCCTCCTTCTCTTCTTCTGCAATAGAGCAGCACCTCCTCATGAGATTGAGATTGAGATTGAGATGGAGATTGAGAGAGGCCAAGCACCATTTTTCTTCTTCTTCTCATTTTACCAAGGGAACGGGAAAGGGTTATATCTTATTAAACATGATTTGATGATTTGAGGGGTTATATCCGATTTTGAAGATTGGAGGTATATCCAGATTGAGGAGTTTTGCAGGGGTTATATCCAATTTTGCATTTTATTTATCGCTTTTACTTTTACATCATCAAAATAACTTATTTAATAGGACAAAAGATGAAAAATATTATCCCATCGTTATCTCCTTTCAGAATTGTATCGTTCGGTCCCTTTCTTTTTTCTTTCAATTCCAAAGATGCAAATTGCACAAAGTGCTGCAGTTATGAGTTACAGGCCTAATAAGAGATTTTTAATAGACGAGAATACAGTAGAAAAAAATTGAGTGCAAGTTGAAAAAAAAATACAAAATATTAGGCCCCAAAAGTTATAAGAATCAAATAATTGGTAGAGGGAAACTGGGAAAAGATAACTCGCTCGAGAAAATATTAGGCCCGAATAGATGGAAAGCATGGGTTAGGCTTAAAAAGTTAATAACAATTGGCTAGGGGAACAACTAATATCTAACTTCCAAGTTCCAACTCTTCATTAAATCACATCTATCATTAGGGCCGCAAAAGCAACTCCGTTTAGACATTGATTGTTCGTTTCCTATCCTTCGAAACGGTTAACGGAATTATTTTCTGTTTCGTTTGTTAAACGAAACGATTTATGAAACTGCTTTCTTTCGTTTCATTCATTTTTGTTTAACTCTTTGTATGTTATTTTTATGTAATTTTTTTAAGTATTTATAAACAATTTTTGATGAACCGGGAATATTGCAGTATCAAATCGGTTAGTTATGCATGCAAATAGAAAAACATGTATAAAAATTAATTATCGAAGCAGAAAATCGAATACCATTACTCGTTTTGGTTTCGAAATATGAAAGCATGTATAAAAATTAATTAATTGTCAGTTAATTGATCGTTTCGATCGTCTTTTGAAACGAAACGATTAACCCAAATTAAATTTTGTTTTGTGTCATAAACAAAACGGTTAACGAAAATAGGTTGTTTCATGATCGTTTCGTTGTGTTTGCAGCCCTATCTATCATAGGTGCCATGCAACTTAATTTTTTTTCCCAAATTAAAAAAAAAAAACTTATTTATTTTGGATGTGATTCATAATAAAACATGCAAAGAAATTGAAATAAACGTTATAAAAACTCGGCACTTGACAATAATTGTAAATTTATTTATTTATAGATTCATCTATAATCGTTTATAAGTTTCTTGGTTCGAGTAAAAACTCAGCTTAAATTTGCTGTGAGAACTTCATGAAAGAAATAAAATAATAATAATAATTTGAACCAATACCAACAAATCAATAGTTAATCATTGCACCGGCAAAAGGGAGTGAGCCTTAGCGACCTTCAATTAATTAATTCATTCTGATTCTGATACAGCCTACGGCCCTCATGGTTCTTATTTTATTTTTTATTATTAGTATTATTTTTTGTTTGAGAATGCCGGTCGGTCTACTGTGACTTGTGCTTCCAAAGATCTTTATCTAAGTATAATATAATTAGCCTATCATCAAAAGGAGAAAAAGGAAGATCATCACTCGTGCCTTGACAGGCTTTGTTCGGAAAGCCTTATTTGATATATTTATCTGATTCTTAAGGTTCGGAATCCATTGATGTGCTGAATTAAATTGGGGTTATATCTGATTTTAAAGATTAGAGGAATTATATCTAGATAGAGAAGATTTAGAGGGGTTATATCTAATTTTTCCAAAAAATTATTAAGGAAAAAGAGTGAACTTTAATTGTTGCGGCCATGGTGATAGACTGATAGTTGCACGCTCTTATCACACTGTAATTGAGGCTAGCCCGCTATTTGGAGGTTTCCGGAGTAATTTTGGAGGGTTTAAAATCACCAATTTCGATGGAATTTTTGTGAATATTAATTTTTATAAAAGTTAGCAGGTTTTTATCCCATTTTCTTAAAAGAGAACTTACTAGTTTTAGACTTGAATATATTTAGGTTTCGACCCCATTTTCTTAAAAGAGAACTTACCCGTTTTAGATTATTGAATATTTTCAATATCTAAAAATGAAACGAAAATACAAAAATCTTAAAATTTAATTTCTAATGAGATATTAATTTTTCTCATTTAAATTTTGAAAATAATTAAGCACGAAATGAAGAGACATGCTAGAGTCTAATATATAGGATGGATGACTCTGTCTAATAGGACTGTTCTCGCATTTCATATATCGAACGACCGATTCAGATAATTCAATTTGTTCACATGTCTACTTTAAGCACACAGAGCACATCAGCGCTCAAAACCAATCCATCTTGTTCGATCTATGAATGCATCTCAAATCGATCTAATGTACAAAAAGTTTAGTGAATTCTTGACCCTTGGCCTGTCCTGGAATGAAATTTTATTTTATTTTTAATTTTTTTACTATTTTAATTTTTTTTCACAATCAAGAAAGGTCTAAAAGTACACACACATATATATATATATGTATATGTATGTTAATATATGTATTTTTCCAATTAGAGCCATAATTCATTTAATTTCCTTACCGTATTCATACATTTTTAAATTAAGTTGTAGAATCAATTTAAAAAAAAAAAATTAAGTTGTAGAATCTTCAACAGTAAAATTAGCTACATTTTATAGGGATTATTTTCAATTGGTAAAGTTTTAAAAGAGTTGCATCCAAATTTCTATTGCACAAAAACCGACATTGACTCTTTTGACTACTTCTCTAACCGCCCAGACTAACAACGGGAGACGAAATGATAACGATCCCCAAACTTAAAGCAGCATATATGTACCATCTCTAGCACTCTCTGGAGTCTGGACTCATCAGCTTGGAGAGCTAGTTTGTCTTTTCTATAATAAAATTGCGAGAGATATCTAATTCCAAAAAAAAAAAATCCTTACATGATGGGTTCGAAAATGATATATTATATAATACTAATTAAACTATCCTTTTTTGTGAGCTAAAGCAAAGTACAAATTGATACTACCTATCAGTACAATTCTAATTCTATTTTTTTTTTTTTCATAAAGATTGATTGGTTGTTGCAGTTGTGATCTTAAAATGATTGAAAATATATCATTTTTTTATATGATAGAGATTGATCAGTATGTTAGAAATTTTTTAGATGTTCAGTAAATCATTTCCTCTTCAAGTATTCATTTTTTATTTATTGTAAATATATCTTGTTTTCCATTTTAATTGTTAATTTCCTCACGTAATTTTTATTTTATTATATTTTTGAATTAAACAAATTGAGAAAAAAAAATACCTTGAATGAACGATCAGCACATGGATGATTTTTATTCTTTAGATATTTAATTTCCTCCAACATCATATGATTGGTAGGCATATATCCATTAGTATTTATTATTCTGTCACATCCCGCAGCCAGACGTGACAGCTCCCGCCACGAAAGTACAATTATCTGTACTTTCGTAAGGCTTAACCTGAAAACTAACCTAAACCTAGCAATAAGTTTTTTTTTTTTTTTCTCTGATAATATAATCAAATATTATCAAGTCAAAAGTTCAAACAAAACAAATTACAAAATAAAATATATCGACACATAGTCGATCGTAAAAACATCCCTGGCAACATATACATAACCTGACAGCATGTTCTATTACATTATAACAAAACATAAACCACTAACTAGCTATGTAAAGGTGATCTCCATTTCCGTCGTAACTCTCTAAATGCAGTCTTCCTGTACTAGCAGTATGTTCTCTGGAACCCCCAACCGCCGGGGAACATGCAAAACAAATACGGAATGAGAATAAAATTCTCAGTGCGGGTTTTAGTTCCAGATGTGGATTTCTAATTGAAATCTTAGTCCGAAAGTAATACCCATAATAATCAAAATGAACGTGTAATTTATAAACCATTCAAATAACTAGACTAGTCAAATTACACCTGAAATGCGGATGCACAATATGTAATCAGTTTCATAACAAGTTGCGTACCAAAATTGATTCCATTATATCCCTTTTTCCATGAACATGCATACAATCGAATCAAGAGCAAGACATTTTCCCTAACCCAAGAGCACGTGAGGGACGTATCCCTAACTCTGGGTACGTGAGGGAATTCCAAATCAATAAGCATATCATTTCAGTCTTATCATATCCTTTTCATAACAGTATGACACCAAAAACACACTCAGGTCTCCATTCCCAACCGGCTGGGCACAGTAAGAGACCTTTCCCTTGCTACATGGGCACAGTAAGGACGCATCCTTTTCCCATGGCACAGTAGGGAATTCCATATTCTAATAGCGCTACCGAACTGGCCGAAGCCGGTGGCCTACCGACTCCGGAGAGTGGCCTTGATTATCATTTCAGTACATCACACTGCCCTTTAGACAATCGTGATGTGAATCATTACCATATCATTTCTAGTCATCACACAATATCATTCATGCACAGTCACAATTCCATATTATCAGGCAAGATTAAATTGAGCTGGTACAACTCAGCTCATTCATAACAAAAAGGAATATGCAAACTTGCCTGGCTGTATAACCATTTTAACAAAGGAGATCTTTTCAACATGTTTTTGAGTTGCGATATCTGTTCCTAAATCTACATGATTACTGTATAATGCATTCAACGAAATCAGCAACATGCCATGCATAAATTTTAAAGTTACCAGGACCGGATTTCTATAAAAATCCACGTATCCGCACTTGTATTCGGATTAGTCGTCTCCTTGTTCAATCCCCTGTAATCAATAAAGACCGTTATTAATTAACTAACGGTTATTTGTTTAAAAAGGGTGGTCCGGCTTACGCTACCAGACTGACTAGACATTTTATAATTATTTTATAGTAACTGCTTGTGTTTTCAATAAATTAATTGTTAATTATTATCATCTTAATTTATTTTATTTTATTTTTATTTATTTAAATTAATTTTATTTTATATGAATTTATTATAATTTATTTTGATTTATCTTTAATTAATTTGTTTCCTTAATTATTTATTTTATTTATTTACTTCTTTTATTTTTAAATAAATATTTAATTAAACACTTTTATTTTTATAATATTAATCTTAATTATTTTTTTATTTTTTTTATTTTTTTTTCTTTATTATTAATTTACTATTAATAACTAATCAATTTATTAAATTTAAATACTTACTTTTAATATATAACTATGTAGAAAAATTAAATTATTAATGAAATATAAATTCAAAATATAAAAATCAGAAAATCATTAATTATAACTTAAAAGATAGTTTTATTAACTTAATTATTAGTTAGATTTGTTAATTAGATTTCTATTTATAACAAAAAGGGTTTAGATTCGGTTTGGGCCAACAAATCAAGCCCAGCCCAACTTTTTTTTTTTTTTTTTTTTCCTTCCACAGGCCGAAGCCCACAGCAAGGCCCAGTACGAAATTTTTTTTTTAGTCCTTTTCTTTTACGATTTAGTCCTTTTTTATTACGAATTAGTCCTTTATTTTACAAATAGGTCCTTTTTATTTACAATTAGATCCTTTTTATTTACAGTTTAGTCCTTTTTTTCACGAACTAGCCCTTTTTATTATGTTTTTGGTCCTTTTCTCTTCGCACTTAAGTCCCTGGCCAGCTTTTTCCTTGCAAATCAGCCCCTGGCACCTCCACCCCTTTGCCAGCAGTGTACCAGAGGTACAACTGCGGTACCAACCGCTGGTACCATGCCTCCAAACCCCTCTTCTCACTCCCTAATACATCCTTTAACCAATACCTAACCAATTAACCTAAGATTTCATCGATTTTGAACCAAATTCATGGAGGCAGATTCAAAAACCTAAAACTCTCATTTCTAAAACTTAAAATCTATCAAATCTCTTACCAAAACGTCAACTAAACTAAATCAAACTCAATCTCAACCTCAGTGATTAGTAGAAGATGATTAACCCGAAATTAACCTTAATCCCAATTTTTGGCTAACTAAATTTTTGATAATCTAAACTCAAAACAGGTGTTAAGGATGGTGGTTATACCTTTCTCCTCTGTTCTATCTTGCTATTTCCTTCCCGTTCTCAGCTCCGCCCTTTCCTCTCTTTTTTTTTTTCTGTGGAATTTTCTTCACCCGGCTAACCCTTAATTCGGTTAGAATTGGGGTTTTTATACTTAAAGAGGAGAAGGAGGAGAGATCAACGGCAAGGATTTCGACCCCAAATCGCAATGTTTGAGTCATCCCTAACCCCACTCGATTCTCACACGTAGCACCTCCTTCGGCTGTGATTGAGAAGGAGAATGATTGCACTTCAACCCGTGGCCACTCTCGATTGGTTGGCCGTATTTGATCCACGCCAAAATTCGTGTGAGGCGGTGCGATAAAGAGATGGCGAGGTGAAGAAATCAGACGGGGAAGAAAGAAAATGGCGGAGAGAAGAGAAAGAAGGAGATGAAGCCATCTGTTTATCAAACTTTCCCCGTCTGGATCCTTTGCGGCGAGAATTTTGTGACCACTGGTGTGGCAGCTCGTTTTAAAGGATTTAAATTCGAATTTCATTAATATTTAATCAAATTATCAATAGATTTTATATTTAATTAAGCTTTGATTTTGCTAGAATATTTTATACTAATGATAGATTTTACACAAAGTCAAATATTTCGAATTCGAGTCGATTTTTATGTTACTTTTGATTTAATTGTATATTATAGATGCTATAATTATGATTTTCTTATAAATTAATATTCTCTAATATGTTTATTAATTTCTCCTAATTAATTTTAATTGATTTAATTACCGTACTATGTTACATTCCACCCCCCTAAAAAAAAAAATTTCGTCCTCGAAATTTCTAAAGAGGGGTTTTAAGATTGGTATTTTCAAGGTCGAGTTATTCGTTTTGTCATTCCACTGGAATTTATGATTGTTATTTACTTATTATTATTATTCTTCCAGTTATGCTAATTCTTTTGTTTTTTTAAGATTCATTTTGTTTATTTGTTGCCAGTACAGATATATCAGGGTACGACTTTAACTTCCTTGGTAGTCAGTCAAAGAAGCTAGAGTGATACTCTAAATATCACAAGATCAAACTCAATATTGGTGACTAGTCAATATTGATTTAATCCTTGTACACAGACATGTTGTTATTATTATTATCTGTTTAATTTCAAGGTAGTTATTTTTATTATCATTTTAAAGATCAGATTTGAATTCAGAGTACTGATTCTTAGAAGCAGGATTTTGAGATTTGAAAATGACCTGATTCTCAAGTAGGTTGATCTATCTAATTATCCTGGCGCACTCATGTCGAAGATAAAAGAATAAACAAGTTAACCAAACGTTAACATTCTCCAATCAAAGTTAGAAGTGTCTTTTCTTCATTGAATTCCACATTTTTCTCCATCTGTATTTTTTTTTTTCCTGTATCAATCATGTGCTGCTTCCACCCTTTAGATCCTATTGAATTTACAATTTCTTGCAATCTTCACTAATTATAGTTATTCCAACTGAAAACTGTCAAAACTAAAGTTACATGTCCACAGTGTATTCTTAAGAATTTAATTTGTGCTCTTGGATTATCCTCCATCAGTTAGGTCATGCATTGAGCTAAGTATGGTTTTCATGCCCCATGTTCTGGAAAACTACTCCAAAATTTGAGATGTAGTTCTCGCATCCATTTCAGAGATTAGTTCCTTTAGATATCTCTGATGTTTAGATCAAAAGTTCACAAAACCCTCGTCAACTCTTTATTCATAAGGTCAATCTAAATAAGGATGAAATGGTTATCTTGGTCAATCACTCCATTATGTCCAAAGGGAGTCATGTTCCCTCTGTGATTCGAGGAAGTTCCCATCACCAGGTGTAGTATGATAAATTTGTCTTTATATCTCGATTCCCAGAGAAGTTGCAAAGGTTCAGTGGATTTATGTTAATCTGTCTTATCTTGCTAGCACACTTGAGCTCTTTCAAAAATTATTCTTCCACTTCTTTACTCATATTTGACCGCTAGTAAACTTCTTTCAACTTCTCGATACATATTTGTTTTATATATCTTTCCAAGATGAATAATATATCAGAAATCACACACCTCTGATAATGATATAACTTCAATCCAAGGTTGTCCAGGATACCAACTCCATTCCTTAGGTTTTTAGGATTTTCCATCTTGGCAATCTTGAGAAATGGATTCGATGTATTCCCGACTAACTCACTATGTTTACCAGGTTTGATGTCTTTTCTCGAAGCTTCTTTAAATTAATCTTGTAGATTAGTTTGAGCAAATATAAAATTTAATCTTCCTATAGTGACTACGATCAATTCGGATAAATCTCCAGTGCTCTAAATTTTGAAGAAAAATACATATCATCTCGAGATAATCCCGTAGACACTTTTAATTGTCCTTGTTTCTTTAACAGTTTGATTCTCTTTTCATTTTGCAAAACTATCCGACAGGGAGGTTTTGGAAATGAAGATGGTTCCATATACTAGGTCAGTTGGAAATTCTCTTCTTTCTTCTTCTTCTTTTTTTTTTTTAGTTATACAACATTTAATTGTTTTGATGACTTGCTCTAAGGGTGTTTAAGCTTATATGATCTTTTCCGTTTGGTTCAACTACCCATCCATACAACTCAACAATTGAATTAGTCTTAGCTACACGACGGCATCTTGTATATATTGTTATCTAAATGGATATCCAAAAACTACTAGAATACCTGTCAATATTTAGTAGTAGTGTTGTGCTCGTCACTCCGAGTGTAACCATATCCTTGTTGTAGAATTCTATTTTCATGACTTGAGCTAGCTCCAATAGTAGTTGTCTTTGATACAGATGTAGGTGCTGGTTTTGAGCAATCTTTAATCCAATGATCAGAGCTACCACATCGAAAACAAGTTCGAGTAGAATAATAACATTGTGCTTCCGGATGTGGACGTTTACATCTACGACACCAATTAGGTTTGGAAGGTGGATTTGATTGAACTGATTTCAGAGTCTGTTTGGTTGAAACCTCATGCTTTGGTCCTGCTGCACTCCGCCCACGCCCACGTACATTTCTAATCTGATTCCTTCCTTGTTGAACCTTCCGCTTCTTATATACGTCCACTTGCTCAGCTGCATCCATCAAAGCTTGAAGTCCTTGGTTTGCTTGACTATCAACTGCGATTGCAACATCTGGGTCCAACCCATCAAGATATTGACGCCTTTGTCGGTAAGCATCATCAAAGATGTCAGGAGCATATTGAGATAAATTTAAGAACTGTCTGTTATATTCAGCAACTGTTCGTCCCTGCTGTTTAAGTGTTACAAATTTAGTTCTCATTGTTTCCTTATGCACGGTTCCCATAAACCTTTGCTCAAATCGTTCTTCAAACCATATCCAAGGAATTTGAGCAGCATCTCCTTCATATCCACGCTTTATTCCTTCCCACCAAAATCGAGCAGATTTCTCCAGATAATAAGTTACCCATCTAACTTGGTGTTCTAAAGGAGTTTGACATACCTCCAAGCGAGATTTTACTGCAGCGAGCCATTCTTCTGCTGCCTTAAATCCATTTTCTCCATTAAATCGGGGTGGTTTCAATCGGGCAAACACTTCAAATTTCCGGAATGTTGCCTCGTCTCTAACCCTAGGACCTTGTTCAGCTCTGTTGGCTATTCGCCGACCACGTTCATAAGCCAGTAATAAGTGATCTACTTCATAATCTTCTAGTCCCACCCGTCCTTCCCTTTCAGCTTCTTGTACCTTGCGTTTTTCGCGCCTCACATGACGTCCACAATTATTTTCCATTATTAACTTCTAATGATCAACTGCGTCCTAAAATGACTATTGTTACAAAATAATTATAAAACTTTTTAAGCAAACAAATAAATGAAATGCATGCATGCCTAACTTAATGCAGAAATTGAAACATGTCGTCTTATCCCTTTTTCTACCCATGCTTTCGCTGGACTAGTTAGGGCTTACACCATTCTAGCTCTGATACCACCAAAAGAGACTGTCACATCCCGCAGCCAGACGTGACAGCTCCCGCCACGAAAGTACAATTATCTGTACTTTCGTAAGGCTTAACCTGAAAACTAACCTAAACCTAGCAATAAGTTTTTTTTTTTTTTTTCTCTGATAATATAATCAAATATTATCAAGTCAAAAGTTCAAACAAAACAAATTACAAAATAAAATATATCGACACATAGTCGATCGTAAAAACATCCCTGGCAACATATACATAACCTGACAGCATGTTCTATTACATTATAACAAAATATAAACCACTAACTAGCTATGTAAAGGTGATCTCCATTTCCGTCGTAACTCTCTAAATGCAGTCTTCCTGTACTAGCAGTATGTTCTCTGGAACCCCCAACCGCCGGGGAACATGCAAAACAAATACGGAATGAGAATAAAATTCTCAGTGCGGGTTTTAGTTCCAGATGTGGATTTCTAATTGAAATCTTAGTCCGAAAGTAATACCCATAATAATCAAAATGAACGTGTAATTTATAAACCATTCAAATAACTAGACTAGTCAAATTACACCTGAAATGCGGATGCACAATATGTAATCAGTTTCATAACAAGTTGCGTACCAAAATTGATTCCATTATATCCCTTTTTCCATGAACATGCATACAATCGAATCAAGAGCAAGACATTTTCCCTAACCCAAGAGCACGTGAGGGACGTATCCCTAACTCTGGGTACGTGAGGGAATTCCAAATCAATAAGCATATCATTTCAGTCTTATCATATCCTTTTCATAACAGTATGACACAAAAAACACACTTAGGTCTCCATTCCCAACCGGCTGGGCACAGTAAGAGACCTTTCCCTTGCTACATGGGCACAGTAAGGACGCATCCTTTTCCCATGGCACAGTAGGGAATTCCATATTCTAATAGCGCTACCGAACTGGCCGAAGCCGGTGGCCTACCGACTCCGGAGAGTGGCCTTGATTATCATTTCAGTACATCACACTGCCCTTTAGACAATCGTGATGTGAATCATTACCATATCATTTCTAGTCATCACACAATATCATTCATGCACAGTCACAATTCCATATTATCAGGCAAGATTAAATTGAGCTGGTACAACTCAGCTCATTCATAACAAAAAGGAATATGCAAACTTGCCTGGCTGTATAACCATTTTAACAAAGGAGATCTTTTCAACATGTTTTTGAGTTGCGATATCTGTTCCTAAATCTACATGATTACTGTATAATGCATTCAACGAAATCAGCAACATGCCATGCATAAATTTTAAAGTTACCAGGACCGGATTTCTATAAAAATCCACGTATCCGCACCTGTATTCGGATTAGTCGTCTCCTTGTTCAATCCCCTGTAATCAATAAAGACCGTTATTAATTAACTAACGGTTATTTGTTTAAAAAGGGTGGTCCGGCTTACGCTACCAGACTGACTAGACATTTTATAATTATTTTATAGTAACTGCTTGTGTTTTCAATAAATTAATTGTTAATTATTATCATCTTAATTTATTTTATTTTATTTTTATTTATTTAAATTAATTTTATTTTATATGAATTTATTATAATTTATTTTGATTTATCTTTAATTAATTTGTTTCCTTAATTATTTATTTTATTTATTTACTTCTTTTATTTTTAAATAAATATTTAATTAAACACTTTTATTTTTATAATATTAATCTTAATTATTTTTTTATTTTTTTTATTTTTTTTTCTTTATTATTAATTTACTATTAATAACTAATCAATTTATTAAATTTAAATACTTACTTTTAATATATAACTATGTAGAAAAATTAAATTATTAATGAAATATAAATTCAAAATATAAAAATCAGAAAATCATTAATTATAACTTAAAAGATAGTTTTATTAACTTAATTATTAGTTAGATTTGTTAATTAGATTTCTATTTATAACAAAAAGGGTTTAGATTCGGTTTGGGCCAACAAATCAAGCCCAGCCCAACTTTTTTTTTTTTTTTTTTTTCCTTCCACAGGCCGAAGCCCACAGCAAGGCCCAGTACGAAATTTTTTTTTTTAGTCCTTTTCTTTTACGATTTAGTCCTTTTTTATTACGAATTAGTCCTTTATTTTACAAATAGGTCCTTTTTATTTACAATTAGATCCTTTTTATTTACAGTTTAGTCCTTTTTTTCACGAACTAGCCCTTTTTATTATGTTTTTGGTCCTTTTCTCTTCGCACTTAAGTCCCTGGCCAGCTTTTTCCTTGCAAATCAGCCCCTGGCACCTCCACCCCTTTGCCAGCAGTGTACCAGAGGTACAACTGCGGTACCAACCGCTGGTACCATGCCTCCAAACCCCTCTTCTCACTCCCTAATACATCCTTTAACCAATACCTAACCAATTAACCTAAGATTTCATCGATTTTGAACCAAATTCATGGAGGCAGATTCAAAAACCTAAAACTCTCATTTCTAAAACTTAAAATCTATCAAATCTCTTACCAAAACGTCAACTAAACTAAATCAAACTCAATCTCAACCTCAGTGATTAGTAGAAGATGATTAACCTTAATCCCAATTTTTGGCTAACTAAATTTTTGATAATCTAAACTCAAAACAGGTGTTAAGGATGGTGGTTATACCTTTCTCCTCTGTTCTATCTTGCTATTTCCTTCCCGTTCTCAGCTCCGCCCTTTCCTCTCTTTTTTTTTTTCTGTGGAATTTTCTTCACCCGGCTAACCCTTAATTCGGTTAGAATTGGGGTTTTTATACTTAAAGAGGAGAAGGAGGAGAGATCAACGGCAAGGATTTCGACCCCAAATCGCAATGTTTGAGTCATCCCTAACCCCACTCGATTCTCACACGTAGCACCTCCTTCGGCTGTGATTGAGAAGGAGAATGATTGCACTTCAACCCGTGGCCACTCTCGATTGGTTGGCCGTATTTGATCCACGCCAAAATTCGTGTGAGGCGGTGCGATAAAGAGATGGCGAGGTGAAGAAATCAGACGGGGAAGAAAGAAAATGGCGGAGAGAAGAGAAAGAAGGAGATGAAGCCATCTGTTTATCAAACTTTCCCCGTCTGGATCCTTTGCGGCGAGAATTTTGTGACCACTGGTGTGGCAGCTCGTTTTAAAGGATTTAAATTCGAATTTCATTAATATTTAATCAAATTATCAATAGATTTTATATTTAATTAAGCTTTGATTTTGCTAGAATATTTTATACTAATGATAGATTTTACACAAAGTCAAATATTTCGAATTCGAGTCGATTTTTATGTTACTTTTGATTTAATTGTATATTATAGATGCTATAATTATGATTTTCTTATAAATTAATATTCTCTAATATGTTTATTAATTTCTCCTAATTAATTTTAATTGATTTAATTACCGTACTATGTTACATATTCTATGCTCGCTTATGCTTAAACATCGCTAATTTCATCGTCCATGAAAATGAATTATGAAGATAGTTATCTTTATTTAAGCATTATGCCTTTCTGGTGGTATGATAATAAAAGAATGTGGTATTTTCTCATTATGCAAAATAAAAATAGTGTTTATGTTCTCAATAAAATTAAAGAATATATAATTCTTGCAAATAAGGACTTTTAAAATCAATATTTTCTAAATTTAAACTAAAACGTAATTTTGTTTATGTTTTAGAATTTTAATTTCCTCCAAAATCATATGATCGGTAGGCAAATGGGTAGTGGTATTTATCATTCTATGCTCTCTTATGCTTTAAAATTTCATCTTTCATGAAAATTAACTATGGAGAGTTATATTTATTTTAAGCATCATGCCTTCCTAGTGGTATAACATTAAAAGAATGTGATATTGTTTCATTATGCAACATAAAAATAGTGTGATATTTGCTTCCGATCAATAAAATTAAAGAATATATATTTCTTGCAACTAAGGACTTTTAAAACCAATATTTGCTAAATTAATGTGATATTTTCTCATCGTGCATGCCAAAAGTAAACTCATTTGTTACCTACAAATATCTAAAAGTATACTAACTTTAACCCACCCTTGATTCCACTATTTTGTGGTGTACTGTAGAAATTTTATATTTATTTTAACCATCATGCCTTTCTAGTGGTATAACATTAAAAGAATGTGATATTGTTTCATTATGCAACATCTAAAAGTATACCCCTCAATTCTTTATCAATTAGTCATACACCCTCATAATCTTTAATATTGTTTATTTGCCCCTCTAATCTTCATTTATTTAGGCATTTACCTTGTCATTGATTCAGATGATATATTTATTCAAAAAATTCAATCTTTGAATTTTTAAGACTAAAATACCCTTGTTCTTTCTTCTCAGATTTTCCGGTCAGGAAGAAAGAAAAACATAAAAATGCTTTACGAAATTTTTTTTGAATCATCTTTAACATGAAATGCAATGTAAAATTCAAATTTATCTAAGAATTAATAGGACCAGTATTTTATTGTTGTTATCGGTGACCATTTTGTTGTTTTTAGTTGATTTATTTTTTTCCATTATACTATTTCTTGTAACTAAAACAGACAAATTGCAGCAAAGCTGGTTTAATTTATGCTTTATGTCTCTTTATGAAATGGATCAATCGCAGTTTATGAGATGAATCGATCTAGCTCAAATGCTCAATGCGTCAGACTATTGAAAAGAGAAATTTTATTCGGCTCAACATCGTTTCGGGAAAAAGCGACAACAGGTTTTGAGATATAAAATTATAAAGAGAGAAGGGATCTAGCGATAATGAATATTGATTTGGCTATAATACTCCGTATCCAATTCTTATCCTTCCATATATTGAAAAATAGTTACGCAGGAGAATGATGGGTGGGAAAGCTTAGAGATAAAAGGACAGGGGCACTTTAGTACTAAATTTTAAAGATTCAATTTTCTAAATTAATAAATTATTTAATTTAATAAAAAGGGTAAATGACTGTATAAATAAAGATTAGAAGAGTAAATGAACAATATTAAAGAATATGAGGGATACATGACTGATTTTGCCTAATAAAATGAATAAAACGAAAGGAAAGAAGATATTTTTTTAGAAATCAATAACTTCTATTTAGAATAATAAGAAACAACAGTTAATTATTTTTAGGCATCCCTATAGAATTCAAATAAATTGGAATAGATAAATTGCAAAATAAGAAACAAAAATAACTATTTAGTATTTACTAGGAAAAAAAAAACAATGCTGATTGCTGAACAGAACTTCTAAATTGTGAACAAAAAGATACCCCTAATATTTTCTTTTTTTATAGAGAAGAAGGAATAAGCAATACTAAGAACTATTTATAAAAAAAAAATAAAATAGAATCTTCGGTTCACAAATGAGAAATGAAAAGAGAGTATTACACAAACTTTTTTTTGTAGAAATAATTTTCTTCAAATTAGAAACGGCTATAATTAACTGTGCCAGCAAAGCAAATTGTCATTAATTTTCCAAATCCCATCCAATCAACCTACAATAGCTTCGTTTTTATTCCTTAAATTATCGGTAGTAATTAAAGGTATTAAATTCATATAATGGAATGTTTCTAAAAAACTATCCATATTTTAACAACATCAATGTGAGATATATATAGCCGTGCCACCAATAAAAGCTTCCTGTGTAGCAGGCTTGCAGCATTAATTAAAATCACTAATTAACCGTGTCAAAAAATTATAGAAAAGGACATGGAAGGAGAGCAATATAATTTTAGATTAGCTTTAGATGAGACTAATATAGTAAAATTGGAACTTTAAGTATATGCCATACATAAAATAATCTTCGGAGGCATCCAATAAAATTCTCAAATCTTTCATTCATTTAATGGCTGATTTGCTAATAATGGAGTAATTTCAGAAGTTTTAGGGATGCCAAACATAGCGATAAGAGAAAAGGGGAAACAAAATAGACATCTAAAAACAATAAACTCAGTTTGGAAATTGAAACGTTATCATAACTGATGAGCGGGTCCCACGCTGGTTCTGAAGAACATTAGAATGAAATAGGCGAGGCAACAGTAATGGTTGCAGATTGCTTAGTAACAGAGGACCAGACAGAGCCGTAATTTTCTCTTATTTTTTCACTTTCCCTTTTTTTTTCCCTTTTTCTTTATTGGAATATAAGAATTAGAAACCGCAGCCTTCTGCATCCCTCTCTCTCTCTCTCTCTTTAGATTTTCCAACCTAAATCTCAAAATTCGTTCAATCTGACATTCGTGCAAGTTTCACAAATATGGCAGAGAAAAATACGGAAATGTACGTGTGTTTTATATGTCGATTTCTACAAAGTTTGTGTACTTTTACAAGTTCAAATTCCAGTTAACTAATGTTTGCTTTTTGTTTCCCCAATTTTCTTTGTCTCACTGACTGACTCGCTCTATTCTCTGCCGTAACAGAATTCAACTTTCTCAGGTACAATTCTTTGCCAGATTTTGCTTTCTTTTCTTTCCACTGTTATTTATTTATTTATTTTATTTAATTGGCCATTTTTTTTGTGTTTTGCTCACGCCTGTAAAAGAGACCAGAGTTCCTGAAAATGTCAATAATTGAACCCTAAACGAACAATTTAATTATTAATGGAATAACGGAACATTAAATTAAATTGTATTCGATTGATTTGCGCCATAGCAGCATCTGCTGATAGCCTGATATAGATAACTTACTGTAGAAATTTTATCTGATATTATAATTATATGACATCATAATATATATCTGCCTGTAGGATTTCATTGACAAGATCGATGTAGGAGCTGGATCAGATGGCGTGGCCAACCAACAATGGTACCGAATACAAAAACTTTCACGCTGTAGCTAATTGAACGCTTCTAGAATAATTTGTTTTTTGTTATTGAAACTTCATATCTGCATCTCTGTCTCTAATTAACAAGTTCTTTGTTTTGATTTTTTGTTTCTTATTGATGTGGATGAATTGCTCAGCCTTGACGTGACTGGCCAAGAGGTATGAGCCTTCATTATATTTGTCATTATTTATCTTAAGATTTTGTAACTTATAGTTATAGTATAGATTCAAATCTACAAAATAAAACAAAGTAATTTTTTCTTAAAAAAAAGAAAAGATTGCACAGATATATAGTCGCTGTACAAATGATAATATATAACTGTCGACAGATTGCTTTGTATATTTTTTGTAGACATGTACAATCAATAAGTCGCTTAATAACTAAATTGCCACTGTTGCTTTCAACTAGCATATTGGTTTCAACCCGCATATAAGAAATTGTCATATATGTTTTGTGTTAATTGATCCATTGTTGACAAAACCGCATGGTAACTTGTTGATCTTCCTATGTACAATATAGAACATGGACGTGCAAACACCGAAACAACAGGTGCAAGTGCAACAACCTACTCAAATAGATGCCTCGATTCCCTTTTCAGTCCCGTCCTTCCCCGGTGAGCAAAAGATCGGTGATCCGAATGCCGTGCTTGATCGTAAAAGGCGATTGAACCGAGAAGTGCTAAAATTGATAGGAGATGTGCTGGACGGAACAATCATGGGAAGTCGACACCAGGAGATTGAAGACCGGGCGAACCAACTTTTGGAGGAGATAAGATCTTGCACATAGTTTTTGGCTAGTCATGAGTACGGAATGATAATCTGATCAGTTGCCGAGGTGGCTATACTTGATACTAAATTGCAAAATTACCTTTAAGCTATATCCTCATTAATGGTTCGATTGGATGATGTGATTTTCTAATAAGATTTGTTGTCATCATTTATTTTGTTTTGGTCAAGTGTTGCTGACTTGTACCTTCTTCCGAAAAAATGAGTAGAGCAGCGCTCTTTCACTTTTTCATCATCAATTAAGAAAAGCAACCATCAAATGGTCGAATCTAAATATACTAACAAAAGAACTCCCAAAATATACACCAAATAGCAACTGTCTACTATTCCTGTTTTTTTAAAAAAAAAAAAATAAAAAAAATAACTATATATATTGTATCTTATTGATTCCTCTGACTCTTGTGGATTTGTAATCAGTACTTCTGGCCCAGTAATTTTTCCATGATTATTTTTCTGCATTCTAAACACCCTCTTCCTCTCCCTGGTTTCCCTTGAGATATCGTACGTAAATTGGCGTAATGGCTTAGCATGCATAAATTGCATAATAGTTAAAATTTAAAATATTTCGCAACAGATTCTTTCCAAAAATAACATTATACGCAACAGGTTTGATAGATCGTGAATTTGAATCAGACAATGATATACTTTTTAAGGCTATAATTGCCTCTCTACTGTTAAGAATGTCCAATGTATATGTCTTTTATTTATTTTTTAGCATTCTAGCTAAGAGTTTTTTGTATCGTATGAAAATGAAATTTGTTATGGACATAATAATATCTAACGATCAATTTATGCTGTAATTATGCATCCTTAATAATCATATATAATTATTCGCGATAAATTCAAAATGACCCTAATTAAAACCACATAATACTATCTAGGCTTTTCTAAAAACTTTCATATTACTAATTGGAAAATTCCACCATTATTGTAAAAGTAAAACCACATTCACATTATACAAGTCGAAGACACCTAATTAAACCAATTTTCTTTTGGACATAACAAACATTTTCCAATTAATCAGAGCATATGGTTTTCTTTCCTTGTGTTCCTTGTCAAAATAACTGTCACTGACGGGGTCACGGGCGCATAAGGGTGGGGTGATATTTTCTGCATTCATTCGACGACCCGTCAACCTACGTCGCAAGTACAAATAAACACATGGATGTCATCTACAAGGCTTAGTAACCGATTATTTAACAACGCACTTCTCTATACGTAGTTGATATAGCAAAATCAATCAAAATTGGATTAATCCACATAACAAACTGTACATTTCACGGAGATAAGCAGGTCTAGATTGGTCAAATCAGTCACATGCAAAAAGTTCCTCCCCTGTCTCGGGGATCAGAACCAATCCCCTTCTCTATCTTAGGGATCAGGGCTCAAATTCACATACACAAACAAATTCGGAATCCATCCCCTGTTAGTTTCCCGGGCAGCCGAGCTCGAAATCCAGCTTTTAAACCCAATATCCCATAAAACATATCACATACGAGCAAACACATGCAAGCAAAGCCAAATGGTAATCAAATCAAGCAACACGAAATTAAATATAGAGAAGTCTAGTTACCTGACTGAGCTAACTAGGAGCACAAACAAATCGAAATGACTATCCAACATGACTGCGACGGAGAACTCGAATTCCAAATGACCGACTATCCAAAATCAAGACGCTATTCAAGCTTATCTGGAGAGAAAGAGAGTGAGAGAGAGAATTCTCGAAATGAAATGGAATGAAGTTGGGGTCTATTTATAGTAGAAGTAGTGGCTATTTTCGAAAATAGTTATGACCATCGAAAAGATTATTGACTTAGGTGGTGTTCCTCTGACTCTTGTGGAAAAGTAGTGGAAAAGATTATTGACTTATCGAAAATAGTTATGACCATCGAAAAGTAGTGGCTATTCCTCTGACTCTTGTGGATTTGAGTAACTTAAGAAGGAGAAGTTAAGAAGGAGAACTTATGTCAAGTTATGTCATGTTAAGGAGGAAGAATTTACTTTTTGTTTGGTTATGCATATTGAGGAATAAGAAAAGAAACAAGAAAAAATATTTAAAACTCAAATATAAAAGACAATAGTACCCTTCTCTTCGTGTCAAATAATTTTGTGCATTGGACAACATTCTATATTTGCAAAGACGAATGAGTTTAGAGCTAACATCTTAAAACAATGAACTAGTTACACACCATCATGAGCATACAAGTATACAAGACAAGAAAATACATAAAAATTTTCAAATCAAGCAAGCTCAGTACACATATTTAAATACACAAATAATACTAATATCCAAGTCCAACAAATACAAAAATAATTTCTAGTGAAATAAAAATAGTTACAAAAGATGTTGAATATATATGTATATAATAGGTAAAAATAAGCAAGTAAATAGGAAGTAAATAGTTTCATGTGGATAAGATCAAATGAATATTTTTAAATGGATAAGAATGAATATTTTTCAAATAGGACCTTAAAATTAGAAGTATTGTAAATAGATCTTAAAATTCTAGGGTGTTACGATATCATATATCATATATCAAATAGGACAATATCATATAGCGCATGTGCGTACTAAATGATTTTTTTTTAAAAAGAAATCTGCTGGAGGTGTCGGATTTCCGAAGCTTCAGATTTTAAGATTTCAGTTCCATTTGCAAATTACTATATATAAAAAACTGATCCTTGAGACGGCATCTATATTGCAATTGAGTGAATTGAATCAAAATGATATACTAGATGAGTGAAAAAAAGATGGCCAGCGGGTCAACCTCTCTCTTTTTATGGTCAAATATGGAACTAATCAAATGTTCAGTTCAACTGTCCATGATCGGTCAATTCTCAACATTTATTGGGCCCCTGATCCAGCATTTATGACAAGTTGGGGCCTGTTCAAATCTCCAGCGTTATATTTCTTACTATTATTAGCTAGAAGTAGAAATTCATGATCCAGTAATGCACGAAGGTGAGCTTGCTATTAGTGTTTACCAAAAATCCGGCGAGTTGGACCCGACCCGTGTTAAACCCGCCCCATGGACTGGACCGTCCATAGACCGCAATGGACCGAAGGGTTAGATTGGAGCGGGTTTGGGCCTCCCTTCCTTAAAAAATTCACGTTAACCCGCCCTGCATTAATTCGTGGGAATGATAACTGTCATCTAACAAAATGTCATCCACGCCATCCAAAAAAAATAAAGTGAACATATACGTATACAAACTAAACATATATAATAAACAAAGTGAATCAATACACTTATTGGATATTACTTTAGTATTGCTAACTGAATAGATACTAAATACTCGTTACAACTAACTAAATACTTACGCATATTAGACATTCTCTTACTAAAACAAACTGGACATTTAAAGAGTAGGAAGCATACAGAAAAGATAGAGATGAAGAAGAACAATACTAAACAGAGGGAGGTAGGAGAGCGAGAGAGAGGGACGGGAGGGAGATGAGACGCAGAAGGAAGGGACAAATCACGCTGAAAGAAGGATAAATAAGAGTTTGGATGACATGGATGATATTTGGATCGATGACAAAAAACAATTACCATTAATTCGTGAACCCTGCTAAATCCGCCCTAAACCTATATCCTAAAAGAAAAGAAAAAATAAAAAACAGAAAAAAAAAACAGCGGTTAATACAAGAATTATTCATTTTGGAAATGTCAAACAAACTTTCATACATTTGAAAAGCATTATACTAGTGTTAATATCTGATTGGCAAAAAAAAAAAAAAAAATTCAATATTAAGAAACTAATCCGTATCCTAATAGGTCAACACCAAATGACAACTATTATTTATCAAGTTACTTTTACTTTTATCAATTCACCTCCGAAATTTTGGGGTGCAGTATATCTTTACAGATCTAGGCCGGGATTTTATCCTATTATAAATCCAGTAAGTAAACGGGAAAAAATTACTATCGATAATGTACGACAGCTTATTATACATTAAAAATTAGGCAGTGATTAATGTAAGTTTGCTATATAGATAATATTTTTACTTTTTACTCTTTAGTTGAAGTTTTTTAATATAAAGATATTTTAACACACGATCGATAAGACACAGAAAAGTAAATTATTATTTTTCATATTATATATTTTTACCTAAGATGTGCTCCACCATATCTAAAAAAAAAATATACATTTATTGCTTAGGCAGAATCGTTGTAAATAACCAGTCATAATATAATAAACTTTTTTTCTGTTAGTTTGCATTAAAATACTTCCAGATCATTTTTTTTTTATTACTGTGTCATCCCATCCTTCTATTGTAAAAGTAAACGTATGGCATTTTTTTAATTCCTTAATTAAATTAGATAAACATTTCTCAAATAACCATAAGCGTACAGTCGAGTATGCTAATGTATATGCACAATTAGCTAGTGCCCAAAAAATAATTAACAAAAAAAACAGCAAAATAATAATAAAAACCGTTGGACCGGACCGGACCGCCATAACCCGTGCGGGTTGCATGGGGCGGGTTTAGCAAGGATTTGGATCAAGATTTTTAGGATGAACCATGATAACTCGTCCCATGATAACCCGTCAACCCGTGGAGGACTGGACCGTCATAACCCTTGGACCGAGGCGGGTTGGACGTTTGGTAAACATTAGTTGCTATCAGATCCTAGTTCGCAATTCGCAACGTGTCTAAATGTTGTCGAGTCGCTTACATATGTTATTCGTTTTGTAATTTTGAAGGAAAGATTTTGAGACCGATATCGTCAAAATTTAATGACACTAGTGTTATTATCGCGCGTTGCGCGATCTCATCTTATTCATCTTATTCGTATTTGATGGCAGAAATTGTTTTTTTATTTTTTTGCCCAAATATTTTAGGAGCTTTTTATCAAATTAGCTAGAATTATCAACTAAGTGGTATAATTATGCTGTACCATTTTTTTCTATTGAATTACGATGATTATAATTTTTTAATATTTAAAAAGAATACAGAAGGTTTTATCACTTCAATAATGAATGCTTGATCATGGACCAAATAAAATACTAGCGAGATTTCACCTCACAGCATGCGTGGATTTACTTAGCAGTATATAGTATCTTAAAAAATAATTAGGCATATACAGTGTAGTCATCATAATAATATTTGTCCCTGAAAGAAATCTCTACTACTCGCCATTTTGTTGTCCAATTTGAAGTTGCAAATACGATGAAGAGAATTTAAATAGGAAGGTGAAATCAATGATACCACAACAGCTGGAGGATATCATTCTGTTTATACGACAATATAATTCTCTCTAAGTTTACTGAGGCTACATAGATTTACTTAGTACACTACCTTCTGCAACAAATTTTAATCGATTGTTTTGAGAATGTTGCTGTCGTTAACTGTTCCATATCCATATGTCATTTATAAGAAAAGATTTTCATAACTAATAAGCAACGCAAATGGATTAAGTAGGATTTTTTTTTTCCAAATAAAGTAAAGCATTCACGATATTATGATATTATCAGAAGAAATATGTCAAAATTTGTGAACTAATATCTACATATATGTAGATGATTATTTGTGAACTAATATCTACATATATATGTTGCATAATTTGTGAACTAATCATTGAGAAATTTTAAAAATAAGACTACATAATTTGTAAAGCAAATATGTTGCATAATTTGAGAACTTATCGCAAGGATGAGACTGGCTTAAAAACATAAGCTGTGATCTTGGGCTAAATTTGGTAGCACTACTTCATCTAGTTTCTACACAGCAAAATATCCAATATCACTCTTGACACAACACAGGGCACAATAAAAATTAAAATCTCTCACATATAATCTAGCTTCTACCAAAATTATCATCGTCTCATCCACTGCAGTAAGAATTGTAATATCACCCTTCTCATTAATCAGTACAATACTGCCTCAAAATAAAATAAAATAAAAATTGGCTCACACAACATATTATACTCAAAAGGAAACTGGTTAACGCAACAAATGATTAATCTGAAGCCCCTTTTGCAAGAGAGCAATTGACTCCATTGGACTATTGTTTATTTTTATTGAGAACAACTAAGTATTACTTCAGTTATTATAACTTTTTGTATTATAAGTTACCTCACACTTTGGAGCTCCTTACAAATGGTAGATTAAGGCTGATGCAAGTTTCTTCAAATAGCCTAATTCAACATTATTTTTTCCACCATGCTGTAGTGTCCAGTCTCCAAAATAACATATTTTCTATATGCAAGCAATGTTTAAGATAAGAGAAAAGTTAGAAAACCAAACCATATACTAAAATAAAATTCAGAATATTCTCTGGAGAATTGGAGATATTATAAACGTATAAACAAATGTATAAATATAATGAAGATTGTTACTGACATTTGTAACAGGCTCGTTGCACCAACAATTGTTATGACAAACTTCCTATTTTCATGTAATTACTGCTCATGAAAACAATAACTTAATTGACCAATCTTCAAATTGTTCGTAGTTAGTATCTACATGATCGCACCAATAACAAACATAAAAGCAACAATATAATTTTTATGTAATTACTACTCATCAAAACAATAACTTAATTGACCAATCTTTCAATTTTACTAACATGGTTCACTTAGAAAATATGCAAATACGGAAACATACAAAAATAAAAAATTCAAAATCTTGTAAAACAAAGGATGAAATACATAACTGACTTGTCCAATAGTAGTTCAATGACAACTCGGCTTGACGCTAGATTATTAAATACCCCGATAGGTCCAGAGTCCTCATTCCCAACCTCCACATTAGAAACACCCCTAGATAAGAAATCAACAAAAATGAAATTAGTAATTACAAATAAGAATTAGAAGAGGCTGAGGTTTGAACAATCAAAAGCTGCAACTTTTTTTTGTTATTGTACGACTTCGCTCCTAAAATCAGGAGAAACCATCAGTGCTCTTTCTCATTGAAACAAAGGGATAATAGTTCATCTCAGCGAGAAGGAAAAAAGTTGAAAAGGGAAGGTGAACGAAGCCAATTTCTTAAAATAAAACAGAGAAAATATCAGAAAAAGAAAATACAAAAGGAGTTTGGATTCATGCATTTTCAGCGAGGCTAAGACCGAGCCACTCATTATCTAGAAGTTGGATGTGGAAAATGCACGGATGTCATCAGAATTCATTTTGGCTTGTACATTAATGCCATTAAACATGAAACGATGAGTAACATTTGATTCAATAGCATTTTGATATGCAATAAATATAAACAAAAAATGGTATAGAAGTAACAAAGTTTATTAGGTTGAGATGAGGACTTAAATTATTACCTACAAATGAACTCTGAAAATCTAAGCCTTTTTTTCATAAATTCTCTGAGTCTGTATAAAGCCAATACTCTGAGCATTCATGCAGATTTGGAATTCTTGCTTCATACAGCAGATATTCCCATCTCTTAGATACACCTTCCTGATTATGATGACCTTCCATAAGATGCGCTTAATATGTGGTAATCACTTTTTACTGCAAATAGAACAAATCCAGTTATAAGCACCACTGCCAAGTACAACCAAAATAGGTGGAATGTAATCAATACAGTGCTATCTACTGCAACAATAGCTCATGCGAATAGTATCAATGCATGCACGGCTACTTTCTCTGTACCAAACAATGGTAATTTCAACTAAAGGCCTAATTTAGCAACATGAAAAGATGCTATATCGGTTGAAACCTAAACTCTTGTTGTATAGTTCTACCTTAAAAAAATGGGAAAAAAAAGTATTGCAATTTCTTAATGACTGGCTAGGCTCAGCTGAATGCTCTTGATGCATCCACTGAACACCAGCGGCGCTATTTTCTCGCTCTTCCATTTATGATGGCTGGAAATAAGCAATTAGTCAAAACTCAAAACTAAGTATTGTGAGTGCCCAGAGTGTCACATTTTTTAGCCCCTAATCTGTCTAGTTGAGACGAAGTAAAAACTGAGAAGCGGTAAAATATTATTTTTGACTTGAGGATGCCAAAAGTAGGAGAAATTAAGGTTTAAGAAACAAACTACTAAACAATCTAAAACCTTTTCGAATTGTCCAATTGATAAAACCACTTAAAACAGTCCAAACACGTGAAAGTGTACTCTAAGTTAGAATAACCCCTACCAGAAAAATATCGTAATAAAAACACTTATAAAAACTACATTCGTTGTTTTAAGAGAGTAATATCCCACAATCAATGATCTAGAGCAATAAAAGTTCATATCAGCTGTGCAACAGAAGAGGGGAAAAAAATTACCTTGCACTATACCAATCCAGCACCTAAATTGATTTGAAAGCTACAAAGTAGGCAGAAGGAGAAGACACCAATCCTGAATCTGATAGAAAATCCAAAATGGACGGAAAAATTGAAAAGAAAAGAAGAAACAGGCAGAGGTGCACAGTGAGAAGTAATACCTGAACCATAAAGAGGATAGAAGATGGGAACTCAAACACACAGTCCGTACGAACCCATAGCATTAGCACCCCCTAAAGCCTCTCTGGGTAGACAGCTTTCCAGATGCTCAAGCTCTGAACTTGCAAGCAAATGGAAGCAGGCACGTGCGATCGGCAGGAAGAGCAGAGGTTGGTACTCGGTGCAAACTCTCTCTCTCCCGCTCTCCTTCCTGTGCCTGGTGGTAGGGAGAAGAATCAAGTGTTCTGCCCTTTTTCCTGGTACTCGGTGCAAACTCCGACAGCAGAGAGAGAGCTTGAGAGGAGAGAGGAGGAAAATATACTAAGGGATCAAGAATATGCTGATCCAACATATGAGATTGTACTGATCAGAATTAACGGTTCGGATCTGTTACTGTACTAACTACAGTAACAAATCCCTCTCACGCGGAAGTCACGACGCAGCAAATTTATATAGTTATAATATAATATAATTCTAGAGAGTAGTACTAACTATAGTAGATGAGAACTTATAGCCTGTATATGATATTATTCTTTACTAATAATAATATCTGACGTTTGGTTCAATGAAGTTTCTAGTTTCGAACCCAAAAAGTAGTTTATCCTCCGAATATCTAATCTTCAAATTTGAGAGTTTCACTCTTCAAATTTCTTTTATCCGATTATCTGTCAGTTCAAAAAAAATATGTATTTTCTTTCAATTTCAATGAACACATTCTTGAATTAGAATTATTGCTTGCTAATAAGTAATAACTGAATTTCTACACAAGACTAATACGAATGTAAACAAAATTAAAATTGTATGGCGTGACAGTAGACATGAGGATTAATAATTGAAATTTGAATCAATAACATAATTTATTATTATTTGCTAAGGAATATGTACATGAAATTTATATGAAACCCTCGCACAAAAAGGACTCGGGCTAGAGGTCAGAGGTGCTTTCAGTCCAACACATCTGGACTTAAGTTATTATAACTAGAGGGGCATATCGAGCTTCGCTCGATATAGATATCTATAATAAGAATATTTTTATTATATTTTTATAGTTTAATTATGTTTATTTTTGGATATATTGTGAAGATAATTTATCTTTAGAGATATAGTTTAGTTATTATACGTACTTTGATTTGATCAATTTAAAGAAAAAAAATATATGTGTGTAAATATAGTTATAGTTATATGAAATAATATGATTTATATTATGTTGATATTATTCATGAAATGTAATATGTTTATAAATGACTTAAATAAAAAAAATATATATCGTAACATATCTGATGTTTTTTCTATTTTCATTTGAATGAATTTGATATATATTTTGTAAACCAAAATTAAGAATGGTGATGAAGAGAAATTAAGGTGGAGAGAGACTCTAAGCAACACAAAAGAGAGATGAAGACATGATGAAAATGAAAAAAGGAAGGGGTCACAAAAATCAGAAACAAAAACAATGTATTGCCAAATTATTGTCTGCTGGTGAACCGGGTCAGTTTTATAAGCAATAATACCCGGCACACAAATAGTTACATATTATCACATTACAGAAATCAGAAAAATGATATCTCACAACTATTTCATAATGTTTGGAGTGTCAAATGACATTTAACAAAAAGATCCCGACATCCACACATCTTTATTTATAATATTGATTACATGGCTAAACGAATCAAACTCGAGTGAGTTACCTTACATGTGATTCGTAATAAAACATGCAATAAATTGAACTATATGTTATAAAAACTCGACACGTGACAATAATTCTAAAATTAATTTTTTTAAGACTCGTCTATAATCGTTTATATGTAAAACTCAGCTTAAATTTTCTGTGAGAACTTCATAAAAGAAATAACAAAATTTTGAAACCGATACCAACAAACTAATATTTTATCATCGCATTGGCAAAAGGAGCGAGCCACATAGAATCTCAGTGATCTTTAATTAATTCGTGCTGATTCTGATACAGCCAATGTTTCGAAAACTGACCGGACATCAAACCGGCGAGGCTACCGGATCGAACCGGTTAATTGAATCGGATTAGTTTATAGTTTTGTATCATGGTTAAATCACTTGATTGTTTACTTGTTTCACAAAAACCTCCTTAGCCCAGTGGTAAAGCCCATTTATTCTCTTCAATAGATATTGGTTTCGATTCCCACAACCAGCAATTTTTGTTAGAAGTTTATTTCGCTTGACAAATCAAGCCGTATCTCTCAAAAAAAATCTAAATCGGACCGAATTGGCTGGTTCATTATGGGTCGAAAACAGAGAAAAATCGGGTCAGTTTAGACCGGACAGGAGTCCGGTTGTTGAACCGATCGAACCAGCCCGGTTTTCAAAACATTGGATACAGCCTACCATCTTGGTTCTCGTTTTATTATTTTAGATTATTGGTATTGGTGTCGTTTGGATGGGTTAGGAATTGGGTAGGAATAGCATAAATTTAAGGAAAAATACTATTCACATGAATTGTGTGAATTGGCTATTCCTAGGAATTGAAAATGTTGTTTGGATGGTGAATTTAGGAATAGCGTTGGGAAGCGTGAAAAGTAGAGAGAAAAGTGTTATTGGGAAGAGTGTTATTGAAAATTGTGTTAGGAATGGAATTGGCTATTCCAAAATGGTTTGGATGAAAAATGTAGCAATGAAATTGCCAATTTCTAGGAATTGACCAATTCCATCCCATCCAAACTAGCCCATTATTATTTGTTTGAGAATGCAGATAGGCCTAACGTTACTTGTGCCTCCAAGGCTCCAACGATCTTTAGCTGAAAAAATTATAAATAACTTTAATTAATTTAGAAATTATAAAATAATCTATTTTTAATTAATTTTTTAAAAATGACTGCGTAGTTTCGGAATCTGAGATTCCGAAACTAGGAATTGCATAGAGCGGGAACCTGGGAACCTCTTCTCTTCTCTCTCTGTCCCTCTCATTTTTATTTTATAATTTATTTATTTATTTAATTTATTTAGTTATATTAGTTTAATAATAGAAAAATAGGAAAAATATCAAAAAAATTATAAAAAATCAGATTAAATTCTATTAATTAGGATAAATATATTTTAGTAAATTTTATATTTTTTTACATGTTATAATAATAGAAAATTGCTTTCAAAATTAGATTAATAATAGAAAAAATAGGAAAAATATTGAAAAATTTTGAAAAAATCATTAAAAATTATTTTATATGTTATGTATAATAATAATATAATTTTTTATTATTTTACATGATATAATAGTACAAAATTGCATAATAAATTATGTTAAAATTAGAAAAAATACAAAAAATATTGTAAAAATTTGAAAAAATGAGAAAAAATTCTTTTATATGTGATATATAATAATAATATAATTTTTTTTACATGATATAATAATGTTTTGACAATATTACAACATTACAACATTCATACAAAAACGTTATAATAGCTAGTTTCGGAATCTGAGTTTCCGAAACTAGCTAGATTCCGCCCAAAAACGTTTTTTTTATTAATTTACTTTACTTTAATTATACTTTACCGTATAATAAAAGATATTTTTTAATTTTTTTTATTAGTTTCGGAATTCTAAATTCCGAAACTAGACGTTTCATATTTTTCACCTAACTTTTCATCTATTTTTCAACGCACTTTCAATTTCACATAACCTTTACGTTCTATATAAACCCTCAGATTCATTCTCTTCCCACCATTCTCTTCTCATTCTATTCTTTGCTCAAAATAAGTTTTTTATAAGTTCATATCACATCCGGTAATTGTCTCTTCTCATTCTATTCTATTTAATTTTTTTATTTACAAAATGTAAATATATGGTAATTGTCTGATTGAGTTGTGAAATTGAAAATTTATTTTAGGTCTTAATGGGTCCTAAACCACGTTGCGTGTCTTCGGGAATTATTTTGTTAGGAGATCAACATACCACTGAAGGTGGTTTAATATCATTATTGTGCCTTCATCACCCCCGCGAAACTTTTAAAGTCAAGAAACTAGAAGAAAATCAATTTCATGTTAGAGGCCTAAAGTTTTTTACCGATACAGTGGAGAGAAATCGAGGTATTGATCTTCAAGGCAAGTGGTTCAGTTACGTACCAATAGTTCCACCTGGTTTTGAAAATCATCCGGCAGCTCAAAATAGCATACATCTTCGATAAATGTAGTATTGTATGGTTTGTTATATTTTATGTTTATTGTATGGTTTGTTGTATTTTATTGTTTTTAATTATATGCTTATTGTATGGTTTGTTATATTTTATTGTTTTTAATTGTATGGTTTGTTGTGTTTATTCGTATTTTTAAATTATGAAATTTAATATTTGAGATATGTTTTTTGTTCCTTACTATTGAAATTGTCAAAAAAAAAAACATAGATTAATAAAAAACGTTTTTCTAACATTTGTGCGGATTATTAAAAATATGATAAAAGTACTTAATAATAAAGTATGATAAAAAGTACTTAATAATAAAAAACGTTTTTCTAACATTTGTGCGGATTATTAAAAACGGATTATTTTATAATTTATTAATTAATTAAAGTTATTAAATAGTGAAATAATTGATTAAATAGTGATTAAATAGTGCAATAATTGATTAAATAGTGATTAAATAGTGAAATTCTGACCCAACAGCATAATGAGCGATGATGTCTCTTATTTTATACATGTTTTGACCGTACTTAGCCCTTAATTATTGATCAAACCATTACAATTTGTCCCATAAATTGTTATGTTTTCCTAGATTTTGGTACTGCCGTGGCGTTTCATTTGTTTTGTAGGAACTTGATGGATTAGACATAATAATTGCATAAATGGGAGGATTTTGGAGAAGCAAAATGACTAAATGGGTCCATAGAATTGTAGAGCTCATCCTAAGCTTTCCAACGATCTTTGAATCACCTAAATCGGAGTCCGGATGAGGAAATTACGGCCCAAATACTATCGGTGCGCTGTTCTGAAATTTTGGTCCGAAATGTACGTATTTCGGTGCGAAATGACTCCATTTCGGTCCAAAATGCACTTCTGGAAAGTGCGTTTTTGGTAATTTTCGAAGAAGGAAAGTGCAAACCGCCTCCCCTTTGCCCTAGCCGCCTCCTGGCCGCCTAGGATGACTATATATGCACGTTTCTGCCTCCAGAAAGCGGATTCTACCTTCCATACTCATTTTCCACCTTCCTTACGTAGCGTTTTAGGGTTTTCCATTGATTTTTCTTGGAGTTCTTGGCGTTTTGGAGGGAGCAGCAGCAGCACACAGATCCACATCGATTCCTAGGCCAGAGATAGCGAGTATTAGCATTGGGATTCTTTCGGTTTACTCTTATATGCTCTTATTTCGTTGTTTTATGGCTTGTATCTTTATTATTTGCGTGATATTTGTTGTTATTTCTGTTATGGATATTAGTGAGTAGTTTTATGATGTCTTAGGGTAGTTAGTAGATTAGTTTAGTATGTTGTGATGACTTGATGATTATATTATGATATTTTGCGATTTACTTGTTTGAGAATTATTGCTTGCTTGATTGATTTAATTGTTTGCTTGAAAGTTAGCTTATTGATGATACGTAGCGTTGATAGGATTTAACTCGACCAAATAATTAGTAGGTCAAAGCACTTGAGATAAACCAAAACTCGAAAGGGTAGGTTAGTTAACGATCGAAAGATCTAACTTTTATTGCACCGACAGGACTTTAAATATCTCTGGAAATCCATTCAAGTATTCCTAAATAAACTAGTCTAATTACGCAAGTATAGGATTAGTTATTTATGTGGTAAAACCCGACATCAAACCTAAACCAGAACCAAGAAGCGAAAGTTGAGGTTAGGGTTAAGGTCTGGTCGCTTAGTAACCTTCGCAAAGTATCCTGTAAAATTGCCAAGTCGAAACAACAGGTTTAAGGCAAGTTTTGGTGCTAGACAGAACTCATTTCGCACCGAAATGGTTCTGTTTCGCCCCGAAATGACTCTCTGCCTCGATGAAAATCGTTGTAGAGTTGTCTTAAAGCTAAACTAATTGAACACTTATCCCTAGGACATTTTATTGCATCTGTTTGAGTCACGAAAACATAAAAAAATAATCCCAAAAATATTTTATTATTTATTACTTGTTTAATTGCCTATTTTTCTATTTATTATTACATTTTAATTTTCTAAAAAGACAAAAACTCATCCTCTAGCTTTTAAGAAAGATTAAGTCTGGTATTCAACCGTCCCTGTGGGTTCGACCCTAGAACTTTACTCGAACGACTAGTGAGGAAAAGTCTTAGGTTATAAATTTATTTGACCTAGGTTTTAAGCCTTCATCAAATTGGCGCCATTGCCGGGGACGGTGTTTGATATCGTGTACTTTTTCTAGTATTAAGAGGCTAGATTTCTTTTTATTTAATCATCTTTTTGTTTCCTCTCGTGCTACAGGTTGAATTCTGGCAGGTAGAAGGAAGGGAGTCCACTTTCAACCTCCACCTCCTGTGCGCCGGTACTTCCTACGCGGATTGCAAGAGGATCCGGAGCAGCAGCAAGCAGTTTCGACCCTGCCAGTCCCCATTTCGGACCGAAACCAATCCATTTCGGTGCGAAATTATCAACCAGAGAGCGAAACAACGAGCGAGATGGCAGGAACTGGTGCACCTGTCGATGTAGCAGCAGAGGCAGAGCGTCTTGAGGCCTTGAGGCTCCAACTCGAGCAGAGAGAAGCTCGTATCTTGGCCGAGAGGAGACGTGTGGAGAATCAAAGGCGCGAACTCGAGGAGGAAAATCGCAGGTGGACGATGGACGAGGAGAGCGTCCATGGGCACTCCGACGGAGAGGACGCAGCTGACAACCCCAATAAATCTCTCATGGACTATTGCGCACCGCGAGTCAAGGACATTGCCGGGCCGGTGGTTATTCAAGGGGTTGAAGCGAACAACATGCAAATCCTCCCCGCCCATGTCACAGCAGTCCAACAAAACTCCTTCCATGGAGACGAACACGAGGACCCCCATGCACACTTGCAAGCTTTTACTGACTATGTTGGATTGATCAAAATGAACGGGGTGCCTCAAAATGCTATTAGACTTATGTTGTTTAGGTTTAGTCTCAAGGATAAGGCCCAAAAATGGTACAAAACTCTTAAAAAGGGGTCAAGTTAGTGACCTAAAAGAAGCGCTTCTTGGGAGGCAACCCAAGGATTTTTAGAGTTTTATTTATTTTTCGAAAAATCAAGAAAATACAAAAAAATTAGAAAATAAAAAAAATAACATAAAAATTAGTTGTTTAATATTTTTCTTGTGTTTCATATAGGAAAAAGGAATTGATGGAAACTTGACAAGGTGGCAACTCGTGCTAGAGCAACACGGGTCAGAAAAGGACAGAGACAGCGACCCTCGCACGACCTCATACGAGTTGCATCACACAAGTGGGGCCGGGCATTCTTCTTTTCACTGATTTGGTACAATTTTTACTTCCCTCTCCTTTATTTTTCATTTTCTGTGATTGTGACGCACTGGGACAGTGCTTGAATCAGTTTGGGGGGGGGGGGGGGGGGGAGAAGATGAAACTAAAAATTTGTGGGCAATTTGCATCTGTTTCGACCCATTTTTCAATTTTTTTCTTCTTCATTTCGGTGCGAAATAGAGGCATTTCGGTGCGAAATCAGTCTCTGGAATTTTGGATGATTTTTCGAACTTTTGATTTTGATTTTTTCTGATGCATGCATTATCACTGAGAGGTTTCTATGGATATATTGTTCACTGTTTCACACTGGTTTGAATTTTTAAAGCGATTTTAAAATTATTTCTTAAGGATAAACGTTTGTTTAGGAAATTTTAGGTTGGTTTGTGCACCAATAGATCAATTAAATGATTGTTTGATAGGATAGGACCTGAATTAGGATGCTTAGAATTGTCAAATCATTTGTAGTCAATTCTCACAAGTTTTTGCCGAGTGAACGATTTTGTATTTTGTGGATTTTTGTTTAAAGGATGTTTTATCAACTTTGAAAATTTTAAAATGAGTCTAATTTGTTTTTGAACGCTTGAATCACCAACAAACAAACTTAAATTTACTAAATCTAAATAGTTGCGAAAATAAAGGTGCAAAGGGACTTGCAATCCAAATTAAATTGAAAATTCCACAAATATTGGAGAAATGAAAACTCTATGTTGCTAGGAGCTCTGGCCCAAGTGTACCGTGGCCTTAGTCGTGTGACATAAGAGTTAGATCTCCCCAGTGCGGCATGTGCTGGTAGCTTATTCACAAGTCTCAATAGCGTAAAACCTTAAGTGATGTAAATCACCGCGACTCGACTTGCACAAATTCGAAATTAGTGAAAATTTGAAAATTAGACTCATCATAGAATTTTTAGTTTTGATAAAACTTTCTTTGCAAATGTTTGCAACATATGGAAAAGAACGGGCGTTTGAAATTGAGATTGCATTTGATTTGACGAAATAAAGCTAGGGTCCTTGACTTGATTTTGAGATTTCATGAGAACTAAGAGTTGCATAAATAAATCAAAAAGAGAACTAAACCCTTATCCTTGAAATTAATTTTTAATTTGCTTTATTTATTTTTGACGTGTGAAACTTTGAATGATTTCAATTAATAAATTTTCATTGCATCATTGGTTTGAGATACTTCATTTGTAGGTCTAAGTACAGTCTTACCCTTTAAGCTTAGGTTATTGTTTGAGGACAAACAAAGATTCAAGTTTGGGGAGATTTGATGTCTCTTATTTTATACATGTTTTGACCGTACTTAGCCCTTAATTATTGATCAAACCATTACAATTTGTCCCATAAATTGTTATGTTTTCCTAGATTTTGGTACTGCCGTGGCGTTTCATTTGTTTTGTAGGAACTTGGTGGATTAGACATAATAATTGCATAAATGGGAGGATTTTGGAGAAGCAAAATGACTAAATGGGTCCATAGAATTGTAGAGCTCATCCTAAGCTTTCCAACGATCTTTGAATCACCTAAATCGGAGTCCGGATGAGGAAATTACGGCCCAAATACTATCGGTGCGCTGTTCTGAAATTTTGGTCCGAAATGTACGGATTTCGGTGCGAAATGACTCCATTTCGGTCCGAAATGCACTTCTGGAAAGTGCGTTTTTGGTAATTTTCGAAGAAGGAAAGTGCAAACCGCCTCCCCTTTGCCCTAGCTGCCTCCTGGCCGCCTAGGATGACTATATATGCACGTTTCTGCCTCCAGAAAGCGGATTCTACCTTCCATACTCATTTTCCACCTTCCTTACGTAGCGTTTTAGGGTTTTCCATTGATTTTCCTTGGAGTTCTTGGCGTTTTGGAGGGAGCAGCAGCAGCACACAGATCCACATCGATTCCTAGGCCAGAGATAGCGAGTATTAGCATTGGGATTCTTTCGGTTTACTCTTATATGCTCTTATTTCGTTGTTTTATGGCTTGTATCTTTATTATTTGCGTGATATTTGTTGTTATTTCTGTTATGGATATTAGTGAGTAGTTTTATGATGTCTTAGGGTAGTTAGTAGATTAGTTTAGTATGTTGTGATGACTTGATGATTATATTATGATATTTTGCGATTTACTTGTTTGAGAATTATTGCTTGCTTGATTGATTTAATTGTTTGCTTGAAAGTTAGCTTATTGATGATACGTAGCGTTGATAGGATTTAACTCGACCAAATAATTAGTAGGTCAAAGCACTTGAGATAAACCAAAACTCGAAAGGGTAGGTTAGTTAACGATCGAAAGATCTAACTTTTATTGCACCGACAGGACTTTAAATATCTCTGGAAATCCATTCAAGTATTCCTAAATAAACTAGTCTAATTACGCAAGTATAGGATTAGTTATTTATGTGGTAAAACCCGACATCAAACCTAAACCAGAACCAAGAAGCGAAAGTTGAGGTTAGGGTTAAGGTCTGGTCGCTTAGTAACCTTCGCAAAGTATCCTGTAAAATTGCCAAGTCGAAACAACAGGTTTAAGGCAAGTTTTGGTGCTAGACAGAACTCATTTCGCACCGAAATGGTTCTGTTTCGCCCCGAAATGACTCTCTGCCTCGATGAAAATCGTTGTAGAGTTGTCTTAAAGCTAAACTAATTGAACACTTATCCCTAGGACATTTTATTGCATCTGTTTGAGTCCCGAAAACATAAAAAAATAATCCCAAAAATATTTTATTATTTATTACTTGTTTAATTGCCTATTTTTCTATTTATTATTACCTTTTAATTTTCTAAAAAGACAAAAACTCATCCTCTAGCTTTTAAGAAAGATTAAGTCTGGTATTCAACCGTCCCTGTGGGTTCGACCCTAGAACTTTACTCGAACGACTAGTGAGGAAAAGTCTTAGGTTATAAATTTATTTGACCTAGGTTTTAAGCCTTCATCAAGCGACAAAGCCTGAAAAAGTTGTCTGAATGGCTTGTAGCCTTTGCGAATAGGACATGCGTGCTCTGAGAAAGCCTGAAAAGTTGTCTGCATGGCTTGTGACCTCTGCGAATAGGACATGTGTGCTCTGAGAGAGTCTGAAAACGTCCATTTTTTCAATTATCTTTCAACTCATCTATATAAAACTACCAAGGTTCTGAGACACAAACAAACCTCCATTTTCTCTCTCCTTAAGAAGTTCACCACCATGGAGAAAGGAAATAGCTCAAACTCTAACAAACGCTATATACTGGCAGTCCCTCCAGATCCTATTATGCGTGAGTACTGGTCATCATTCATGCATTCTACTCTCAACAAGAAAACCAAAAAAAAAGGAGACTGGAGCGCAACGTGTCTAAAATGTTTTCGTAGTGTTGAATACAATGTGTTTGAACCATACTACGATTTGCCTCTAAAAATGCACTACAACTGGCACGTAAATGGCGGGGAGGAAAAAGAATGGCAGGAATACCAACAACGCAAAAGACTGGAAAGGGAACGAGAAGAAAGACACCGAGCTGAACAAGTGAGAATAATTCGTGAAGAGAATGCAGCATGTATCGAAGAAATTATTCGTCGCACCGAAGAACAAGAACGAGAGAGACAACGTAAAATAGCAGCGGGAGAGATTCCAGACTATGACGATGTTCCAGACTTTGAGTACTTTCGAGACGTAGAGGAAGGTGAAGCATCTAAAAATACAGAGGAAGAACAATGGTGGGATGAAGCATATAAAAATGCAGATGATGTTGAGGCTAAATGGTGGGATAAAGCGTGTCAAATGGCCAACAAGTATGAAGGCAAAAGAAAATCAAATTAGTGTTTAGGGTTTAACTTTTATCGTCTCTTCTAGCTCTATTAATTAGATTAATGTCTTTATTTTAATTTTCTGATTATTGTAATGGACTACGTCTCGATGTACTACTTTTTAATTTAGGATTGGATTATTATTGTTATTTTCACGATTATTATAACATGTAAAAAAATAAAAATATATTTATCCTAATTAATAGAATTTAATCTGATTTTTTATAATTTTTTTGATATTTTTCCTATTTTTTCTATTATTAAACTAATATAACTAAATAAATAAATAAATTATAAAATAAAAATGAGAGGGACAGAGAGAGAAGAGAAGAGGTTCCCAGGTTTCCGCTCTATGCAATTCCTAGTTTCGGAATCTGAGATTCCGAAACTAAGCAGAATTTGTTTCGGCGCAGTCATTTTTAAAAAATTAATTAAAAACGGATTATTTTATAATTTCTAAATTAATTAAAGTTATTTATAATTTTTTTTGGATCTTTAGTATTAAATAATTGGCCTATCATCAAAAGAGGAGACAAAAAAAAAAGGAAAAAAACAAGCCCAATGATAGGCTATCACTTCACTTGTGCCTTAACAGGCTTTGCTCGGAAGCCTTATTTGATATAGTTATGTGATTCTAATGTCCGGAATCCATTGATGGGCTGAATCTAAAGTCTGAAGAGCATGCTGGTCCATCTAGTGATGTATGCTTGTACATATTTTACTCAAAAATTGTATTAAGGTAAAAGCAGTGAACTTTAATTTCGAATGAGATATTTAATTTCTCGTTTTCTTTTTAAAAATGATTAAGCATGAATTAAAGAGAAATGGACAGATGAAGTCTGTCCAATATAATCACACACAATTCAAAATTCGAACGATCGATATGAACCATTCAATTTGTTCTCCATATTGAAATAAAAATAAATTTTACATTTTTTGAACTTTTTTTTTTTTACTATTTTTCAGTATTTTAGAAAATGATATAAACATTGTGGAGCCTCCAATAGCGACGATTTCGAAAAACACCAAAAAAAATGATAAAAATTTTCAACGTGAAGAACAAATTTAGTATTTCGAATTGGTCATTCAAAATTTGAAAGTAAGAAATATTGTATTAGATGGATTTAATTCTTATATATTGTACTTAGCATTCTCCGCATTAAATATGTATTTTTTTTAGAAATGCTAAAAGACAACTCATTACGTATCTGGTATCTCTAGGACATACTGGTCGGCCTCCATGTGATTTTATCTTCATTTACCTCTCGTGGAAAGCTTTTGTTCGACACACTTTTGTCAATTTTACGAACTGTCTTCAATTGTGTAATATTTCAAACTTCGCGGTATAATTTGGCACGTGATCGAACTCATGAGCGGATGTACGTACGATTACAAGTCGGTAATATGTTGTAGATCTCAAGTTCTCAACTAGGCCATTTGTGTTTCGACTCGTTTGACCAGTCTTAAGAAATAGTGACCCATGTGGCAAATGACAATGTCTCTAAATTTATCCTCTCAATTTTACCACCCTATATGGCACATTAGGCCTGGGAAAATAATGGGTTTTAATTTCATAGATCTCGAAAGGACAATGTACGTAGTTTAATATAAAAGAAAATTTTAATTTGCTTTTCCACAAATTGAAATAAAATAATAAAAATTGAAAGACGCCCTACAATTTATTCACCTCAAGCGACCTTTTGACTTGTTATGTTAAGAAAGTCATCTAGGTAAAAACAGGCAACTCAGGATTAATACCCATCGACATCCCTACCTATTAATGATCGAAATTCAGTATTTACTGTTAATTTTCGGTATTTTATCTCTTTTACTGAAAATCGATGTTTCTGCTTCAATTTCTGGTATTATCGAAAATTTTTGGTATCCGATAGGGTATTAAAACACACTGGATTTACTTTGAAGATACAAAGATATCTACTCTGTTACTTGTTTTGTGGCATCCTTTCATCAGAATTGAGAAGACAGAGACTGTAATGAGAAAGCATCCATGACATTTGCACTTTTGCAGAGAATGCAAATTATTTTTCACATTTCAGCGAAATGAATTGTCTTCCGGTTCGATCAAAGGATAAAGCGTCTTTCGTATGGTTACAAAGATTGAGCATTAAAATTTGAATATGAACTACGGTATCTTTACCAGCTTGACAGCCACAGTCAAGGTTTCTAAAAAAACTAAGGTATCTTTACCAGCTTGACAGCCACAGTCAAGGTTTCTAAAAAAACTATGGTATCTTAATTTACGTGCTAATTTAATTTTTTAATAAAAAAAATTTAGACAAGATATCTTTTGATTAACTAAGAACTATACATTTTTTTAATTCGATACCGAATATTTATTCTTGCATGTGCTTCAATTGAATTTTATGACTACGTTGGGGAAATGATTAGGGTTAGTATCAAAATTCATCTTGTTCTTGTACATTTTGAAAATAATATGGAAAATTTCGTTGGTACCTATATATATAAATAATAAGAAACCAATGGTAAAAAGTAATTAATATTTCCAAAAAGACAAACAACTAAGCAATTTAGATGAAAGGGTATCTACTACGAGGAGTGTGCATCTTACAAATTAAAATGATTGAGACGTCTATCACTAATTATTTTTAATTTTTTTGGCTTTTGTTAAAATATGGATAATTTTCAACCGTCTAGCTATTTTGTCTGGTATATCAATATTTGCACAAATTGAAAAAGATGTATATTTTATAGGTAAATTATGTGGGGGAATAACTTTTTTTTTGGTCCGAAATCTAAATTATTTATATAAAATTATTAACAGTTGTGAGTTTGTGATTGAGTAAGGGTCAAACTCGATTGAAAATTTTAATCCACCATAGAATATTCTATTTTTACATATTTCAGTGTTCACTACCAGCAGAAACAAACGTGCATGACTTTTGAAGTGGATAGAAAAAATATGAAAATTGAAAAAAGTGAGACTTAAATTGAAAGTTATTTGAATCGTTTTGAAAAAGATCCGAAGTCAACTCTCCCATTTGTCCCCAACTTAATTTATCATTAATTATTAGATCTCCAGAACTTTCAAACCAATGAGCTCTCTATATACAAGGGGCTAAATAAATGGATGCGGATAATGATCAAAGGATTCCGTGCATGCAGATGGTATATGCATGTGTGATGTGTGTCAATATAAATAAATAAATATAAAGGGCGTGGATAAATTGATATATATATATATTAAGAATATTTGATAATCAGTGTTTCCTTTTTACTGAAAGTATGATCAAGTGTTTCCTTTTTAAAGTTTGCCCATCCTTATTCAATTCCTATATACACGAGTACTCTCAAATTTAAATGTTTTTTTCCTCGTTACCTCTCGACTTTTGCCGCTAGTCTGGATCCAATAGTTGCGACAATGACACAAGTCTTAATCTGATTTAGACTCTTGGTAATTTTTAATTAGTTGTTTTTTTTATATTGATGTGCATGTGCCAAGACAAGCATTGGTGGGGTAGTCGATCAAAAATTCAAAAGTCAAAAGCATATCTGTCCTGCGCCCCCCGATTCTACTACTTTTAAGCCCTGTTGTTGCACTTGGAAGTTTAATTGTGCTTTTATATGCCATGATACCTAAACTAAAGCACCGAACCCAGTGTCATACTGCTATTCAATTCCCACGTGGATAGGGACCAACGCTTAGCATGCATACTTTTCCAAGTACCTGGTTTAATATTTGGTTAAATTATGACAACCTTGAAACTGTATATACCCAATAAATGGTATGATACTTTTCAGTTCTGACGAAAAGTAGTGGAAAGAATCGCGTACCAATACCATTTGCAGTTACATACGTAGGCTGTGCTCCGAAAAAAAGAGCGGAGGACAGACGAGGAGAGGAGAGGACGAGAGGTGTGAGCAGTGGCGGATTAAAGAGGATAAATAGGGTGTCCCATAATTTTTTTTTTCTATTAATATTAATATTTTTAAATACAATTTTATGATTAAGTAGACAATTTTCATAAGAAATTAACACTTGAACCCCATAAAATTTTATTATAATATTATCATTGAATCCCATATATACTTAAGAAACTCTTATCATTGGAAATAATATTCTATATAATATTAACCATTAAACATTTGATTATAATTCTATGAAATAAATTTCAGATTCCGCCACTAGAGCTGAGGCTCACTCCATATTATAGTGTACGATCTAAAGTAAAGTCTTATAATTTACCCTTTTTTACTCACTTCGTCTCACCTTTTGTTACCTCATTTCACCTCTGTTGTGGAGCAAGATAACACATGTCGGCAATGTCAGTCGCTACCGTATCGCCTCCCCTCCTCTCGTCTCTTCCTCCACAAATCTGTTGTGAAGCACAACAAGCGTTCCAACGCGAATTGGTTTCCTCATTTTAATGCCATCACACAATCCAACCGTCTGAGCTACATTCAACGAATAAAATTCACATGGAAACCTTCTAAATATTATCAATTGCCTGATTTGGTCTGAGCCATGAGTTTCACGTTGGACAAACGAAGCATGGAAAAAGAAAAATAATTTTTTGAATTCCGAACCAGAGCATGCATGTAGGGCTGTCAAAAGTGTGCCGTTTCACACGTTTTCGTTCCGTACTGTCCAAAACATAAGAGTTTTCTGGTTTCGTTTTTGAGAATGGAACGAAAACGGAACGGGAAGCGGTACACGTTAATGTTTCGTTTTACCGAAAACTGACTGAAATCAATAGAAAATAAAAAACGAAACAGAAATGGAATGGAAAAATCATTTCGTTTAACGAAACGAAATGGAAACGAAACTACTGCTGATTTCGTTTGCTAGAACGGAACGAAAACGAAAATTACCTCTTCCGTGCCTTTGTGCACGGTTGACAGCACTACATGCATGTCTATGTTGCTTTAATGGAAAATGAGTATATTGATTACAGTTGATATTTCGCTATCCTTTTTTTAATCAATTAAAACTCAAAAAGTATACATGCTATTATTTCAGATTGTAACCACAATGATTTTTCTTTTTCTTTTTTTTAGTTCAGATCATTTAATTTGACACGTACATGCCAGGTTGACGAGAACAGATTTGTACATCATTTAATGGGCACCCGAATCGACCAAAATATCCCTCAAAATGTTGATTAATTACATTTCATATGATTATAATGAGTATTTTGGTCATTTAGATGTGTTCCGTCATTTTGAGGGGTGCCCAAATCAATTCCCAGATTGACTTGCTGATGTTATATAGGATGAAATATGAAATATTTGTGACGTCAACAAATCGATTTGATGCTCATTTTATATTGGAGGATATGAACCGAGAAAACGGATCTTGTGATTGAGGACCCAGAAATAACAGCGGAAATGAAGGCGAAACTAAATGCTTGTTACACTGCTATTTAAGTATTTGTGCACATGCTGAGAACAATAAATTTTGGATTTAAACAAATAATTTTGCTCTCTTAGACATCCCTTTTTACTGTTACAATTAAAAACTAAAGAAAAAAAATTACTGACCGCTTCTTAATTTTGTTTATGTTGTATTATTTCATTACCTTAACTAGTTCAATTCAGAAGGGCCTTGCACGGTTACACCTCGTGCCAAATACTGTAATAAGCAGGAAAACGAAAGTAACTTTTTTTTTTGTTTTTTTTTTTTGCAGTAGATGATAGCTAGACTGAATATATTTCCATTAACCAATTAAACGGAGAGTACAAGAGAGACATTTTTACTTAGAATCAAAATATAAGAAAAGTGCCCGGAAAGTCAGCAACTCTTAATTTCCCTAGGTATATATGTACATTGCAGTAAGGCAGTAAGTTACACAGTTAGAAAAACCGACATGGAGGCGTGTATTGTGACATTAGATTGGCATTAGAGCTGTATCAAAGTTTTTTTTTTTTTTTTGAAGATAAATTGGAGGTCTAAGCCTCCCAACTTATTTTTAAATTAAATGTCTAGAAAGATCCCCCAGTCGGGTTTCGAACCTGCGACCTTTCACTTAAGGTGTATTGCTCTTTGCCATAGACCAAGAGCTGGTTCTTAGCTGTATCAAAGTTTTGGAGTGAAGTCTGAAATTAATAATATATCAACATCAAGTCAATTAGTCAAACACATGAAGAACATATGAGTAGTTGATCTCTGATTCTGCAGGATTGGTTTTCAAACGAGACTGTTTAAATTTAAAATGATTCATTTGGAAATGCAGGCTAGTCTACAATACGCGTTTGGACACATGTTTCTTCTCTGTTTTAGAGATATATATAAGATACTGCATTAGTATTAGAGACACTCCAAAACTCATTTTGAGCACTTTCCAGTATGAGAAATTATCAGTTGTTGGTTTTCTACCAGTTTGGGTGGAAATTAAATCAAGTCTGGCTCTTAAAACTAGACAGTGTGGAGCAGCTCTATATGCGGTTCTCTACGTGTACATAAAAGACAGTTTGACTAAGGACTTAAGATTTACGAAGCCGCGCTCATGAAAGGATCAAGCGATCCAAAATTATTCATTGCAGTAAATCTAAACTCATGGATTGTCTTTGATTGCACAATAATAAAGACAAAATAAATATGAAACGAAGTGCAAGTCATAATCAAATATGATGTAAACTAAAATATAAAATAGGTAGCCCGGTTTCATATGTATTTTGATGCCAGTCTTCGAAGAAGTATTGCCAGAAAATATCAAGTAAAATGCTTATTATAACAAAGGGAATGATAAAGTTATTAAGCCTGTCAATAACAAAGGCAAAAAGTACTGCTGATATGTTAATCCAGAAACAAAAAGTGGGCCAGTTTATAGAACAGAACCCTCACTCTCATCTTAAAACCTCTTTCCATATTTAAACCAACTAATCAACAATTCAACATAATATATTTATCTTAATATATACTATTCACTACTTTTATAAATTTATTCTTTACCTTTCCTTTGCATAAAAATATAATTTCATATGGCATATGCGACCTGCATATAAGGCAACATTTTTCACAATGACAAGCAATTCAAGCCAGTAATGGGAGATTGGTGCTGATCTATATTAATTGATACACTTGTCAATCAGTCAATGCATTACAAAAATAAAATAAAATAAAAATCCAACATTTTTTTATCATTTTTCTTATGAGTTATGACAAGTACCTGAGTATAGTGTGCAGTGTAAGTTGGTCCCCTTGTATACAAATCTTCTAGATGCCAACTATGCTTCGAATAAAAAACCTGATCATCCTGCCAAATATAGATAGCAGCCATAATAAATAGAAATATTGCCAGAGCAACAGTTGTACAAATTTTTTTTTTTCCTTCTGTCTAATCTTACTTTCAGTTTTATTTTTCTTTGGTTCTTATTGGTTCAATACTTTCTGGGTCAACAAAATTAAGGCATATTTATCTCGAACTATTGATGCAAAACAATTTTGTATCTTATGTTTTCTATATTAATACCAACTTTTTTTTTTTTTTTTGTGCTTCTGTTACCTTATTTATCTGAGAAGCTACTTAACTAGGAAAGCTATTCCGGCAAATTTAGTGAAATTTTCAGGATTTCAAATCTACTTATAAGTTTACACTACTTAATTTTGATTAAACAATGCTCGTTTTATTTTCATTTAGAAAAACGTCTCGAATGTTGACTGGATTTAATGAAAATATTTGAAAGTACTCCGGTTAGGTCAGTCCGTCAGTACACCGTGTAAGATTTCAGATCAATCAGAAGCGGACTATTTGTCAAATATGGATTGGTTGTTTATTAGGTTCATGCACGTATGATGCTTTAATTGCAAGTAAGTACTCTAGTAGTCCTAGTTGGGCCCTCAGCAGTATGATTTCAGAGTTCAGACCATTTGGTATACTGCAAGTTGTCAAATTTCAAACTCTGTTTGCTTATTGGAATCCTGTATGGTGCTAAAGGAACTGTATTACAACTGTTGCATCCAATGCAGTGTGTCATGCATGATTTCAGGCCAAACAGTAACTTGCAAGTTGCCGCATTTTGGATTCTGGTAGCTTACTCGGGGCCATGTGCGAGGTACGTACTTCCAAGAAGTTGTATACGAATTAATCTTTTTGACACCAATTATACAGAGATACACCCAATAGAATGCAAATAATGTGATCAGAAATTGCTTATTTAAGTTGTGCCTACAATTAAAAATGCCAATCATGCAGTAGTATTTCAAACTGGTCCCCCAAATCTCAAATTCGATGCTCAAGAAAGATATAGAGTTAGAAACAGTATTACTCAACATAAGTTGGCAGTTATATTTTATTGCAAGCTTAAGGTTGGTAATCTCGATTGTTGTGAATAATACATACTTATCTTCTGGAATCCCCTTCTTTACTCACAACAGAGAGGAGACATGCTTCTACTAATGGTATGCATAAATACGGCAGAAAGTAATTAAGAAGTGCATTGGAGTTTCTAGCGAGAGAAGAGCTTCCATCTTTAGTAAGGATATTGCTTCTCTTTCTTTCATACATTTTATTTCATATCGAAATGGTCCTCACATGTTTCACTTTTCATGGAACTATGAGCATATAATAGCTTTGCTCAAAAAGGAAAAGAAAGTACTCAGAAGGCATAATGATGGGAATTTTCCTTTTCAGAAAATTAAGGGATATTGTTACTCTATAGTCTCCACTATGTTTTGTTGGCAATACAGACTTGACCCTCAGAAATATGATATGCCTAAAAGACGATCTCACCAATTTATACATTGATATACCAATGATATATTATTCAACCAACCATCTTCCTTTCATGACATTACTTTACGAAATCAGATGCAACGAAACCAAATCATAGTAAGTTGTTCTTCAGCATTGGGACATAAATTTCCTTTGCTATCACCAAATTCCACAAGATCAAAGGTATCTTTCACATACCAACCAATATTAGGTTCTTCTGACTACCCTTGACGTCTTCCTTTCTCGGCGCAGTCCAGCTTTAATTGATAATTTAAACCAGAAAAAAAGTAAAATTTCAAGTGTTTCTTTCATTAGACTCCTTTATTTCAAGAAAAACAATTGAAATTGGAAACATTGCTCAGAGTAAGTCATGCGATAATTTATTCTTTCGATTGATTTCTTTTTGTTTTTAATAATTAGAGAATGAATAGAATTGACTCGGAGAAGGAGAGCAACAATTTGCAACTTTCAAAACGCTATATTCCTTTGGAGACGCCTAGAAGCCCTCAAGAGGCCATGCAATATCTGTCTAGAACTTGGAGCCCTTCTTCCTCAACATATGTTGATCAATTGCTATCAGCCAGCGTAAGCATCACTTTTCTAAAGAAATTTATTTTTAGTATTTATATGGATGCTAATAGATTAATCCATATTAATGCCGGTGCTTCAAAATTTGTGCTTTATTTTTTGTGTACGCTTCAATTTGACTATCCTAGGAAGGAAAATGTCTCAAAGCTCGAAACAATTGTCAGCAGTCAAGAATAATAATTGCCACTTGTGGTTATTTGGGTTTGAATGGGGTTCTCATTTACAAACAGAACTTTTATGTTAATAGGAGCTTGCTCTTATTTTATTTCTCTTAATTAATTTTCCCATTTCCTCCTTCCATGTTTCCTTTGATTTTATTATGATTAAATTCTAGTAGTGATCTTGCCTGCTTATTCCCCTTGAAAAAAAAGGAAAATTTTGTCTAATTTAAGCTGACAGCAATGGTACAGATGAGCTGGATAAATACCATTTGTAGACGTAAACAATAGTAATACAAGGCATGTCTTTGTAGAGCCTAATGAGCATTGACCAACGGAAGCAAGATAAAAGTGCTGAACATGAGGAACAAGATTATAAGCTTCAGATGTGCAGTGATACTATGCAAAAAATGGAGCAATTATGGGTATATACATGCCGTATTGATTTCATTTTATGCAATTTTAGCAAGTAATGATTATTTCAGTGCTAAAGCTTAGTGAAATTTCTACAGTAGCCATGCCGATGTGGTTGACCCAACTGACAAAATTTTGCGAACTGATCAGTTAAGAAGTAATTAGAGTTAATCTTCTCCAGAAATCACAAAATTTGACTCAATAAGGTGCAACTGCATCTTAACGGTTATTACTGCCTTGTCCATCCCTCAGCAGTGAAAAAAAAAAAAAAAAATCAACATCTCGTATTGCAGATCTAGTACTGGGATTCTGTATTTCTGTTCCATCAACTAAGCACCATTTTTTAATAAATTTTCATGGTATCAACAAACAGATGGTGGTTCCCAGTGGCAAGGTTCACAATTCAGTTTCTCACAAGAACAGCAAGTTGCACTCTAGTTGGGTAAGCACAACAAACTGTCACAATTTACCAATCAGTATGAGTTTCTTATGTTTTGTTTTGGCATACTGAAGATTTGCTTTTTAGAAGGGGATATTAACGGGAGAAGTAGTAACCAACCTATCATGGGGATATAGAAGGAAGAAAAAGGAGGAAATGCGGATGCATGCTGCTCAGGTCAATGCATCCTTGTCTGTGGCCAAACTTGCTGCAGCCATTGCTGGGGTTGTGTCAAGCTCACACATGGAACCATCAAAGTCGAGAGATTTGTGTATTGCGCGTTTGGGAGAAGAAGTTGATGGAAAAATGGGCATGGTTGTTACTTCAGCCACAGCACTTGTTGCTGCTGTTTGTGCTGAGGCGGCAGAGTCGATGGGAGCAAGCAAAAAGCAAGTGGCAATGGCTATGGATATGGGTGCAGAAACACGGGATCCAGCAGACTTGGTTATGCTTACTGCAAATGCAGCTACCTGTAAGTAAAACTACAGTTCAGTAAAATAATTTTCTGGTCCTTTTTGCATTTTATTTTTTCTGCTTGTTTTCTGCTTAGATGGGGCTTAAGTTATTTCACTCGAAACCCAGGTTTAAGGGGTGTGTCAGCACTAAAGCTGAGGGGACTAGCTAATAATTTTGCACTAGAGGGAAGTAAAATCTTGGAACGAGGTACCCTCCTCCCAGTTCGCATACCTTCAGGTATTTTACATTTCACTAACATATTTTATTGAGAAAAACTATGAAATATTTTGTCAAGGACAAACACTTCAATTTTTTTGTGTTTATGATTGCAGGAAGTATTCAGCTAAGATGGGCTCACGTCTATGTAAATCATAAGAAAATTATACTCAAGTTGGGAAAGAAATGCCTTTATGGTGCATTTAAGGCTTATAAAGAGTGTAAGTGCTGGACCAAAACTTCAACAATTTAATAAATTTGAATCTCTTGATTAATCAAGAGAACATAAGGTTCTGCTACTGATATGGACAACAAGCCCCCGATCATCAGTTACCAAAGAAAGTTCATGGATTCTAGCATTCCTTTTGGATTTTCAGTACTTGAACGCTTGTTTTTAATCATGGCAGATATAATTTTGGAGAAAATAGAGGATGTCACGAAAGGGAACTCACCGAGAAAAGAGAATGGCTGCTTTGTTATTACACTGGGTACATCAGGCGGCACAATTGAGCTTTTGTTTGAAGACAGAAAGCACTACACGATCTGGAATAATGCCATATTTAACCTGTTGTTAAACAGCCATTGAAAATAGGGGTATATAATTATAAGTAATGCGCATATATTGTGCGAACTGATAATATGATAGACTGAAAATAAGAATACTTATATTTATAAGGGGCGGTGCATCTTACAAATCAGTGCTCTCTCCAGATTGTCAGAAACTACAACTAACATTATGAACTTTATAAGAATAGTTTCATAATACAAATCAGCAAAAATTATAATGTAATGAACAAAAACATTACAAAACAAAAACCAGTCTAGACAAAAATAATGCCATTTTCCTTTATTGTATTGAGCAAAAGCCATAATCGCCCTTCGATCCTTTCATTCTTCTTTGGCTCAAAGGTTATGGCAAACACATCAGCGTCTTTCGACCTCTCGGCAATTAATTGTCCAACTGTTCTACAAGCATCATCATCAGTGAGAGAAGGCAGAGTATTTCTCAGATCTTTTGCATTCGTGCTTGCCACCGATATGACCTTGCTGGTACCACGGTGCACAACCTTGGCGTGGATGAAGCGTTTGGAGAAGAACACATTGAGCATGAAGGGGCGCATATACATATCAGTTCGTTGCTTCCAAGATTTTCTATTGGGTTTCTTTGTCTGGTCACCTTTAGATCGCCGTGTCCATGCAGCATGAACCACAAAGGCCTGGTGTTGTTAAGAGTAAAATTTAGCTCCTAAGCAGACCATTTCATCTAAAAGGATATAACTATTCTGAGTTCATCATCACGTAATTTAAATATGAGACTGTTAATATGGTCCCCATTTCCTTTAGTATCAGTTGTCCAATTAGGTGCAGGTCATTATTAGATATATTATTCTATCATTAAAACTTAATTTCTTGTCAATAAAAGTTGATTTTCTCTGGGTACCAGTGATTCATGCAATACAGAACTTATTTTCAATCGACGAGGCACATTGTTTCTGTATTTTACCAGTATCGGTCTTTAGTAATAAAATGTTCAAGTCGACAATTTTTGACCGAAATAGCCCCAATTATCTCTCAATTAAGCAGAACAACCTAAAGGAAGCTTGGCTAGCAAAACCAAATTTTCAATTGTGCAATCATGCTTCAACTGACAATTAATTCTATCTTCAATAGCCCAAATGAGCAACTACTAAAAATCAAGTACCAAAAGCTTTAATGCTGGCAAACAAGTAACACACACACAAACAAGGTTTGAAACCCAGTACCTGCCTATTGCGAACCACCGGAGATAGAGAGGAGACTAGCTGATGCGCACTGATTGAAATTGGTTGAGGAGACAGAGAACTTGGGCAAGAGAGGAAAGGAGAAGGGTGGTTCAGGTATGGTTTGGGGAGAGATTTATAGGAGCCAGAGATAGGCGAGGAGAACGGAGTGGAATGTTGGGTTATCAAGGAAGGCAACGCCATGAGTACGCTTCGGTTCACTGATGAGCGCCGTCGAAAATATCGTAGGTACCCTTGAAAAGATAAGTGCCGTTGAGCAATGCACCGTAAAGTTAGGGGGCGTTTGGCAATAGGACTTAAAATTATTATTTTTAGTTAAGATTTAAGAGTTATTTGACATTTTCTTTTCGACCTTCTAGTATCAGTTATAAATTTGTTGTTACAAAAATATTATTATGTTATTTCATAAAAATTGAAATAGCGAAAGAGACGGCACAAAGAAGTGAAATGGTAATAGTTCCACGATATTCTATCTTTTTGGTTGTCAGAATAACTTAATATTATTTAAAATATTAGTTTTCTAATTTTTCACAGTACGGTTTCCAATGAGATAGAAATTTAATGTGGAAAAATAATTGAAAAGAACGAAATTATTCTTCTTTTAATTCAGTAGACTGCTTATAGTGATCATCTTAATGTTACTCATTTCACAATATTATTTTGTCATATTAATACGTATGATTCTATAAATCATCTAATATATTACTGTACGTAAAACTTTTAATCAATTTATTTTGCCACCTTACTGACCTCTTCGGAATTACTGTTATTTTAGATTAATTTTTTTTGCTACTGTGATTAAAATATTAAACTATTAAAGTAGTTAATTAACTAAGATCGTTTATGAGGCTTCACTCTATGAAAACATAATTATTTATTGAGGAGAATATTGTGAATAAAATAAGTTTTATAGAAATAAATTTAACATCAGCGCATTTTGGATGCAATGTTTTTCTTCTTGAAGAGCTAAAGACCAGTACAATGAAACTAATATTGCAAGCCCCGTGGAAAATTCTAATTATTATGTTGTATGTTAGACAAATCAAATACATCCCTTTTAACCACACTATATCATTATTTATGCTTTATATTAAAATAAATTAATTGCAATTGGTTGACCTAAAGAGTCGTAGACATTTTGGTAAAAAGGAAATAGGAGTTGCTCCGAAAGCTCCTTGAGGCAGATTAAGCACTCAATATTGATACACTCATTTTCTGAGGAAAAAACCCTATTTAATTGAAAAAATTATTAAAATATTTTCACTTCATCAAAGTTTTTTGGTCTAAAAAGGAGTGCGGAATCAATTTTTGATTGGTAGAGTCATTAAATGACGCCAAGGTAGCGCACGTCTTTTTTAAAAATTTTTTTTTTTGCGTGCATGTAATTTCATGTCCTCGGTAATTTGTAAAAGTTTTTGAAAATGTGCCTACGATTTTTTCATTCTCGCAGCATGTAAATATGCCCACGACTCACGAGCAAGGATTTTTCTTTATAAAAATGAAAAATACATAATAAGCACGTAGTCCGTAATAAGATGGCCCAATAATTGTTATTAGGCCCCAAAAAGGCTAATCCAAGGGCAAAGGGGAAATATCTCCGATCAGAGAAAGAAAATTTTCTTCTTTTCTGTCTCCAACCATGTAACGGTAGACTGAAAATCAGCGGATAACCCATATAAACATCACCAACCCATAACAGTAAACTTCTACACAGAACAACACAGAAAAATCGACACAGAGGAACATCTAGACCATCTCTCTAGGCGGGAACTTGAAAATACAGAAGCCTTTCACTGCCGCTCACTTTATCGGAGCGTCTTCCCAGATGCCTCTCTAAAGTCTAAACCCAAATCCCAAAATCAACTGCAATTATGGCGCCGAGAAAGCGCACTGCTTCGTCGAGAAAGACTAGCCAGAGCAACCAGCCTTCCGAGCCAGCCAAGTTCGGGATCCAGCATTTCTTCGAGCGCCACCTCTCCCAGGCCTCCGCCTCCACTCAAAACCCTAAACCGGACCCTAACTCTGGCACTCAATCTAGCCCAAAATCTAAGTCGGATCTGTTGGGCGCTGACCAAGTACCTCCTCCGGCCCAGTCGAAGGTAGATGAAGGTTTCTCTGAGATCTCCCCGGAGGCTTCTAAAAGAGCTCCTCCCAAAAGATTCAAGTTTTCTCCCGGCATGGTTCGTTTGTCTCTCCCCTTAAAAAATGATTTTTGGGTTTCTGTTTTGGAAAAATCAGACTCATTTTTAATAGGATAAACCAATGTAGAATTAATAGGAAATATCGTTTTATTGTTCTAGTATGCTTTCTTGTATAAGCTCGAACTTATCATTTGAACATTCTGTAGCTAGTTCAGACAGGTGTGTTTGAGCTTCTTAACTAGTAATGTTAAATTTAGTTGTCCTTTATCTGGGTTGTGTGCCAATTTTGGTTGGTATAATCTTTACACAAATAGTGGTGTGTATGAAGAGTTAGTCGCTTTCATCTGTTACCAGAGAGAGGGAAGGGGTAGGAAGGATGGGTCATGAAGACTAATATTACTTTCGGTGAGGGCTATGGTTTAGACGGTGGACTGGATATAATGGAGGGAAAGAGGGCTGACATCTCTATTGTTTTGATTAACTTTTAATCTCCCCCAAACTGGGTTACTCTCCTCATAATCTGTTTATTTCCGTACCTTTTTAATCCTGAGCACAATATCAAACAAGCATTTAATATAGTTCAGAACCTCCAATTGTTTATGACCTTTGTGATTGGCTATCATGGATGGTCCTAGATAAAATTCTTTATTTTTCCAAAATCTTTTCAATTGTTTCAGATAATAAAACAAAGCCAAGATGATGGTGGGGATGTAGTCACATGGAAAGTGTCTCCTGTAAATGAACGGTTACGGTCACTTGCATCAAAGCACCTTCCCAGGACTACGAGGGTCTTTGCAGAAGCTACTGGAATAAGCGGATCTATATTGCAGCCATGCTCAGAGACTGTAAGTGTAAGTCATCCCAGGTTTTTAGAAAATCAATCCACAGAATGGGTTTTCCTTTTATTTTTGCTTTTGATTTTGGGAACTACCTCGAGCTTTCTGTGTTTGCGATAATTAATAACCATTTAGTAATTACCAGATATGACTTTGTGCTAAACAAAATGCGACCATCTAGCCCTGTAAACAATTAATTATTTTCTGTTTGTGATTATTTTGTTGGCTTTTGTTGGCTTTTTTTTATTCAATTTGGGCTTGCACCGATGAAAATAACAGGAGGATGCTAAAAGTGAAATAGCTCAAACTGTAAATTGAGCATTTTGATGGTTTTGGATCAACTCGTAATCACTCACAAAATATGTTCCTTGTCATATTGATTTTTGCAATTTGGTGAACTGTTAGGCTGAGTTCACAAAAATCCACTTAATAGGTTTTGACTTACGTCTAGTTATCATAAATAGGAATCTCCATACACCATGAGCAAGCTGAAATCTTGGCTGTCTTCAAAATCGGATCAAGAAAATGGTGATGGTTTAAAGGAATCGCAGAGCCCATTTCATACCCCGCCTTCTCTCCCATATAGTTCTATCTCCGTAAGTAACTTAGATTACTCGTTTTGCTTCATTTTAGTATGTTTCCTTTTTGTTATCTATAATTACATATTAACATTTAATTCTCCCTTTTAATGGCTTTACAAAGTTGAAGGCTGACCTTAATGGAGAAGCTGGGCTGGTGGAGCACCAAAAGGTATTAGTTTAGTTTTCCTAAATAATAAAAAAAAATTGCACAAAAATGTAACTATATTTAACCTCCTAATGTATTAAAAATTGATTACATTTGGTACGTGCGCATCATTTCCAGGATCTTATGACGCTCTTAGATCAAGTAAAGGATGCCATTGTGGAGGAAGAAGGAGAAGAAATGGAAGCATCTGACACTATGACATGTTCTTTAAATGATAATTTTGTGCAAGAAAAGACAAAAAATGAATCTACACATTGTCTGAATGGCTTACCGAAACAGAAGTTCAGTAATGCTTTATCTTATGAAACTTACCTTGTATTAGAGGTTAGTTTCTTGATTCAGTTTCGATTTACCTTTTTCTTTCCTTCTCATTTGTTTTCTTTCTGATTGTAAACTCTGAACCTTGCAATTTTCATTGTTTGCACAGGTATCAGAGAAGCACAAGGGAGAAGAATCTTCATGTGGACGCAATCCTTTTAAGGTTCTTTTTTTTGTTGTTATATTATTTTGCCTTGTAGATAAGTGATTATAAATTCATTGATGAGGTCATGTTTCATTTTAAAACATATTTTTTTCCCTTCAAATCAGATAGTTGGATAGTTGTTTTGATATCCTTTAATTATTACCAAGTAATTAGGCTAAGGCTGGGCCTTGTACTAATTGATTGTTTGATTAAGATAATTTTTTTTTGTTCAACTGCTCATGTTTTTTTTTTTTCTTGTTTATTTTAACTGTGTAGATATTACGGCTGTTGAATGAACAGAGTGGAACCGAACGAGCTTTGTATTTATATGATGAATGGTTAGTTTTTCCTTCATTATATAAGTTTTGGTAAATATCTCAAATATGAGGAGTCAATGCTTACTATTTTGGCCAGTAAGCTTAAACTTTAAACCATGCATACTAATAGTAGTGTCCACCAGTATTGCACCATTTGGTAAAGTCTGAAGTACTATTGCAACATATATAAATTTACCCATATCAGGCACATTTTAGCTTTAAATTATGAAAGTATATAATAGCTTAATTTGTTCCCAAGTAAATCAGTTGTCCTGATCTAACCTCACATGTTGCAATTATACTTTGATAAATTGCAGGAACTGCAGGCCCATTACAGATAGTGATGGGCCTTACCTTTTTACAGAGAGATGCAGGTGCAAATTTCACAAAAAAAAGGATCCATAAATAATAAACGATTCTGGGGTTAACAAGCCCAATTCCAAAGAGAAAAAATTGAACCAAAGAAAAATATGGGAAACCTCTTGTCAACCTGTATATTTAGTATTTACACACAATGTAGCATTCAAACAAATAAAAAAGGTCAATAGCTACTGAATATTCTTCAGTAATTTAAACACACTACATCATTGCTTAGATGCAATCTATTACAACAGTAACTTTTTAAACTTGTGACTTACACAGGTTCTATAGCCTAGTAGCTCCCGGCGACACTGTAAATGTAATTGGAGAATTCAATGACAAAGGGAAATGCGTAGTGGACCATACCAAAAATCTCTTAATAGTGCATCCTGATGTTCTCATATCCGGGACCAGGGTAAGCTTTTATTGCTTTTACCAATAAAGATTGCATTACATGCTCTTGTATAGATTTTGTGGACATTGGTTATTTGGCTGATATTGTTGTATCAGAATGTAGCACACATGGTTGATTTCACCTAAAGCTGCTGTTAGAACTTACAAGTGATGAGCTTAGTAGGAAGAACAAAGCAGAAACACATCATTACAATTTTCATACCTCAAAGATCCTTACTGAAAGTTTGGCTAACACTTTATTTAAGGAAAAACCATGACTTATTATATCCATGAGGTATGGATACTGCAGATTAAACCACAATTTCACTATGATCAGATGCGAAGAAAAGAGTGAGGAAATAGAATCGGAAATGGAATTTGTGTTGGCTTCGGTATTGGGAAGGTGAGAAGCAGAGAAGATAGGAGTTTAGTTCTTGTGTTTTTGCCACCAAAATCACATTTAAATTCTCAGCAAAACAACGAAATTTAATGAGAATTAAGTTCACACTCTTATTAGTGACGGAGATGGTTAATGAACTGAACTCAATTCTCTTCATAAGGGATTGCGAGGCATCAGATCAGCAACTCCTGAATCGGCTCATCTTTTTTTTATTGAACTGAATTGAACGCAATTCTTCTCACCTTCGCATCTGATCAGAGCATTAATGTAACCCCAACAACCACACTGTTCTTGTCAGGTGCCTGGTTTGATTGGTCTCATCCTAGATACCATTTTGAAGGCCTTCTTTTCATATTTTTGGTTCTTTCTCAGTTATCTTATAATGATTCACAACCAACTTCTCATGGTATATGCTATGTAATTAGCCGATTGATATTTGTGATGTAATAATTGTAGGTTGCTTCAAGCTTCACTTGCTCAAGAAGAGCTGTTCTTGATGAGAGATTGAAGTTCTCAGAAAGTTCCATTAGTGCGTTGATTGGGACATTGCTTCATCAAGTTTTTCAGGTTCTACTTTATGACTTAATTTAAGTGGAATCCTGTTATCAGTTCTGATTTTAATTTCAATATTTATGGCATCTTCTATTCACAATATAGAATGCTTTAACTACTGGTACATTATGAGGAATCATACATGTTTTCTGTACTTTCTTGCTTGCTTGCAAGTGCAACTTGAGGTGTTTTCTTCCACGGTTGCCACCAGCATATATCAAATGTTTTGGGACATTATAAAGTTTTTGATCGTATGTAGTTCCTAAAAACATTTGAAAGCATCTCTTTTTAAGCCTAATTCAAAAAAGTTCTCAGAAAGGAAGAAATGAGAAAGAAATAAACAAAAAGAAGAAAGAAGAATAATTATCAAAGACTAACTCGATTTGTATTTGCTAGGAAGGACTTGTCATGAGAATGCCTTCAAGGCATTACCTGGAAGAACATGCTAAGCAAATCCTCCAGAAAAATTTGGAGAGCCTGTATGCATGTGGAGGTAATATATCCTATCATTAGTAATTACCTATTTTCGGCATTACTCTAGTATGTTTGTATACAAACATATAAAAGTAAAGAGAAAAGCAACTGATATCATAGACACTGGACTGTATGTTTGCTCATCTTCTCATGTAGAAAAATGCTTTATCGGCTGTAGATAAAGGAAAATATATAAAGAACCAACGATTATTGTTCACAAACTTCTGATTGATTTATACTTTACTAGCTATCTTTGAAACATTTCAATGATTCAATCTTGATGCAGCTAATGAAAAAGACATTTTATCATCGCTTATAGAAGTAATACCGCAAATGTTGACATGGTTTACATCCTTCATGGAGGTAGTTTAAGTTACTTGTATTGTATAGTATTATTTAATTATTTTTTTATAGAATGCATCGCTTACTATTCAAATGATTGAATATTTGGAATTTAGGAGACAGAAAATTCATCTATTGATTTTTGTCAATTTGAAGAACCGAAGTTTGTTAGCGTTAATGAGGTATGTGTATTTCTAAGGAGATGATTTTACTATCGAAGAAATAGTAGATCTCTTAGTCCCTATGTTTCTTTTAAGGTGTTGTTTTGTTCTTACTTTATATCTTTGTGAGATATTTCAGACTATAGACATCGAAGAGATGGCTTGGGCCCCAAAATATGGCCTAAAAGGGATGATTGATGCATCATTGAATGTGAGGATTCAATCAAGCAATGGTGTTACACATGACAGAATACTCCCTTTGGAATTTAAGACTGGAAAGGGAACCACTGGTCGTGTAAGAGTTGCTTCATTGTGATTATTGTGTTTTCCATTTTTGTTCTCTGTTTAGCTTATTGCGGCTAGCCACTGTGAGCACCCTGTAATGAGCCTTGATTTTTTAGATTCTTTTTGTCCTTTGATCCTTTGATTGCTTAATAAAGGCATTACAGCTCCAGTTCTGCTGTCATTCGCACTCTACACTTTTCATTAATTTTTTAACAACTGGAATTTATATATAAGCTAATTCTAAGTGATGAGTAATCTGTAATTAGAGTTTCTTTTTTTTTAAAAAACTTTTGCTGGATTTTTCTGTGCAGTCTGCTGCTGAGCATGCTGCCCAGGTGATACTGTATACTCTCCTCATGTCTGAGAGGTAAGAATCAGGAGACTTGCTTCTTTCTGTGTTATTTATTTCCTTTTTCAGAATGGATCTTTTTTAATGATTTCTTCTTGCATTCTTTTGCATTTAGGTACTTAAAGAATAATATTGACATGGGCCTTATCTATTATCTACGCACAAATCAGACAGTAGTAAGTTAATTAAGAATTGACCTCAGCTTATATTGGTGTCATACTACTAAACCTAAGCTTTCTTCTGGTGTCTATTTGAAGGGTATAAAGGTTCAGAGATCAGACTTGGTGGGGCTTGTGATGCGGAGAAATGAGCTTGCTTCTGAAATATTGAAAGCTTCAACCGCACAGAGTTTTCCTCCAATGCTACAGGTGCTTGTAGTTATACCTTTTGTATTTTGTTTTACTTGGGATTATAGTTGCAATGGATGCACCACACTTGTTTAGTAAATTAGTAATTTTAACTAGTTAAGGTTGTTCATTGGCTGTCTCTTGATGTAAGTCCCAATTGAGGTTAATTAATCTCAAATAGCTGTTAAAATCATTAATTAAAATAACAAATAAATTAGTTTATGGTCAACAGGTTTTGACTGGTATTTTATCCATTGTGTATATTAGTGGCCTGGACAGAGAAATAATCAGATGTCTGATGCTATAAACACGGTGTTTTCATTGCATTATGTAATATTTTTTCTCCTTCTCTGTTATAATATAGAGTGCGACAATTTGCACCGGCTGCCGTCATCTTAATGCATGCGGAATATACCATAAGGTACATTCCTGTTTCCTTTTCCTTTTGGTTAATTCAGGTTTGCAAGGCCTGTGATACCAACCTTTTGGTTAATTTAGTCCTTTCATATACCCAACAGGCTAATGGGGGCAATTCGGCATCTAGTGGACTTGGAGACATATTTGATAACCTTGTTAACCACCTGACTCCTGCTCACTGTAATTTTCTCAAGCATTGGGACCGACTGATTGATCTGGAAGCTCAAATGACGCAGGTTTATAACTTTTCTCGGATACTTAAATTAACAGGGCATTCTGCAATCACTTTCTTTTTGGACAACCAAGTCCATAGCCAATTCTGCAAATAATTTAAACTACTTGCTATACTTTTGTATTAATTGATATTAACATGTGAGACTGAGGAACACTAGGGGAAGTCAAGTTTTTTTTGTTGTTGTGAATCATACTAACTCCACTGAGCTGCTTTACTACCTGTGGAAATAATCTTTTGGTCAAGCTTGACCGTCAAAATGGTTTGTCTGGGGCCGGTATTAAATTGTTAATATTTGGCATGATGGAAATTCCCCAAGACAGCATCTTTCTTTTGTGAATATCAAATTATTTGGCTTCAGCAGAATTGTTGGACAGTATTTGCAAACATGTTGAGAAAATAGAGTGCTCATAAATTCATAATGACACTTCTATCTATAAACAATATACAAGAACCATTTTCCCTGCAGCACTCTCACCCTACCAGGTGCATGTTTAGCCAGATACTTAAGCTACTGTTTCGTCTGTCTTTTATTTTGACATTAGCTTAATCTTCAGTTTGTTTTCATTTTAGGTCACTAAGAAAGAGATATGGCGCCCGAGCTCAAGACGGGAGAAGAGTGCTGGTAGCATTTCTTCTCTCATTCTTGATACAAGAAATGACTTTTCAGTTGAATCCTCTGGTAAATGCGATAGGTATATTTATCAGTTTGTTCGCCAGAAATTGGAATTAGACAGTGATGATTCTTCTTTGGATATTCTTGAGTTCTCCTTCAAGCGTGGTGATTGTGTGGTATATTTTTTGCTCTTACATCTAGATCAAGTATCAAATAAATTTGACCTTTACGGGAAACTATGTCAGCTAGCTTAGCATTAGAATCAAATTCTGCGCAATTTAGTTTTTCCTGATCTGCTGATCAAATTTTCAAATTAACAATTTTGTCCTTTTTATTTTTTATTTGTTTCATTTATGGTATTCTGTTACATTTCTTTTTAAAATCATGTTTAGATGGAAATTGAGAAAAGGTACTATGCATGAAAAGTTCTAGCAAAATGACTATTCACATTCATTTGTAAGAAGCCTTCTTTAACTGTACTTATATTTCATGTGCAAAGTAGACATAAATCTATTACTTTTTCGCATGGTTCAATCTTAAAACTAACCACACATCATACTTCGTATCATTGTTTATATGGGACAACAAAGAACCAAGGAAGTATGGTCATGTTAGTACTTCGGACTGTAAACAGCAACTTTTGAATTTGAAGATCACAGTAGGAACTTTTAACACAAGCTATTACCTTTATGCTTCTCTCTACAGACTAATGTTACTGGCCAACTTGATACTCAGCATGTTGGGTGTATAACCAGGTGTATTTTATTGGAGGATGCTTGATAGTTTATGAACTTTTCTATCAATTTTAGGTGCTTAGCACTGAATCGGGGCGTATTGCTGTTGCAACTGGAGTGATAAAAGACATAAGCCGCCTTCATGTATCAGTAAGGCCTTCTATTTTTAACATTATCTGCTGTTTCTTTGATCCATTCTTGTCCAAGTTAGACAACAAAAAGAGTTTTTTTTTTTTTGCCTCAACATGCATATAATGGAGGAGAATAGGGGAACAGTTTCCTAATGCTTCTTCAAAATTTGTTTTGGTTGTCAGGGGATGGGGGCTAAGCATGCTTCTTTATCCCTGCAAAGTTTTCCCCCTTTCTCCTTGTAACATAGGGCATATGTTTAGGGCAATGGTAGGATTGAAAGTATTGGTCCCATGGTCTGGTGCAATCTGCAAATTGCTGAAAATGTTTGGTATTGCAAATGTGAGAAATTTGAACTTTCTTATAGAACTATAGAAATATTATGTTTTTTGGCAGAAGTTCACAATAAGCATGTGATGTCTTTTTTACATTCTTAAGTGCCTTAGTTCTTACCTTGGATGCCAGCTTTCTTAATAAGCTAAATTCAATATCAATAAGGTATCTTTATCAAGACGCTTGAGGCTACCAGGCAGTGAGCTTTCACAAGAGAGGGAACTACTTGGGCAAGAAATGTGGCGTATTGACAAGGACGAATTTGCTTCATCTTATGGCATTATGAGGTATTTTTCTAAATGAATATCAATTATTATTTGTGTTTTTAATAAAAACTGAACCTTTTTATTTTCTCGCTTCTATTGCCTTTTCGTCATATGCTAACTTTTATTCCTTTCACATTCTATAGATTCAACCTTGTGCAACTGTTTTTCCAAAACTCAAGGAGTCTCCATCTGCGGAAGCTGATTGTAGATCTTCAGGTTTCATGTTCTGCTAATTTGTTTCAGATTCCTTTACAAGTTGTTGTGCTCTGTTGTCTTTGGTGATTTGGTTGCATTGATATTTGCAGGCTCCCAGGTTTGAGAGTGGTGGTCTCCTTAGTCAGGACCCAGCTATATCCTATGTGCGGACAGAGATGAGTCTAAATGATGACCAGAGGAGGTCAATTCATAGAGTAATGTCATTTTAATTCTCACTTGAAATTCATTATCTTAATATTTTAATTCTTGGTTGTCCAAAAAAATTTCAAATTTTGCTGTATATATTTTTAATGGACCCAACCTGAAGTCCTAAAGGTGCCAATGATACAAACATCAAGTTGAAACAATTGTGAACTTTATATTCAACCCTTTTGAGTCTATATTTACCCTAGATTGTGTGATTTACCTTCTTAAAACTTCAATTGGATAAGAATACAAATACAATGGTTCCAGCACTTGGAACAAAACAACATAACTTAGCTGGGCTGATGGCTGATGGCTGAGAAATTTTGCTCGCATTATGTTATCCATTATGGACTGAACACCATACATATGTTAACCCCAATTATTCTCAATAACCTTGAACTGTACCCTGAGCTCATATCAGCCTGACTAAAACAGGTTGTACAGGCAGAATACCTAAAGTAAAGGCACTGACAAATGTAGATCTGTAAATTTTATTGGCTCTATCCAGATTATATAAAACTTTGTTTGGATACCTAAATTTAGATATTGGCGGCTAGAGATTATGCTCTTATTCTTGGGATGCCTGGTACTGGAAAAACACACACCATGGCACATGCTGTGAAGGCATTACTGATCAGAGGTGCTTCTGTGTTGCTTACATCATACACCAATTCAGCTATTGATAATTTACTTCTCAAGTTAAAATCTGAGGTAATTTTTCTTGGTTCTTTTGTATAAGATGTTCTTTGTCATCATTTGCTACTACTGGTAGTCTTGTAAGCTATTTATGGGTTTGCTAATATTCTATTATTTTTCCTTCTTTTGTGTGCAGAATATTGATTTTATACGAATTGGAAGGATTGAAGCAGTGCATCATGAAATTCGTGAACATTGCTTTTCAGGTCTAATTCACCTTTATAATCTTTTGGCAAATGAATATTGATGATGAGTCACTGCAGTACAAGGAGATCTTGCAAATACATAATGACAGTACTGGTAGTGGGTAAAATAGACTAAATGCATGGCTGTAAAGAAAAAATGTGGTTTGTTAATTGAAAGGAAACTGATAACCCAAGCATAAGAACTGTCATGGTCTAGAATTGCAGGCTTGCATCAGTTTAGAAAGAGAAAATTATTCCACTTGCTTGGATAAGGTTACAGTATTGCATATTTTAGTTGTGAGGATGCTTATTCCATTTGACCAATATGGAGCGACAGTAACTGGCTATGAAATGACAGATTGCGCATTCTAAAACCTACTTGTCTTCTTATTCTTACTTCCTTTATTGGAAACTAAAGAGAATTACCGAAATAGTTTGAAAAATTATTATAAAAAATAGAACAATTATCATCCTATGATTTTGGATAGCAAGAGTAAAATAAGTGTGCTCTTATGTAGGTACAAATGCACAGTCTTTGAATGAAATTAAACAGAGGATGGAGAGTGTTCAAGTTGTAGGTGTCACGTGCTTGGCAATTAACCATCCTTTGCTGACAAATAAAAAATTTGATGTTTGTATCATGGATGAAGCTGGTCAAATCACTCTTCCAGTACAATCCTTGAATCTTCTTCTTTCTTTCTCTTTACATATTATTTCTCTGTTTGAAAATTTGTAAATAATTGGCTGTGCATGTTTTTCCAGCATTTTTGTTCTATTTTAGATACTAGGATGTCGTGCTTGGTCAAATTTTTCATGTGGAGTTTTTATCATCAGTATCATCATAATCATCATCATGCACCATATCATTATCAAAATTTATTATTGCTAGGTTTCTCTTGGACCTCTCATGTTTGCATCAAAGTTTGTGCTTGTTGGTGACCATTACCAACTTCCTCCTCTTGTTCAGGTAAATAATTATGCTCCTTATTTAATGTGTGTGCTTGCGACCTTACACTGTGTTTATATATGCAATATAGCATACCACATCCATAATAAACAAAATTTAAAATGCATAATTTAGTATCTTTACCTTTGGACTATTCTGGTACAAAGTTGACTTATAATAGTAACAGAGTACAGAAGCCCGAGAGAATGGAATGGGCATTAGCTTATTTTGGAGGCTCTCTGAGGCACACCCCAATGCAATTTCTGCATTGCAATGCCAGGTAACTAAGCAAAAGATGTCACTATTTAATGTAGTCAGTAAAGGATATTTGTGTAACTTTTTAGTTACAATGTTGCATATTCTAAGCAAAATTCAGATCTAAGTATAATAGTCTAGGACAACTAATTGTTCCTTTTATACAAGCTAATAATAAGGTTAAACTAATGTCACAAAACATACCACATAATTATTAATTATAGCAGAAAATAATATAGCTATAGTAGTAGTAACAAAGTATACATTTAAAATGGATTTTGAATGAGCAATGGACTTAAATTGTAACATGTCCTAATAGAAGTTTTGCTCCCTATGATAACAAAAACAGCTCATGGATTGCAACCTGTTTTAACATTCAAGTCTGTGAAATAACCCTCTGCATAAAGATTTTTCTTTAATACCCTTGCTAGCATTTTCATTTGAACTGAATGCTGGTCATGTACTATCTGATGAAACTTTGGTTTTCTTTTATCCTTGTTCTCTTTATTTTATAGGGGTTTCTAGTTGACACATTCTGTTGTGTTTCTTTATCCTAAGTTCTTATTTTTTTTATGTACATCCAATATTTTGACCAAATACTTTATTATTTTCTATGGATATTTCTTTTATTCTTCTCTTAATGAAACTGTAACTATCATGGAATAAATGGTATTGCAGTATCGAATGTGCACGGGAATAATGGAGCTATCAAATTCTCTAATTTATGGCAACAGATTGCAATGTGGCTCCACACAAGTTGCGATTGCCAAGCTTGATTTTTGTACTAAAAGATCCAAACACCCATGGCTAAATCAGGTATACATCAGATAACGTAGTCACAAGAAAAGCATCATAATTTAATATTACAAGGAACAAAAGAAATCTGGTGTTAAATTTGTAGTTGACCATCTCATACTAATTATTCTGCTGCTAATATCATCAGATTCTAGACCCAGACAAGCCTGCCATTTTTGTCAACACAGGTGAGTTTACTCATGTCTTTTGTTATCTTCATTTCTCTTGGAACTCTGCTGATCAGTGACTAATGTTTCAGATAAGTTGCCTGCACTTGAAGAAAGAGAAAATAAGGCAGTGAACAATCCAGCTGAAGCCCATATTGTGTCACAGGTGGTTAAGCATACTGCATTACATGCACATCTTCTCCTGAATTCTTGTAATTATTCAGGATCTTCATTACATAAATGAAAACTTTGATTTTTTTTTTCTTACATAGGCTGTTGCAGATTTAATAAATAGAGGCATAAATGAGGAGGAAGTTGGTGTAATTACGCCATATAACTCACAGGCGACTCTCATCTGGCAACTTCTTAGTTCATCAGTTGAAGTACATACTATTGACAGATACCAGGTTAGAATTTATTGTTCCTTTTAGCTTCATTTATTTTCTGATGACTTGTGACTCTTTACTCCACTTTTTTTAATAATAAAGAAGCTTTAAATTTCTAACCAAATGCGCCCTTGTGTTTTTACCGAGTCATCAATGTCCAAGCAAAATCTCTTCTAAGAGGGAACAAATAGAATTGATAAATAATTACCCATCCTAAACCCATGGCAGATCTGTAATGGCAGTAATTTTTGTAAGGTCTTCACATATTTGGCAATGTGAAAATGCTTAAATGGGCTGTACGAATCAAACTTCAAAAAGCCTGTCAAACAAAACTATATAAAAAGATGGGGAAAGTAGCAAGTACTGTTGAAAAACCTCATATTTAAACTCATTAATGAATATAGTCTGTTCATTGTGATTACTGCTTTTTGTGAAGTATAAAATTACCTGTGAGATCTATTTTTTATTTATTTATTTATTTTTTTGGTCTGAAGTGGTTTACTTCCAACTGGTTGAATTACAAGCAAAGTCTGAGGTCTAGAGATAAAAGTATTGTAGTACGATGACTTTGCCATGTTTGCCTGTCAACTCAAGTACCCTTGTATATTTATTTATCTATTTATTTCATTCTGAGTAGGGAAGGGATAAGGATTGTGTGGTGGTATCTTTTGTAAGATCAACTAGTGGTGATTCAAGGGCTAATTCTTCCTTGCTTGGAGATTGGCACCGCATCAATGTTGTTCTCACTCGTGCTAAGGTGCCTTTCTATGTAAACAAATTATTAGCCTTATTACTTTGGATGGATAATAGTTGAGTAGCTTTTCTTATGTTGTTTTCATGCGGTTTTTTTTTTTTTTTTTTTTTTTTTTTTTTTTTTTTTTTTTTTTTTGCAGAAGAAGCTAATAATGGTTGGGTCACAGAAAACTCTATCTAGTGTGCCGTTGCTGAAGCTTCTAATTGAGAAGGTTGATGCACTTGGTGGCGTTGTACATGTAACGAAAAAAGACATTCAGTACTTCAAAATGCTCAAAAACTGTTCCCAGACAAATGCTTGTTAATTATATTCATTCATTTATTTCTACCATTTTTGTTCTCCTTTAATCTGTGCCAATCAGATGCAAGGATTGGGTTTCTCTGTAAATGTATGAATTTTGTTGTAAATATATGCGATCATGGCCTATGGTTGGTTCTTGGTTGTCTTTTGTATTCTTCTTTTTATGTTGTATTATGCTGCTTTTGAATCTAGTGCGCACATCGGTGTGGTGAACAAAATATCGGGCTTTTCAAATGCACAAGTTGACTTGGGTCACAGTCAACTAATAATTACGGAAGCTTTCTTTTTATAAGAAATTATCTACAAAATTTCAATAAAAACACTCAAACGTAGCTCCTCTGCTTTTTAACGGATACAGAAGTTGTAATATTATCGATACATAGCTGTGTTTCGTTCAGACACAAATTTTAATATTATCCCAAAATACGGATATGTTACTATTATAAAACAAACAGGATGGATAAGAATTTACTCAGTAGCTTGTGAATTTGCACATCTATGTATCTTTTTCTGGCGTAGTAGGAATCCAATATAATTAACTGTGCTTTAACAATCACCTTTTCAGGTTTAGTAGGAATCCGACGTTGTCAATTGTATTGTTGTATTATTGCAATAACCACTATGATTAGGATTGGTGTCGTGCAATCATCATCTTTTCTTTTTCAAATAATTCAGAAAAAGATATGGAAGCTTTGGGATGCAATTTTCGGCGCGTCAAATATATCAAACGTCTTAAATAGAAAGTAACAATAAACTTTGACATTTAGAGAGACTCATTTTTCTAAAAACTTTTGCGGAAATAATTTGTCAGTGTAGCAATAACGAAAAGTTCAATACGAAAAGACTTTGCTCGTCTCCAAATATAATGGACGAAATTTGAAGCGCGTGGATTGTGGAAATTTCATGTCAAATTTGTCCTGTTTTTGTTCCATTAGTCTTCCATCAATGAAGAAGAGGTAAAGTGAAAATTAAAAATAAATGGCAACCCATCTTAAGACGTTTTGCAAAACAGAATGAAAAAAAATCAACAAGTTTGAATTTTTCTTTTTGGTGAAGTAACTAAGTTGGAAAATTTTATGACCTTCTTTATTTAATCATTTTATATGTTTTTGTTTTTTTAGAAATTACAAGTATAAACAATTCAAAAACATAAACAATATTGTTTAAATTAATCGGTTCATCCCAACTTCTCTTCCGAATATTCCGGACATGGCACATCTTCCAAACGCCACGCGCGGACGAGTTAAGAACAAGATCAAACTTGAAAAATAATAATATTCGTCAGTATGCTAATAGAACTGATTGAGTTTGCGTTCTATTTTAATTGCGTTAGATAGCCCAATCACATGCAATATGTTCACTGACAACAAAAGTTAACCAAACTCAGAAAAAAAAAAGCTTTTCCTTAAAGCCCATAAAGCTAACTCAAAAAAGAAATAGTGGGTGATTCCAGCTTGCATCGCACTCGCTCAATATGCTTTTGCTTTGTACACTGTACACACCCCAAAAATTGCCTGTGTCCACGTGTAGGAGCCCAGGCCATTAGGAATCTTACACAATTTTTTCTGATTCTATTCATTCTGCGGCCATTGCCTTTGTTGTGTCTTGTCAATAGTCATTGATGTTAGGAACGACATCCTCTGGACTTCGGGGGTCTTCGTCTGATTTAATTTCAATGATGATAAATGTTCCGTGAATAATACCAGATAGATAGGTCCGAAAAAATTTCAACCATCATGATCAAATCGGACAGCTCTCATCAAAAAAGACCACTGGACTTCTTCTAAGTCCAGAGGATCTCGGTCCATTGATGCTAAGAGGGATATAGAAAAATCAACAGATTCTGTCTTGGTTCTTTGAGATGGAAACTGATTTGGGCATTAAAATTGATGGAACTCCTCACATAATGATCAGAATACTCTTATATTATTTAATTAATTATACTTCGTATTCAAGTAACAACGGTAATTTGGTCATTTTGAAGGGCGGTCAATCAAATTTGAGGGCGCCCAAAATCAAGTTCTCTATGAGATGTATAGACAATCGAAGTATCGAACACATAATTGCATTATGACTAAAATTGATATCACTTGTCATTTGTCAGTTACTGTCAGAGGGCCATTAAAATTTAGAGTCAATTGGCTCTCCATTTTTTAAGACGACATACATTTTTCATTGTTAGTTTGTAAACTTTTCTCTCTGTGGTCACCACCTACCTTCCTTGGACGCAAAGTTTGTTTGTTTGTTTGTTTGTTTTTTTTTTTTTTTTTTTTTGAAAACCTTGGCCGTGGCTGCCAAGTAAGCTTTAAATATTTTTTTAGTTCCAACTTTTTATCAATTCAAAACGATAGATAAAATCATAAAACCAAATTGAAAACTATAAGATCCTCGACTAGCTAGTGTGGACACTTAAATCCAGAAAATATTTCTAGATTTTTCTGTCGGAATACTAATTGTGTAACAATAAGGTTTAGAGAACTAAACTAATTAACAAACTTGCATTTGATATCATTACTAATTAAATCTTAGTTTTCTTTTCCGTGGATGATTCCTTAGGGCGTAGGCCAATCAATTATCCTAGTCTAGACTTCTAAAAAAGTAGAACTTGCCGAGAAATGACTGGGTATATCACCTTCCATTCCGAGTTAATCTATAGAACGATAGCTCGTACTTGGGATGTGCAAATCATCATTAGTGACAAAATAGTGCAGATATATATCACCCAGCATGATATCAATTTTGATAAGTTGCGCGTTATTTATGAACCAAAAAGCATAAACCATCCACAACTTTGAATTTGTATAATTTTTACATTCCAATACGACATGTTAATTCTGTACGGAGTTCATAATTCTCACACATCAAAGTCCGTATCAATGTATGATATTGTGTTTATACTTAATAATACATATTATGGACATAGTTTATATTTCTGACACACCAAAAATTCGTACTAGTATAATGTTGTACAAAACTTACTATTTGTCTGCATAAATACAACGAATTTCGACAGAATTCATTAGTGGGTAATCACTAGCAATTTTTTGAATGATGAAAAGCCTTCCCTATTTTATTCTATAGTTGCAAATAAACGATAGAACGTTCTTAATTACGTGGGTCGAAATTATGTGATATCTATGAATTTACTCTATAATTGACGTAAGAAACAACAAATTTTCATGATTTAAATCATTCGTCCGTAATTTTTCTATGACAAAAACCCCCAGAAAAACAATAGAAAAATATTGACAAAATCAGTTGTGGACGAATTTGTATATAAATTATTTCTCAAATAAAAAATTCCTCAAAATTATGAACGCTTTTGATTAATTTAAGTAAAAATATAGCTTAAAATTTAGCGGAAAAATAATTGGTTTATGACAGAACGTACTAAAAATATATTCTTTAACTTTTTTGTACATTTCTTGTCAAGTACATAATTTTTTTTTTTTTGTGGTGTTTGACTAATTGACTTTAGAATATGCCCACATAATATCTTTGATTGTCGTCTGCTTTTCCTATCATTTTCGGCTTTCTATAAACTTTTGGTTGGTTGGATGTAAACTACATGTGCTGCTCAATTCTTCGTTGCGTACAAAAGGACAACAGTGATCAGATCAACAAATTAAAAATGGAAAAGGGAAAGAAAAAGGAAACTCTCAGCTTTGGCACGAGGCCCATGTAGAGTGTGAATCCCACTGAGAACATCAAGATCCATGAGTATAAATCGAGACAGTGAGAGACAAAAGAGAGACTCACGGCATAAGAGAACAAATCTGGGAGTGTTTGTCTCGGTCTTACATTTTAATAAATTGGATCAACCACCCCAAATGCAACTAAAGTATCATGTCGTGTCAGTAATAAATTCGTTTTAAGATTTTGAAACTGGTAGTGAAATCCCACTCAGGACATCAAAAGCTCAAATCAAGACACACAAAGACAAGAGTGCGACTCAAGGTATAACCGTATAAGAGTACAGAGCATATATAGTCGTTGCGTCGGTCATATTTTTAATATATTGGATCAACTAACCTCAGAGAGAACTGTCATCGTGTCATATCATTCCAATTATAATTTGGTGTAAGATTTTGAACTAGTGGTGTCAATTAACAAAAAAATAATAATGATTTTTTTATAGCTTAAAATCCATCTTTATAGAAAATAAAAGGTTTAATTCTTTTAGAAAATTCAATGACACCAGTTTCATTAGAGATTGTTAGCTTCATGTACTAATATTATAAATTCAGAGACATGTTAAGGCACACTTGAAAATATTGTGTTCATTAAAATTTACTTATTTGATATTTTTAAGAAGTTCACCAAAAATAATTGGAAGTGTTTAGGGACTGATGACATGAGGAATAAATATTATATTTATAATTTAAGTAGTACTTGAAATATTTAAATTAAGCGAATCTGTTTGGAAAATATTCCATCTTTACGAGTAAAAAAACTTTTAATATTAAATGAAGTACAAAATTTAGTGGACGATATTTTCATATATATTTTTTGGATTAAACCAACATACACAAAATATTATGAAAACTAATTTAGTGGACGATATTTTCATACATATTTAATATTATGAAAACTAATTCAGTTCTTTCTCTAACACATTTTTTTCCCCCATTCTGGAACCGAAGTTTGAAAAGTTTTTATGATATTAACAACATCTGAAGAAATTTGACTGTGTGATTTTAAAACTGTACCGAAGATAAATGACGACACTATGACAGCCATAACAACTTTGCATGTGAAATCGTATGCATGTATATATTTTCCATTTCATATTGGTCTCTAGATGAAAATGACAGAAAATCTGATTTGTGACTTTGACTAATCAGCTGTTATCAAATCTAAATTGATATTATCCTTAAGATTAAGGTCGTTCTTTTTTATCATTTAAAGGTTGATATTTTCATTTTTTTACTTTTTTGGGTTAATGCCTTACCGTCTCTGAGTTGTAGTCCTGGAAAACTACATTATACTAGAATACTAGATCATGACTGTGAGTCTTTTTAAACAGCTGATTAATCCAAAAGAGCATATAGTTGTTTATACTAGATTTTAATTGACGGTTACGATCTTCTTAAGTTATCCTTCTATACAGGACAATTCAGGACCACAGAAAAGATAAACGGGAATCAATATAAATATATATGAGAAATAATACGGTCTAAACGATATGAATTGGGGGTTCTGTTAAATCTGAACTTAATTATCTCAAACTCGAAAAATCAAATTATAATTTTTTTAGAATTTTAGATTTTCAATCTAATAGTTTTAAACCCTCTAAAAGTAATAATATTTAAAAATTTATCAAAAAATAGTTATAAAATTTTAAAAAATATGAAATTTTGTCGGCAATGAAATTCAATATGGAAAACACATCGAGTAGTTTAGATCGGTCATTTGAACTTAAAATTTAATCGAGTTTGATGGAGCGATAATTAGTCAAATCACTTTGATGTAGCATTTGTATACATCATAAGCCGCAATTATGTAAAACCATTGTTATGGCCTGTGGTCTTGTGGACTAGAAGTTAATAATCCTAGAATATAAAAGGCGATGACTTTGTTTGTTTATGACTGCATATTTAGAACTTGTTCAGTCATAAACTGTGTTGCATCGAATAAAACTATTAGTTACTTATGTAAAGTATGAATCATATATAAATTTGAATAAATATATATGATTTATACTAAAATTTTTTTATTTTTCCAAACACACTAAAAACGCAGGAAATAAAAAAGCGATGTCTAGATCACATTGAAAAGAGAAAACAACGGTCAAAATGACACAACGCAACACATCGCCTCATTTGAAGATAAAAGCTTTTTTTTTTTTTTTTTCCTGCGATTTAGATTTCACAACAGTTAGGCAGGTCATCAAGTCATGAATCGGCTTGACTTGTATATATGCATACGACTGTAACCACATCATAAAGTGTAGCGGTTGGCATTTGTCTCTTTGTTGGTCTCATTAAATTTAAATCTCTTTAGGCTATTTGTGATTAATTTCCTATTAATCTTGCCTACGGGCCGTTTCTCACAAAAAAAAAAAAATCCTATTACAAAATAAACGGCATAGATTAATTAAAACAGAACCGAATAGTTATAGATTTAATCAGGGGACAATTGGTGTTATCTCCATTGGACTCGCATCTATTATCTATATTATATATATCGGTATTGATTTTGTCTATTCCCCCCTCGAGAATTAAGAACGAGGCTGATATTAAAAGAATAATCATTTATTATGGGGAAATGTTGTGGATAATTTTTACACATTCACTTTACTTTGTTCATGTCACAAATCAGAACGTCACTATAATTTAATTCTTCTCAAATTATTAATTGAAACTTCAATTTAAGTTAATCATATTTTTCTAAATAAAAAGGTAAAAAAATTAAAATACCGAAATCTTTTGTTTATGAGTTATTTGGAATGAATTTTTAATTGACATTCACAAAATTATGTATGGTCAATTAGGATAGGAATAAAGTTAATTATATATTTATTTCTTAAGATGAATTTTTAATCGACTGTATATTGTTGATTGGACTACCAATAATGTGGTGGATCATAGTAGCTATGCTAGTATAGAGTATAGACTCGTTGTTATTTCAAGATAACTATTTTATGGAGTTAGAGCAGATAGTGCCAGCGACACTAGCTCATAAAGTAAAGAGGCCGATTGTTGTCTCTTTATCACTATCACTATCAGGGAAACGGAATCTGTGCCGCGCTGCAAGGGTGTCGCGCAGAATCCCTACCGTATGAGGAATTATGGGTGGCCCGTGCATAATACCAGATTGATAGGCTGTAACATAGTAGAAAATACTATACTTGATTAAATTATTTGAGTTAATTTTAAAAATAAGATTAAGAAAATTAATCTATAAAAATAGTAGTATTCAAAAAAAAAAAAAAATCCAAATTAACATGAAAATCAATTTGAATTCAAAATTCTTGACCTTGTGTAGTATCCAAAATTTATTTACATAATTTTAGCAAATCAAAATTTGATTTAATAATTAAGCTTGAATTTAACTATAATTTAGTGAAGGAAATAAATTTAATCAAAAGTAACATAAAAACCGACTCGAATTCGAAATATTTGACTTTGTGTAAAATCTATAATTAGTATAAAATATTCTAGCAAAATCAAAGCTTAATTAAACCTGAAATTCATTGATAAATTGATTAAACATTAATGAAATTCGAATTTAAATCCTTTTAAATTGAGTTGCCACACCAGTGACCACAAAATCTTCGCCACAGAGAATCCAACCAAAGTAAAATCGATAAAAATCGATGTACAGATGGCCTCATCTCTCTTTCTCTTTTCTCTCCGCCTCTCTCTTTTCTCTCCGTCCGATTTCTCTCCTCTCCTTTCTTCGCTGTTGCATCGCCTTGCACAAAGATTGAAGTGGATTGAAAGTGGCAAGCCAATCACGCTTGGCCACGGCTGAGGAAAGCCATTATTTCCTCTCTCGAATCGCAACCGTAAGGTTGTTACGTGTGAGAAATCGAGTGGGTTGCTCAAACTGTAAGATTAGTGTAATTAATCTCTACCCTCGAGTTCTTCTCTCTTTTTGCCTCTATTTAAACCCCTATTAAATGTTTTTGGGTTTTTGGCCGAATGATAAAGAAATTCCAGAAAAAAAAAGAAGAGAGAAGAGAGAGAAGGAGTGGGACGGAGAGGAAAAAAAGGAAAAAAAGGGGAGTTGTTACTGAAGATCAAAGGTATATCCATCTTCGTTTATAAAATTTGGTTGAGTTGTTTGAGCCGATAGGAAAATTTTTGAATATTAGGGTTTGAGTTTGATTTTTCATTTCTTAACTGTGATGCTAGGAACCTGAGGTTTGGATGCGTTTCTTGAGTAATTTGAGTATTGATTTAGTGTAGAGAAAATTTCAATTTAATTGGAATACGATGTTGAGGGGTAATTGGGTCTGTTAGGGGGGGAATTCAACCAGATTGAGGAAATTTGGGTTGTTAATGGTTATTGAGCTTAAGGAAAACGTTTAAGGGAGTATTGTGAGCGTTGTTAAGGTTTGGTACCAGCCTCTGGTACGAGGCATAGGGTTCTGGTACCATTCTGGTACCTGAGGTTGATGACAGGGTTGTTTCGGGAATAAAATTTATGAACTGGGGTTTATTTGTAAAGAAAAGGACTAAGTTGTGATGAAAAAGGGCTTGTGTGAAAAATAAAATGATTCAGGGTTGTTTGGGGAAAAAGGTCGCCGAAATGGTGGGTTGGATCTGATTTTTGAGTTATCGGATTCTGGCGGAAAGAGTCGGACCCGTTAAGCCAGACCCAGGTCAACTGGGTCAGGTTGACCTGGTCTAGTCGTGTGCGTTTTGGGCCCAATTTGTGGGCTGGTTTCGTCTGGGCTGCAGCAGAAAAAAAAAATGGATGGGCTGGACCTTTATATAAATTCGGACTGAAATTAAGAAGTTAATTTTTGGGCTGAATTTGAATTATAAATTAACAAACTTAATCCATGATTAAGTTATTTAATATTGTGGGATTAATAAATAATTAATTAAAAAAAAGCCACTTAATTGTCGGAAATTTCTTTAATTAATCGGTTTTTCGGGAGATGATGAGAATAGTCCGAGTGAGTCGAGAACAGATACTGATCGGAGGGTTTCATGCACACATTTCAACCCCATTTAGGCCCCAATTCCAATCAAAAAGTTGTGTTTTTAGTTTGTTTTATGTTATTTCTATGTTAGAATAGAGGTACTGCTGTTGCTCTTTGTGTTTTGCAGGTTTTTGGAGCATTTGGTGCCAATTTGGGCTCGAAAACGAAGAAAAACCGCTTCTGTCAGGATTTGGTCGGACCCGACAGAATTCAGACGGACCCGACAGAAACGAGCCAGAACTAAAAATGAAGAAAAATGCCTCTGCCAGGTTTCTGACGGACCCGACAGGATTTGGTCGGACCCGACAGAAACGAGACAGAGAGCAGATTTGGAAGCCAGATTCTTGTCCAGGAAGCCAGAACAACTTTGGAAACTTGCTAGCTGGCGCCTAGGACGCGTCCCTGGCTTGAAAAGGCGCCTAGGAAGAGAGAGAAACATTCATTACACAATTAGGTCAAGTTTTGGAGCGTTTTGGAGGACAGCAGCCGCCGGCGATTCAGTCGGACCCGTCAGGATTCTGTCGGGTCCGACAGAACCGATTTTGCATCAGATCTGCTTGATTTATTGTTGTATTCTCTATATACTGGTTTGATATGTTGTTTGATACAGTATACTTGTTGATTTGTGGTTGTTTTATGTCTATGTGTGAGTAGTTTCTTGTTTAGGGGCAATTGTAGGGAATCGATACTTGGTAGCTATGTGATTTTTACTCTTGTTGACGTTTTATTTGATTTGCTTTGGCTTTCTTGATTATCTTGTTAAATCTTGTTGTTTGTGAATTGCTTGGATCTATGGTTTATACCCAATAGACGCGGCCGAGTCTAGTTTGCTAGGTAGCAAGAACCGGAACTCTAAGCCTTTTTACAATCACTTGCTATAGGATTGGTAGTAGCCGAGAGGTGAACCCGGGACTTAGTCGAGAGACGTGTCTCTACCTGAGATCGAGAGAAGAAGGTTGTCCTACCGGTAAGAAAGTCAAACCTAGAAAACCTAAGCCATGGAACGAGAGTTGAAACTTAGGGTTTTTAGGAGGTTTGAAGAGTTGAACCTAGTTGTTTAAGCCAAGAACGAGAGTTAGCGCTGTAAGCCCTGGACCAATTCGAGAACCTGCATGTCACATAGAACGTTTAACGAAGTAATTTGCACTAGCGGCGTGTTCTGTCGGACCCGTCTGAATTCAGTCGGACCCGTCTAAACGCGGCCAGGAGTAGGAACCCGTAGCAATTGATCCTAACTTTACCCAATTGTTGAATTTCGCATTTTAAACCTTGTTTGCTACTGTTTAGAACTGTTTGTCTTCTACTGTTTGAAACTTTAATTCATTATTAAAACCCCAAAAATATTTGAACTCTCGTCTAGCTAATTAAATAAAATAAAAGATCGATATTCCAACACTGTCCTTGTGGATTCGACCCTTAAGCTATCACTGCAAACAATTTACATCGGTGATTCTAAGGACTTGTTTTGACTTGGTTTCCCAGACCGATCAGATACGACGACCAAAATCACCGACTTTCTGATCCCAATAATAAACATCAAATAATTTTCAGACTTTTGAATTTGTTTTATGATTTTCTGATTTTGATTTTCGGATTTTGAGTTTATAATTTTATTTAATGATTCGAATTCTTAGTTAACAAAAATAATTTTAATTAAAAGAAACTATTTAAACTAAGAGTAAAGAAATAAATTAAATATAACAAAATAATGTATATTAAAGAAATTAATTAAAATAAACATAAATAATTAATAATAAAGAAAATATTAAGGATAATATTATAAACATAAAACTATTTAATTAATTAGCTAATTAAAAATAAAGAAGTAAATAAATAAAATAAATAGTTAAAAAAATAAATTAATTAAAGTAAAAAAAATAATAATAAAAAAAAATAATAAAAAAAAATAAATCAAAATCATCAAATAAAATTTATAAAAATAGAACAAAACAAAGTAAAATAAGATAATAATAAATAATAATTAAATGACTGAAAACACAAGCAATTACTATAAATTTAAATTGAAAATTCCAGTCAGTCTGGTAGCTTAAGCTGGACCACAGTAAAGAGTCGTAAGTTAAATCAATTTAAGAAAACGTTTAGTCAGATCTTAACGGTTCTTGACTACTTTACATGAGACTTGGCGAAGATGGAAACCGATTTAACAACAGGTGCGGACACGTGGATTTTTATAGAGATCCGGTCCTGGTAACTTTAAATTGTGCATGGCATGTTGTTGAACTCCTTGAATGCATTACACAATAACCATGTAGATTTAGGAACAGATATTACAACTCAAGTTTCATGTTGAAAATGATCTCCTTTGTTAAAAGGGTGATGTCAGACAGGCAAGTTTGCATACACGTTTATTAGGAATAAACTGAGTTGTATCAGTTTAACCTATTCTTGCCTGAAAATCTTGAATTATGATTATGCGTGATTGGTACTGAAAGATGGTAACTGGATTTGAATGTCAATCAAGCCACTCTCCGGAGTCGGTCGGCCACCGGCTTCGGCCAGTTCGGTAGCGCTATTAGAATATGGAATTCCCTCGTGTGCCCGGGGTTAGGGATACGTCCCTCGTGTGCCCAGTGGGTTAAGGAAAGGTTTTCTCCTGTGCCCAACCGGTTGGGTTAGGAAACCTGAGTGAGTTTTGATGATATGCTTTATGATATGGAATTCCCTCATGTGCCCGGGATTAGGGATACGTCCCTCATGTGCCCAGTGGGTTAGGGAAAATGTCTTGCTCTTGATTCAATTGTGTGCATGTTCATGAAAGATGATCATGAAGGGATTGTGTTTGAATTTTTATCACTGAAGAATTGGTTAGAAAATTTATAATAAGTATTGCATGTATGATTTAATCAAGTCTAGATCTTAAGGGATAAATTGCATATTCATATTGATTATTACGGGTATTACTTTCGGGCTAAGATTTCAACTAGAAATCCACGTCTGGAACTAAAACTCGCACTGAGAATTTTATTCTCACTCCGCTTTTGTTTTGCATGTTCCCCGGCGGATGGGGGTTCCAGAGGACGCGTCGCTTGCTTTAGAAAATGATTTTTGGTGGGCTGTGACGGAGATCACCTTTGTACAGAATGCTAGTGACCATATATTCATGAGATGATGGGAGATACTGTTAGGTCAGTTACCTATTGAAAAGTATGTGTTACGATCGACTGTCTGTCGATATATTTTGTTTTATGTTTTATTTTGTTTATACTTTTAATTTGATAATATTCGATTTATATTATCAGAAAAAAAAAATTTACTGTTAGTTTATTGTTAAGTTTAGTTTAAGCCTTACGAGAGTACAATTATCTGTACTTTTGTGGCGGGAGCTGTCACGTCTGGCTGCGGGATGTGACATAGGCCCGAAGAAATAAACCGCTGAGATCAAATCGAACGGTTCGGATGGGTGCACAGCACGCTCGTAGCGCGGCACCAGAATCGGATTCACTAATTCAGGGGTGACAACCGACAAGGGATCATTACCTAGGCGGTTCAGCATAGGGTCGGATCTATAACTACATAGTATTTGGAACGTTTTTTTTTTTTAAAAAAAAACATATAACTTGGAATTCTATTAAAAATAATAACATCATAACTGTTCGATATTTATTACAAATTTCAAAATTATTTGCTTCATAAATATTCTATCCGTAAATGATAATGACCGACGGATCGTTTGACTATCTATTTCACTATTTACGATGTCTTAGGATATTACTCCGAATCAATGGAAGCTTTGACGTAATTCATAATAAAATACTTTGTAAAATATTATCAGACTGTGTTCTTTTAATTTCATACTATTGTACTTAGATATGTTTTTTATTTGCGAAATCAGAATTCAAAAGATAATATCAATATTATTTCCTTATTTTAATTAATTTTCTACAATTATATTATTTTGAATTTTTATACTTATTTTAGGAACCATCACGAGTAAGAACTGATTATCCGTTCTCTTCTTATAATCATAACTTTAAATATCATTAATTGATATATAATCTGTTCCATGATATATATATATATATATATATATATATATATATTTATTTATTAAAGTACCTATTTTCATTGAGAAAACTTTTCAGATACATCATACATTTGTTGCATATTTATGTTTATTTGGTCGGGTGATTCGCCTATATCATCCTATTAAGGTTTTCTAATTTAAAATAAATTTTTATAAAATAAATTTTATTATAGTCCATAATTATTAGTAATAATTTTTTCCTTCTAAACAGTTTTAAAATAAAATAATATCCTTTATTATCATTGTTTGATCAGATGTCAAAATTATTTAATTAATTTTATTATAAACGTGATCAAATGAATCATTTCTCTTTGATTAAATCGAGGATTTAGTTTTAAAGTCAACGACACAATTAAGATTTAATCAGATAAAAATAATTTGGATACAACACAATCTTTCAAAGAAAAAAAAAGTTCCGGACGAACAATTAAACCTCATAAATGATTATCCTTGAAACAGTACCATACAGATTCCATTTAAATATTATATTTTTCCCTTGAAAGAAAAACATATAAAATCCATATTTCATTTTATGTCATAGTAATAACTATAACTATATGTGAACATGATGCTCACAGTGTCTTTCAAGGACAAAACATGCAACATTCTGTACTATAATATGAACCTTTTAACGGTTTCTTGGTTATGTGAGTCGGAGAAGCATAGTAATACCTAACATTCTTTTTTTTTTTAATTTTCATGTTGTGGTGGCATGCGGCCTCGATCCCATGCCCCATGGAAGATCCGAGTAAACAGATAAAACAGGCGCGGAGACCTAAAAACCCACTCACATTTTATTAAAAAGTTAAGGACGTCACTTTCTGTCGCTCTTTTCCCCTAATTAGCTTAGTCCCTAAATCAATTCAAAGTTGAAAACAAAACCTTATTTCACAAAATAAAAAAAGGAGCCCATGCACTAGTTTAAACTTTAAAACATAAATTTCAATCCCACCCCATAAAAATATTAAAATATTACAATCCTTAATTGAAGGACCTTAAAATTCGTAATTCTCGACAACGTCTAAAAGTTATAATATCTCCAGAAGTACCATAAAATTAGATATATTATTAGGGGCGGAGGGGCGAAAAATTATAAAATAGATTTTTTTCTTAAAGTTTTTAGAGTGTGCCAAATAAATTTTTTTAAAAATTTTAGAAGGATAAATATGAATTTTTCATGCTTATAAGGATCTTTTTAAAATATTGGCATATGCCAAGCACACACTTTCAAGTGCACTTAGTTCTGCCCTCTTTAATTTTCTTAGCAACCTATCCTCTTTTAGCTATTATCTTTTTCATTTTCTTAGTATAAATAACTTCTTACAAAGGTAACGACACAATACATTAAAGTTAGATAATTCGTTTAGGAAAAAAAGTTTCTCGCTCCGTTTGCTAAGATATAGAAAAAATTAATTACTTTACAGTTCATCATCACTTGCCTTCAAATATAAAAGCTTTTAGAAGTCCAAAATTTAAATACAATGTGGTTTTATCTAATTATGTGATATAATTGTCTTCTTGTGGAAATATTAGTTAAGTCTTTTTTTTTTCTTGTTTCTTTTTTTTTCTCTTATCTACCTGATAAAAATGATGTACAAAGATAGGTGGGACAACTTTTGGATGAAGTGAAAATAAATGTGCAATAAATTTACAACTAAAGATTAAGCCACATGTTTGACAATCTCTTTTCATATTTTTTTCAAGCCACATTTAATTCTTTTAACCGTTGGGCTATTAAATTAAGCAGGAGTCTGAACTCTATTGTTAGATAAAATATGAAATTGATCCTTAAGTTGTACTAAAGAATATTGCTTAGCACTATAATTTTGGAACCCTGCTTGGAACTCTTTAGATAAAAAAAAATTACTTTTTGCAAGAATTATAATTTAATTTTCCTTTTTTCACCAAACAGCATGTGTCGTCTAACATAGCCATTGCAATGTAATTTCGGTTTAGCGGGTTATACGTGACATTACCAGATTTTGAGGGGTACTTGGAAGTTGTCTTAAATAGAGAAGAAATCAAATTAAAATACCAAGTACAAAGCAATCTCGAGTATAGAGATGCTTTATGTCTCGTCACCCCCCATAAATCCATAACCAAACCAATCACATCGATACTTCTCCTGTTTTATATACATTCGCGCTCTTGCTCTTGTAAACTCCTCTCTCTTTCTCATTTGGTGAGAGTTTAATGCACCCATGGATAGAGTGAAGCGTCTTATCAGTTTCCCAGACGAGGGGCTTAGAAGCATTTTAGAGGAGAAGCCACTCATGGCTGCTCGCCAGACCGACAATTTGTCAAGTAAGACAATTTGTTCTATTGTTTAATTGGCTTTTTGGATTGATTTTATCTGAAAATAATTTCCTCCCAAGCATTTTAACTTAGCATACTTTATTTTTGGTTCTCTATTGTTTAACTACTTGAAAGATCAGGCGTACTCAAATGATGTATATATTTAGTAAAAAAAAAATATTTTTAGTTAAGGCAACAACAATAAAAAGCATTAAGGATACTCAACAAGTTCCTTGCAATTTTTAGCTTCGGGTTAACCATATATGTGTATAAACATATATCTACTTTCTATGTATATAGAATAATAATAAAACAGAGACAAAATTACTCCAAATAAAAACTGTATTCAATTTTTCTTTTAATAAATAGAAGAGCTTCATATTAAACATTAATGAATTGTGACCTTTTTTCTTTTTGAATTAATAGGACAGATGCTTTCCCGTTAGAATTTCACCTTGTTCCATTTTGATTTTATCATCTTTTCTAATATCTTGAGAAATTTTTCTGTAAATCTGTCTATGATCACATTTTGCACCTTTAAAACTTGGTTATCTATTACTTTTGTCTTAATAAGAACATGAGATTCTGGTGCATCGAATAAAATATAGAGAAAAAATACAGACAGAACACGCAATTAAAATAATATATACAGGTTATACAATTAGAATTGCTCCTATGGATTTTATTAAACAGAGAGTAATTATCACATACAAACAGAAGGGACTAGCAGTCTAATATGTTGTCATTTGACTGCACAGCAGGCTCCCAATTTTCCCAAATTTGGGAAGGATGGTCCAAAATTGCTTCCCCTTGTTCCTGGAATGGTCTGTTCTCTTTCATCCACTTCATTTTTATTGCAACCATTTTGGTCCATTTTCTGCTTAAGAAGATCAGAGAAAAATCAGAGAGACTAGAGGGCTTAGAATGCAGGAATTCCAATGGAAGCACTAAAGTTTTAGATACAAGTTGTGGTTTTTCTTACCAAGCAACTAAAGCTTGCTGCCTGATAGTGTTAGCATCCCACATCGTGAAAATCACATATCTACTACTGCAATTCAACCAAACTGACTGCATGTACCAGCTTTTAATTATATCTGAAACTCTACAATTAATCTCGTGGGTACTTTTATCTGTGGTCACAGTCAGATTTCAGCACTTGAAATATACCCATATCCCAACAGTTATCAGAGCTTGGTGGACCTGCAGCTTTTTTCAAGCTATTATAACCCTGTCTTTTGATATACAAACCATACTCTTTAAGAATTCTATTGGGATACAAGAATGTGCCGACATAGCAGTCGCAATTTTTTCAACCTATCTATTTGCTACAGCAATCAGAGGGAGAACGGGAATCACATCGGTACAAAATGACGTGACTGAACCTCTTCTATCTGGTTTAGTCGAAGAAAATAGAGAAACAAAAAAAGAATCTCTATATGGAAACGCTAGTCTAATTCAATTGGTAACTTTCTCTTGGATGAACCCTCTATTTGCAAAAGGATACAAGAAACCTCTAGAAAGGGATGATGTACCTGAAATATATGATAAAGATGCCTCTGAATATGTATCAAGCTCTTTTACCAGCATACTGGATAGTGTGAAGGAGAAGCAAGGGTTAAGTACCTCAGCAGTTTACAAAGCCATATTTCTTTTTGTTAGAAAAAAGGTGATGATAAACGCATGCTTTGCTGTTGCAGGTGCTTGTGCCTCTTATGTGGGGCCATCTTTGATTGACCAGCTTGTTAGTTTTTTAGGCGGAGAAAGAAAGAATGGGTTGACAAGAGGGTATCTGCTAGCTGTTGCATTCTTAAGTGCAAAAATTATTGAAACTATAACTCAAAGGCAATGGATTTTTGGTGCACGCCAATTAGGAATGCGGGTCAGAGGTGCGTTAATTTCCCATATTTACCGAAAGGGACTTCGTTTGTCCTGCCAGTCTAAACAAAAACACACCAGTGGGGAGATCATAAACTATATGAGTGTGGATATACAGAGAATAACTGATGTTGTATGGTATGCAAATATTGTATGGATGTTACCAGTACAAGTGTCGCTTGCAATCTTTGTTCTTCACCAAAATCTCAGCATGGGGGCATTTGCTAGTCTTGCAGCCACACTTGCAATTATGTCTTTAAATATACCCTTAACCCGCATTCAGAAGAGATTGCAAATGAAAATTATGGCATCAAAGGATGCTAGAATGAAAGCTACAAGCGAGGTTCTGAAGAGCATGAGAATTTTGAAGCTTCAAGCTTGGGACACTCAATATCTTAAAAAATTGGAAGCATTGAGAGGAGTAGAATATGGCTGGCTTTATAAATCAACACGACTCGCAGCCTTTACTACCTTTATCTTTTGGGGTTCGCCAGCATTTATTTCGGCCATTACATTTGGGTCATGTATATTAATGGGGATTCCTTTAACAGCAGGTCGGGTTTTGTCAGCTTTGGCTACCTTCCGAATGCTACAAGATCCAATTTTCAGTCTTCCTGATTTGCTTTCAGTGCTGGCACAAGGAAAGGTTTCAGGAGATCGGATTGCCTCATATCTGCAAGAAGATGAAATAGACCCAACTGGAGTTGAGGTCTTGGCAAAAGATGAGTCAGAATATGCGATTGAGATTACAGAGGGTACATTTAGTTGGGAGACTGAGTCAAAAATACCAACATTGGAGAGTATAGAACTGAAGGTTTTTTCAGGGATGAAAGTGGCTATATGTGGGGCTGTTGGCTCTGGAAAATCTAGTATATTGTCATGCATACTTGGTGAAATTCCAAAATTGAGTGGGGTTGTAAGGGTAGGGGGGACCAAAGCTTATGTACCACAATCACCATGGATTTTATCAGGCAATGTAAGGGACAACATCCTCTTTGGAAAACCATATGAGAGGGAAAAATATGAAAAGACCATAGAAGCATGTGCCCTGAGAAAGGATTTAGAATTATTTGCTAATGGTGATTTGACAGAAATAGGAGAGAGAGGCATTAACATGAGCGGAGGCCAAAAACAGAGGATTCAAATTGCTCGGGCAGTTTATCAGGATGCTGACATTTACATTCTTGATGACCCCTTTAGTGCTGTGGATGCTCACACGGGAAGCCAACTGTTCAAGGTATATATTTGATCCAATCTACCTAAAAATTTTTAGTCTTTTTATAATTCCCTTAGATACAAAAAATATATTAAAATTAAAAGAAATAATAATATATCAGATTCAAAGTGTTATGATAATGTCCTTTATAATCTAATATTTGATTTTATTAATTATTGCAGGATTGCTTAATGGGCATTCTCAAGGAAAAAACAATACTTTATGTCACTCACCAAGTTGAATTTCTTCCTTCTGCCGACCTGATCATTGTAAGTTTGTGAGAAAGTTAGTGCAATATAACAAATCTTTATATGTGACATGGATTCATCAATGTAAGTGGTGCATTATGTTTGAACATATGTCTTGCCCTAGTATAAGCATTTCATTTCCTATAGGCCTTTTAAAAAAAATTTAAAATAATAAAAATAAGTAGCATAGTCCGGTCATACATATGTCTTACTGTACCAGCAGGTCTTATTCCAACTCTGTAGGACAGCAAGAAGAAAACATAGTCAAATATACAAACCATGCTTGGATGGAAGTCTAAATTCTTTTAGTATAGTTGGTTCAAACAGCCGAGTACAAAAGACTGTTATGACCAAGGTTTGATTTTAGTCTGCCACCTATACTTGCATTGAGAATAAGAACACAACATGTATACATAATAGGTGATGCAAGATGGAAGGATAGCCCAAGAAGGAAATTTTAAAGAACTACTGCAGCAAAACATAGGGTTTGAGACCTTGGTTGGTGCCCACAGTCAAGCTCTAGAATCCATCCTCAATGCAGAAAGTTCAAGCAGACTTTCATCAATTTCTTCAGAATGCAATGCTGAAAGAATTTCTGACCAATTCCAGAGCATAAATAAACAAGAGTCACAACACGACCTTTCTGAGGACAGCTCCCAGAAAGGAAGGCTTACCCAGGAGGAAGAGAGAGAGAAGGGTGCCATAGGTAAAACAGTCTACTGGGCGTATCTGACAGCTGTTAAAGGTGGTGCACTGGTCCCAGTCATAGTACTGGCACAATTCCTGTTTCAGTCGCTTCAGGTATGGATTGTGTACCAGTGGGATTCTGCTACATTTATTAACAGAAAAATTGAAAAGAAGAGTGCAAAATCTCTATGCATGGCTTTGTAGTAGGCTATTGATTGGTACCAGATCAATTTTTTTCAGACTGAATGGGCCTAATTGATTGGTACCTGGTCGTATATGTCCACTTCAACTAGCTCAAATGTCATGCCATGCTTTGAATTCATGAGATCTGATTTCCATCCAAATGACTGGTCATGAAGGCAACCAGTTTTACAATGACGCCTTTATGACCATTTAATTCCACTATAGAGTCTGGCTGAGCTATTAAGTAGCTTTCTTGGTACTCACTGTACAATGACTACATGTTGTTCAGTTGTGTATTTGTTTTAATATACGTCCTCTATATACATGCAGGTGGCAAGCAACTACTGGATTGCTTGGGCGTCGCCTCCTACAACTGCAACTAAACCAGTGGTGGGGGTGGGGATGCTCTTTTTGGTATATACACTTCTATCCTTTGGAAGTTCACTATGTGTGCTTGCAAGGGCAATGCTCATTTGCGTGGTAGGGCTCCATACTTCAGAGAAGTTTTTCAAGAACATGCTTCGTTGCATCCTTCGTGCACCCATGCTCTTCTTTGACTCTACCCCAACAGGGAGGATATTAAATCGGGTCAGTTGTTGAGGTCTTGTTGCTGTATTCTTAGACAATCGTTTGATTAAATCTTCCTATTGTTGCTGGTTTTCTTAACAGTATGACCGAGTTCAAACTCAATTATTCCCATGTCATGCAACTTCTAGATTATATTTACCCAATTGCCTTGGTTAACTCTCAGTAGTCAGTTGTGTTATTAGTCCCTAATCATGTTTTTGGTTTATTAATTATGAAATTAATTACAAAAATAAATCAAATTCAAGGGGAAAAATGAAGGTAAACACCTCACGGACAAGCTCTGATATTTATCTATGAAGCACAATCGGGCAAATTTGATTTAACTTGAGCAAATTTAAAGTATATCTTTAATTGTTCATGATTGTCATCAACAGGCATCGAATGACCAAAGTGTTCTAGATCTTGAAATTGCCGGAAGGCTAGGATGGTGCGCTTTTGCAATCATACAGATTATGGCAACAGTTGGGGTTATGTCACAAATTGCGTGGCCAGTGTTTGCCATATTTGTTCCTGTAACATTCATCTGTTTCTGGTACCAAGTAAGAGCTCTCTCTTTATCTATACGCCTGTAAACAGTGTTGCATGATTACTGTAGTATTTAGCCTTCTCAAGTTGAATAATGATTGTACTACTGCAGAGATACTACATTCCAACAGCACGAGAGCTGGCCCGCCTATCAGAAATCCAGCGTGCCCCAATTCTCCATCATTTTGCTGAGTCACTCACTGGAGCTGCTACAATTAGGGCATTTGACCAGGAAGATCGGTTTAGCAAGTCGAACTTAACCCGAATTAACAGCCACTCAAAGCCTTGGTTTCATAACATATCAGCCATGGAATGGCTTTCCTTCAGACTCAATTTGTTATCTAATTTCATATTTGCTTTCTCTCTCATCCTCCTTATCAGCCTCCCTGAAGGCTTCATAAATCCAAGTAAGTTGTCAGTAAATTTGTCATTTGCGATATTTTTTGTTTGCAAATTTGATAATATAAGTTATGAAATTTCCAAGACAGTTAATCCCTGCTATCAATGATGAAACAAATGAAGCTTCAAGTTATCTTTCTTCATCCCTACAATTAACATATTTTCTGATATTATAGATTTTTTTATGGAATCATTTCATTGTCAGAATGTAATTACCCAACCAATATGGTCAGCCTCACCGATTGTTCTGCCTAATATACCATGCAAATATTAAATGGTGCAAGTTGGGACTATCCCTGTTTGACAACAGAGTCAAACTATTATTTGGTCTTCAGAACCTTTTTGAGAGAATTTTTATCAAAGTTTTCTTCAGGAGCATTCAAAGTCTAGATATTACATATATGCATAAATGGTCCAAAATTACTATGATCTCAACTGTCTATTTTTATTCTTACCATTATACAGGCATCGCAGGGCTTGCTGTAACTTATGCTCTAAATCTCAACTCACAACTAGCAACAATTATATGGAACATTTGCAACACTGAAAATAAAATGATATCGGTTGAGAGAATTCAACAGTACTCGCGTATACCAAGTGAAGCACCTTTGGAGATCAAAGACTGCACGCCACCAAACAAATGGCCTGAAAATGGAACAATTAATATTAAGAACTTGGAGGTAAGTGGAATTTCATGCCTTCATATTTTTACTTTGTGGACCCTTTTTTTAGGGACATATGTCTGCTGCTCATCAACTTGGGTTTTTAATTTTTGCACAAATTCAAGAGGTAAAAACTACAGCTCTAATGACCAAACATACATCCTTTATTGATAACTTTTATACTTTATCCAAATAATGTTTTCCAGTGTTTGAGCATGCCTTTTTTGCTAGTTATCTTGCTTAAAAGAAAAAAAAAACAAATGCTGTTAAATTAATCACTATATTATTTACTTTGTAGGTCAGATATGCAGAGCACTTACCATCCGTACTAAGAGGTGTGAGTTGTATAGTGCCAGGAAAGAAAAGAGTAGGTGTAGTTGGCCGCACCGGCAGTGGTAAATCAACCTTTATACAAGCACTCTTCCGGTTAGTAGAAGCGAGACAAGGTACAATTGAAATTGATAGTGTGGATATATTCAAGATTGGGCTACATGATTTGAGATCCCGACTTAGCATTATTCCACAAGAACCCACATTATTTGAGGGAACTGTTAGAGGAAATCTTGACCCACTGAATGAGTACACAGATGATGAGATATGGAAGGTAACTGTAATGATTTATATTTTGAAAGCACACTTATTGTATTTGATTGTTTGACAATAGTGGCCTCCTTGGACTACTGATTCCATTTGCATGAGATTAACCAGTCGTTACATAATAGAAAACAAGGTTACCCTCACAAAATTCTAAGCCCCTTTCTAAAAGCACAGCCCGTGCAGCTACAATTATAAGCACACAAATGTAATGATCTTGTAAAATCATATACAGGCACTTGACAAATGTCAGCTTGGGGACTTGATACGCAGATGTGAAAAGAAGCTGGATTCCTCAGGTGAGACCATCTAGATAAATAGTAAACTTGTTCAATTACACATACTTTTTATTAAATATTTTTAAAGGAGAGAGAGTTGGCAGCAAGATACTGTTCTTTAACTACATTTTTTTTTGTTTTCCTATTGATGTGGTTTGAAGCCTCTTTTTGTTTATTTATTTGTTTCATTTGGAAAATGATTTCTTTTTGTTAGTTGATCATTGCGTTAAAACATGCTTAAGTCTCTGGTTTAATAACCCATAATTTGCTTGGATTATTAGTAGTGCAGTCAGGCCATGCTACACACATGGAAAATTTCAAATTCCCTGCAATATTTAACAGATATATTTTAAAATAACTATATGTGCTTAATTTTGGCTCTAATTAGGCCTGAATGCATGAACCTACATGCTTACACATACTCGATTTCATTTCAAAATATTGTGAAGGCAGTACTCCATGAAGAATCTTTGAATGAAATATTAACATCCTTAAAAAAGATGCAACAGTTTATGAATGCTTTTGACAATGCCAAACTCCATGCACGTTCACTTATATGCAATTGTCATTACTACAGTTGTGGAGAATGGAGAAAACTGGAGTGTGGGCCAGAGGCAGCTGTTCTGCCTTGGACGAGTTCTGCTGAAGCGTAGCAATATTCTGGTTCTTGATGAAGCAACGGCTTCTGTTGACTTGGCCACTGACGGGATCATACAAGAGACCATTCGCAAGGAGTTCAGAGACTGTACAGTTCTCACGATTGCTCACCGGATTCATACTGTCGTAGATAGCGACCTCATTCTTGTTCTTAGTGAAGGTAAGGGAAAAATCATGCTCATTTTTCATGTGAAACGATTCTATTACTTCTCTCTCTCTCTTTTTTTTTTTTTTTTTGTTGTTGATTGAATTGGCCTGAAAATATATGTACATATAAGATGGAAATATTGTCTGGAGGTGCTTATGGTCTAATATATAAATTGCTATTGTTTTTCAGGAAGGGTACTGGAATATGACACACCATCAAAGTTGCTGGAAAGAGAGGATTCTGCATTTTCAAAGCTAATAAAGGAATACTCCATGAGATCAAAAGGGATTTAGTATGATTAGTTCGAAAATAATTTCTAGTTAGCTGGTAGAAATGTCGAAAAATAAATTTTAGTTAGCTAGTAGAAGTGTCCAACTAGTATCCCATGGATTAAGAGACTAGCGGAACTCTTATTTGTTTTAAAGAAACATACCCATTCTAGAGGGTTCTTTTTCGGAAAGACAATATAAAAAGAAATTTCTTTTTAACAAATTAGTAAGGACCAATTAAATCAGAAGGCGCATTGATTCCCCTCCCACCTGCACTCCTTGGCAAATGAAGTAGAATGTTTTATACAAATATATATATATTTTTAGAAATTTGCAACCATAATACATTCACTTTTTAATTAAAAAAAAAAACTAACTGATTTCAAAACGTTAGAATTGCCTATTTTATTTAAAATTTGATCCTGAAGCATTTTGATGAGAATATATACGTTCTCTTCCTTTTCTTTTACGTTCATTTAAAATATACGAACACTATCCTTATAATTAGTCCTGAAAAATGATTCAAATTAAATTAATAAGCGTTTTGGATGACTTGCCTGAGTAATTTACCATACATGCCTCAATTAAAACTGAGAAGCTGGAAGATATGACAACAAACATATTGAGTCGAAGGAAATCGTATAAGAAAGCGATACCACCATGATTTAAGTAGTTCAGGAGTGCCTATTCCAACTTGGTAACAAACCAGAAACTTAACATTAATTGAGGAAATTACAAATATATAGAGAACTTACAAGCCCAAACTCCAAGTTATCCTGATATGTTATAACCTCGCCCTCGCTTTGTGCCTCCAACTTAAACTATCGCTTTAATTATAGAATGCAGGACGAAATGAGTTTACACATAACATAATATATCTCTCTCAAAAAGGGAAAAAAAAAGAAACGCACTTGTACACAAGCGAAAAGATGGTGTTTATAATCAGAATTGGTATTGACCATCCATGGTTTTTCCATCCAGCGCCATCCAAATTCAGATTTTCACATGCTGACGTCAGCAAAAAAATTTTGACCAATTTTCGAAAATTTTTTGGTGCTGACATCATCAAATATACTAATTTAAAGGTTCAGCACCAAAAAAATTTCGAAAATTGGTCAAAAAATTTTGCTAACGTCAGCACGCAAAAAAAATGCTATTTTGGCCTGTTGGATGGCGCTGGCAGCACGCAAAAAAAATGCTATTTTGGCCTGTTGGATGGCGCTGGATGAAAAACCTTGGATGGTGCATATACCTGAAGCTTGAAAACTACAGGAATTATAACTGCCATCGGGGAATTTATCATCGCGCGCCATCGCGGGCTACCAGGCGCGCGCGGGGGAATTTGGGCCTGACGTATTTTTGGGCTTGTCGCTAGCGCTTCAGCGCTCTAACTGATCGTCATATATGTTCAGTTTAATACTCAAAATATTCAGTTAAATGCATTAACTGTTGGTTTTGTAACAAACTAATCCTAATGTCAAAAACAAGCTTCTTAAATTCAGATATGCTCTGGCTGTTGGTCATATATGTTCAGTTTAATACTCAAAATATTCAGTTAAATGCATCAACTGTTGGTTTTGTAACAAACTAATCGTAATGTCAAAAACAAGCTTCTTAAATTCAGATATGCTCTGGCTGTTGGTCATATATGTTCAGTTTAATACTCAAAATATTCAGTTAAATGCATCAACTGTTTGTTTTGTAACAAACTAATCCTAATGTCAAAAACAAGTTTCTCACAATTAAAATTATTCTACCTGTTCATCATGTGTTCAGTTTAATACCCAATTAATTCAGTTAAATGCATCAACTATTGATTTAATAGCATATTAATTGCAAAGTCAAAAACAAGCAAATCACATTGAAATTATCTAGCTATTCCTTATATATGTTCAGTTTACACACTGTAGCAGTACTAATCAAACATACATTACCAAATTTGAATCTATCATTTACGCAAAACGCACCAGATAACATCACAAAGATCCATTGCAGTAAAACCAATCAGTTAGCAATATAACAAACCAGATAACATCACAAAACACAGTACTATTTAAGGCAAACATTTACCAATGAAGGCAACATCAAATGCACCAGTAAAAAATCCTCCATTTCAACATACCTGTACAAAAAGGACTAAATCAATTACTAACTGAACAATTGTGAAAACAAATATAACCTAAAATGAAAACTAACTGAATAGAATTACCTCACTACTTAACAAGATTCTTTACACTGTTGGCAGTGTCCTTTAGCAAATGATATCCCAGAACATATGCATCAACATCAATATTAACCTGTAAGACCCAACAAAAAAAAAAACATAAAATTGTTGAATGTGTTCATTTAGTTGTTAGAGAACACAGCATGAACTAAATTCAAAAATAGAACTTACCCTGTCAAGGGGCAAAGGCCTGCCAACTAGCTTGCAGACTAGAAATCTGATTTTCTGCAAACTATTGTCAAGTGGGAACATGTGTATGTACCCTTCATTGTTCCATTTAATCTCCATGCCCAAGTACATGTCATGGTCCACCCGCCATGACACAAATCTCCTAAGTACTGCAACTTCATTCCGTACCTGTGGCTCAATGAGATTCCTATCAACACCAGCACAAAAAACTTCAGCAGTATTCTCCTTGAGATCAACATATGTCATCCACCAGAAGACTTCACTAAAGTTAGAGAAGAAAACAATAATGTCATTGTTCATGAACTCAGGACACAAGAGGTGGTTGCAATATTTGTCCATCTCATCAACATTTCTTGAGGACAATGTATCCTGCAATGAAACAAAAATAATTAATTATAAGCTGAACATTTGTATGTAGTAAAATTTTCGTACTTGTGACTAATAGAACAGTTGCATTCAAAACATCCTATATCAAACAACCTAATAGAACACTTACAATAACTAATTGACCAGTTAAAATAATTAATTGTTCTATTATAACATTCCAACAATAATTCTGATATTTTAAAGCCACAGAAGTACTTACTAGCTGCATTGGATTGATCAGAAGCCAAGACTTTTTGGCTTGTACTTCTCTATGTATGAAATCAAGAATAGCAGAGATGACCTACAATTTTAAGAAAAAAAAAATAGAATTCATTATTTTAATGTGCATGCAACAGTAATAGTGTAACAAACTTATCAAATGAGAGACTTACATTTACTCCAAATCTCCCTTTATTAAAAAATGAAACCATTTCCTCTGAGCCTACAACAATGGAACCATTCTTGTACACTATGTCAGGTGTTGTTCTATTCATCACACCACGAAGGAAATTGTTAATTTCATTTGTGAGATCAGCACTGACTAATTGTTGCTTAGTATCACCATATCAGCCTTCTTCCTCCTTTTCTTCCCTAGAACAAAAGGGTCTCCATATGGACTTCCATACCGACTGTTCTTCTGAATTGGCCTACCTTTTGAACTCTTTTTACCAAACCTTGATACAAAGTATTTTCTCCATGCAAGATATGGTCCAAAATTTTTCTTTAAACCCGATGGATCTTCATTTTGGAGACATGGTACTGACCAGTAGAAATCTAAAACTTGAATAGGTACTGCAATTAAAGTACAACCATCACACATGTTAACACAACAACTAGCATCTAATTGTAACAAAAAAAATATTGACTACTTGAAACACATTACATTCTTAAAGAAAAAATAAAATGAACACTATGTAAAACTACACAGACACTATCCTGCAAGTAAACCTAACCAAAGGGATCATCACAATTTTTCATAAACTCATATATATCACTCAATTCAGCAACTGTATCGTAAAAATCGGGTGGGGTTCCAGGTGGTGTACAATTAACATTATCGTCATGTTCACTCCCACTACTACTACTAGATGATGTTAAACCTAAACCTAGACTGAAGGAAGGTAGGGATTTATCATCCCACTTTGGTTGAGGAGCTTGAATCCAATTTTTCAAAGTCAGATCAGTATGATCATCCCTTGCAAAAAAAAGGGAAGTATACTGAACAGATATTGGAACTTATGTGGACACTTATTTAAATTTAAATGAACAAAAATGATAATACAAACCTGTCAGTGTGCATCCATCAACCACCACAGTTTGTGCAGAACTAGATCCTTGCTGATTTTCATATGGAGCCTTTTCAGTTGAAGAATCCACAACCTTGTTGCCTTGAACTGTGTCCTCCTGATATTCACTGTCTTCATAGTAGAACTCCAAATGTTGTATAAGTTCCTCTGAAATAAAATATTAAAACAATTAGTCCGAATATTTATGACTATGATGCACTTCAAAAAACTAAATAAACAGAAAGTAATCACCACGACTTGAATGCCCAGCATCCTTGTTGCCATCACGATTGCTCTCCTCACATTTGTTCTCAGCACCATTGTTGCCGTCACGGTTGTTTCCCTCACGGTTGTCGTCAGCATTACTCTTATCATCCTTGTCAACAGCAACCTTGGTGGCTTCAGGGTTATTGTCATCATTTTGGTCATCGTTGTTGTCATCATTATTTTCTTCTTCTTGATGTTCTTCTTCTTGTTGTTCTTCTTCTTGTTCTTCTTCTGGCGAAGGATCTGTACCAGATATTAGTTAATAAGTGTACAATTTATTTTGAAAAGTGTACAAATTATTTTGCAAAAATACTGACCAGCAACAGGAGTATCAACAACAGGAGTAGCAACAACAGCAGCAACAGGAGTAGCAGGAGAAGCTTCTGAATAAAATTACCAAGTTAGTAGATAGTAATAATTTAACTGAACATCAGCACAAGTTAATTTGAACATTTTATTCAACTAGCTGAACATATTATTCTAGCCAGGTAAGATAATGTGCACTTATCTTTTAGTTAACTGAACATTTACATTAATAAAATGAACATTAATAAGGATATCAGAACTGTTGTACTAATAAGTTAATAGTTGACAGAAATAAGGTGCATATAACAGTTGTACAAGTTTTTGTCAAAAATACTGACCAGCAACAATAATAGCATGCACACTCCGGTCTTCAAATCCTCCAGCAGCAACAATAGCAGCAGGAGAAGCTTCTGAATACAATTACCAAGTTAGTAGATAGTAATAATTAACTGAACATTAGAACAAGTTAATTTGAACATTTTCTCCAACTTAGATGGACATTTTATTCTAGCCTGGTAAGATAATGTGTATTTACCATTTAGCTAACTAAACATTTCAATTAATAAAATGAACACTTGTGTCAAGTAATAAACCCACCTTCTTCTGCATATGCATTTTCTGGACCCTCTTCCTGCCTTGCTGGTCCTTTCTCTTTCTGTGCTGTTATTTTTCTGACTACTTGCCTTTTCTTCTTCTCTGAAGGGCCAGCTTGAGTGTTATCAGCTTTCTTCTTGGTAACAACTCTCTTCCTTTTCATCCCAGGTAATAACATATCAGGCTTCACTACCAATCTAGGTAAGAGCCCCATTTTCACAATGTCAAGCTCTGCTGTCGAGATTTGTTCGACATGTGTATTAATCTGTGCTGATGTGACAGAATTAAATACATCAGCAGCTGCAACATCTGAGAGCCTTCTGTTGAGGTCCCAGTTATGATACCTAGGGACCCCACCAGACATTGACATGAACTTTGCCACCTGACACTTCTCGTAAAACCAGACCTGCCAACATTTTAAGAAACATATAAACAAACCATTAGAACAACAAGAAATTTAAGATTATTAAAAAGAATTGAACATTGAACATACAATGACAGCTAGCGCATCCTCCAATACAAATGTTCTTCTTGTCCTTCTTGTTTGCAGGAGGAGGTTTGGAGGCATCTACCATATGTTGGAGCATTGCCTCATGGACTGTTCTGGCCCATGCAATGTTGTCATGATCTTCAATCTTTGCCACAAGCGGAAGCAAACTTTTGTCTACCCTCCCACTTGATGTTGGCAACAGCAACATCGTGAAAAGATAAAGCACAAAGAGAGCAATAAAGTCATCCGTTTTATCTTCCTTTTTCACCAACTCCATCAGAGTTTTCTGAAGTCTTAAATACTCAAGAGGATTTTTACCCTTAACATTTGTATTATCCTCCCCACCCTCCTCTTCACTCTCAGCTTCATCATTATCACCATCTTTTCCTTGCTTTGTTCTATCCCCCTCTGCTTCATCAGTAAAATAAATGTTCAAAGGATGGTCAGCCTGCCCAATTCTCCTCCTTTTTCCTTTGTCATCGTACAAATGGATGAAGTTGCCATCCTCATGCAAACCTATGGCAGAGTAATAAAAAATAAATTATATTATGTTAAGGTGAACATAACTTTGAACTATGATCTTACAATGTCAGTAAATTATATGATCTTAAACTGAACAGATCGGTATACTAAATGTAATATATACAATGTCAAGTTGAATATTTATAACACATTATGATTTGTCCAGAAAATCAACATCTGTTAAATGATCTTAAGTTGAACATATCAGTCGACTAAATAGAACAGATAATCATCAAGTTGAACATTTATAACACATCATGATCAATAATTGTCCTGAAAATTTTAGTACATCTAGTTGAAGTTAAGTCGAACAGTTGGGTGAACAAATTCATTATTTATATTCAATAGCCTGATAAATTAGGTCATGAACTTCAAAAAAAAAAAAAGGAAAAATAAAGCTTACCCAGTGCCAGTGCAACATCGCGGTGAGTGAAGGTCACATCACAATTGGCAATTTTAAAGACCTTCTTATCTCGATCGAATGAGTTGAATATTTCTGTGAAGAGAGAAGTTGATATGATGATTGGTGGCAAATCAAACAGGTGGAAAAAAGGTGACTTGGACAGCTTTTGGTGATGAACTTCAGTCATCAATGGCTGCAAGTCCTTCTTGTAAAAGTTCATCATATTTCCAGGGCGACATCGTACTGTTATGTTTTTTCCACCTGTTTATACAATTGGAGCAATGACAGAATTAATATAAGATGAACATTTATAAAATCAAAACGATAATTAATAATGTTTTTTACAGAAACCTTTTTTATAATAACAATTGCAAAATACAAAGATAAATAAAACAAAAGACATCACCAGAGATACGTTGAGCCACAACACGAGAACGTGTTGAGCCAGTACGACCTCTCCTTCTAGCAGTACTTTGACCAGGAGGTCGTGAGACAGAGCGACTTGAGGAAGGTTTTGCTACAGACAAATGCTCAATTAAATGCTAATTCTGACTAATGATAACATAAATCTCAATTTTGGAAAGAAGAAAGCAACAGAACACATAGAAATTGACACATTGATTAAAGAGAACATTGATTCATGAGAACACTAACGATCAATAAATTGATTAGTTCATCAATGAAATATATTGAACACTAATTGATGAGAAATTTACATTTACACGTGCACTGGGGATCAAGAACTAAATATTTACTAAGAAATTATAAATACAAAGTTCAACTAGAGAGATTAAATCATCTATCTATAAATACACTCTAAACAACACATTAATCCTAAAAATTCGACATTCATTAGACTAAAAGTAAAAATAACAACAATAAAAAGGTTTACGGATCAAACCTGATGGAGAATTCTTCGATTCACCTCGGTTCGTCACCATTTTGTCAACTCTCGCAACCCTAGGCGAATGTACGAGAGATCGAATGTAGGATAACTAAAATCGGACTGAGAAAAGTGTAATGTATATAATGTTTCGTTGAAGTTCGAAAACAAAAACCTAGTTTACGAGCGAAAGAAGAGAAGATGGAGGGATGGAGAGAGCGAGTAGAGTAGAGTAAATGAAATGAAATGAAATGACGTTGGGTGGGTGGGGGATGGAGGTTTATTTATAACTTCACATACGGAAATATTTTATAAAAAGAAACGACGCGTGTTCTCAGGTTAGCAAAGAATTAATCTGAACATTTAACAATATAAACTGAACATTTAAATAAATAGTAAACTGACACGTGGCAATTTCGAAAGAAAAATAATTAAATTAGTAAAGGACGCGTGCTTTCATATGAGATAAGCACTAAGTTGAACAATTACTAATATAAAATGAACAGAAAAGAAATTGATGTGAACATATAAGGCTATAATCTAAATGAATACTTTTATCCAGAGCAATAAATATTATTAAATTAGCAAATGAACACGTGCTTTCGGATGATGCGAGAAATAATTTGAACACTTATTAATATATAATGAACATAACAGGAAATAATGTGAACTTTAAGATGTAAGAACTAAATTCAGAGCAACAAAATTTATTAAAATAGCAAAAGAAAGCATGCTTTTCAGATGATTATAGAAATAACTTGAACACTTAGACATATATAATGAACATATCAGAATTTAATGTGAACATATATGGATGTAAAAACTGTTTTCATAGCAACAAAGTACGTGATTTCAGATGATATAAGAACTAATTTGAACAGTTATAACGATAGAATGAACACAAATATGAATTAATGTGAACATATAAAAGTATAACGTGATAACAGACAGAAATAACAACAAATTATACCACATTTAATATCACAAAATAATACTCAACAAGATCATTCTTTAACCAAGTTTTCAGTAACTAATCTGAACATTATTAAAAAGAAAAAACAGAACGTTTTTATGAACGTTTACACAACAGCAAAAGGATATACTGTTTCATCATATAACACTATTATAAGCTATAGCAACATTAGCTAAACAATACAAGTATTGTGATAACAGAAATAACAACAATTATTCAACATTTAGTGTCAGACAATAATATCCAACAAGATCAGCAATCAACCAAGTTTTCAGTCTTCCAAAAAAGCTATCAAGCGATCTCTGAACCTGCAACAAATAAACAGAAAATATTCAAAGTTGTGAAAATGACAGTGTTGGCTTCATTTACCTGAACACTTATAGGTCATTCTTGGAGTGACATGTACACTTATAAAAAATAAACTTTTAGTCATTCTCATAAAACAATAAAATGAACACTTGTTGCTTTAGGTTTATCATCATAAAACAATAAAATGAACACTGGTGATTGGAAAAAGTAATAATTACCATTCTGTTTGCTCGTTATCCTCTTCTTGGCCTGTTCCTTTTTTTATTTCAAGGATAGACTTTTTACGCTTCACTGGATTCCGTCCTCTCTTGCGCCTCTTTATAGGGTCGTTCACATCAACATTCTCAGCTTCATTCCTATTGGTGCCCTCCACATGAGATGGACCTTCAGATGTTATATTGCTGTCACTTTGGTCTTCACTTTGGTTCCTTCCCTCTCTACTTTTTGAAATTGATAACATCAACCCATTCAACCCCTCAACAATAAATTCTTGGGTTTCTTCGTCTAACGCTGCATAGTCAACCAGTTTCAAAAAAACTGGATACATTAACAAGTGCAGGTTATTGTGGCTCTCCCGTCTTTCCCTGACACTGATGGCAATTGCTTTTGCATCCAAGTAATTCCTCTTATAGGATTTACTCCATCTGTCAAGTATGTACTTGGATGGAATGTGCACAACCCTCTCTTGCTTGTACACTAGCAGTGCATGCTTACAAACTAGCCCTTTGGTTTCAAAAAGATGGCATTCGCATTCAAAGGTGTGGTCATCACAATTGAAAATTACTCTAAATTCTCCTTCACCATCATCAACATTGTAAATCTTTGTATTCCCCGGACACTCACACATTGTAAATGTCGAATCAATCAGAGCTTTGATTTCATGCTGAAACTTATTGAACATCTCACGTGTGTACACCTCTGCAAACTGCTGCTCAATAGAGTTGAATTTGGAAATCAATCTCGATTTTCCACGCTTGCATTCATAGTCCTCGTCATACTCCCTCTTCCTCAATCTTGCTAATGCTCGATCAAAACATTTTACAAAATCCCTGATACAAGAAAAAAGCTCTTATGAAACTATTTTCACACAACAGAAATATTATATGAATTAGTCATATACTTAGCTCTACAAATTAAACATTTAATACAAATAAAGTGAACACTTAATAAAAAAAGTAAACAGTTTCATTTCTTAGAATTATAATGTAAACTAGTTACACAAACGTGCAAACAAACTGAACTAATATTGAACTAAACCGAACACATAGTGCAAACATAAAGATAACATGAAAAGAGGGGAAAAATTGGATACAAAGAATTACCTTAGGGTGGTCTTTGAATTCACATAATTGTCCAGGAACGAGTTGATGCTTTCACTCCTTTGAGTTGATATCATTCCAGCCCAAAAATGCTGATGCAGGAATGCAGGTATCCATTTCTTCCTGATATCAAACATCTCTCTAAGCCAAATGTTCTCTGATCAAAAAATAACACACCCAGATTAAAACATAAACATGCCATGCATCTATAAAAATACTGCAACTTATATAATAAGCTCTCAAATAGCAGATAAGAATATCACATATTGTAACTATAAAGAAACAGACAACATAAATGCATAACTCACAACAATCAATTAATCTGTATAATATGTACCTTCAAGAGAATGTTTCCTGAGAGTTGATTGCCATCTCATTTCAAACTCAGCTTCTATTTTTGACTTGTATATGACAGTTTGAATATCAGACGCAGCTGCCTCATTATTGCCAATCTTTGCATTTAGCTTGTTAAGAATGTGCCACGTGCAGTGACGATGAATTGTATCTGGTAATACTTCTTGTATCGCTTTCTTCATGGATGCAGACTGGTCAGTAATGATACTCTCAGGCGCATTTCCACCCATACACTCAAGAAAAGCCTTGAGGATCCACTTGTAGGACTCAGCACTTTCGTATGTCATCATTGCACAGTCAAATATGACAGAGAATCCATGATGGTTGACACCAACAAACGGTGCAACAGGGAGGTCATAACTATAGTTAGGTAAGAATAAATTTTGATCAGTTCAGGTAATATGATGCATAATTGAACTAACTTTGCTAAACAACAAACTGAACACTTGCATCAGTATATAATAACAGCTAGTAGACAAATATGATCAGTTCAGGAAATATGATGCATAACTAAGTGAACAATTAAAGAAAAAAACATACTTTTTAATGAAACAAACTGAACACTTGCATCAGTTAGTTTTAACAACTAGTTTTACACAAAATGAACATGAACAATGCAGAACAAACTGAACACTTGTGTAATGTTTTATCTAGCAGATCATATATTGAAACAAACTAAGAGAACAGTTAAGGTAATCAGATAATTAAGTAAACAGCTAACCAAACAGTATAATATGTAATAAACTTAGCAGTTCCAGAAATACCTGTTCACTATATAAGTTGCATCAAATGTGACCACATCACCAAAGTATCGGTACCAAGACCGTGATACAGAATCCGCCCAAAAAACTATCTCCAGCCGATTGTCACTGTCAAACTTGTATTAGTAGAAGTTTGGGTCCTTGAGTTTTTTTTTCCCGAAACTGCTGCATCAAAGCAGCAGCGTTACCTTTTCTGAGACTGCACCTCCTAAGTTTCGCAAGGTAGTTCCTGCAGTCCCTTTCGGTAAAACCGCAATGCTCTGGTCCACCGCCCATTTGAGTGACAGCATTGATATTAGCAACCACAGAAACACCAGCATTATCATTCAGCTCAAGTTGTTTTTTAGCCCAATCCTTTAAATGGCGAAAACACCCGATTTTGTGAACATAATCAGGATAAAGTTCATGGTTGTGGTCATCTAAGAACTCAGTTACAACCCATTTTTCTGTGACAGGGTCCAGCTTCACATATAAGGCAGCCTTGCATTCTGTTTTCACTATCAGCTTGTTCCTCTCAGCTATAGCTTTCTTAGATTTTCCACGCACTTTCCCCCCACGAGTACAAATAAAAATGCACCTGTTCTTACAAATTTTACTTGCGCCACCATTTTTCATTGCCCCGAATCCCTTTTCAAAGGCATACCGTAGATAATAAGTGAAGCACTCTTCACTGGAAGCAAATTGCATGCCAAAATATGGAGCAGCAACAGCAACAAATGGTTTTGTATCAGTAACAGCTAACTGAGCCAATTCCTCAACAATGGTTTCTTCTACTGATTCATCACAAACTTCAGTAGCTTCTTCTACTGACTCATCACAAACTTCAGTTATGACCTTTGACTCCATCAAATCTTCACGAATCCTTTCAGCTTCAGAAAAAAGATATATATCAAACTCAAGGTCACGATCAAAACCTACAAGAATTAAACATAAATTTGCATCAGAAACTGAACAGTTCAATAAACCAGCAAGGGATACTTAATTATGCAACAATGCATGTAATAGAACATATATACGAAATAAACTGAACAGTTCAACATATCAGCAAGGTATGGCTTAACTGATATGAAACAAGGCACGACAGGTTAATGTAACTAATAAAACATATATTAATGATAAACTGAACATATATATAGTAAAGAAAGTAATTACAGGGACAAGTACAAGTTAAGATCATCAGTATGTACATTACATCAGCATTCATGACAAATGCAACAGGGATAGATTTCAATTTGGATAAAATCACCAATAACAATAATAAAACTTAATGAAATGGGGAAAAAAAGCATAATCTATATACAATAGCACTGCATCGCAATCATGATACATGAAAACGCCATTTTCATCAACAAAAAGATAATTAAACTGAAATTAAAAGATTATAGATAGAAAATAACGCTTGAAAACAACAATTAAGACAAAGGTAATGAAGAAACGACCTGATTCAGACATCAAAGCAGAAGAACTAAAATCAATTTCACCTTTTGTATCTTCTTTGACAAACGAGGTTCTCGGAACTCGAAATCAGACACGGATCGCAAAAGCAAACGCGGAATTGAAACAGTTGATGAAGAGAGAAGGCTAACAACAAGCTTTCAAACCTAAGAAGAGAGAATCGCCATGGTGGAATTTTATATAGGAGAAGAGAAGCAATGTGCTATCGGAAAAGAAGAGAAGAAACTTCGATCGGAAAGGTATATATAGTAACGCATTCAAAATCGGAAACAAATAACCGTCTTCACGTGAGGTCACGTGACATTGCGAGCGAGCCAGAGCTGGGCCGTAAACATAAGAAGCCCACGAAAGCCTGCGAGCGAGCGAGCGCTGACGCGATGGCGCGCGATGGTAAGTTGATAGATGACAGTAATCAATTTCCTGAAAACTAGGCGTCTACCGTCTAGGCCCATCAAGCCCCAACAAAAAGTACTTGAGCCTTTTTGTTAATTACCCCAAAATGGGCTTATTAGGCTTCATTTCCAAACAGTAACGATATGCAGCAAGTCTTGTTCAACCTTCGAACTGTTCTATTGGATCTCAAAGCCCGCATTGTATTGTATTGTACTTGTATGTACTGTACTGTATTAAAAGTTGAATTTTTTGCACACGTCAGCGAATGAACGGTGAACATGCCCCTTTGAATGCGTCTTATTTCTATCGAGAGGACCGAGTTGTGCCACAATGGGAAGTTGTTTTTTGGTGTTGTTATTTGTGTAGCGGTTTATTGTTCCAATTCATATTCAACTGTTTCAAAGAGTCAATTCTGTTTTGGATCGACCATACGGCACGATAATTAAAACAATCTTGGTACGATTTTCTTGGTGTATATAATTTAATTGTAGGCCATGTTGATGAATTGTTAGACATCTAATTTGGTTCTCTTTAGTTCACATGATTTAATTCAGCTGGGTATATGGAAAAATTACTACAACAATTATATTCTATTTCTTCCTCAAAGATTCATCATTTTCTCTCTGCTCGTTAAATTACTGCGATTATCGATCTACTGATGCTTATGTCAAAAACGATTTCTCTATCCTGTGCCGAACTAATCGACATCCTATTCGGTTGTCTTTGGGAGACCCTTCGAAGATCCCTGTCTTCACGGCCTGTCGAAGCCTCGAAGTTCATTTGACGAACCAACGTAGCACCGGCGGTCAATCAGAGGGATTATCCAATTGGTAATTCATTCCACCTGCAAGTATTTTCTTTCTCCTCCCCATTACGGTTGCACCTTTATATAAGTCTATATTAAAATGTTTTTTCCCAACCAAAACTACTCTGAGACTCCTCAGCTGAAGCTAGCCACCCCTTAGAAATGACTATTCAAAATTATTTTGACTTCCACTACACATATACTACGTACCCTCTAATAAGCTTGCAGTGCACAACTACCACTAAACTTAAAAATCGATACCCTCTAATAAGTTTGCACTTTGCACAACTACCCTCTAATCGTACCGTCCAATCGACGATAGATGTCCCGCGATTAATATCGAGATTTGTCGAAATTCGTTCGGTCAGTTAATCTTAACCGTTGGATTACGAAGAGACACATCAGATTTAACAGCTGCACTCTGCAGCTCTTTTTACGATGCAGAGGATATGAAATGAAATCCACTAAACTCAAAAAGAAAAATAAATAAATAACCCCACTAAACTCGGACTGGGCCAAACCATTCCACCGCTACAAACAGCTACAAACAATAGGCCTGTTTAACGTTCATAACGGCAACGGAATGCCTCTTTCCGTTTGCCGTTCCGTTGAATGAACGAAATGTGCATAAAAAATCGTTTGCCGTTACGTTGCACTAACGGCAGCCAATTTTGTGCCGTTGACGTTCCGCACATGTAACGTTCATGCACGTATTTGAACGTTCAAACAGTTGACAGTACATTATACCTTAAAAAACTTGGAATTTTGCAGAGAATTTGAAAAGCACATATTACAAAAAAATAAACATTACAAATAGAAGCATTTCACACAACAAATTTGACAAGCAAATATTACAATAAAACATTACAAATGGCACACCAAATGTAGAACAGTTCATTACCAAAGTTAGAAACAAACAATATATGGTTACTTTTTTCAACACTGACCCATTTTGATCCCAAAGAGGTTTCTCAGTAACCTTTCTCAGCCATTAAAGCTATAAAAACACATTTAACATCATCGAAACTCATTTGTTGGGATCCAAGTGGGTCAGTGTATCAAGTATCATCATATTGTCTGTCTCAACTCTCAAATCTCAAGTTCATGGCAAGTTGGCAACATGCCAACACACACACATACAAAATAAGGCAACAAGCCAATACTGCAAGTCTGCAACACATACATAAACAAAATGAGGCAACACTTGGTGCCATTGCCAGGCAGCATAAGAAGCTAAATAACAAGTATCATGAAATAAGAAGCAAGTGACAACCTCATGGTTGCATGCTAGCACTGCCACAGATAGTATCATCAAATTCAGTGGGCTCACTTGAGCAAATAACATCCCCAAAGTATCCACCACTTTCTGCAAGAACAATTAAAGTGTATCAACTATGAATCAATTAAAATAAATGTATATCAAGGCATATAGCAAAGTTACAGAAATGTATACCTACAACTGATGCCTTCAACCAGTCTTGTGCACAAATGAGAGCTTCAAAGCTCTCATTATTTAAAGAGCTTCTGGTTGGACTTAGAGTTCTACCAACTGTGCTAAATGTTGACTCTGAGGCCACAGTTGAAACCGGCACAGCCAAGACATCTCTTGTTATTCTAGCCAAAGTAGGATACTTAGGGCTCTTTACTTTCCACCATGCTAGGATATCAAACTCTGCATCCATACTAGTTGGGTCTAGGCAGTCAGAAAGATACTCCTCTAACTCTGTTTTTGCTGGCTCAGCTGTCCTTTTTCCACTTAAAAAGCTCTTTAACCCAGCCCTTGTATCACTAATGTCAGTTGAACTACATATATCAAATATGATATTCATCAGAGACAAACAACCAGAAAAAATAAAATGAAGAGTTAAATTTCACTAAGTTGAAGTTATTACCTCGTTTGTGCTTGTGCAGATGAGCTTGTTGATGTGTTAGCTTGGTTCTGAGTGTCATTAGGACTAGCCATCAAGTACTCATTGAATAATTGAGTTAAGCAAGCCTTTAGGTTTTCAATGAATTTAGAACAATGTGCTGGATTCAACTTGTCAAAGTAGTACTCAACTACATCTATTTTGCACCTTGGATCCAGAACACAAGCAATTGCCAATAACACACTTCCAGCCTTCCAATACTTCTCCCATTTAGCTAACATGTCATGACTCATATTAACAATAAAAGCATGCTTACTGTTGGACATTTTATTGAGAGTAAGATACACCTCACAATATTCAGGAAAGAACAAATTCAAGGTGGGGTATTTTGTGCCACTCAATTTGTTTGTCACAGTATAGAACACTTTCAAATGACCTGCCAGTGCTTCTATTTTGTCCCATTCTCTATCAGTTGGGTACAAATCAAAGTTAGGATCAACCAAGGCATACCTAGAAATAGCCTTCTTTAATTCTAATGCTAGATCAAGCATCAAGTATGTGGAATTCCACCTTGTTTCAACATCCCAGGCTGGTTTCTTGTTAGGAGCTTGAGCCTGAAATATATAAATACAATTAACATAATTAGCATAATTATATACAATTTATCTATGTAATGAAAATGTATAAATTAAAGAATGAAGAAAGATTAAAAATTGACCTGAGCCTTTGCAACACTAAATTTTTCCATTCTTGCTTGTGAATTCCTTATATATTTCATTGTTTCCCTTATTTTTGATATCTCATCATTCAAGACAGCCAAGCCATCTTGCACTATCAGATTTACAATATGGCATCCACACCTCATATGAAAAATTTCTCCACCAGCCGGCAGCACATCCTTAATTGGTGTTGTATGCAACAGCTCCCTCACACACACATCATTTGAAGATGCATTATCCAACACAAGACAGAATATTTTTTGATCCAAATTCCAATCAACTAATTTAGAATAAATAGCTTGAGCTATATGCCTTCCAGTATGGGGGGATGGCAATGCACTGAAACCTATAACCCTCTTTCTTAACACCCAACTATCATCCACATAATGGCATGTCAAAGCCATAAAACTCCTGTCTCTGCCTTTGCAACTCCATAAATCACTAGTAAAGCTCACCTTACAATTAAGCTTACCCAAAAATTGATACAATTCTGATCTTTCTTCATCATAAATGTTTACACAATCAAGCCTAATTGTACTTCTTGATGGTAGTTTAAACCTAGGACATACATCAGCTAAGAATACCTTCAAGAAGTGATGATTTGCACAGTTGAAAGGATATTCATGTGCAACAACACACCTAGCCCAACTTTTTCTACACCTTCTCTGATCAAACACCCAAGTCTCAACAGTTGTCTGACCACCTAATTAAATTAAGTTAACATAACAGTTAAACTAACAGTTAACTAAGTTAACCTATAACTAACAGTTAACTAATTAAACTAACAAGTAACTAAGTTAACCTAAAATTATAATTAAACTAATTAAACTAACAGTTAAATTAACTAATTAAGTAATTAAATTAAACAAAAAATTGTACCTTCAGCTTGGCCAGCTTTCAAGAGTTTTTGTAAAGCATCAGGCTTGTGTCTTTTTGCTGGAGGAATTTTTTCACAACCCCTCTGGATGTGATTTCGCATATTGCCAGTACCCCTTTGGTTACCCATAGGATACACTTTTGCACAATACAAGCAAGTGGCAGTGTAACTACCATCATCTTGTGTTTCACCCCTTCTGAAATGAGCCCACACAGCTGCCTTTAAATTCTCTTTTGCCTTCCTCTTGTTACTAGCTTGTTGTTGAGGTTCTTCAGTAGTAGGAGGAGGAACAGGAGTTGCATCAGCTGATGTTTCACCCCTAGCTGCAGCTTCTATTCTTTGTATATCTTCAGCTGTTTCACCATACATCCCAGGCTCCATTCTAAAAGTTAAATTAACAGATATGCAAAAATCAGCACACCTAAGTTAAACCAGATATGCAAAAACCAGTACACCATATATGCTAAGTTAAACCAGTGTGCTAACAGTACATATTAAACCAATACACCTAAGTTAACAGTACACCTATGTTAACATATTAAACCAGACTTACATAAAACATATTAAACCAGTACACCTATAAATTAACATAATAGATATTAAATGCTTTTCAACAGATATTAAATGCTTTTCAGAGTATAAACATTAAATGCATAGCAAAAAACTCAATCATTTGACAATCATTTTCAGAGCATATTCATAAAGGAAAAACTAAGAAAAAAAGGAAACAGAAGAGAAAAATGAGAGTAAGAAAAATCAAACTCGTCATTTGACAAGTCAGGCTCATCAACTTCAACTTGTTCTTCTGACATCCTTGCTTGCAACTTCAACTTGCAACCTCAAAAATCAAGAGAAGAAAAAAAAAATTAATCAAGGAAACAGAACAAAAAAAATATAAAGAAAAAATAAAAAAGAAATAAAGAAAAAACCTTTGTTTTTTTCTTCCTCTCTCAGTCGACAGTCGCCGTCTCTGCCTTCTCTTCTCACTTCACTTCTCAGCTTCTGTCTCAATCTCAGTCTCTCTCTTTTCTCTTCCTTCAAGCAGCCAATTAATACCCCAAAGCCTCATCATTTCACTGACCCAAATCCTAGATGCTACTGCTAGCTGTGCTGCCGTGGCCATCAGATCGGTCACCGTCTCTGCGTCTCACACCTTTCTCAGCCTCTATGGCTCTAATCCGTCAAATTAGCCTCAAATTGTTTTGCTTTTGTGACAAATCGACAGCCACATGCCTCCACAGCCACAGATAACTAGGGATTTATAGGGTACTAACGTGAGATTAGAGACAAATTAGATAATCATTCGGTTTTGAGACAAGCACTGAAGCAAGCAACACGCCAACACCAAGAACAAGGCGTCTAGGCGTGCAAGTGTGCCAGGAAGAGAGAGTGAGAGACAGAGAGAGTGGATGACTGAGGTGGTGAGGTAAGAGAGAGGTCATGTAGTTGTCAGGTGAGCGGCGAAAGGACGAAGGAAAGAGGGAGAGGAAGAGCCGAAGAGGATTAGAGGAAAAAAGTGAGGCGGAAAACCCTAGAATAGAAGAGGAATCGACGGACGGATGATTAGATCTGTCGATTTTATCGACAGAGATAGGGTTTTCACCTCTGCTATTGAAAAAATTGCATACTTATAAAATTTTCGGAACGGAACGAATTGACACGTGCCACGGAACGCCCCATTTCGTCTGACGTTCCGCTGGTACCCACGGTATGGATAGTCATTCCGTCTGACGTTTCGTTTGCTGAAACGGTACAGGAATTTGTTCCGCGATTCGTTCCGTAAGGACGGAACGTCGACGGTACACGAATTACGGTATACCGTCGGCAGGTCTACAAACAATTGACATTTCGACGTCATTTCCTAATACTTAGTGAAAAAGAAAAAGAAAAAAAAAACTCTCTCCAACCCAATTAAAATAATAATAAATAACAAATGCTCTTTAAAAAACAAAGATTGCGCCGTAGACTCCACGAAGGATCTAGTTTCTAACGAATCATATAAGAAAATAATGGTCGACCTCAATAATATATAGATTTTTACCGTTGTCAAAGGTTTTACAGTTCTGTTTTTGTCTTACAAACCAATAGATTTGTTCCATTCAAAATTAAATCATAAATTCCTGATATGAGAGAAACTTTGGCAACATTCTTTTATGATTTATCCAGTTATTTGTAAATACATCTTTTTCTATCCCACATTCATTTAAAAAATAACGTCAGTATCTTGTATTCATAGTTTGGTAGCAATATATTTAATAATTAATACTGAATGCATGTATTCGGCAATATGCCCAATAACAAATGCATTTAAAACATCAAAAAAAAAAAATGTATACATCCAATCAAAAAGTTGACCTAACGCATATATCAATATTTTCTGAATGGAGATATTTTGCGTTCTAAATTGTGAAGTTAGTATATGATATATAATGAACTCAATTAATTAGTTTTCTTGTTCAAAAGTAAAAAAAAAAATATAATTACTTAGATAGGAGAAAAAGCGTCAGGTTCTCAAATCCGACGAAACGAGTCATTTGAATCAACGTTGCTAATTTCGTAGCATATATATTAGATAGGATAACAATATTAATAATAATTTTCAAGGAATAACTGAAACAACAGATAATTCCAAGGATGCCAGTGAAATATATTTCAGCGTATATACACTCCACCGCAACAAAAGGACGGAGTAAATGATGTCAAATTGAACTGCACGCTATAAATGATGCCAACAAATGCAAACTAGTTCCCCACGTGTCATCTCACCCCTTCATGACTCATGAGAGAAGAACCCAAAGCTTGAAAAAAAACAACCCCAAACAACCAAAAATTGAGATTTCGTCAACCCTCACAAGCAAAGTTGAACAAAGAGAGGAAAAAACGTTCTGTCACTTTCCTCTCTTCTGCTAATTTCATCCATCATCAATCCTTTTATCGATTTCTAGTTACTGATAAATAGCAAAATTCCTTCTCTCTTATTAAAGGTGTTCTATTTTTTTCTTACTTTTGAACAGAGTTGTAACAACTTGAGCAAATTATTGATGTAATTCATCTTCAACATCAAATATTAGGTGCCATCAAAAGGAGTGGTCATGGCAACATGCAGTGAGTTTTTGGAGGGGCTGTTAAAAATGCTCAATTTTGCACTGGGAACTCTTGGGCTGACCATGCTGGGGTACGGTGTGTATTTGTTTGTGGAGTCGAATCAAACCTCTGAAGGAGATGAAGACATCCCTCAGTTGTTACAGCTCAGCCGGGTTTTGCTAGTGGATTTTGGTTTACCCAACAGTTTTGTTAATAAGTTGCCCAAAACTTGGTACTACCATCTTATTATTATTTCAATTACAATTTTTTTTTCAATTTTTTCTACGTAGTGCTCAGAATTCCAGATTTGTTTGTATATTTTTCCCACTTTTTTTAATGAATTGAAAAATACTAATGTATATTTTTGGTAAGGTTGGTATTAATTGAAATTGAACTCCCAATCTCTCATTGTATAAGATAAGTAAACCTAAACGAAGTATTGGTGATGGCATATTTTTCCAGCTAATTAAATTGGCAAAAGATTAAAATAGAGGGAGACGAATTATCATATAGGATGAACAAAGCATCCTATTGTCATCTTTATTTTTTTCATGGAAAGTACAATTGTCTTGCTATTTTTTTTATTATTTTTTTTGGCATGCATGTAAACTTGCATCGAGCATTCGTACTGATAAAATTTTGAAGTATTAACAAAGTTTACCATTTGTTAGGTTTATCTACGTGCTTACTGGTATTGGTGGTGCTCTTTTCATAACATCTTTATTTGGCTACATTGGAGCAGTAACAAAGAGTAGACTGTGCCTATCCCTTGTATCCTAAATTATCCGTTAAGCAATTATAGCAATTTCCTTTAGTTTTAATTTCATGCATCTACGTTTCGCAAATGTTTTGTTTTCTTTTTCTATTTTTATTACTTATTGTTTGTCCTGTTTATTTTAGTGGAGTTGCCAGAGAATATTATAGGATAATTGGATGAATCATTTTACCTTGCAATTTTAGTCTTTGTCAAAAATTAACTAAGCCACCAAACAAACTCATGCATGGACTCTCCTGCTACTTACTGTAAAGAACCCAACAGGCGCTGCTCCAGAAGAAAAAAATATAAAATAAAATAAAGACAGTATACCAGTTGTTGAGACATGGTACAGGGATAGAGCACACCTTCTCAAGAGGAAATTTGGCCAAACTCTGTTATTTATTATTTTTTTTTCCTTTCCTTCAATATCCGTCCTTGACATAAAAAATTAAGTACATATTCCTAGTCTTACTATTAGTAGTCTTCCAACTTATTGGGACAGCCTTCGTACTGTTGGACCGTCATTTGACAGATGTAAGGCTACTTCTATATCTCAAATTTCAGATCATCGTCTATAGTTTTAGTCCTGGTGTATTCTAAATAATTGTGATTTTATATCCAGGTAATTCAGGCTGACAAAACAGGATACCTACATGAGATGTATGAGTTTTTGAAGCACAATTGGAAAGCCATGAAATGGGTGGCTCTTGGAGTTGTTATTTTGGAGGTAATTTTCCCCCCATTTATCGTTTCATCTTCGTGTCCCTGATAAATTTCAAAAATAAAATAGTTTTCAAGGCAACCCTTCTTTACATCAATTGTTTCAAAATAATAGTACAATAGAAATCTATTGATGTAGCTCTGGCAGCTTCCAAAGCGTCCTTTTTTCCCTTGTACTATTATTTGCTCGACTTTTTTCTATCATTATATAAAGAATAAATCTTTATTTGTTCTTGTACTTATGATAAGTGCACATTAAAATATTTTTTATCTGCATTGGCCTTAATTCATACTTGTATCTCTTTAGAGACATACTGGGTGTCACCAGGATCAATCTGTGACGGAAAGTTGGCTATTTTAGTTTTGTTAAGGGATAATTTGTTGGTTTCTGCTTCTATTGTCTGTAATTATTTGGTTCATAATATTTTATGTCATCTCTTTTGGATATGCAGGCATTGGCATTTTTGGTAGCTTTTGTAGTAAGAGCACTGAATACGCCACCTGATGAGTTTGACAGTGATGTGGAATGTGAATCACCAGCAGGTAGCAATCGCCGGCCCTTGGTCCATAGCCAAGGAGGTGAGAGCTACACCAATCAAGAAAATACTACTGACCAGGAACCTCGCACTGATACATGGAGCCAGCGAATGAGGGAAAAGGTAGATGACTTGTATTTGCAAGGTTTTATTGTCATAAGCTTTGCAGTATAGTTCACAATTCAAGCATGCCACCAATTTAATGAATTCACAAGAGAAGCACTTTAATTTTTATAACTCTAATAAACTCTTCTTATTTCCCAGTTTAATTTTGAACATGTCCAAGGTAATAACAAACCTGAGAATTTTTATGATAATTTTGACCTTATGCAATTCAAAAAGTGAGAGAAATAACAAACGCAGTTTGACATTTGCAATCTTACCTTATAATAGATTTAGTATGAGGATCAATATTTCTTGTTTGTGGGTTGAATTGGAGAATATACAGTTTGGTTTCTGAAGAAAAGTCTTGGATCCTGTTGGATCTGAATTCAACTAGTGTATGTGTTCTAATATGTTCTTCTTTTCAACATTTCAGTAAGCTAATTGGGAGTCTTGGCCGATTTTGTTTAAACACTATCTAAAATTAAGTCGAAGTGAACCATTTTTTTTTGTGAACCATTTTTTTTTTAAAAAAATCGCAATTAGCCCATTGGAAATGTAGAAAAAACTCCAAATTAATCCCTTTATCAAGTCTGGTCAACATTAATTGCCTATCAAATATCTCTGCCTTATGAGCACGTTGTTTGCATGTGGTTGACCCAGACAACTTATGATTAATAAAAAAAAGAAAAAAAAATCAAGGATTACCATTTTAGATTACCACAACATTTAGGTTGGATAATTTATTTTGAATAATTTTGTACAGGAAGTGAAGAAAATAGAACAAAAATTTCCCACAACATTTAGCAGGCTCTGATTGCGAAAAAAATGACGGTTTATAAATCACTTGGATAGTAGGCCATGATGAAAATTAATCAGAGTTGTCCTAAAATATGAGACTATAGAAACTAAAAATAAAATGCAAAGGTGAAGAAAATAGAACAAAAATCAACCTTATTAATTAATGATTCTTTGAATTTTTAAGTTAAATTTCCCCATTTCTTTTAATTCTTACCAGTATGGTTTGAACACAAGTGACTTCACATACAACCCAGCTGCTCCTCCAACTCCTACAGATGAAGAAGAAAGAAGACGGTGCAACATTGTCTAGGGATGCCTCTCTTTTCTATGAAATTGTATTGTTCAGTATTGTGTGCTGTTTGTTAGTAAATTTGCATGGATTTAACTTGTTCTTTGTATGCAATCGGTGCTTGTTTGTGTTGATCAGCTTACAAATTGTTAAATTGCCTCCATGTCTCCATGATGGTACTTTGATTGACCAAGGAGCAATCCAAATTGTGAGCACCCACAGGTGAAAGGTGTAATGCATCAGATCCAAATATGCTCCAAGGGCCTCGGAGTAATCTGTTTTCAAAATAAGTATTTGTTAAACTTTTTTTTTTCTCCTATTAAATCATTAGAATTTGAATTAAATTTGATAATTGGAGAATTGGGATGTTCAGAGAAAATAAATCGATTTTAAATTCGGAAGAGGTTTATCTAACATTTTTTGCGTGATGCATCTCTACTGGAGAGTAATATAGTAAGAAAACTAGGGGCGGAGTTGGAAGATATCATGTGGTCGGATAAAAATTTTAACATTGGAGTATAATCTTACAATTTAGTTGAATTGTAATCTTATATTTATAATTTGTTCTAAGAAATATAATAAGTAAAATATATAGTACAGCTAAATAATGTAGTGTGTGACACCTTCAATTTTCAAATATCACTTTGAAAAAAATCACCTTCAAATAAAAAAAAGTAATGTGCGGCGATCTATTATTTTAACTTTTAAGGAACAAACTTGGCCATTTTTTTCAGGGGAGAGCGCCACAGAAAAACGCGTCTTTTATTTCTTAAAAAAACACGTGTGAGCTGGAGTACATGTAGTGAATTGCAAACGTATCGTGTCGTATCATGTTGTGTCAAACAAGCGCGTGTTAGAGTTTGTGTCATCTTGTGATGACACGAGTTAATATTTTCAACATGTCGTGTTAAGTGAATACTTGAATAATTTTTAAAATAGAAAAATATAATAAATGGTTGAAATTTATATATTTAAATGAAAATTAATGGTGGAAAAAAAGATTCATGAATAAAAATTATTAAATTTATAATATAAACTCAATATAATTTAAAAAAAATTAAATAATATTAATTTTTGTAGCGTCAACTCGTGTTGCGTGTCATGTTATGTCGTGTTAAGATGTGTCAATGTTTGAAAGTCTCCAACACGACACGCCAACACACACGTTTCATGCTAATTCCGTAAACGTGTCGTGTCGAGTCATGTCAACGTGCTTGTGTCGTGTCTCCAACACTACCTACATGCATATGTCGAGGGGGGAGGAGGAGGGACAAAATGGGGCACTCACCACCGATTCAGAAGCATATAGAAAAATCATTATTTCGTGATCAATTAAAATAGATATAATTATTTTTAGTTTATTAGTTTAAATATAAATAATATCAATTTTATTATTCATTTATAGTCAATATAAAAATGTATCATAATAAATTTTCAAAAAGTTTCAAGAATATGAAAAATCAGTAGATAGTGTAGTCATTTCACGATTTAAATCAATGTTACATTGTTACAAAATAAGGTTGAGGATTAAACAATAATTATTGCTTTTAGAAAATTTGGAAGAAATATTTACCACAATTAAAAGTTTAACAAAGATATCTGTCAGAAATATTTTTTCTTAAAAAAGCAATTAAAAAAATTTAGAAAAATTTCGAGGCAATACCATTTACAGTGGAGCAAGTCATTTGGATGAGTGTTTGAATAAGGAGGTTGGAATAAGCACATGGGTTTCTCTCTCCTCCCACTATTCTATTTTCTTATTCATCCTTATTCTCTCAAATGGTGGAATTAGAATAAGCCTTTGAATAGACCTTGTTCCGAATAAGCCTTATTCCGAATAAGCTTGTTCCATGTTTGGTTCTCATGCCTATATCCTTATTCCGAATAAGCCTTATTCCACTACAAACCAAACACACCCTATGTATAACACTTTCGTTTGAGACTTTTTGAAAACTTTCACTTACAACGGATGCTAAATGAAGCTTCCCGTGTTTATTTTTTTTTCTTTCTTTTTTTTGCTTATGGTAACAATATGACCTTTTTTTAAAAAAAAATATATCGATTTTTTGAAGTAGGTCATAGATCGTTGGACACATACACGTTATACTATGGTGTGCCACATAAAATCACCTCCCGGAACTGAAAGTATGCCCCAAAATTCTATTTAATAAGCTTCTGTTTTATTCATTTTCATGTCCGCACTCCGCAGCGATAAGCTCCAATGTAATGTAATAATCACCTGATGGGTCAATTAATTTTAATTTTTCCTAATTGATCACGTGCTTAATTGATCAGATGCTTGGTCGAAAGATGGTAGTTCTCCTTGTCGTTTCTGGAAAAAAGAAATATTTATTTCTCATGAATTTCCTGTATTATTTTTTTAGAGTCCTTGTGTGACCCCTCTTTTTGAAGTGATGCAAATTAAGTGGGACCCGTACAGCAGTACCTAAATGAGCTGGCAGTTTTGGGAACGCCAGAGCCGCACGATGTCATGACAATCCAGACATGCCACAAAAAATCCTCAAGTAAAGGTCAACTCTTTAGTTTGGTTGTATTTGAATATAAGATAGATACACTTGTACACAGAAGCCATTCAGAACAGAGCTGAGATCTGTTCTGAGAAAACTGCAAGGTAGAAGAAGAATAATGGAGACAACAGAAGCCGATGAGAGGCTGAAAATCTTCGGGGGTTGTATGAAGACGAGAAATGTTCAAGCACTTGCAGCTGATCATAATGCATTGACGGCCGATATCCTGGAGAGGTACATTCGGCCGGAGATGGCCGTTGATGACGTGCTTTTGGATAATTGTTCTGAAGAGATACCAGTAATAGATATGAGTACATTGATGGATGAGGTTTCAAGGGAAGAAGAGGCTTCCAAACTCAAGTTTGCTTGTGAAGATTGGGGTTTCTTCCAGGTCAGTTACATTTAACTCTTATTATCTTTCTTCAATTTCATAAGACAGCAAGTTATTAATATAAAAGCCTTAATATCCTTATAAAATGAAAATGATGGCAAATACTTTGCTGAGTCAGTCGAATTGTTTACTTTTATCACTCCAACAGTTGAATTGAATATTTCCTCTTAATTTGAGCACTCTTTTATTTTTATATTGACAATATTTGAATTGACGGTTTTATTTTGGTTATGAAGTTCCTGCAGTTATATTTTACTTTCTTGAAATTTTGAAAAAGGTAAGTGAAAACTACTGGTGACCATTATCATAAAACCAAAATTTGCATAATTTCTTCTTTTTTAATTTTTTTTTTAAAAAGGTGTCAGCTATGCTACATAATTTATAATTTCCTTGAATAAGTTTATTTAATTTGTTTTCTTGCGGTAATGTAACAAACAGCTAGTGAATCATGGGGTACCGGAGAAGGTGATAGAGGAATTGAAGAAAGACATTATGGGATTTTATGATCTTCCCTTAGAAAAGAGAGAAGAAGTGGCTCAGCTGCCAGGAGATTTAGAAGGCTATGGTCAAGCATTCATTGCCTCTGAGGAACAAAAACTGGACTGGGCAGACATGCTCTATCTTTTCACTCAACCCCCTCATTTTCGCAATTATAAACATTGGCCATCTCAACCTCCTTCTTTCAGGTAGCACTCACAAAACTTTACCAGTTAAAATGACAGTATCAGGTTTATCTTCTGACTAGAAATGGGTTGATACATTCTCTTGTTATGGTACAAGAGATGAGTACAAATAGTACAAAAATCAAAACTAAAAAGAAGAAAAAGGTAAGGCAGCCAAACTAGACCATATATTTTCCCCAAATTGACATTCTGGACAACTGACTTTTTACATGACACAAAGTCCCTTCTGTTATTTTTCTTAAAAGGGATTCACTGGAGAACTACTCAAATGCGACACACAAAGTAGCACACTGTATCTTGGGCTTCATGGCTACAAACTTGGGCATAAAACGTGAGACGATATCTGAAATACATGGGTCACAAACTGTAAGAATTAATTATTATCCACCATGTGCAAATGGTCATGACAAGATGATAGGTCTTTCGCCACACTCAGACGGATGTCACCGACTGATACCGATAAGGTTTTGAGTCAAAAAAAAAGAAAAAAAAGAAAAAAGAAAAAGAAAAGAGCATCAAGTATTGGAGAATTATAGAGTGATATGTTAGCATATGTCTTTCTCTATGTATTCTCCGGATTACAAGTTGGATATTGTTATTTGTCTTCGCATGTGGGATTATAAAAAACAAAGGTTTCTGGCACTCTACAAGGTGTAGAGAGACATCAAATCTTATGCTATACAGTTTGTTCTACAGAGATAATTGACCACTGGAAAAGAAAGTCATGATAATAAAGCAATATTACAATCATACATGTTCATGAAACTTTTGTTTTACAGGTCAAGCAATAGCTTAGAATATGAATGAAGATGTGAGGGAACATCTTGATCTAAATTGGCTGGGTACATTAATGAAACTTTACATGTTCATCAATCATATTATATTATATTAGTATATTAGATGTTACCAAATAAAAAACAAATTTGACAAATAGTTTAAATTATTCTCGATCTAAATTGTTCATAACGCAGCGAAACTGCGACTACCATACCTAGCAACTAATATAATATGATTGATGACAATCAACAAAAGTCAAGGCCAATCTTTGGATATGATTGGCCTGTATTTAGCTGAGCCTGTCTTTAGCCATGGTCAACTCTATGTTGCTTTATCGAGAACAACCTCGCCGAATGGATTAAAAATCCTTATCCAAAACTGAGATGAATCATATGCAGGATATACCAAGAATATTGTCTTTAGACAAATATTTTCTTTGTTAGGTAATAATACTAAAATCACTTTCAGTACTCTATTTATAAAAATCTTATTAATTGTCTAAATAAACATTTAAAATTAACTCAATCGTACAAATCTTATTGCCTTTTCTATTACGCAGATGATGCTGATTAAAATAACACTAATAATTAAAGCCGTCTTATGCAACTTTCTCGAAGTGACAGATAAAAATAGTACCTACGACGAATAAAAAAATAACTTTCATTTCCTTTCATACACACCATTCAAACTAATATTGAGAAAGCTATTAGTATACACAAAAAGTCAATTTCGTATTTATGAAAAAAAAAATTCCTATTAAAAAATATCTATATGATCACAATTTTAAATTATGATACTAATTTGTTTTATTTTTTTCATTACAGTTCGAAATAAATGAATATTCAGAAAAAAGCAAAAATTCAAATTTAGAAGAGAGCCATTGAAAGGATGAACTACTTCAAAAAATTTTGTAATAAAAATAAATGATCTTGATTAATTATAAAAATGGTAATGTTCTTTTGTATTTTCTAATTTTCTAATTGTGTTAAATTACAATTCTTGAGAAATTAGATGTTACCAAATAAAACAAACAATTTGGCAAATAGTTTAAATTCTTATCCATCTAAAAAAGTCGTAACGCAGCAAGCTGCGACTAGCATAACTAGTAACGCTTTTATTTCTTCGAAAACTTGTGGGGGGCACCGGCCACCACTTCAAAAATCTTTATTTCGTGACAAATTAGAATAGATTGTGTAACACTTTCTTTTTTTTAGACATAACACTGTCGTTTGAGACTTTTTGTAAAACTTTCACCTACAACGGATGCGAACGAAGCTTGCAGTGGTTTTTATTTTTCATTTTTTTTTATTTTTTTTTTTTTCAAGTAGGTCAGAGATCGTTCGACACATACACGTTGATATTTTGGTGTGGCATAAAATCACCGCCCGGAACTGAAAGGATGCCCCAAAATTCTTACGTAGGGTCTGTCGTCTGGATAAGCTCCAATGTAATAATTACCTGATGGAACAATTAATTTAATTTTTCCTAATAGATCACGTGCTTAATTGATCAGATGCTTGGTCGATTGGTGATAGGTTGAAATTTTTTTCTGAAAAAAGAAATATATATTTCTCATGAAGTTTCTGTATTTTTTTTCCTCCAGAGTCCTTGTGTCATCCCTCTTTCTGAAGTGATGCAAATTAAGTGGGACCCTATAGCAGTACCTAAAGGAGCCGGCAGTTTTGGGAACGTTAGAGCCACACGCTGGCATGATAATGTAGATATGCCACAAAAAATCGATAAGTAAATATCAACGCTTATAGTTTGATTGTATTTGAGTATAAGAGAGATACACTTGTACACAGAAGCAATTCATAACAGAGCTGAGATCTGTTCTGACAAAATTGCAAGGTAGAAGAAGAATAATGGAGACAACAGAAGCCAATGAGAGGCCGAAAATCTTGGGGGGCTGTATGAAGACAAGAAATGTACAAGCACTTGCGGCTGATCATAATGCTTTGACGGCCGATATCTTGGAGAGGTACACTCGGCCAGAGTTGGCCGTTGATGATGTTCTTTTGGATAATAATTCTGAAGAGATACCAGTAATAGATATGAGTAGACTGATGGATGAGGTCTCATGGGAAGAAGAGGCTTCCAAACTCAACTTTGCTTGTGAAGATTGGGGTTTCTTCCAGGTCAATTACTTTAAACTCTAACTATCTTTATCAATTTCATGAGACAGCAAGTAGTTCATAGAAAAGTCTTAAACTCTTAATGTCCTTATAAAATGAAAATGATGGCAAACAGTTTGCTGAATCAGTTGAATTGCTTAATTTTATCATTCCAACAGTTTAATTAAACAATTCCTTTTTGAGCACTCTATTATCTTTATGAGGACAAAATTTGAATTGACGGTTTGATTTTGGAGTTCCAGCAGTTGACCACTGTTTCAAGAGGTATTTTACTTTCTTGAAATTTTGAAAAAGGTAAATGAAAACTACTAGCCACGTTCATTATCTTAAAACCAAAATTTGCAGAATTTCTTTTTTTTTCAAAAAAAAAAAAAAAGACGACAGCTAGTTAAGCTACATAATTTATAATTTCCTTGATTCAAGTACATTTAATTTGGTTTCTTGCGGTAATGAAACAAACAGCTAGTAAATCATGGGGTACCAGAGAAGGTGATAGAGGAATTGAAGGAAGACTTAATGGGATTTTATGATCTTCCTTTAGAAAAGAGGGAAGAAGTGGCACAGCTGCCAGGAGATTTAGAAGGCTATGGCCAAGCATTCATTGCCTCTGAGGAACAAAAACTAGACTGGGCAGACATGCTTTATCTTTTCACTCAGCCCCCTCATTTTCGCAATTATAAACATTGGCCATCTCAACCTCCTTCCTTCAGGTACCACTCACAAAACTTTACCAGTTAAAATGACAGTATCAGGTTTATCTTCTGACTAGAAATGGGTTGATACATTCTCTTGTTATGGTACAAGAGATGAGTACAAATAGTACAAAAATCAAAAATAAAAAGAAGAAAAAGGTAAGGCAGCCAAACTTGACCATATATTTTCCCCAAATTGACATTCTGGACAACTGACTTTTTACATGACACAAAGTCCCTTCTGTTATTTTTCTTAAAAGGGATTCACTGGAGAACTACTCAAATGCGACATACAAAGTAGCACACAGTATCTTGGGCTTCATGGCTACAAACTTGGGCATAAAACGTGAGACGATATCTGAAATACATGGGTCACAAACTGTAAGAATTAATTATTATCCACCATGTGCAAATGGTCATGACAAGATGATAGGTCTTTCGCCACACTCAGACGGATGTGGATTGACTCTTCTCTTGCAAGTAAATCCAGTTTCAGGACTACAGATCAGAAGGAATGGTAAATGGTTGCCAATAGTGCCACTTCCAGGTGCTCTTATTGTCAACATAGGTGATGCTCTAGAGGTAATTCTGACATCTGATATCAGAATCAGAATTATAATTAATTCATGTTACCTTCTAATTGCCTGTAACATGACAGCAGAATTGCATATTTGTGGGTTGTTATTTCCAAATTTCAAGTATCTTCTTCTTTTCTTTTTTTTTTCAAAAAAAAAAAAAACAAAAGAGAGAGAGAACATATAGAGGAAAAATATTAAAATAAATGCATTAAACTAATTGGTCAGTGCTAGCTTGATTTGAAACGTACCTCTGATGAGCTATAATTCAGTCCCTGAAATTCTGATCATTTATTAATTAACGATGGTTTCTTAATAGATATTGACAAATGGAAGATACAAAAGCATAGAGCACAGGGCTGTTATAAATGCGAAGGAAGAGAGGATATCTATAGCTGCTCTACATAGCCCGAGTTTTGAGAAAACAGTGGGCCCACTTGCAGAGATCGTAGGCGAAGGAACGCCACTATTCAAATCAGTGACTATGACAGAGTATACAAAGCTCTTTTTTTCGCAAAAGAAGTTATATGGTAAGAAAATGGTCCAGCTTTTGAAATTAAATCCATGATGGAGTCATCTAGCAACAACAAGTTAAGATGGCAATATTGTGTCTTTCTGGTTTGAATGTAAAAAATAAAATGCATGGTGTTAATTATAATAAGGTCTAGGTTATTGCAATAAAGGTTTGCTCTTATGGAGTTCTGCTTGTCATATAAATTCCATAGTTTCTGATTGTTCCTGCTACGCCTGATTTCTTACTTCTCTCCAGAGATTTGATAAAGAAAATTATGCAAAAGTTTAAAAGTTTAAGTTCCACAATATATTTTACAGTAACATTTTAAACCATATTGTTAGAAACAATGGAATCTCAAATATATATACATTACACTGACTAGTGCGTATTACTGTGTAGAATTAACCTTAAACTTGAGACATAAAAATTCACAAATTTAAGCATCTGTTTTTTGTATGCAGACGCACGCAAAACTCAGGGTAGCTTTATATATATGGTTCTATAACATAAATTATGAAAATAATTATCCAATTGCTCATGATGCTGAAGCCTGGGCACCAAACCGATATACCAAGACCTGATCAGTTCACGCACAAACTCTCGAATTGCAATGAGAACCTGTTTCTGTAACTATAATGAAACCGATGATTAAAGCCCATTTACTCCGAAAAAACAAAAAGAAAGAAATCAACCTAGTACAGCCCACAATGAAATGGGCCGACTTTTATACCCCGTTAAGTGGGCCTTGTTGTAAATCCAACTCACAAGTCGACAATTCCTCCCCTCTCCTCTCCCGATTGAGATCCTCGGCAGTCCTTTTAAAGGACCTTTGAGCAGTCAAAAGTTTGATTTTTTTAATTTTTAAAAAATTTAAAATTCAAATAGCGAATCGAAACCGTTGAACTTGTTCAATTTTACGGGCGATGCGTTTTCATATAAGTTTTATAAAATTTGGAGTTGATTTGATACTTGATTAAATGGTCAACAAATGAACGAACCTGGTTTGATTAATTCTAATACGTTCATAATTTAAGCACTTAATCAAGTATCAAATCAACTCCAAATTTTATAAAACTTATATGAAAACGCATCGCCCGTAAAATTGAACAAGTTCAACGGTTTGGATTCGATATTTGAATTTTAAATTTTTTAAAAATTAAAAAACTAAACTTTTGACTGCTCAGCAGTCCTTTAAAGGACTGCCGAGGATCTCAATCGTCTCCTCTCCAGCCTCCGCCGAAGAAACTAGAAAGAGAGAGTGCCAGTAGTCGAAGGCACCTGCAAGTAGTACACACTACATTCTCTCTTAGGAATTCAGTGGCGGAGTCAGTAGGGGGCACCCTAAAATTTTAACTTTATGTGAAGAGCTTTTCAATTATATGCTAAATTTTATTAATACATAACATATTGCACCCCTAATAAAAAAGTTCAAATATGATCTAGTTAAATTTATTGTTTGTTCAAACTTGTTTAATTATAATTTTCCTTTAGAGCAAATTTAGAAGATGAAAAATAAAAAATATAACATTACTCAAATATGAAAAATCCTTACTTATTATTTTTTAAGAAAAAATTACTTATTTATTGTATTTGATACAATTCATGTTTAGAAAATTTACTACTATAAAAATGATGAAACATTATTTTTTTTATCAATTTATTACATTTTTTAACTTTCAAATTTTAGTCTACCTAATCGAAATTTCTGTCCCCCTAAGTTGAAATCCTGGCTCCGCCCCTGCTTAGGATCCTCCCATTGTCTTGGGAGTTGGGACGGGGAGTGGATGGAAAAGCCACCACACTAGGCGCAACCGCGCAAGCCGCGCAACTATCTTTGGTGGCGCAAGCATTATGAAGGATCCATTAGTTATTTGTTGGGCCCTTATTTTCCTCATATGGAATTCTAAAGTCTCAAATTGCAATTCTGACTTGAGAACATATTTTAGTTGCATTGCCAACATTTTCATGGGCTTATTTCCAAAGTTTAAGATGCATAGATGGATTTTATTAAGGAATGATAACTGCAATTTTGTCATTCCTTGCCATCGCTTAAACAAAATGAACACGTGAAACAAACAAGTTGAATATATAGATAATTAAAATGAACACATACAAACAAATAAGTTTTGCCATTCTTGTTCAGATTTTTATATGCATGTTCAACTTATTTTTATTGAACTTATTTATTTGTAAGTGTTCACTTTGATCACTTATATATGTTCATCTTATCTATTTTATGTGTTCACTTTGTTCAAGCGATGATAATGAATAACAAAATTACATATGACAGTAATTAATTTCCGATTTTATTTATTTATTTATTTTATGAAACTAGGGGCGGAGTTGGAAGATATCGTGTGGTAGGATAAAATTTTTAACATTGGAGTATACTCTTACAATTAGTTTGAATTGTAATCATATATTTATAATTTGTTCTAAGAAATATAATAAATAAAACATATAGTCCAGCTGTGGGATCCTGCAGGATGAGTCGCTCATAATTTCGGAGACTAATTAATCTAATGTGTTATGTGTGGCATCTTCAAATATAACTTTCCAAAAAAAAAAAAAAAACTTTAATAAAACAAGAAAAGAAAAGTAATGTGTGGCTATCTATTATTTATTAATTTCCGGGAACTTAAGTGAGACTGAACTTGGCCATTTTTTTGCACGGGAGAGAGCGCCGCAAGAGAACGCTTTTATTTTGTTCGAAAACATGTGGGGGGAACCTGCCACCACTTCAGAAACATATAGAAAAAATTTTTTATTTCGTGGCAAATTAAAAAATATATATTTATTTATAGTTTATTAATTTAAAAATAAATAATATCAATTTTTATTCATTTCTAATAAATATAAAAATATATATCATTATAAAGTTTCAAAAAGTTTCAAGAATAGAAAAAAAAAACCAGCATACAGTGTAGTCATTTTATGATTTAAATCGATGTTACACTAAGGTTAAGAATTAAACATCAATTATTGCTTCTAGAAAATTTGGAAGAAAATTTATCACAATTAAAAAAATTAACAAGGCATTTGTCATAAATGATTTTTTAAAAAAAATATTTCGAAAAGTTTAGAAAAATTTTGAGACATTACCATTTACAAAAACCTAAAGAAAACAACTGAACGTGGGAAACAACTGACAGTTGGGTTATGGGACAAATGCGCTCACACTAGATCATAGATTATGTATAACACTTTCGTTTGAGACTTATTGTGAAACTTTTACCTACAACGGATGCAAACGAAGCTTGCAGTGAATTTTTTTTTTTTGCTTATGGTAAAAATTTTACCTTTTTTAAAAAAAAAGATCAATTTTTTGAGATAGGCCAGATATCGTTGGACACATACACGTCGATACTATGGCGTGCCACATAAAATCATCGCCCGGAACTGAAAGGATGCCCCAACTTTCTTTTTGACAAGCTTGTTTTATTCATTGATTCATTGTCAAGTCCGTAGGGATAACCGGATAAGTTCCAATGTAATAATTACCTGATGGGTCAATTAATTGAATTTTTCCTAATTGATCACGTGCTTAATTGTCAGGCGCTTGGTCGACTGATGATAGTTCCTTTTTTTTTCTGAAAACGAAATATATATTTCTCATGAAGTTTCTCTATTTTTTCTCTTGAGAGTCCTTGTGTCACCCCTCTTTCTGAAGTGATGCAAATTAAGTGGGACCCGTATAGCAGTACCTAAAGGAGCCGGCAGTTTTGGGAACGTTAGAGCCACACGCTGGCATGATAATGTAGATATGCCACAAAAAATCGATAAGTAAATGTCAACTCTTATAGTTTGATTGTATTTGGATATAAGAGAGAGACGCTTGTATACAGAAGCAATTCATAACAGAGCTGAGATCTGTTCTGACAAAATTGCAAGGTAGAAGTAGAATAATGGAGAAAACAGAAGCCAATGAGAGACCGAAAATCTTGGGGGGCTGTATGAAGACAAGAAATGTACAAGCACTTGCGGCTGATCATAATGCTTTGACGGCCGATATCTTGGAGAGGTACATTCGGCCAGAGTTGGCCGTTGATGATGTTCTTTTGGATAATAATTCTGAAGAGATACCAGTAATAGATATGAGTAGACTGATGGATGAGGTCTCATGGGAAGAAGAGGCTTCCAAACTCAACTTTGCTTGTGAAGATTGGGGTTTCTTCCAGGTCAATTACTTTAAACTCTTACTATCTTTATCAATTTCATGAGACAGCAAGTAGTTCATAGAAAAGTCTTAAGCTCTTAATGTCCTTATAAAATGAAAATGATGGCAAACAGTTTGCTGAGTCAGTTGAATTGCTTACTTTTATCATTCCAACAGTTCAATTAAACAATTCCTTTTTGAGCACTCTATTATCTTTATGAGGACAAAATTTGAATTGACGGTTTGATTTTGGAGTTCCAGCAGTTGACCACTGTTTCAAGAGGTATTTTACTTTCTTGAAATTTTGAAAAAGATAAATGAAAACTACTAGCCACGTTCATTATCTTAAAACCAAAATTTGCAGAATTCTTTTTTTTTTTCAAAAAAAAAAAAAGACGACAGCTAGTTAAGCTACATAATTTATAATTTCCTTGATTCAAGTACATTTAATTTGGTTTCTTGCGGTAATGAAACAAACAGCTAGTAAATCATGGGGTACCAGAGAAGGTGATAGAGGAATTGAAGGAAGACTTAATGGGATTTTATGATCTTCCTTTAGAAAAGAGGGAAGAAGTGGCACAGCTGCCAGGAGATTTAGAAGGCTATGGCCAAGCATTCATTGCCTCTGAGGAACAAAAACTAGACTGGGCAGACATGCTTTATCTTTTCACTCAGCCCCCTCATTTTCGCAATTATAAACATTGGCCATCTCAACCTCCTTCTTTCAGGTAACACTCGCAAAACTTTACCAGTTAAAATGACAGTATCAGGTTTATCTTCTGACTAGAAATGGGTTGATACATTCTCTTGTTATGGTACAAGAGATGAGTACAAATAGTACAAAAATCAAAAATAAAAAGAAGAAAAAGGTAAGGCAGCCAAACTTGACCATATATTTTCCCCAAATTGACATTCTGGACAACTGACTTTTTACGTGACACAAAGTCCCTTCTGTTATTTTTCTTAAAAGGGATTCACTGGAGAACTACTCTAATGCGACACACAAAGTAGCACACTGTATCCTGGGCTTCATGGCTACAAACTTGGGCATAAAACGTGAGACGATATCTGAAATACATGGGTCACAAACTGTAAGAATTAATTATTATCCACCATGTGCAAATGGTCATGACAAGATGATAGGTCTTTCGCCACACTCAGACGGATGTGGATTGACTCTTCTCTTGCAAGTAAATCCAGTTTCAGGACTACAGATCAGAAGGCATGGTAAATGGTTGCCAATAGTGCCACTTCCAGGTGCTCTTATTGTCAACATAGGTGATGCTCTAGAGGTAATTCTGACATCTGATATCAGAATCAGAATTATAATTAATTCATGTTACCTTCTAATTGCCTGTAACATGACAGCAGAATGCTTACTTGTGGATTATTGTTATTCCCATATTTCAAATATCTTCTTCTTCTTCTTCTTCTTTTTTTAAAAAACAAAAGAGAGAGAGAACAAATAGAGGAAAATATGAAAATAAATGCGTTAAACTAATTGGTCAGGGCTAGCTTGATTTGAACTGTATCTCTGATGGGCTATAATTCGGTCCCTGAAATTCTGATCATTTACTTATTAACCATGGTTTCTTGATAGATATTGACAAATGGAAGATACAAAAGCATAGAGCACAGGGCTGTTATAAATGCGAAGGAAGAGAGGATATCTATAGCTGCTCTACATAGCCCGAGTTTTGAGAAAACAGTGGGTCCACTGGCAGAGGTCGTAGGCGAAGGAACGCCACTATTCAAATCAGTGACTATGCCAGAGTATGTAAAGCTTTTTGTGTCGCAAAAGAAATTATATGGAAAGAAAATGGTCGAGCTTTTGAAATTAAATCCGTGATGGAATTAGATAGCAACAGCAAGTTAAGATGGCAATATTGTGTCTTTCTGATTTGAATATAAATGCATGGTGTTAATATTTATAATAAGGAGAAGGTTATCGCAATAAAGGATTGCTGTTTATTGAGTTCTGCTTGTCATATGAATTTTATTTTGTTTTTTCTTTTGAAGAAAAGTCATATGAATTTCATAATTTTTTATTGTTTTTGCTACGCCTGATTTCTTACTTCTATCTCTAGACTTGATAAAATCATTATGCAAAAGTTTAATTAAAAACACCCTGGCCCTAAATCCTGCCTTTTGTCTTTTTTGAGAAGTGCATCCAGTTAATTTTTTATTCTTCTTTTCTGTTTACGCCTCTCTCTCTTCTGCTCTTTGGATGCAGTTCTGTATTGGCACAATAAAGAATTACTTCTTGGGTGTAATTAGCGACCCTCTTTATGTAAATTGTATTTTAAGGCCCAATTGGGAATATTTTAAAATATAATGGGCCGCATTACTTGTTATTACTTGGTTTCATATGGTAAAATATAGTCTTCCGTCTTTCCAGACACCATGCATATATAAGAAAATTTTCAGCACATAGATTGAATGTAGTGTATACAGTGCTGAGAAACTGAATGACATCAAATCCATCTATTTTGCTAAGAATTTTTCTAATGAAATGACATACCATGTTAAAAAATTGCCTTTCTGATCAGGGCCTAAGTTTACTTACATCTCTACATTATGTCTTAATTGGAATGATTCTTTCGTCTTTTTCAGGAATAGTTGCTAGCATCTGATATGAGTGATGCTTCTGTTGACAGTGAAAATCACACTGCAACTACTATAAATGATGAATATTCTGCTATTTTAGATGCATAGATAAGAAAAATCACTGGTCAATTTGTTTATAGACAATGCACAAATCAGAAAACATCTTAATTTTGTCATGAGATGCGCTGAAATGTTAGTAAATTAAGGGGCAAAATGGTCATTTTGAAGGCCGTTCTTACCTCTGATGAGTGCTGGTCTCAACTTGGTCTGTGCTTCAATCGATGTGTTAATCTAATTGTTTTGTTTTTAGTCTTTATCTAAAAACCAGCCTTTACTAAATACAGATTAACAATTTAAAATCAACTAGTCGATAGTCTTGTAACATGGGTAGGTGCTTAGAAATGATCGACAATATTAACACCAAATATTTCATATAAGCATATACGATATATTTATAAGTTGTCCACGAGGAACCTGCACTTGTTCATATTATGTTGCATATTTTTATGATGCACGTTTGTTATTGTCAAATGATTGGAAAATCAGCAATGCTTAGGTTTATCATTGAAGGTAGTTTGAAAAGGCAATTCTATAAAGCTGGTACAAAATAATCATTCATATATTATTTCGTTTATATAGATTCAATTTACAATGTATCTCGAGGAAATGATAAATATTGATAATCAATCACCTACTTCTCTAACAACCCTCACATTAGCCTACAATTGCTTCAATCAGCTCATCACTTTGCAATGTAATTAATTGGTCAAGACCGCTGAAAACAATGGCCATCCCATGCTTGAACCTGTCGCAAGCATCATCACGGGCTCTTATTTCTTAGTAATATCCCAGCCCAGACCAAGTGTGCCCCAAGGCCTAACCCATTGCCATATTCTACGAAGGAAAAACACGACTTCCTAGTGGTACACTGTTGTGGACTTTCCCTCAATTCTAATGCATTTGTACCATCTGGCGCACAAAACATATATCACAAAATCAATCACTGTTAGTACGGCTAGCATATAATAGAAACTATCCATGTGCCCCCGATTTAAGTCCTCTGGAATCCATCCTGCCCTTCCTTTCACCGTCGTTATCTTCATCACAGCCGTCACAATTGCATCGCTGAAATAGTTCCCGAGCGACATGGATGTCATGCAAAGAGCGCTTCCAAAGCTCTTCAGTCCATCTGGTGTCTGTCCGTTGAAGAACTCTAATTGCCCTACATACATGAAAACCTCAGATGCCCCGATCAGTGCATATTGAGGCATTTGCCACATTATGTGTAGTCTGCTGGAGCCATCAGCAGTGGCCATTCTAAGCCTAAAGTACTCAACTGTGCCAGCTGAAAGCATTGCTACAGTTGCAACCAAAAGCCCAATTCCCATCCGCTGGAGTTCTGTCAATCCACGCGGGTTCTTGGTAATTCGGCATGCCAATGGTTGGAGAATACGACGATAGAAAAAGATGAAGGCTGCGACACTAAGGATGTCAAAGGCCGACATGCTGGCTGGAGGTATTGAAAAACCAAACACGTCATGCCTCATTGCCGCACCTTGAACTACAAAGAGGGAAGCCATCTGGGTGAAGACCACAGAATAGATGATGGTGCAGAGCCAGATTGGCAGGAGCCTCAGCACACACTTCACTTCTTCTACTTGAGTTATCGTGCAAAGTCTCCATGGATCACGAGACACAGATTTTGGATCTGCCGTGAAGTCATCCACATCAACATAAGCAGCACGATCCAAGAACCTAATTATAAATAATAAATGTAAGCACTTGTAAATTGTAATGCTACTGGAGGACCAATTATGGAAACATGAAAATGACCAATTTATATTACTCACTTGAAGCCCTCGGTATGTAGAATTTTTCTGCTTCCATTTCCCTCATCAACAGCTTCTTTGTCATCTTTCTCATATAACTCATCACCACTTAACGGCACCATCACCTTCCATTTTCTCGACGATGCCACGATTACTTGGCACACCCTAGATAAGGGGTTGCCACATGGTCTGAAGTGTCTATACCTTGTGGTTCCACCAACAAAGAGTATCAATGCAAGAAGTGCTGATCCACCTGAGGCCCAAAATCCCAAGGCCCAAGATCCCTTGTCCTCTAGGTAACTCAAGAAGGTGTTTGAGAAAAGCGAGCCCAAGTTGAGAGACAGATAGAAGTAACTGAAGAATGAAATCTTCGAGTGGGCTTCTGTTTGGTCCGACTCGTCGAATTGGTCGGATCCAAACGTGGCAATGTTGGGTTGGTATCCTCCATTGCCGAAAGCAATCATGTAAAGAGACATGTAGAAGATGACTACTACCATGCTTGAGTGAGAGCCGCAACGGGTGTACTCGTCTCCGCATCCCTCAGGTCTTATGAGCAACAATTGTGATGTTATTGATAATAGCACCAACCCCTGTGAAATAATAAAGAAAAACTTGTAAGAAAAAGGTCAATTAATAAAAAAAATTGTTGCAAGTGTCATTCTTACTACTGAATTTTTTATGTAATAAATGTAAGATACTCAATTTATTCCCTAACTTTTTTTAATGAAATTATGACACAAAAGACAAAAAAAAGTTAATCTTACTCGAGAATTAGAATTTTAAATTTCGACCCAAAGGAAGAGTTGGAATTTTTAGTTCCATTCCATGAAGGTTCGAACTTTAAAATTACGGTTTTGTTTCTTTTTTATTTTCCTTTTTCAACTGGAAATGGCTAAATGAGTATGAGCTGGAATTTGAAATATAGGTTTCTTAAATGCAGGTACTTTTTTTTCTTCATTTTCAAAATAAATAATTTATATTATAATATATAGTTATAAATGCTGATATTAGCTAAGAGCAATTTTAATTAAAGTGGCTTACAAGAACAAAAATAACTTGGAAGATGGCGCAAGTCTTGTAGCGGCCCCAGTAAGAATCGCTGAGGAATGCACCAATCAGTGAAAACATGTATACTGTCCCTGTCCACTTGCTAACGTTGTTGGCCGCATCCTCGTTACTTTGGTGCAAAACCCTTGTCAAGAAAAGCACCAGATTTACACTTACTCCAAAGAAAGCGAGTGTTGCTAATCCCTGATTCACTGCACAATTAATGCAAATTGCAATATTTATCAAGTCATTCAATATATCATAGAATCAATTTGCTAGAGAAATACTAGGGTATATTAATTATATGAAAATAAAAACCCAATATTTATTATTTGGTGCGGTGGATAAGCACAAATTAAGCAGCTATGGGGTGTACATGGGATTGAATCACCACAGAGGTGATCTTGTGTGGATATGTGGGCCTACGGGCATAAATAAAAAAAAAATCACTAAGTTATTTATAATCTGTATTTTGTTAAAATAATTTCTCAATTCAGATCGGTAGTAACCCAATGGCTAGCTAATACAGAGACGTCGGGATCAGTTGTACCACAAGTTACAGAACATTAAAAGAATGTTTTTTTTTTTCCTTTTTTTAACCTTAATCAGCCTCGACAATTTTGTTATTGTCAACTGTTGTCTAAGTTATATAAATTAAAATTGCAAAATCTTAAATTCAAGCCATATGGACAAAAAAAAATAAAGGCATAGAACTGTCTAGAACTAGTGAGCCTTCTCTCTGTTTTATATTTTAGAAAAAAAAATACATGTATAAATTAACCATTTGAGAGTGTAGCATATTCCATTAGATGGAGCTTTCGTACTTGTTCATGTCTCCTTCAAATAAGGTACACAGCTAAAAAGACAAGACAACATACCAAGTATTATGATTCCAGCCATCCAGCCACCTGATTTGTTTTTTATCGCAGGTTTGCCTCTAAAATCGACGGTGCCATCTTGAGTGTGTCCACAAGAAAATTCCTCCATTGCATCTTCTTTTTGTCCATCCTCATAAGTCACATCTATTTTCACATTCTTCTGATCTTCTTGCTTCACCATTGCCTGAATTATTTGAGTTATATAATTACCTCATTATTATTGTTATTATTATTATTATTTATGATACTATAATAATAATAATCATCATTAATTGTTATTGTTACAATCATAGTCACTATTGCTGTTATTGCAATTGAACAGTAGTACTCTGCACACACAACCTTTCGTCTTGTTCAGTGCGGGTAACTGATGACATTTTTAACGTATATGCTAAATAAAAATGTCAACCTATGAAGATATATAAAGCAACTCATATGTCTTGTGTTTTGAAAGTGTTAGTTTTGTTTTCTATAATTGGTTTCCCTTATTGCTAAATTTGTTACAGGTTCTCTGTAGTGGTGTCATATAAGCAACTTTTCTGTTTCACATAATTGGTTTCACTTATCGCTGAACATGACCTTAATTTTTCTACTAAATAAAAAGATGCACTATTGAACGACAGGACATAAATCAGAGCTGATGATGATGATAGAAATAAAGTAATATCTAGAAGGCACTAACCATTTCTTATATCTCAGACTAGCTCCCTTTTGCACTTCCAGTTTGCTTGAGAGAAGAAGAGAAGAGAAGAGATATCTACTACGTAGAGGGAGCTAGGGAGATGAGGGTACTGAGAAGAGGAGGTAGGAGGTGCAAATATATAGAGTGTGAGAGCTACCTCAGATGCATGACAAGGTTCCATCATTGTTTACCTCAGCAAGAAAAAAACATAAATTAAATAAAAGAAAAGGATATACAGAGTTCCTTTCTCACAGCATGTATTGGAGTCTTAGTTGGATCCATTATATATTGACAAGTCACTTTCATCTATATAAAGCAGATTTTTCATTCTGCCAATTTGTGAGGAAAAAGATGTACAGTATCAAACTGTGTTGAAAAAGTTGCCACCTTGCCATAGATTGAAATGAATGTGAAACTGAAGTATCAGACTGTGGGGTTAATTTTTTAATTAATTACAGTCGGTTAATTTTAATTATACGAGTTGACATTTCTTCCTATATTTATCAAAACTACAAAGTGAGTTGCGCCGCCAAATAGATGGCAGCTTCTGCCAGTATTCTATTTGCGCCATTAGATTACAATCAAAAGGTCCATATTACACACCAACTTTTACGTAATGGGGATTTAGATAGATGATCCTAGCTACTCGATTTTGATCAGATAGCTTAAGTGCCACGGTTGTTCGCTTCCATCACTTTTATAATAGCAGATGGATTCAAACTTAGAAGTGGGAACTGTATATAAATAAACAAGTCAAGATTGGCTGTATTTAATGAAGTCCCTTTATCTGTGGTGGATAACTTCTTCAACTGACTTTTGGGCCTCTGTATAGCAAGAATAAGGGAATTTGAATTTAACTAGTGCAAGTAATTGTGCCATACCCAGTTAGAATTGCACATTTTTAGTATGTAATTTTATTGGGACAAATGTTTGACTTCTATTAATTAACTGCTAAACAAACTCTATTGCTAGAATTAAGGAGTCAAACACGGAGCAAGAAATCTCACCAGGTTCAGATGCAAGAAAAGAATAGCTAGGTACCGACGCTATGAAATCAAGGCAGTCTATCAGGGAATATTTGGGTATAGCTAGCTAATAGCTATAAAGCAATACTAGTGTATAACAAATGAGATCCAGCCATGAACGTGCGATCTGTTCCACATTTTTTCACTGTACTAATTTTGATTATTATAATTTTACAGGAGGGATATTGAACGAGTGCTATCAAGTTACTAATCTGGTTCGATTAGAAGGCAGCAGTATATGCAGATTACTACTAATTAAAGGGTTTTTCCTAGAATAAAGAAAGACAAATTTCAGGCTTGAATCCTTATCTCTGGGTATTTATTCCGATTGCTGCATCCTGATGTGATGCAAGCATGCTTTTTTAAATGAACTCGCCAGCTAGAATACATTACACATTATCAGATAACATATTCAACTTTTCTCGCCGTTCCATTTTTCTAAGTGGCGTATGTGTGTGAAGCTCTTTCCAAGTACAAGGTATTGAAAAAAAAAAAAAAAAATCACTCTTTGGCTACGTGCCAAACAAGTAATATGTTTCACAGAAATTCTATATAATCACTAAGTTAGCAAAATACCCAGTTAAAAGTACAATTAGAAGCAATACCCAGTTAAAAGTACATTTATATATATATATATATATATATATATATACATGAATATTTGCAACTATTTTAAGTTAGCAAAAATATTTATCAGATATGGCAACTATTAAATCTAGATTCCCATTTTGTGGTTGTAGCTTCCTTCTTCGCCAAATCTAGCTCATATATGGCAATTTAAGTCTCGATGTGACTATACTATTTTACTACATTGAACAAAACAATTGATACATATAATAATTCTCACTTCTTTTACTGATCCATTAGAGTACACCACATGTTATGCTTTAATTGTTCTTATTTGCCATTCTTCATGGGAGAATATTAATCGAATGCAAATAAACTACGTGCATGCATAACAGAAGATATCGTTCATAAAGCATATTCATAAGCTGATTAGAACTTATTCCAATGTCTCTTGTTCTGTACTTCCATATATTCTCCTATATATGGGGTACATTTTTCCCCTTTTCCACGATCCGTTGTTTTCCCCTCAATAATTTAGGTATATTTCATATCAATCTTGATAATAATTCAGGGACCTGATACTACTTTTGGACTTATTCATTAGCAATACATAAATTTTCTTTATCCATTCCTAAGAAAAGGATTTGTCATTCGGAGCATCCTTTAGCTTGACAATTTGGCATATCCTTCACCCAAGTGGCAATTAATAATAACCTTGGAAACGTCCTATAATCTGGAATTAATAAAATTGTTCTGGATGTATAATTATCTTTTCCTTGCCTTGTTTTTTTCTGTTCAAATTGTGTGGCGTCAACTTGACATTATGTACACGCGCGTACGTCCTCTCCAATTTATATATTCAATATACACGGCATGAGGAAAGCATATCTTGGAAAAGATATATACTTTTAGGATCTAGAAGTGTCTTATTTATTTTGTTTTTCATGAATTAAGAAGGAAAGCTGAATTACTAGAGAGAATCCTCATTTGTTTTATGTGTAAAGAAAACAAATAACACGAGAGACACAAGGATTTTTACGTGGTTCGGTACAACGTGTACCTATGTCCACGACTCACACACACCACTCTTTTTATTTCTTTTTCAATAATTTTAGTACATCAATGGAGAAGGAAGAAGAGAGAAGAAGAAGATAATAGGAAGGAAGAAAGCGCATTTATAGAAATACATACGCTCCTCTTTTATTTCTTTCTAATTTTGTTTTAAGGAAATATATGGAAATTAAATATTCACAAATCTTGGACATAAATCGTCTCTGGTCCACACTCCCCCTCAAGTTGGCATGTAGATGTTTCGCATGCCCAACTTGCCAATAGCATCATGGAAACTAGTGCTGGACACTCCTTTGGTCAGTATATCTGCAAGTTGTTCTTCTGTCTTCACATGAGGAATACTAATGACTCTCTCTTCCAAATTCTGTCGAATAAAGTGTCGATCCACTTCAATGTGCTTGGTCCTATCATGTTGCACTGGGTTGTGAGATATAGAAATAGCAGCCTTGTTGTCACAAAACAACTTCATCTCTTTGCTATCATAGAAACCAAGGTCTTTGAGTACCCTCTTTATCCACAGTAATTCCTGCAAACCTTTAGCAATTCCTCTGAATTCAGCTTCAGCACTTGACAAAGCTACTACCTTCTGCTTCTTGCTCCGCCAAGTGACCAAGTTGCCACCAACAAAGGTAAAATATCCAGATGTAGACTTCCTGTCAGTCACATCTCCTGCCCAGTCAGAGTCTGTATAACCTTCAACTTGAAGGTGTCCATTTCTCTTGAAGAAGATACCTCGTCCAGGGGCTCCCTTAAGGTACCTGAGAATCCACATGACAGCCTCCATGTGATGCTCACTAGGAGCATGCATGAACTGACTTACCACAGACACGGCATATGCAATATCAGGCCGAGTATGTGACAAGTAGATAAGTCTCCCTACCAATCTCTGGTATTGTTCCTTGTTTGCTGGTACCTGATCGGGATATATACCTAGTTTGTTGTTCTGTTTTGTAGGGGTATCAACTGGTTTGCAATCTAACATCCCTGTTTCAGCAAGCAAGTCTAGTACATATTTCCTTTGAGACAGAGATATACCTTCTTTGCAGCGTGTCACCTCAATTCCTAGGAAATACCTCAATCCACCTAGGTTCTTCATTTCAAATTCCTTGGATAATTTGTCCTCTAGATCTCGGATTCCTTCAGAGTCATCACCTGTGATTATCATGTCATCAACATAGATTATCAAAATTACAATTTTTCCTTTATTCTTTAGAAAGAACAAAGTATGATCTGCATCACTCTGGGTGTATCCATATCTTCTCATAGCATTGCAGAATCTTCCGAACCAGGCCCTTGGCGACTGTTTTAGGCCATATATTGCTTTCTTTAGTCTGCAAACAAGAGGTTGTTCACTTGAATGACCATATCCGGGTGGGATGTCCATATAAATTTCTTCTTCTATGTCACCATGCAAGAATGCATTCTTCACATCAAATTGGTGTAGTGGCCAATCCTTATTTGCTGCAATGGACAACAGTATTCTAACAGTATTAAGCTTGGCTACAGGTGAGAAAGTCTCCTGATAGTCTACCCCATATGTCTGAGAGTAGCCTTTTGCCACTAACCTAGCTTTATATCTGTCAATTGCTCCGGTGGGCCCATATTTAACTGTAAATATCCATCTACAACCTACCGTTTTTCTATTTCTTGGCCTGTTCACCAATTCCCAAGTATTGTTCTTTTCAAGTGCATCCATTTCTGTCTTCATTGCATCCACCCATTTTGGATCACTCAAGGCTTCTTCTAGATTTCTCGGAATTTGAACTGATGCAAGTGTCTTGTCAAATTCTCTCATTGTTTCTGGCATGTGTGACAAGGTCATGAAGTTTGCCATTGCATATCTGCCCCCACCACTTTCATCTGGTCGATATCTCTTTGGAGGTATGCCCCTGTTGACCCTGTAAGGTAACTGGTAACCAGAATTAGTACTAACAGGTTCAGGAATACTTACCTCTGACTCTGGAGATTGGTCAAGTGGTGATGGAGGAGACTGTATCAATTCTTCATCTTCAGTTTCTTCCGATGGACCCGAATAATTAAGTGGGTCCACTTCTGAGTCAGTATCAAGAGAATTGTCACCAAGTACCTCTGAATTCGGACCGAATTGGGCTGAATTCGGACCGAATTGGTGTGCATTACCACCTCTGTTTTCTGAATACGGACCGAATTGGGGAGAATGCGGACCGAATTGAACCAAGTCATCTCCTCTGTTAGCCGAATGCGGACCGCATTGGACCGAATTCGGACCGCATTGAGGTATGTCATCTCCTCTGTTAGCTGAATGCGGACCGTATTGGACCGAATTCGGACCGCATTGAGGTATGTCATCTCCTCTGTTAGCTGAATGCGGACCGCATTGGATCGAATTCGGACCGCATTGAGGTATGTCTTCTGCCATTGCATCAAAAAACCAAGGCTCATTCTCTCGTGTACTCTCCCCCTGAGAATGAGTCTGCTCTTTCAAAAAATAAGCCTCATTTTCAATAAATGTTACATCCATTGTGGTATATATTTTTCTAGACACCGGGTTCATACACCTATATCCCTTTTGACGTTGACCATAACCTATGAACACACATTTTTCAGCACATGGGTCTAACTTTGACCTTTGATGTTTTTGTATATGAACATAGGCTATACAACCAAATACCTTTGGAGGAATCGTAAGAACCGAGGGAATTGAGCAGTACTTTGAAAGTACTTGCAAGGGTGTTTGAAAGTCAAGTACCACAGAAGGCAACCTATTCATCAAGTAAACTGCAGATGTAACTGCATTATCCCAATAAGAATGAGGTACATCATTTTCTAGCATCATTGCCCTGGTCATTTCTAGAATCTGCCTATTCTTTCGCTCCGCTATGCCATTTTGTTGAGGGGTGCCCACATAACTTGTTTCATGTATAATCCCATTGGTGTTAAAGAATTCTCCTAATGTTTTGTTGACAAATTCCCTTCCATTATCACTTCTGAAGATTTTAACATTCTTATCAAACTGGTTCTTTACCATGGTAATGAAAGATTTGATGGCAAGTGGTACCTCATTTTTATGTTTTACCACGTTAATCCATGTCATTCTAGTGCAATTGTCAACAAATAACACAAACCATCTATTACCCACCTGGGATTCAACCGGGGAAGGCCCCCATACGTCAGAGTGAACTAGGTCAAAAGGAGTGGTATTGTCATTATCCAAGTTTTTAGGAAAATGGGCTCGATGGCTCTTAGATTTAATACAAACCTCACAATCAAAAGATTCATTCTCAAACCCAGAAAATAAGCTTGGATAAAGTTTCTTTAGGTACCCGAAAGAAGGATGGCCTAGCCGTCTATGCCACATCCAAATTGAAGACTTCCTACTTGAACTTGAGCCAGCTGATAATTGAGCTCTTCCAATAGCTATGTCTTCCAAATGATACAGTCCTCCTCTCTTGGTACCACGACCAATAATCTCCTTTGTCATGAGATCCTGAAATAGACAAAATCTAGGATACATGAGTACAACACAATTCAGTTCTTCACATAATTGACCTACAGACAATAGTCTCGATGAAAGAGAAGGAACCAATAAAGTATTTGAGAGTGTTAAAGAAGTGGAGAATTGAACATCTCCAGCCCCTGTGACTGGATAAACTTCCCCATTCGCATTGACAATCTCAGTCTTTGTTGGATGAGATTCTCTTATCAAATCATCCTTGTTGTAAGTCATGTGATCGGTTGCTCCTGAATCTATAATCCAAGAGTCATTTAGGCTTTGGATACGGGTCATGGTTACAGTAAAGTCTGGTCGAGGTGAAGTTTCGTCGAGAAGCAGAGTCACCTACTCAACTCCTTGTGTAGGGATAAAGAATCAACTGTGCAGTAACTCGCACAGCAGATTTCGGTCTAGAAGATGCACCTGTGCAGTAACTCGCACAGGAACGAAGTAATCAAAATCTTGTGCAGTAACTCGCACAAGACCAAGAAAAACACACAGATTTCAGAACCTACCGCTCTGATACCATGTAAAGAAAACAAATAACACGAGAGACACAAGGATTTTTACGTGGTTCGGTACAACGTGTACCTACGTCCACGACTCACACACACCACTCTTTTTATTTCTTTTTCAATAATTTTAGTACATCAATGGAGAATGAAGAAGAGAGAAGAAGAAGATAATAGGAAGGAAGAAAGCGCATTTATAGAAATACATACGCTCCTCTTTTATTTCTTTCTAATTTTGTTTTAAGGAAATATATGGAAATTAAATATTCACAAATCTTGGACATAAATCGTCTCTGGTCCACATTATGTTTAAAACGACTTCAATTATTTCAATAATCAAAAACTTAAGACAGAAAATATGAATAAATAAACAGTAAAAAGATATATTTATGCTACTTCTTTCGCATCCATATAAAATTTAAAGCATTTTCACTCTGTTTTTTTTTAGAATAAAAAACTTCAAAAATCAACGTCCACAAATTATTCACATATGTGTGCATAAAAAAATGTCATGTATCACATCAAATACATTTAATATTTGATATCATATTTTGAATTATATTAAAACTGTAATATACAAATAGTGTGAAGTGATAGAAAATAAAGGCATCTTACGATCTCCTGTAAGAAATTAATCTTCTATTATCAATTAATTATAATTAATATTGAAGCAGTGATATTATAGCTTTTGCAAATTAATCTTTGTTATAAATTTATATATAATCTATATTCAGAGTGTACAATTCTTAAAAATAAAATTAAGTTGATTGTGAAAATGGCAGTATTAATTTTAAAAATTCTAGCAAAATTAAAGTATAAGAATTATGAAGTAATTTTACAGGAGATTTGCTCTGTTTTCGACAACAAAAAAAAATATTACTATAAGTACTTAATATAAATTTTAACATTTATAAATTTTTAGTGCCATGCTATATATTGATGAAATTTTATTATGAAGTCTGCACCATGATTTTTATCTTTGGTGAATTCCATGCAATGTCGGCCCAGTCCAATCAAATCAGGGAAAATTTAGGTAAGAAAACTTTTTGTAAAGTTCTTTGTTACATCAGTGTACTAAAGTTGAAAAAGACACGTGACTCACTAGAGCACTTGAAATGAGCAGCTGGGGCTCATAGTCTCTACAGAGCTTGAAAAATTAGGACTTCACAGTTGTCCGACTAATCTTGAGTTATATGGTATGATGCGTAACCAAATTTGCATTAGATTTTATATGTTAGATTGTACTGATGATAAACTGAAGTACAGATCATTACGAAAATGACGTGAGAAATAAAAACAAAGAGAAATGTAAACATTGTTAGATTAACGACAAAATTGAACATGCAATTGTTTCTTATCGAAGTGCCCAGTGATTTAAACTAAAGTAGTACAGTGATAGGTTTTGACAAAAGTTCATTAAAATAGTTTATAAGTTGTTGAGTGTTACATCAAATATATATGAACAGGATCCTTTCTCAATTTTTTTTTATAAAAATTCAAAGCTAAAATCTACTTGAGTTCTCTTAAATGTAGATAACTCACTTGACTCCAAACTAGAAGACTATAACCTTATCTGAACTCAATTAGTTAATACTTTCTTCAATTTGGCCAGACGAAAAGACAAGATGATTGACAATTTGACTACGAACTAGTCCAAGTAGTAAAAGTTTAGAAAAAAAGAAAGAACAGACATGAGTTCATTCGTTGAATCAAAAGCATATTTTCCCTAGACAGCTAATATCCTCCAATTGGTGTCAACGCTCGCCTTGTCAGCTGTCAAAAATTTTGTAAGCCACCCAATTAGCAGCCGCTGCGTACCCCTCATGTTTTTATTGGAATGAAAATGCTACCACCTAGCAGCGGCTGCTAAGTTTCGGGAAAAAACGAAAACAATTTTGCAGCCATGTTGCACGGATACAAACAGGATGTTGCGAATCTGAAATAATATGGCTCACAAAAGTCACATCAAATTATCACATACTTCAGATGTAGTATTGTGGGGTGAATTAGAGAAGGGTAAATCCTCCACGAAAGGATGGAGAGGGGATAGGAACTGTTTGTTCTGTTCTGAGTCAGAAAATATAGTTCATTTATTCGTAAGTTCTCCACAGTTCAAATCTATTTGTATGGTCCCTATCTCAATTTGACGCTCATAATACAGCATTTTGGTTGGAAGAGATTTTCATATTACAATATAAATTAGATCCATCCATAAGATCAGCATATAAGATTATACGCGCTGCTATTTTCTGGACATCGTTGTTACTCATGAATGAGATATGTTTCTCTAGTGGTAAGATCAAATCAATTAGATCCGTGGGTTAAGTGATAAATATATTTTAACATATTGGGTACAAATAATCTCAGACAAGTTGAAGGTTAAGATCACCACTTTGCTGAAATCACTGGAGGCTTACTTTTTTCAGCTTCCAAGGGAGGGTACAGGATAATATTGGAGTTGATGATATGCAGCTTGAAGGATGTCCTTGATGCGGCGTCAATTGGTGTTAAGTAGCAAATCTGTTTTGTATTGATGCCATTCTGCTTTGCTTGTGTTATGCTAATTGAGACTGGATTGAGGGAGTTGTGAGTACACATCAAGGGTATAACTGGTATATATATGAACTTTTTTGTTACCTCGTTGGATGTAAGAGAGTAATAGTGCACTGGCATCTACTGATTAAATGATGTCAGTGCAGTAGTTAATTATGTTGCTATCAGATGTTGGTTGGTTGCTATCTGATATGATATCAGTGGTTGGTTGCTGTAATACCTTGTTGCTTTTCAGTAGTGAAAAGGGTCGAGTATATACTCTGCTTAGTTCAGAAATGTTACGGTTAAAGTGATATGGACAATATTTTCAGGTGAAATTAGTGCGTAAAGCCAGAATTTATCCATGATTGTAATTAAGTATGGTAAAAGTTGTAGAGGCCAGTCGGTTGGAAAGAAAGTCCACGCTAGCTACCAAACAAAACAATGAACTCTCAATAGATAAGGTAGTGTACGCTATTTATTGGTGGTACTTAGCAAGCAGTCAAAAAAGCCGTCCGACATGATCCCCATGGTTATACGCACTGTGACTAAATTTTGAAGATTTTTATTAAATGTTGGATTTCCATTTTCCAATATGAAGTGTCGTTGATTACATTTTCTGGTTGGACTTCTAGTGAAATATACTTGACAAATATATATACTCCTGAAAGTAGTACTTTTGGGAAGTTGACAAAATGTAGTGTTGGACCTAACTTTCGAAATAGTACTTATCTGACTTATCACTTTAGCACAATTTTCTTATGCACTTTATCAAATTTATATTATCACTTCTTTTTGTTTTCCATGTTTCAATTTTCTTATTAAAAAAAATTCTTCACTTCAACACAACTCTGATCACTTTGATTTAAAATTTGAGATTTGAGAACGTGACCCTCATTTATAATTTATTTGATAGCAAAAATGTGTGTACTATAGGAACAGCTATAATTACGACAAAAACTAATATAGTGATATCCAATATGTGCAACTGAACTCATTAATTTTGAACCAGAATGATTGATCTCCTTCTAGTCTTCTACATTTTTTTCTTCACTTATTATCTTCCTTGTATTCCAGTACGTACTAGTATTGCACATCTCTTATAGTGCCTAATTTATAGAAGAAAAAAAAAAAAAAGTATTCTTTATAGCATGTCATTCTGACTCAATCATCGATCAGTCCATTTAGATATTGTTACTTAAACCGCCATCAGCCGGAGATGTAGATCTCATATCTCTTATCAATTATCATAGTACAAGAGAAACGCCTTGGCTATCAGATTTTGACTCTTCCAAAAATTCTTGATAAAGTTTGGTATCTATTGCTTTTTGGAACACTTTTTTGTCAAATCTAATGATAAGGTACCACTCTACTGTGTGCTAGAGTTGAATTTTGAACTTGCGTATTTAGTATTCTAGCTGCCAGGATTGTTGTGCTGGTTTGCATTAGACATTTCAATGGCTGTGAATGAGAAGTACAATGGGTATTTTCTTAGTAATTGATGTTATATATGCACTTTATGCACTTCATGCACATTATTTGAATCTAGACAGTAGCTTTCCGGGCTAAATATTGTTAATGGTTGTGACAGCTAGTTAAAAAAACACGCTAATTGTTCGATAATTAAATCATGTTATATTAATATGGACTTTTGCTTTTGGGACCATTATGTCTTATGCTTTTGTCCAAAAAGCACTATTGCTAATTGTCTGATATTACTAGGGCCAGCAGTAAGGTATAAATTATTATTTGCGTGGTGATATTTTTTTTTTCTGTTTTCTTTCCCTTGAATTGAACATTTAATTTATAAACGCATATAATTCTTATCGATTTATTACGACGGAAGTAGGCATGTATAGAAGAGGCCAAGAGTACACTACCATTCAAAATATGTACACTTTATAAGTCAAAAAAAGATTTTAATAAGAGGTGGGTACTGAATTCTTTTTCAGAGCATGCATTAATTGACAAATAACTTCAGCAAAATTCAATTGCACCCTTTTGAGCAAGAAACTAGCTAGTGGTACATTAAAACTTTTGGTCCGTAGAAAATTATATGAACTATACAACAAAATTTGTAAGAAATATACTATCGATCTGTCCTTCTGCAGAAAGATGAACATATATTTTGTACAACCTTCTATTTCATCTAGAGGTTTCATCTTAGATTGAAAAATGCTACAAGTCAATAGGTGTGTGTGTATGTGTTATCTTTTTTAAATTAATTAAAATAGCGGTGTAGTTTCTCAGCATAATTTCGAGGATAAAAAAAAATCGGTATTTTTACATCTCAATCAACAAGTTCGACTCATTAAACTTTTCGGTATAACTACTCTGTAATTAACCTTTAAAAAAAAATACTCCGTGGTTGTACGGCTGTTTGTTCTTATCAGCAGTGTTGCGTTATATATAAAATATCAACCATTGCTGTCCCCCTCAAGTGTTTGGAAAGACATATAAGCACGTTTGAATATCAAAGCTCTCCGGCCCTTTATTTTGTCTTTAAAATTATTAGTCATTATATTTCCTATGTTTCTTTTCTCAACTTTTTCTTGTGTCCTTGGCTGATCTGTCACATTTTTTTTTGTTCTTTTTGGTCTTCCCTAGCCACTACACATGGTCTGAGTCTGGATTGTCTGTTGCCAGACCCAAGCGACGTCGTTTATGGCATAATGTTAATTCGGCTATATTTGGTTACTTGCTTGCTTAAGTTAATTCCTTTCCTTACATAACAATTAGCAAAAGTGCATAATTTGTAACATATTCAAATTATTTTTCTTTGTCCATTTTAGCAATTAATTATTTTTATTTCTGGACATATTAGCATATTTCAAGTAATTTAAAAGTTCTATAATATGAAATTTCACTAATATGCTTAAGCTTAACCATGATTTTTTTTTTAGCTGAAACAAATTGACAACTACGTGTAAATAAACGAAGTAGCTAGCTTGATGCTGATTTCGTTTTTCATTTTCATATTGACATTGTCCCATCCACAATTGTAAGGTCCATATATTAGATCCTACCACAATCAGAGGTATATATTGATTCTGTTTAATGTTTTAAATTTCGTTATGTTTTTCATATCAAACAAATCATCAACTTCCAATCAACTAGGTTGTAAATCATTTAACTGTACAAACTAGGCAGGATAAATTCACAGTGGATATATATAATTAGTTTATTGAACTTTTTTTTTGTGTTGAACACCATATATTTTATTAATAAAAAAATTTAAGATGCTTTTAAATTGTGATGTGTGTGCAAGCGCACTCATATATATATATTGAAGATAAAGATGGGTCAAGCCCTTGAGCTTATTTCAAAATTAAATTTCACAAAAGACCCTCCAGTCGAATTTCAAATTAACTCACGACCTCTACTAGAAATGCATTGTCCTTTTGCCACTAAACCAAGAGCTGATTTTCAAGCGCGCTCAATTTTTTAAATTTTAGAACCTGTTAAATCTATTTTTCAAATATTCATCTTTTTAATTGAGAGAAAAATATGTCCAATTATATTGTTATGCACTAAAAAAAATATAAGAAAATGTTTAAAGTTTCTATAACCAATTAAGGAAGCTTGATTCAAATTTTTCTCATCGTTTATAAAAAAAAAAATAAAATAAACTTTTCTTCATCACCCATCTAAAGAAATAAGCTTTCTTAAGTTTCTTTATTGGAGAAATATTAATTAATATTATGATTACTACTTGCAAATCAATAATAATAATTTATATTTGTAATAATTACTATGTCTCTAATTTTAGATTCTTTTATTTTAATTCCTTCACTTCACGTATCCATACAACTACGACGTAACATGATATAACTTCTTCTCCTTATCTTATTATTGTTCTCAAATCTCAAGTTATTCCTTTGCTACGCCACCAAAGACATACCGCATCACCCCTCATTATTCGTTGAATTTTAATCTTCCTGCAATGTGTAACAACTTGACGACTACAATGCGGTCATGTACTTTGTGCGCGCATTGGAAGTGGTTAATCCCTCTCATGTACTTTTTTTGTGAAAAGGAAATAGAGTAATATTTTATTTGTTAACATTACAGTTGTTTGTGTCTTTTCAGAAAATCACTTCATTAAAAAATAGAATTATGCTACAAAAGTTGTATTTAGTAAACACAATGATATAAAATAACATAAATGCGATCATTGGATTAATATCAATTTCAATATAATACATATCTCTGTTTTTGGGGTTAAGTTGAGAAGATAATTTCTTGCAAAGGATAGTTTCAAATGAATTCCTATAAAACTGATTATGCCGAGCCAATATGTCATACTTAAAAGAACAAAAATCTTGACGGCTATCGGGGGCAAAAAAAAAAAAAAAAAAAAACACTCTTTTATACCTGATTAAGATACTTGGTAAGCAGACATCGACTCGAAAGCTATAGTAAAGACGCATTCCATGACGTGAAATCTCAAATAATATCTTACTTTAGTCAACATGTGTACACCATAATTAAATCGTGAACTTGTTTGTTCATTCAAAATGGTCTATTCCATACTCCGTCATAAAAATTTTCGATTGTTTTTCTCCTACATGAATTTTTGTTTACTACCCATAACTTGTATAATATTGGTGATAAACAAAATTAATTTGACTAATTAAGGAGCTTGAATTTCAGTCAAACCTTTACCAAATTAAAAAATTATACATGAAATCAATTTCGAAAAAGATATCTCCAATCCATCCTTTTCTGGACTGTCATTGAAAGTTTGAAACAACAGATATACCTTTCCTTACTCTATCTCGATCGTGATTGCTTTTTCAAGACTCATCTTTTCAACCTCAATTTTCGTATATAGTGATCGCTTCTCCAAAAGTCAAGAGAAACATGCGTTCGTTCTTTTACGACTTTTCAAATGAACAGAGCTCTACAATATATCGTTACGATAAAAACGTATTCTTTGTGCATATATAAATTTTATGAGTTACAAGTTTAATGTATAAGAACTTAAGAAGTGCGATTAAATTAATATATCTAACTTCACAATTTGATGTCGCGAGAGTCGAGACACATATATATGAAAATATTTTACAAAGTTGCAGACTTCACAAGGCCTGCACATTGAAAAGGGGTGGCTCAAACAAGGAATAACACAAAAAGATCAAAACAAATAAGTTAAAAAAAATCAAGTTTGTCCGGTGTCTCTTTTGCCACGTCTACAATGCTGGTTTGATAGCTAGCCATACCTAACATAAGCAAGATACGAAGCTTTTTCAGATGGCGACACTGGCTGGCTATTTGGTCTGTACCTAGGGGCCGCATTAGCGTTTGTCATTCACCAAAGCCTCCGACAGTACAATTTGGGTCTACTGTTTAAGGAGGCGCACCTCTCTTGATAAATTATCATATGCCGTAGGATTATTCCTACTTTACTGTTTCAGGTCTGCTGTTCTTTTCTACTGGGTCCTTCCTAGAATTCTGCGTCAAACCAATTTTGCTAATTTACATATATACCTTCCAATAACGAGACACCAGCAAATATAAACCTGTCAAATGTGGTGAAAAATCACGGCACATGCTCTGTCGTTTGCCGTTCTTTTAAGAAAACGGTATGATTCAACATTTCTTAACTGTTCTGTTATGCCGTTTCGTTAAACGACACGTACAAAATATGCGATTTCAGTAAATGACATGTATTAAACTGTTTCATTTCATATGTCATTTTCTGTTTCATTAAGGAAACGAAATAGATTTCGTTGTCGTTATTTGTTCCGTTTCGGCAAAATGAAACGGCATAATACAATATGCAGTTGACAGCTATAACAAGAAGGGCTTACAATCTATGTTTCAAACTTCATCAAACACAATCCTACAAGTTAAAATCTGTTATTATTGTGTCTATTAAAAGAACCAGCGTGTTTGTTTACTAAATGATAATGAAAAGGTGAGGGCTAGCTACACCCCAATTTTTTTCTGAATAAAAAAAAAATGGACTTACTTTGTAGTGTTATAGTATAATAATAAAAAAAATAACCTTATAAATAATTCGATCTAAAAATCTTTCTCCCTACGTATGTGGATCATATTTTCTGTTATATACCTCGTGTCTTATTACTTTTCAATATGCTCCGATGAGATGTCTGATCATATATTCATATATATGCTCCTGGTTTGGTTGAATCTTGCATAGTTTTATGTAGTGCGACCAGACAGAGCTTCTGCATATCGTTGAAACCAGTTGACGCGCGTTGTCAATTATCATATTATCTACAATCTCGTCCCTAAAATCCGTGTTGGAAATTTGGTTTTTTGGTTCGTTCTGCTAATATGGTTCGAATGAAATCTAACATATTGTAAAGGTTAATTATGTTATAAGATTGGCCACTGTATATCTACAATAAAACAATTAATGTCAAATTTTTATGATTTCTGCCGCATGTGATCAATTTGTAGCAGGTCATTTGGGTTAGTTTTTCGTTCAAATTGTAATCGCTACACGTAAGGTTACAAACAATAGCATGCAAAATGACGCCTAAACGCCCAACCACTTCATTCGCAGTTTCAAGCTAAACTTTCTGCAGTAAGTTCTTGAAAGCTTTCTTGTGGTCAATCGTCATCTTAATGTTTTATCTATTTTTTTAATTCAATCGAAGCCCACCTCGGACTGCTTTAGCTTTAAAGAAAAAGGAAAATGTTTTTCTATTTTCATATGGCTATACAGAAGGTACATCATGGGACTAGCCTAAATTTTTTTTAAAATTAAGACTTATAAAATCTCGCGAAGCGAGAGTGTTGAAGAACACTTCAGTTAAAATAAAAACAAAACAGTAATTCAAGTAACATTCTTTTGATCTGTATTGAGTCTAATATTTGTTATGCGAATGTTGTGATAATTAATATAAACTAGCAATCACACACCGTACACTTAATATGTGGGTAAATTTTTAATTGAAAATTATTATTATTATTATTATTATTATTATTATTATATTATTATTATTATTATTATTATTATTTTAATCGGTGACCAATTAAGAATATAATAACGATATTAAAAATAGAGTGAAATGAAAAATAATATGCTTCAGTAAAAAAAAATATTAATAAAAATATATTTTTGTCTCAAATAAAAAATCAAATTGATTGACATATTAATTAATACATATCTTTTGTAACCAAACTTGTCTTTTATCTCTCTGATCATATTTTACCTGCTATCTATTTCTAATAACTCATAATGAAAGTGAATTTGCAGTCCAACGATAATCTTGTTTCCATTTAAAACGAAGAGTACTTGATAAATTCATATGATGATTCACATCTAACTATTAATCAGATCAGATTTAAACAAACAATGGTCCTGAACATATAGAATAAACTAATTGCTTGCATCCTTGATTTAATTATTTACACAGTTGATGCTTTTATAAATAGTAGAGATATTCGCGATTGATGTTGTGTAAGTGCTACAACAATTCTAGAATGCGGAAATAATCCAGAATCGTAAAATACCTCGTGCCATCGCTGATTGAAATTGAGTGTTGAGCGGATGAACTTGAAACCCGCAAACTAAGCGCGTCTCCTTAGTCTCTGATCTTCTCCACGTTCTGCAGTAAGAGAATCGCTACAAAGCCGATGTTGCAACCCCAACTGATGGTGTTTGACAGGGGTTAGTCGGCCTTGACTCGTTCCCTCTAGAAACACGTTATCTTCTCTCTCTCTTGTCTAAACTTTGGTTAGAACTGAAAGAAGCCTCTCACATACCCTCTGCCATCTCAGAGAAAGTATATATAGAGGGTTCAAATCGCTCAGAAGATGCAAAGACAGTGTTTTGATGAAAGGGTGCGATGTTCACAGCATTCTGTCCAGGTGCACCGTATCTATTGGAACGGACCATTTGAACACGGATCTGAAACAGTCCGTTCATCTAAACTGGTTCGTTTCATTTGACAGAATACTAAATTCTCCCACTTGAACTTGCATCCTTTGCATATAAATACCTTCTGTTTTCTTTATGTTAAACATTAGAAATGTAACACATGAACTGTAGCAGTAAGTCATCTTATCGTTACTAGCGTTTTAAACTACTAGTAAATGCGAATATTACTTTCTACAATTACAATATGCTACACAACTAATAATCCAACCTTTTATGCGATTTTGAATTCCTTTATGAATAAACCCAACGTCTATTCCAAGTCAATCTTTATGATGTAATTCTCAACCTTATGATCAAATATATTCTATATATGTGCGCACAATCAACACGAGAAAACATCTATACTTTTATGAAGAGTTAATAGACAATCGTACGATTAATATTAACTATAGGATCAATTCCTATATATACCCGCTATGATCTTTGAATTCCTTTAGCTGCAGTATTTATTCAAAGAATCGGTCAGCTTCTATTCTGTATGAACACATTTAATGACCACTTAATTCTACTTAATGCGCTCTTTCAAAGTCAAGTACTTAATGTCAATACCTCGACCTTTACCTTTATTATTCTTGACTAGAAAGACTGCAACAGAATTATCATACAGAATCCTTAATGACTTAGATATAAAATCCATGTCTCTAAGTCTCATAATAAAACTCTTCAAACACCATCGAGGGTAATCTCAAAACACACAACAAACTATACTTTATGTTGAACTTACGAACAATGTCAGTTAGACATTTCTTAATGACACAATTTCACTGGTTAACATGTATCCTTAATTCGATTTATTAGAATCGACACAACCAGTTTGTGTACCAAAATAACTTCAACTTATCAGTCTGTTGAGACATAAGCACACTATCTTAAGTACCTTAAAGATATATCATTATTTTCTTAGCAATTTAACCGTGGTCTATCCCCTAATTATTATGATATCAGTCCAAATATTCAAATGGCAAAAGCTATGTCAGTTCTTGTGCACAAACCTGATCATACTTTATGCTTTCAAATTGCCTAAATACTTAAAGTATTTACTATTTGTTCCCTTTCTAAGTTATACTGAGGATACTGATTCACAATGAATCTACCACCTATATTAACAGGTACTGGACGCGGTGAATACATTTCCTTCCGGAATCTTTCTAATACCTTATTGATATATGCTTGTTGAGATAAATCAAGAATATTTTGATTCCTAATTACATGGGCCTTGATGCCTATCACAAACAAAACCTCAGCCATATCCTTCATATCAATATTTTAGAAAGAAATTATTTCACCCCATATAACTATCTTTTATCATTAGTTACAAGTATAACATTCTCTATATATAAAACAAGTAAATAAAATCAACTCCCACTAATCTTCTGATATATGCACCAGTTCATTATATTTCTTCAAACCGTATGAAGAAATAACCTCATGAAACTATTAATACCATTATGGAAATACTTGTTTTAATTCTTATATAGAATACTTTAACTTGCTAACTAAATACCTATTACCTCAAAAGAAGAAATTTTATGATTATTTAATATAACCATCTCCTTAGATCACCATTAACAATTGCAACATTTATATCCATCTGATGTAACTCGAAACCAGAATGAGTTATTGATGCCATAATCAGTGAATCTTTCTTTAATACATGAGAGAAAATCTTCATGTAATTCACTACTTTTTAATGAACCACTGGTGACAAGTCTAACTTCGTATTACTTTATGTTTACTTATGAATTCCTTTTGGTTTTAAGAAAACCGTTACAACCAATAGGTTCAAACCATAAGTAACTTAATAAATTCTAGACTTAATTACACACCATTGATTCAAACTGATTTTACTTGGCATTATTCCTTAATATGGACTCAATACAATTCATTATCTTGAAAATGTAACAAAATCATGCTCAACACTTATATCTTTATAAGAGTCTCGTAAATAAACAACGCAACAATACTAGGAATAACCAACCTTTATCCTTTATTAGATCACCTTAATGTTGAATCTTAATGTTCAACTTAATCTATTCTTGTATTATATGTCGGTTAAGGAATGCCAATAATTGGATTATCAATGATCCTGAATGAATATCATCCAATTATGCATTAGAGGGAATTTCTGTATGATCTAAAACTGAACTCTCCCACTAATCTGAACATTCTCTAGAACTTAATATTTCTAGATTCAGATCCTAGTCATATTTTATATTTCTAATCTCTTTACCATTTTCTGATCTCACAATCTTTATTTGCTTACTGTATTGTTCCTCTATTTCCACCTTAAAACCTTATAAGTATGTAGAGATACATATATTGTGAGTAATCATCAATTAAAGAGATGTATGCAAGCTATACGCTTAATGCCAGCTAGTTGTTTTCTTACTTGTTAATCATATCTAAACTATATGAACACTCTCAACTTTATCTTAGTATGTCTTTTATCCTAATAAACACACATGGTCAGAAACACCAGACTGACCATTTATCCTTATATGTGTTATAACCTTATAGGAAATCTTGATAAGACTATATTAAACTAGACAAATATTCAAATAAAATATACAAGTAATGACTCAGAAATATTATATAGACTCTTTTGTTGAACAACTATATTCCTCATTTTCATTATGTGCTCTCGCACCTATAATGGTAATAAGCCTAAAAGATAAACTTTTATGATGAGTATTATTACATTAGCCTTAACCTAAGAGACCAACTACTCATCTAATGTCTTATGTAAGAACTTTACATTAATATGCATATCAACCAAATCACTATGCATTGAAAGAACTTATTCTTTATAAACATGAAACATAAGCAGTTAAACTGCTCCCATTGTTCATTATAACTTATGTTCATAAGTTCAACCTCAAAAGTGGATCCTACTGGTTGATAAATTTAATATTCTTACAACTTTAATGAAGGAGAACAATATCCTTCTAGACCTTATAACTATTATCCTCAACCCAGGAACTTTGATACTTATCATTTCTAAAGGGAATCTGCTATCTTTATGAAAGTAGAACTGATACATGCTTATCTTTATATTGAGACTGAACTTTATACTTTAATTTACCAATGCAAACTAAGTAATATATCTTTATGAGTCAATTCCTGCATAATATTACCTGTGGGCTAAATATCATGCTATAACTCTTTATGTAATTAAACATTACAACTTTATGAATCAATTTCTTACACAGTCTAAATACTATGATTTGATTCTTCATACTTTGTGATATAACTAGTTAATTATATTCAAATCCTTAATCCATGTGGGCAAATTAAGTATTCATAATTTAACTATTATATCCTAATATATTAAGTTAACTAGGTCAATAGTCCTGTGGGACGATACTAACTTCGTTAACTTAATCTATTACAATCTTGTGTCTGTTTAATTCAAATGTGATTTTATAAACTTTATATATACATAACTTTAATCCAACTAAGGATGCTGTGGCTACTCCTTAATATATTAATATATATATTCATCACTAGACACAAGCTATGTCCTTTCTTCCTAATGTGATTTATAGATACACTATGTAATATATATACCTTAATGTAATTGAAGATGCTGTGGCTACACTTCAATCAATTATCATATATTAATCACAAGACATATAACTTTGTTATCTATCACCAGTTATAGAGGTCCACTAAAATCACAAGTGGTTCGCTTGATACTTCAGCGGCCCGTTAAACCTTTAAGCGGTTCGCCTAGACACACAACAATCCATCATGAACATATTATGGGTTTCAACAAATGAATCCATATGTAACTATTCATTTCAATAGATAATCGTCTATTTCCTTCACTGTTACCGACAGATACGTTTAAACACTAACCGAATGATCTAAACGAAATAAATCTTAAAGCAAACATATTACCTAGCGGCCCGTTAAAGACTCAAGCGGTCCATTTAAAATGTCTGCATTCAAAGACTTAACCAGAACATAGATTATCTTATTATAATTATCTATATCTGAATAATTACCATATGCACAATTACCGTCATATCCTTTATAAATACAATTTGTGTATTACTATACCACATGTATAGTTCTTCAAGTTTGTTTAATCAATGTAATGCTTGTAACGCTAATACTAATAGAATATCAGATAGTATGATGGTCTGTGGACTACATCAATACTTTATTACTATAGTATATTCAAGCATATCATCATTGACTAATCAATCTTAACCAAAAATGCCTACCAACTGTTAGGAAATGCTCATATTTTAAATTTAGATTAATTACAACTAGTTAATCACCATTAACAACAAGCAAATCAAAAGATCTAGTGCTAAAGCAATCACACATCCAATCAAGAGAGAAGGTAGGAGAAAGTTGTACCTCTCATGAAATCGCATTCATGAGGCTCGAATCCATGGCATGGGAGTCGATGGCGTGCTCTCCTACGCCTCATCTTCTCCATGGATGGCGCCGGCCTCGAGTCCACCAAGGAGATTAACCACGTTCTCAAGGTATGTGCTAGCACACCCAAGAACAAGCCTAATCCCATTAGCTTTCTCTCTTCTAGCAATTAAATCTTTCATTTAAATGGAGAAGAGAGCTCAACACATGAGCAAAAGAGGGAGAAAAGAGGGGTTTATGGCAGCCACAAAGGGAAGAAAGAGAGGAGAGAGAAAGGCTAGCTCTTGGAGCCTCCAAAGGGGTCCTTTTATAGAGCTCAAACCCTAGGGAAAACTTCCCCAAAATTACACCTCTTGCCACCCTATGGCTGGCCACGAATTGGGCCTATATGGGCCACCTCAAAACCTCATTTGGGTCTTTAATTCACCTAATTAAAGTCCCATTAGTTTGCTCTATAATTGGGCTATATATTTTCCTATTAAATAACGGCCCGATTAATCAATATAACCATTTATATTGAAATGTGTTGATCTAAAATTAATTATTAACTCATTAATAATTATTTTTGGGATTAGATAATGCATTAATTTATTTCTATATGATCTCTTTGACTTAATTAATTATAACGGTTCATAACGGTATATAATTAATTAATCAACTTATCATATTTCCGCAATACTCACTGTTGCGAATAAATAGATAATGCATTGTGTGGTCAAAGTCCTATTTGTGTGACCCTTTGAGGATTTATGCTATGTTGGCCATGGAGAATAAATCATTATTTAATTCCAATAATCATAAGCGGTATCTAGCAACACGTTATGATTCCCAATTCGCATAAATAATGTACCGTTACAATATCTCAATCCTGCATAAGAAATATAAGTATTTCCTTGTCTGATTCTTATGTCACATGATATCATTGTATAATCCAAGATAGGAATGTGTCATTCTTGCAGATTATACATTTCTTGATCTAGAATTGATCGTCTAGTTTGCATGCATACGATCCAACTCCATCAAGGGGCCCAAACAGATATCATCACTCACTAGGTATACTAATGAGGGACATACGGTTTTCTTGATGAACAACTTTTCCCCGCACAATTCAAGAGAACATAAATAAAGTCCTTATAGCAGCCTTTATCAGGAATCAACGTTAGACGATATTTATTGAACCTATCCTCATGTGGAAAAGTTGAACATCTCAAACTTAGAATCAAACTCATATGAAATAAACAATGACACATAACACAATCCATATGTTTATTTCATTGGGTCAAGTCTTGTACTATGTTCCAATAACATACACATGCAATTAAGCTGGTAACTCCTTACGTATGATTTGTAGAACTTAATCATCACTTAACTTGCATACTAATCTTTTATGATAATTAATGTTCCTTGTTAATTATCAAGATTATGGACGATTTAGATTTATTATTGTCATTCTAATGAATGATCCACAGAGATCTACAATTCAGATCCTCAACCTGAATGATCTGTCAATAATAAACTCTAGGAACAAATGATCAAATATCATCATTAACATAAACTAAGAAAATAAGTCATTAAATATTGACTTCTAGGACATAACTCCAACAATCTCCCACTTGGCCTAGAGTCAATCAATAGTGACTTCTAGCCAGTGAAGAATTTAGAACAATGTCATATATCTATATATATACATGTCTCGAACCTCAAAAGATGTAATACACTTAAAGCAAGTTACTCATACGTCCATCACGCATTGATGCACAATTGCATCTCGTATACCGCTTAAGGTAGAGGTTAAGTTAGAGTGTTCGCTGTGTCCGCGAACCTATCAAATTTTATTTGACCCTATATACATATATACTCCTATATATGTGTTCTTGATCATCATCATGTGAGATCAAGTGACATCGTCATAGATCTTAGTTGGATCACCAATTTAATATTGGGTTCTTCAAGTTTAAGCTATGGTTCGAGATGCATAGAACCATATTAGCTTGACTGAGAACTTCACGATCCTTACTACATTCTTTCATTGCTTCACAAGTTGCTATATATTTTGTTTTGGTGACTGAAACGGTTGTAATATCCCATTTAGAACACCTTCTAAACTTACAACACCACATTTAAACAAAATATGTAGCTCAATTGTATTTATATCAATCTTTCGAAAACTAGCATTAATATATCAATTTATATGAGCTTTCTTTTATCTTATTAGATGGAAAAACATATCACTCTTTCTCTTAAGATACTCGAGGACATTCTTGATTATTGTCCAAATGTGTTTTTCTTTGTATCCATTTGACAACTGATTGTCATACTCCTTGGGTACAACACATAGGGGCATGTGCATAAGTATGGCGTCCGTTATGAAACTCGTAACAGAAGGATGCTCGAAATATATCGTGCACTCTTCTCGAATTGAGTTGCAACACACCGATTAGAACTCAAGTGTATGCCATACAACGTGGTTAGACATCCTTTCTAGGAGTCTATCTTTTCGTGTTACTAGAACACTTTGTCATTATATGCACATTTCTCAAACCTGACATCCATCATAATCTATCTCCATAGATTTTGTTTCCTTGGATTTAGGTGATTTTTCAAAGTTCTCTATTGAGAAAAACATTCTCCAATGAGATCTTGACAATATTCCTTTCTTTAATTTTATTCCCAATTAATGTCTTGTATCTCGTACAATACATGTAACATGATAATGCTCCCACTGAATGTCTTGTCTATACAAGATATTTTTGACGAAGTTCAACTCCTTGACTTACTTGTCAAAAAGTTTATTCCAATTTCCACAGTACTTGCTTCAATCCATTAATGGATCATTGAAGCATATATGTGTTTCCAACAATACAACAAATCCTTGGTTTGTGTCAAATACACAACAACTTCCTTCATTCAATCGAAGAAGGCGGTTTTGATGTATCTTTCCATATATCTATATATACGAAATATAACTATTGCTAGAATGATCTTTATTGACTTATACATAGCTACAAGCGAGAAGCCGTGCTTTGTACATGGTCAACTTGTTATCGACTTAGACATAGCATCAATCATGAAATTGTACTTTGTACAGAGTCGACTTGCTATCCATATCTATCTTTCTTATGAAACATCTAAATGTTCTAGATGGATCGCTCCTTCTTGAACATCAATCAAGGTCTATACCTTGTTGTTATATATATGGATTGCACTTAAAGATCATATAGATTCAAACCATACTTGTGGAATCGGGTCTTTCCATCGCTTCTTTATTTATCAACGGATCCTCACATGTCAAGTATGAGGATGTTGTGAAACCTATGTACTTTTCAGTTTAGGCAATTCACTCTCGTTGATCTTTGTAGGATTGGTGCTTGAGGTCTACGAACTACTTCTACAACATCTTGTAGAATAGATTCTTGATCCTAATGTATTGCACGAGTTTCTCTAACATCATCCATTCGTGAGATGTTTGAGTACTCTTTAGAAGCGAGCGTGCTTATAAACTTCTTCCTTTCACAACTGCTTGTGAGTCAAGTTCCGCTCAACTCCCACTAAGCACCATGTATGGAGTGACAAGTTCCCTATAAAGGTACTTCTTGTAGTGACGCATAAACTCCTTTAATGCTCACGTTACTCTCACTACTTCTTCTTGAGAATATCATTCTTCAAGATTACGTTATGATGAGCAACAACAACTACTTTGTTCTTATCATGTTCGTTGAAGTAGTACCTTTTGGTTAGTTCAAGATATCCTACATAATATTAAGCGTCTTATTTGGGTCCAAGCTTATCAATCAATCGAACCTTGAAATAAGCTTCTCAACACCAAATCTTGAGAAACAATATACCTAGAGATCGAATCTCGTAAGATATCTTTCTCAATAGACTTCGATGGAATTTTTTATTCAGTGTAAACAATATTGTCCTCAAAACACAAATCCCTTACATGAGTCGAACAAGTCAATTTGATTTATTACCGATCGAACTATATCAAACAATGTTCGATACCTTCATCCTTGGATACATTTTTCCAAATGTTCCTCATGGAGCGAGTAGTGAAACGTCTTTCATACTCTTTAGGCAATATATCAAACTACATGACTTAACTATTTACCATGATCCATCTTAAGACTTTTGCTTTTATTGAATAGTTTTTCAACTTTACTCTTGAGATCCTTTTGATCTTGTCAAAAGATTCATACTTATACCATATCAAATAGATACGTTAATATCTACAATGATCGTTGGTCAAGTGGTAAAGTGTCAACAACCTTTCAATTGCACAAGTCCTATAAGTCTATATACATCAATATGTATAAGTCTTAATAAGGTTACTTGTCCTTTAAACCTTCGTAGGTCAAAGGCGCTTTTGTCTTTTAACAAACACGATTCGCATGAATTTCAATTGATTTGCAATTGAATTGATTTACGAGCTCCACGTTACGTAGACTCTCATAATGCGATTCTTTGCAATCAAATTGATTTACGAGCTCCACGTTACGTAGACTCTCATAACGCGATTCTTGTTTATATTCGACTAAGCAACTATTTTACATAAAAGTCAAATACTTTATGCGGAGTCTTACATATTTGTCATTCAAAATTTGTTAATCTGTTTCAAGCAAATTCAATTAAGATGCATGAAATCTTATACACAAATTTATAACAATAAGAGAACAACATTTCTCTATTACAAAACATGATCATCCATCATCAAATATGAAACGGAGATAAGGTTTTATGAGATGTTTGGAATAAGGTATACAACCTCAAATTCCTAAACAAACTCTTTATTTAGTAAAGATAACTCTACGTATTCAATGGTAGTGGTTTAGACGTACAAGCCATTTCCAAAAACGGAGTTTACTTTACTTATCTCAAACTTTCTCTTATTCATCATTGCCTACACATTTCGTTAAATGCGAGCACATGAACTAGCACCTAATTACTAGTGTGAATTAGAGATAGTGAGATAATTTGAACGACAAATATCTTAAGGTTTAGAACATCATGGTATTTTGGACATCTTTTCAAATGTCTCCCATAATTGGTAAATGAAACATCTCATGTGACACACGGTCACTAGTGAGGGTCTCGAAGTCTCAACTCATATATTGGTAGAGTATTCCTTTAATACTTAACCAATCATTTTAAGCACTAACAAGTGTGCGAACAACATATCCTTTATCCATAGAAAGAGATTGTATGACAATATCAACAATCCTTGATATTGGAGATCTTAATATCTCTAGTTGTCAATTAGCTACTCAAACCTTTCGGTTCACAAGCTAATGAAACATTTATCTTCTTATAAGAAGAGTCTCTTGGTTAACTCACATTCCATTTCTTGATCATAAATGATTGAGTCTATCTTTTACTTTCTCTAAGAACGTCTTCTTGAGTAAGTGGATGAGAGTATAGAAGTCTAGTCTAGTCCTTATGAATTCTCCAATTCAAAAGTCTAGAACTTCTAAAAGGATATAAGCATTCGCTTTATTGAATAATTTTCGTCAAAACTAATCAATCATTGCGAAGCTATGTTCGGGAAGTCGAGGAACGTTTTTGGGATTAAATTTGCTCAAGTTTCTCATTTCCAAGAACATGTCTTAGGAATCGGTATTTCTTCTCCAAGTAAATACCTTAGAAACGAGCTTGTCGTTTTCCAAAGATTGATCGCAACGAAATTAACATATTTAATATCTATAACAATTTCAATTTAAGGTCATTTAGTTTATGCAATGTTTTGTTTATGGAATGATAAACAAAAACTCCCACTACATTTAATTAATGTCCCTAAATGTAATGGATTCCAAGATCCCCATTTTCGTCAAGTAGAGCCTGCTATGGCACGACACCCTACTTAACTAGACAATGTAGGTTCTCCAACCAATCATATCAACCATATGACTCTTGGTTTGTGAATATCTAAGTATATTTACAAACTTCGCCCCGATGTCCAAGAAAACTTGTTGGGTCCATCGATAAGCAACCTCTCTCTATTTGCTCCTAACAAATCTTTTTATTTGTACCCCGACTATCAAGGTTGACAACCATGACGTCCGCTATGGCGGACCGCGCCATGATTGGCTATTGACGTGAAGGGGATAGAGAGAAGGAAGGTGGTCGACTTAATCAATTTAGTTTGGGACAAAATATGTGACTCTTGTTTGGTGGTCGTGTAAGCATACACCCATACCTACCTATGACAATTCAAGGCATTCACAAACAATCACATAACATAAGCATCTCAAGCATTGTCGTGGGTTTGTATGGCTCCCGCTTGCATTAATCTTCGTCGCATCTCCATGTAACGAGACTAATCTAATCAAGCCCTCCCACTAATTACTAAGATCCTATCTAATAATTAAGGGAAATAAATACATGTGATAAAATTCCTAAAACCCCGCCTAGGCCTTAGGGGCATGCAAGCCTCACAAGTTACATCAAAAATTAACCAATTAATTATCAAGGCACCTTAGGCCACTTTACAAGCAATCACATGCATTCACAATATTTTACAACACACAAGGCATTGACATCTTGAGCCATATCAAACCCACATCCTCCTACAAAACAAAGTTAGCACATATACAATATACATGATTCACTTGTTCTTAATTAATTTCATTAATTAAAATCTTTGTGCATACTTGTTGCTCAAGTTTTTCGAATGCAAAGAAGGCTTAACCTTAACAACTAATTGTTTAAGCCCTTTTAAATTAAATCCAACTATCAAAACAGAAAGGAGGGTATTCAAGGAGTCTTCTAATTAACATTTCAATAATTTGATTAATTAGAAACTATTTTAACTAATTAAAATACGAAATTCGGGACCCGAAAAAATTCAAAATAATTCGGTCTCCAAAAAATCTGAAATAAATCCAGAGAACTCCTTACAAAGATTGTGATTACCTGTAAAAATATCAAGGAGAGATCAGTTACCATCAGGGAGAACCAAAAAAGACAAATCCTCAGATTGTGCGCGAAGCACCGTTAGAGAAAATTCTGTTATTGGTCTCAACCTTTTGGTCTGTATGATCATCCCCTTGATATTTTTCCAGCAAACAATTTACATAGAAAAATACTACATACAATAGGCTATCATTCCATGAAAAGAAAATCCACAAGTTATATTCAAGATCAACGAGATAACAAGCATTTAAGCAAGGTATCCTGTTCTGGAACAGACCGTCGACCAAAAAGGTTTCACTCGGTTGAGGTATCAAATCTCAATGAAAATCTATGAAATTAATTTTCACAGATTCCAGACTTAAAGGAGAACATTTCCATTTCAACACTTTTCCATAAAAGTTTCTCAATAAGTACAGTTTTTCAAAACAATCAGTTTGTTTGAAAAAACAGATCTGATAACTTCATCACTTTTCATCCTTGAACGCCCACATAATATCCGAAATATGCAACAAAATTTATATATCCAGAAAGAGCATCAAGTTTAGAATAATCCTATCTAAAAGTTACAGGTACTTTGTATACAAACTTATTTGTTACCAACCACAACAACAGAACTATGCAGCAGAATAACAGATCTGCGCACCGTTACCGTTTAAATCGCTAAAAATTCATTTTACATCGAATTTCAATGATTCCAGTGGAAAAACAACCACAACTCAAAGGGCTACAACCTCCAATAAGAAGGAAAAAATTTCAGAGAGCTTTACACCAAGAAAAATAAGCAACAAGACAGAAAACAGCCTTTCCAGGGCCAGCAAGCATGCACATCACTAATTAACTTAATTAATTACGAATTCTCACTTAATTAAGTGTGAAAAACCTTAAGCACGACCATAGCTCTGATACCACTGTTAGCAAATGCTCATATTTTAAATTTAGATTAATTACAACTAGTTAATCACCATTAACAACAAGCAAATCAAAAGATCTAGTGCTAAAGCAATCACACATCCAATCAAGAGAGAAGGTAGGAGAAAGTTGTACCTCTCATGAAATCGCATTCATGAGGCTCGAATCCATGGCATGGGAGTCGATGGCGTGCTCTCCTACGCCTCATCTTCTCCATGGATGGCGCCGGCCTCGAGTCCACCAAGGAGATTAACCACGTTCTCAAGGTATGTGCTAGCACACCCAAGAACAAGCCTAATCCCATTAGCTTTCTCTCTTCTAGCAATTAAATCTTTCATTTAAATGGAGAAGAGAGCTCAACACATGAGCAAAAGAGGGAGAAAAGAGGGGTTTATGGCAGCCACAAAGGGAAGAAAGAGAGGAGAGAGAAAGGCTAGCTCTTGGAGCCTCCAAAGGGGTCCTTTTATAGAGCTCAAACCCTAGGGAAAACTTCCCCAAAATTACACCTCTTGCCACCCTATGGCTGGCCACGAATTGGGCCTATATGGGCCACCTCAAAACCTCATTTGGGTCTTTAATTCACCTAATTAAAGTCCCATTAGTTTGCTCTATAATTGGGCTATATATTTTCCTATTAAATAACGGCCCGATTAATCAATATAACCATTTATATTGAAATGTGTTGATCTAAAATTAATTATTAACTCATTAATAATTATTTTTGGGATTAGATAATGCATTAATTTATTTCTATATGATCTCTTTGACTTAATTAATTATAACGGTTCATAACGGTATATAATTAATTAATCAACTTATCATATTTCCGCAATACTCACTGTTGCGAATAAATAGATAATGCATTGTGTGGTCAAAGTCCTATTTGTGTGACCCTTTGAGGATTTATGCTATGTTGGCCATGGAGAATAAATCATTATTTAATTCCAATAATCATAAGCGGTATCTAGCAACACGTTATGATTCCCAATTCGCATAAATAATGTACCGTTACAATATCTCAATCCTGCATAAGAAATATAAGTATTTCCTTGTCTGATTCTTATGTCACATGATATCATTGTATAATCCAAGATAGGAATGTGTCATTCTTGCAGATTATACATTTCTTGATCTAGAATTGATCGTCTAGTTTGCATGCATACGATCCAACTCCATCAAGGGGCCCAAACAGATATCATCACTCACTAGGTATACTAATGAGGGACATACGGTTTTCTTGATGAACAACTTTTCCCCGCACAATTCAAGAGAACATAAATAAAGTCCTTATAGCAGTCTTTATCAGGAATCAACGTTAGACGATATTTATTGAACCTATCCTCATGTGGAAAAGTTGAACATCTCAAACTTAGAATCAAACTCATATGAAATAAACAATGACACATAACACAATCCATATGTTTATTTTATTGGGTCAAGTCTTGTACTATGTTCCAATAACATACACATATGCAATTAAGCTGGTAACTCCTTACGTATGATTTGTAGAACTTAATCATCACTTAACTTGCATACTAATCTTTTATGATAATTAATGTTCCTTGTTAATTATCAAGATTATGGACGATTTAGATTTATTATTGTCATTCTAATGAATGATCCACAGAGATCTACAATTCAGATCCTCAACCTGAATGATCTGTCAATAATAAACTCTAGGAACAAATGATCAAATATCATCATTAACATAAACTAAGAAAATAAGTCATTAAATATTGACTTCTAGGACATAACTCCAACACCAACTTTACAAAATTATTTTTTATGACAAACCGTGACTATTTTATAGAATTCCATAATAGTTATGTAATCTACAAGCTTTAATTAACAATGGAGAACTATCATATGTCTGATTATACCTTAATTTTCATCTTAAAATTCATTTCTGGACTAAACTCTGTTGGAACGGTCGTTCTAACTCCAAAAGGGTCGCCCCACACGAAAGGGTGCGTCCAAAGTTCCATCCAGAAACTTTCTGACAGCCTGAACACTTTCTGGTAAACTGACAATAACTTTCTCTATACTTATTTATTTTCTGTGTTCTTGGTCATTACAGAAACTAGATTTAAAGGTCTTTCTTATGACGCAAGTTTCATCAAAAACAAGTTTACAGATCAAAAGCTATGCCCCTCGAAAGACAGACTATAACAGACAAAACAGGACAAACTGTCAGGATGACCTATCTTACAGACAGCATATCTCACTCATACTTTATCGAAATTTTGCAAATTTACACTCTATGGAAAGATATCTGAAATATCTACATCTCAGTAAAATTTCATGCAAAACCGAATTATCAATTAAGAGAAATCTGGCCCGTAATACTGAAAGGTCAGAAAATTCAGAACCCCGACTGTCTGACCACTGCTGGTTGCGACTTGATTATCTCACTGTATACCCACTTGATTTTCAAGATGTTGGTCTCGTTGGAAAGTAGACTCAGAGATCTTTCCAATCCCGAAAACCTCACTCAAATTGGATAAGCAGATCTTGAGATAATGCTCCACGAATTCAGACAAGCAAGAAAATCAGACAAAAACTCAATCCACTCAACACTTACAACAGAATTTCTGATAAACCGTTATGAAATCCTATTTCAATAAAGGCTATCCAGCGGCATAACCCGCTCTGATACCAACTGTAAGTGCTACAACAATTCTAGAATGCGGAAATAACCCAGAATCGTAAAATACCTCGTGCCATCGCTGATTGAAATTGAGTGTTGAGCGGATGAACTTGAAACCCGCAAACTAAGCGCGTCTCCTTAGTCTCTGATCTTCTCCACGTTCTGCAGTAAGAGAATCGCTACAAAGCTGATGTTGCAACCCCAACTGATGATGTTTGACAGGGGTTAGTCGGCCTTGACTCGTTCCCTCTAGAAACACGTTATCTTCTCTCTCTCTTGTCTAAACTTTGGTTAGAACTGAAAGAAGCCTCTCACATACCCTCTGCCATCTCAGAGAAAGTATATATAGAGGGTTCAAATCGCTCAGAAGATGCAAAGACAGTGTTTTGATGAAAGGGTGCGATGTTCACAGCATTCTGTCCAGGTGCACCGTATCTATTGGAACGGACCATTTGAACACGGATCTGAAACAGTCCGTTCATCTAAACTGGTTCGTTTCATTTGACAGAATACTACATGTTGGGCTGAAAGTTTTGTACATTTTTTTTAGAATATTAAAAATTAATTTCATCAGTCTCGTTTTAAGTACCTTTCAAAATTCAAAATCTTATAAATGAACCAAATTAAAAATATAACGAGCACTCATTAGTGGAGTAAGAAAATTTGTATATTTGTTCTCGTGTCAATATTTAGTATTATATTATATTCATATCAAACTGATTAGATTGTAATTTTAAGATGCGATATAAGTTTGACATGAATCAAGTATGAATTTTCTTAAGCAAAAATATATATATATATTCTTCGGAATATATATATGAGAGAGAGAGTTTAGCTACGGTGAGTCGCGACTCACGGATCCTCCGGTGAGTCGCGATCAAAACTCCTAGATCTAGTTCAAAATGACCGATCCAAATCGTCCAATATGATGTTCATATTGAAATCTCCATGCAGACCAAATTTTTTATTTTTTCAAAATTTTTAAGTATTTATTTGAAATTTTAGAAAATCGTTAATCTAATTAGTTCTGAACCATTCAAAAACAGCAGTTTTTAAAAATCCGAAAAAAAATACTTAAAAATTTCAAAAAAAATGAAAAATTTGGTCTGCACGGAGATTTCAATAGAGAGATCATATTGGACGGTTTGGATCGGTCATTTTGAACTAGATCTAGGAGTTTTGATTGCGACTCACCGGAGGGTCCGTGAATCGCGACTCACCGTAGCTAAACTCTATATATATATATATGGATTAAATTAATAAAAACTAACTTTTGATACGCGCTTCGCACGTGAGGCATTGTTCTTCCAGTTAAACAGTAAAGGTCGGGTAATTGAAAGTTGGGAGTAGGGTAGTAACGGTAATTATTTTGCATACGTGTAGACTTGCATGGGGATTATTTTATTGGCATTACCGAGCCTATTGTTTGGTCTAATTGTTTGTTTGTGTATTTTTTTTTTTGAAACAAAAAGCCCGTAGGCATACTTAAAAAGTTTTGTTTTACAGAGTTGCATCGTAGCATAGAGTACCACTAAGACTTAAAAGTAAAAGCACAACCTACAGATTAAAAACATACCAACTACATGGGGGATACTACAACAAAAAAAAGAGACAGCAACATTACCCAGGATGTAGGGCTACATAGAACATCAAAAACTGTACAAAATCAAAATACTACAACTAAACTAAAGACCATTTAAAGCAACTAGGCGCTTGGTGGAACTCCTGACCGAGACATGGCTGGCACAACCTCCCCCTTCGTGCATGATTCGCCAAAATGTGAGCTGGTTGGACTGCTTCCCTCCTAGCGTGCTTGAGTTTGACTTTTTGCAGCGTGTGGAACCTACGAGCACAATCATGTAACGCATCCTCAGCATGCCATGAAACAACATCCTGCATATTATTTGTGTTAACAGTATTTACAAGAATTTCAGAATCAGAAAAGATATGCACTTCCGGATATGTTTGCAATAGAGAATTAACCAATGGCATTGCCATCAGCACTCCAGCTTCTGCCACGAGGGCATCTTGTGCCTGTCCTTTATCCATTTTAAAATTTAACAGAACTCCACCACCATCATATATCACAATAGCCATCCCCATACGTTTTCTCACATCCCAAGAGCCATCAATCACAATTAAAACAACATTTTTTGGCAATTCATAAACCACATTCAAACTCTTTTTAGTGATCGGCTGGTTAAAAGCAAGCACTTCAGCATAAACAGTTAAGTTGGCTTGCTTTAGGACTCTGTGAACATCAAAAGTACCTCCTCGAAAAATAAAGTTACACCTCTCTTTCCAAATTTGCCAAAGCAGGCTTAGAAATAGTTTGCATTTACTGTCCAAAGGGTTTTGCAAGAATTTCAAAAGAATTTGAGCAAAATTATCGTGCACAACATCAAATCTTAAATCCAAAGGTGAGGCAAACCATACTGCCCTTGAGGAGGAACAGGAAAACAAAAGAAGTTCTATTGTTTCATCCCGCACACCACATCTGGAACAAAGAGGAGAAAAACCGGAGAAAATATTACTAAGCTTTACCGCCACCTGTATAGCATTATGTAAACATCTCCATACGAAAGTTATTATTCTGGGTGGTATATTTTTTAGCTTCCAAAGCATTAACTAGATATTTTGCGCCTCATTTGGAGAGTTATTAAAAACATAATCCTGTTGAAGTAATTTATAATAAGAAATTTTTGTATTATACCTCCCCGATTTGCTTGGAAGCCACAACAGAAAGTCAGTGAGACCTTGGTGAATTCTTACATTCTGCACAATAGAAGAAACTGTATCAGTACTAAAATTTTGTAACAAAGCCTGCAAATCTCACTGATTAGTGTTGCACAGAATAAAATTTGACAATTTGAGATTTCCTGAGGGCAAACGCTTCTGTCCTAATTGTTCCCAACCAGGCATCCATGGTTCATTTAAAAGTGTTATACTCTGACCATCCCCTATTCTCCACCGTACATCATTCCTCATTTCATCTCTCACTTTTAAAACATGCCTCCAAAAAAGACTAATTCCACTAGAATTTCTTGCCCTCCAAAAACCCACTCTTGAAAAGTATTTTGCTTTCAAAACCTTGACCCACAGCTTGTTCTTACCAGCTGCAATTTCCCAAACCATTTTCATAAAAAGGGCTTTCTTAAAGATTTTTAAATCTCTGAGGCTCAATCCACCCTTATCAACCGGTTGGCACACCTTATTCCAAGAGATATATGAAAGGTATCTCTCTTTATCGGTTTTCTCCCAAAGGAATTTCCTCATAATTTTATGGATCTCCTCTATTGTTCTACTTTGAATAAGGCAGGTCATCATGTAAAAAACAGATAAAGCATAGAAAACAGATTTAAGAAGTGTTATTCTTCATGCCATAGAAAGTGTATTCATTTTCCATCCTGCCAAATGATTATACATCTTATCCAAAATATCTTTATGAACTAGGTTAAGAAAAGAATGTTCATGTGATAAATGAACCCCAAGATATCTCTCCTCTCCCTGAACAACACCTCCCCCAAGCATTTGATTTATTGTGCACCTGATATCCTGATTACAATTTTTGGAAAAACAAATTCTAGATTTATCAGGATTTATTTGCAAACCAGAAAATTGCGCAAAACAATTTAAAATGTGTGAGAGAGTATGAACCTCCTGTATTGTTGCTTGTCCCAGAATCATTAAATCATCAGCAAACATCAGGTTAGAGATGACAGGGGCAGTACTGGCCAGCTTCACTCCTTTGAAATGGCCATCAACCATGCACTTCTGAAAAATTCTAGTTAAAATTTGCATTCCCAAAATAAAAAGAAAGGGTGACATCGGGCACCCTGCCTGAGACCTCTCATGGGGTAATAAAACCATCACTTTTACCATTTATGTCTAAAACCACCCTCCCCCCTTAACACAATTCATGATTAAATGAACCACATTTGAGGGTATCTGTATAATTTCTAAAGCTGCCTATAAAAAATTTCATCGAATAGTATCAAAAGCTTTATTTATATCAGCTTTAAACATGAAACAATTCTGATTGAAGTGATTTTGTTTAAAAGAATGAAGGATCTCTCTCACCAAAATTATATTGTCTATAACACCCCTTCCTTTCACAAAAGCAGCTTGATCTTCAGTAACAATTAAAGGAACTATAGGCTTTAATCTCTCAAAAATCAACTTCATTAAAAGTCTATAAACAGTGTTTCCTAGAGTGATTGGCCTATAATCTCTCGATGTTGAGGGATCGTCTTTCTTAGGGATAAGAATTACTTTGGATTTTAACCAATCATCCGGTATATGACCAGTAATAAAAGCTTGTTGGATTATAGTTGTGACATCCTCCCTTAGTAAGGCCCAATTCTTTTGTAAAAAACGTGTATTTATTCCATCTGGGCCTGGAGCCTTATCTGGGCCCATACTGAAAAGCACGTTTGTTATTTCATTCAAATCAGGCTTTTGTTTCAATAAATTTTGGCCCCAATCAGGAATAACCGAGGTATTCTGCACAGACCATTGTTGTATGAGATCTTTTATTTGTTGAATAGAGAGGGTAGAAGAATCCTGAAAAAGATTTTTGAAATAATTTACAAAGATATTCCTAACACCCCTCTCATCTCCCACCTCATTTTGGTTTTCATCTTTAACTCAAAGAATTAAGTTTCTCCTCATTCTGTTTGTTGCAACCATATGAAAAAATTTTGTATTTTGTCACCATTTAGTTGCCAATTGAGCCTCGATCTTTGTCTCCAATATTCTTCTAATTTGTCCTCTGCCTCTCTATATTCCTTATGTAAATTCAATTCCATTTGAGGGTCTTGTAAACTAGGGTGAAGGTTTTGGAATTGTTCAATTTTTTTATGCACATTTTCAAGTTGATTTTTAGGCGTTTGCACCTTTTTACTCCATTTAAAGATGTCCCTCCTGAGATTTTTCCATTTACCTTCCCAAATCAAATTTTTATTTCTAACCCAACTCTCTTTATAACTATCTTGAAAACCCTTTTCAGCCCACCACCAGTTTTCAGTTTTAAAATTTTGTGTAATTTTTTTTTTCCCTGAGCGTATTTAAGAGAATTGGAGCATGATCACTATGGATTATAGGCAAATAATTTACAAAAGCCTGATAGTGTTCTTGGATCCATTGAGTGGAGGCCAAAACTCTATCCAGCCTTTCATAAATAGCCGTTGAAACATTCTGTTTATTTGTCCAAGTGTATGCTGACCCTTTAAACCCCAAATCTACTAATCCCTCATTATGCACAAACTGTCTAAAGATTTGATTATTTGAGTTGAAATAGGAATTCCCTCCAAACTTTTCATTTATATTCATTATAGCATTGAAATCACCCGTTATGCATATTGACTCAAAACTTCTGACCAAACGACTTATATCCTGCCAAATATTTTGTTTTTCTGTATGATGAGGATCCCCATAAATACCAACCAGGAGCCAATCTGATTTCCCTCTTTGTGATACCCATGCTGCTATGAAGTTTTTTGTAAATGTAAAGACATGAATATTAATATGTTCCCCCACAACAAACATAAATTCCCCGACCTCCCATTTGAGGGAACATCAAAATAATTCTTTAAGGGGAGATTTCTTACCACATCATCCATCTTCTGTCTTGAACATTTTGTCTCAGACAGAAAAGCCACTTCAGTCCTAGTTGCTCTCAACAAACGCCCAAAAAAAACGTCTCTTCCGTGGCCTCCCCATACCGCGACAGTTCCAAGAAAGGAGCCTCATTGTGCTGATGGAGGCGAGTTTGGGTTCGCCTCCCTGGCCCGCTTGAAGTTTAAATACAGGCTCTGAGAAACTTGAGATACAGCATCATCATTTTCAACTTGACTCCTGAGATCCCCTTCAGCACTTCTCTTCATACCACCCAGCACAGAGAGAGCTTGAACTGTACCAGGTGACTCATCTCTTGAGGCCCCCCCACTTGAAGCACCAGTTGTGAGAAAGTCCCCCATTCTTGTTTCATATACAACATCCTCCTTAAAAACTGGTACTTCTGCAATATCATTAACCCAAGGATGCACCTTATCTTTCACATTCCATAACTCAGCTACATTTTTGAAATTTGGGTTTGTTCTCAGCCTCAGCATCATCATTTTGTCCTTGCATTCTTCCTTAGTATGGCCAATGAGACCACAGAAATAACAGATCTTGTGAATGTTCTCATAAACCAGAAAGACATCATATGATACCCCTTTATCCTTACTCTGCATCACTATTTTATCCAACAATAGCATGTTAAGAGGTATTGAGAGCTTTACCTTGTAGGCTTTCCTGTTCGAATAATAGAAACCAACTGCATCCGACAATGGGGTACCCACTTTGGAAAGCATAGATGGAATTCCATCAAGCAAGAGAACATAAGGAGGAATTCTATGCACTTGCACCCAAGCTTCCACTTCATTAAACTGGACAGTAGCTGCTTGTTCTTGGCTAAAAACTCTTTTAATAATCAACACATCTCCATTATAATCCCATGCACCTTTCTTTAAGACATTACTAATTTCATTGTCAGATACAAACTCAATCAAGAAAGTATTTCTACCCTGAGCTTGAACTCTGGTACCCAGCTGTGCTCACATATCTTTTTTAATTTTACTCACAAATTTTGACTCATACATCAGTTCATTTGTCAAAACCTTCACCACCAAACATCTGTTCCAGTTTGTCACCGGAGTGAGATGGGAGGGTACCTGAAAAACATTCTCCTCTTTATCCTCAATCTTCATCTTTTGGAGAAACTTTTGTAACATTTGTTCATCCTCCATTTTGAGCTCATAGTTTTTTTGAAAGGCAAGAGTTGTTAGACGAGAGAGAGAAGAAGAAAGAAAGGAAGAATGCTTGAGTATAGTGTGAGCTCCTTTATCTACCTTCAGACTACACCTTTTATTTCCAAATATGGTTCTAGTGATTTCTATATTAGTGCTCTGGTTTAATTGACTTGATATGAAGTGACTGTTCTTGATATCCGGGTATTCCAGACACTCAAATACACTTTTGACTCCAACTGCTACGTTTGACTCCTTTAATTCGTCCAGTTTCAACACTATCAAACCCCATCCATTTCTTCTTGTCATTCATTTGATTGGGGTGCAAGTTCAGCTTATTTAAACACTCTTTTTTGTTGGGATTATTGACATGAAGGCCCAGGTAAGCCCACACATCTTCCCAAGTTTTTTTTCCTTTTTTCTTTTCCTGGTCCAGCGCACCATTCATATCCTTGATTATGCTACGATCATTCTGGAAAGAATTCAGGTGGGGGGATTTCTTGAGAAGCTTCTCCTGCAGCATACTTCCTACACCTGGTTCACATGGACCAAAACCTTGTTTCATCATCAGGTTCGGTGCATCAATGTCCATAGGCCGGTGGTCAAACTTGTCTTCTTCACCAGCACTATCAGACAGGGCAGAAGAGGTAGAACCAGAACTAGAGAGATCATCAAAATGCCTTTTCAACCTATCATGAGCACCTGTAATCTAATTCTTATTCTTTTATCCTCCTGATCCTCTTCATTGTCCCCATCGCTTAACCATCCATCATATCTATCCCAGTCATCACCGCATCGAACTCCCATGGGAGCCCAAGTATCATATTCCCAATTTAAAACCACAATCCAACAAATACTCTTCTTCCGACCATACTTTATTGTAACCCTTTTTGGGATTTTTCTTGGGTTATCACAATTTATCCAAGCTAAAATCCATCTTCTATCCTTCCCATAAACATTATCATAATCCAATTGATTACAGGTACCAAAAGTTGATATAACTCTGGTGATGTAGGATTCTATCCAATATTCAAAAGGAAAGTTCTTAATTTTAATTCTGACCTTAAACTTTTCACAATGATCCAAAGCAGCTCCATCTGGATTGTAGTGCATTATCCACCAATCGTTCCTCAAAGCCCAGAGTGAAATCCCATCTACCACAGTATTTGCATCAACATTAAAAGGCAGTCTAATGACATAAGAACCTTCCCTAATTTTCCAATCTGGATAATCTTCGATACCACCCCAGTTTCTTCTTGCTAATTCCCTTCGTACTTGATCAATGTTTCCACGATTTTCTCTTGTTTGATCTAGGACCAAAATCGCATGATCTATTTCATCCTTGAGGTGCTGGACCTCCTCAGTTTGCTCCATATGCATATAGAAATCTTTGGCATAAATTCCTTCTCTCCGCTCCATTTTGGGGGAGAAGAAAAGGAAAAAGAAAAAAGAGAAGTGAATAGAAGGAAGAAAGAAATAAGGATGGCAGGGGAGTAAAACTAGGTTTTCAGAGAGAAGATCGATAACGAGAAGAAGAATAGATAAGAAGTATAGAGAGATGAGAGATTTAGAGAGAGAGAAAAGGTTTAGAGTGAGAAACTCTCAGATGGTGTTTTAATGACTGGGTCCGGTGCCATAGAGGTGTTGACTTATTGCTCTTGGAAGGATATTGTTTGTTTGTGTATCCGTGAGAAACCGATGTTGTTTGGTTTTTGTGCTCTTTTTTTTTCTAAATGTTGTTATATAGTCACATGCTTGTCGTTTGTTGTTTTTTTTTTGTTAATGTTGTTTGTTTGTTGTTGATCGACCATTTGATTTTTGGATTTCAAAAACGACTCGAGTGTACGGAGACGATATGTACATTTAAGGGCTTATTAAAGGGAAAGGTGAAATTTGACTTATTGATATTTTTTTGAATTTTGAATGTTTGAAAAAACATAAGATCTCCTATTATATTATTATGAATTTATATGTTTTATATTTTTAAAAAAATATAAAATAGAAAGATATATCATTGAATTTTTAATTTTTTTTTTTAAGATCAGCCATAAAGTTCCATGCAAAAATAATTTGAAAAGCTTGTAAACAATTAAATAAAAATAGTAACTTGGAATTACTGCAATCGAGCCGTAATTTAATTGTAATTATGCAAACTAAAGATAAGTCAAAGAAAAACAAATAAAACTTGAGTTCAAACAAAAAGATAATATACCGCCATAATCTAATCCAACTCAATGTTTAGAACCTGGTTGAATTGCGATTCACTAACACCATCCCTATCATCGAGAAGTTAAGATCAATTTACACACCAAATCATGTACATTATAGCTTAGAAGAAATATACAATAAATCCTATTGTAGGAAGTATACCTGAAAATGATCACGTGTTCGGGCTCTATCTTCTTGGAGCTAGCATAAAAGTCTTTCAAGAGCTCCCTGAAAAAAATTATAAAAATATTTGTCTAGGAATGAAAATGCTGAAAGTGTATTCCTCAGATACAATGCAACACAGCAAAGATATACTGAATACAAAGAACCTTTACCGATTGATCCCTTCATCATTTGTGCCCTTCGTCTTGAAAAATGAACCAATCATCTCAACTTTTGCAGATTGTGCGTGCATTTGAAATTGATGGCCACTGCCTGGAACTCACAACCTATGAAATGTTCAAAATAAATTTAGGAAATACATTCAGCCTAGGTAAAACAAAGAAGACATTCAGAAGTAAAGGAGAACGGACAGCAACTATGGATGGGCGATCTGATTGTCCTGGGGAGCCATGAGAAACATACATTCCTAGTATAATTGTTGGAATGCTGGAAATCATAGAAATTGAGGGAGAACAACCTTCAATTTAGAGCAGAGAATTCATCCCACCAAGCTGTTTTCAGCAAAAGAAAAAAAAAATAGGAGCTTGACAGATACCTCAATATTGGTAAGAAAAAGCAAAAGAATCCTTAAAAAAAGGCTACCAAATGCTTACCTTAGCATTAATCTTGAGTAGTAAGTTTGTCAGATACTGATCATTCACTTTAGTTGGTGTGAGGCACTGAGTGACAATGCCGGAATCAGCAAGGCACTTGCATTTCCATGGGCCTGAGAAGGCAGTCCATAGTTTAGTACATAAAAAGCAAAGAAAACAAAACCAACAATGCTTTTATGTATCATATTAAAGGTCGAAACGAAGAACAAACCATAGATTTCAAAATTCTTCTTCTTAGGAAGGAGACAGAGAAGAAAGAGAGGAGCTTTGGGAAGCTTTCTTTGTCCACTCTCTCATTTGGAGAGGCGCCGTGCAAGTTACGCTCCTCTTCAAATACTTGATCGAAAGGCTGATCTATTTTCTGCACAAAAGACAGAATAATATACTGTATCAATTCAAAAAGAAAAGAACCAACCAAAAATTATCATGTGTAAGATAGGAACAAAACTAACCACTCCTTTCATTTATTTCTCACATTACATTGGACTGAGAAGTGGACCACAACCCATCTATGGACAAAGCAGGGTCGATAAAATGTCTGTATAAGACAAAGTATTAGGAAATTTGATTTGTTTATTTGAGAACAGAAATATGACAGAATTTAAAACAAAGGCTTATTAACACTCAGAAATGATTACCTTGTTGTTGAAGTTCCATCGCCCATCACGAGGAACAAAGTCACAATTTCCTGTTAATAGCTTTTACAACACAAAAGTAAGAGAATAATATGTGAGTATTTACAACAAAAATAATCGTTTACTGAACTAAGCTTTCTTAAGAGTACAAAAGATGAACATTTTGTTAGGAAATGCTCATTTTTAATTTTTGGATCAATTACAACTAATTAATCACCATTAACAACAAGCAAGTCAAAGATCTAGTGCTAAAGCAATCACACATCATGAGAAAAGGGATTGAACCATTACCTCTCCTTGAATCGTATCAAGGAGGTTAGATCCAATGCGTAGGAGTCGGTGGCGTGCTTGCTCCGCCTCCTCCACCACCAATAGTCGCCTCTAGCCCACCAAGGACCCACCACCAAGCTCAAAGAGAATGCTAGTTCTCTTGAACCTCTTACTAATCACCTTGCTTCTTCTAATTAACTATTTAATGGAGAGGAAGAGAGGTGAGATGCTCAACACATGAGCTTGGAAGGGGAGAAGAGAGGGGGCGGCTAGGGAGGCGCAAGGAGAGAGAAAAGGGGATGGCTAGGGTTTGCTCTTGGAGACCCCTTTATATAGCCAACAACTCTCATCCACCTTTCATACTATTTACAAGTATGCCACTAGGGCACCTAGCCGAAAAATACAAGGCCTTTATTGGGCTATTTCAAATGTGTAATGGCCCAATAAACTATCCTTTTAATTGTCTCTTCATTCTTCCTAAATTGGACCTTTAATTAACCAATTAAATAGAAGCCCAATTAGCTCAAACTAATTAAAATAAGTTGAACATAATTAATTATTAACTCATTAATAATTAATCTATGATTAGCTAATGCATTAAATTGTTTCCATATGATCCTTTTAATTTAATTAATTATAACGGTTCATAACGGTATATAATTAATTAATTAACTTATCACATTTCACAATATACATTATTGTGAATAAACAATAAATGCACCAAGTGGTTAGAATCCTATTTGTGCGACCCTATTTGAGGATTTATACTATGTTGGCCATGGAAATAAATCGTTATTTATTTCCAATAATCATAAGCGGTATCTAGCAACACGTTATGATTCCCAATTCATATAAATAATGTACCGTTACAATATCTCAATCCTGCATAAGAAATATTAGTATTTCTTTGTCTGATGCTTATGTCACATGATATCCTTGTATAATCCAAGATAAGAATGTGTCATTCTTGCAGATTATACATTTCTTGATCTAGAGTTGATTGTACAAGTTGGCCAAACAATTCAAACTCCATCAAGGGGCCCAAACAGATATCATCACTCATTAAGTATATTAATGAGGGACATACGATTTTCTTGATGAACAACTTTTCCCCACACAATTCAAGAGAACATAAATAAAGTCCTTATAGCAGCCTTTATCAGGAATCAACGTTAGACAATATTTATTGAACCTATCCTCATGTGGAAAAGGTGAGCATCTCAAACTTAGAATCAAACTGATATGAAATAAACAATGACACTCAACACAATCCAAATGTTTATTTCATTGGGTCAAGTCCTGTACTATGTTCTACAACATATACATATGCAATTAAGTTGGTAACTCCTTACCTATAATTTGTAGAACTTAATCATCGCTTAACTTGCATACTAATCTTATTTGATAATTAATGTTCCTTGTTAATTATCAAGATTATGAACATCTTTAGATTTATTATTGTCATTTATGAACAAATGAGTTATAGAGATCTACAATTCAGATCCTCAACCTGAATGATCTATCAATAAATAAATCAAGGAACAAAAGATAAAATATCATCAATAACATAAACCATAGAAGTAGCCAGAATGATTGGCTTCTAGGACATAACTCCAACACATTTTTCTTTGGAATTATCTGTCAATTAAAACATATTTAAAAAGTTACATTATTGAATCAACAAATTATACAATTTTATACATTACAAATATACAATAGATATAAACCAATTCATCTGTATCGGCTAAAAATATATAAAAAATCAAACCTTAGGTGCTGGTAAAACTCGTCCATCCACCTAAGTGAAGGAAGGAGAAATAGCTGTTAGAAAGTGTTTAATTCTATTTTTGTGCCATCAAATAGCAAGAAATCACAACTAAACACCATAGATCTAGTGCTAGAAGCATTCACACATCAAAACAATGAGAACAAGTAGGAGAAAGTTGTACCTCTCATGAAATCGCATTCATGAGGCTCGAATCCAAGGCATGGGAGTCGATGGGGTGCGTGCTCCACCACCTCCACCATCTAAGGCGCCTCAAGCCCACCAAGGAGCTAACCACGAGCTCCATGAAAGTGCTAGCTTTTATGAGCTCCTAGCTAATCCCCTCTATGAACCTCTTCATCCTATTAACTATTTTAATGGAGGAGAAGAAGGAATGGTGCTCAACACATGAGCAAGAGAAGGGAGGAAGATGGGTGGCGGCTAGGAAGAGAGGAGAGAGAAAGTGGATGGAGGCTAGAGCTTTCCCAAGAGGTGACCCCTTTATATAGCCAACAACTCTCATCCTCTCTTTGAACTATTTACAAGTATGCCACTAGGGCTCTAGCTGAAATTAATAGGGCCATTTTGGGCTACATCAAATGTTGCAATGGCCCAATAAACCATCCCATTAATTACTCATTCATCCTTCCTCAAATCGGGCCTTTAATTAATTAAATAACTAGAAGTCCAAATAACTCAAACTATTTAAAGTGTGTTGAACATAATTAATTATTAACTCATTAATAATTAATTTAGGATTAGCTAATGCATTAAATTGTTTCCATATGATCCTTTTGACTTAATTAATTATAACGGTTCATAACGGTATATAATTAATTAATCAACTTATCATATTTTACAATACTAACTGTTGCGAATAAACAATTAATGCACCGTGTGGTTAGAGTCCTATTTGTGCGACCCTATTGAGGATTTATGTTATGTTGGCCATGAAAATAAATCGTTATTTATTTCCAATAATCATAAGCGGTATCTAGCAACACGTTATGATTCCCAATTCGCATAAATAATGTACCGTTACAATATCTTAATCCTGCGCAAGAAATATAAGTATTTCCTTGTCTGATTCTTATGTCACATGATATCATTGTATAATCCAAGATAAGAGTGTGTCATTCTTGTAGATTATACATTTCTTGATCTAGAGTTGATCGTCTAGTTTGCATGCATACGATCCAACTCCATCAAGGGGCCCAAACAGATATCATCACTCACTAGGTATACTAATGAGGGACATACGGTTTTCTTGATGAACAACTTTTCCCCGCACAATTCAAGAGAACATAAATAAAGTCCTTATAGCAGCCTTTATCAGGAATCAACGTTAGACGATATTTATTGAACCTATCCTCATGTGGAAAAGGTGAACATCTCAAACTTAGAATCAAACTTATATGAAATAAACAATGACACTTAACACAATCCATATGTTTATTTCATTGGGTCAAGTCATGTACTATGTTCCAATAACATACACATATGCAATTAAGTTGGTAACTTCTTACCTATGATTTGTAGAACTTAATCATCACTTAACTTGCATACTAATCTTTTATGATAATTAATGTTCCTTGTTAATTATCAAGATTATGGACGATTTAGATTTATTATTGTCATTCTAATGAATGATTCACAGAGATCTACAATTCAGATCCTCAACCTGAATGATCTGTCAATAATAAATTCTAGGAACAAATGATCAAATATCATCATTAACATAAACTAAGAAAATAAGTCATTAAATATTGACTTCTAGGACATAACTCCAACAATAGCAACACCAGATGAACGTAAAATGGGCTCCGAATCATAGTTGTTGCGTGCCTACGTTACAATGCAAGTATAGCTCATTAGGATTTCCAGTATTAGAGAGAGAGAGAGAGATAAAAGACTCGCATCTTTCAAGATATGCATCCTTTCTAGTGGTCTATGTCTAGATTTTTCCACTAAGGAGGCCCTCTGCAATGAGTTCAGAGCCTTCGTGTAGTGCTGTAGAGATACCAGGTGGCATAACTGAAACAAACAGCAACAATGAGCAACAACATCCAAAAATAATGGTTCCACGAAAGCATTCAATTCCCATAGAGTAATACCTCAGGTGGGAAAAAAGTGGGGCGCCTTGGTTTGCCAACATTGATACAAGGAAATTTATCAAATTGCAAGTCGATTTTCTTTTCCATGTAGTATTTGGAGATAGTAACCTCTCTTTCACCACCTCCATTCCTTTGTTTCAACATAAACTTGAAAAATAATGTACCAATTTTACTTGCTCATTCATTATTCCAACTTCTATTCATGCCAAAATATAAAGTACAAATTCACTAAGATCAACAATCTTGTATTCCTGATTGGTCAAAAGGTACCTAATTCTAACATTTTTCAGCACTCTCTTTACCTGAAACAATTAACAGAAGGATATCAGTAAATCCATAAGTATAATAAAACAACAATTTAAAATCAAAAGATTTAAAATATGGAAAAGAGTTACCTTCTGCCACTCAATCTGATTGGGATTATTGATATTCTGGTTGACCATAAGAAAATCTATCACAGGACCGGGCTTAATAATCGTGGTGTTTGACACATCTGTAAAACATAAAAGTGAGGTTCCATACCAATAACCGATAGAAAAAATGTATTCTGAGAAGTTCCATACCGACAAAGTTGCCTCGTCATCGTCGCTATCGAGCTGTCTGAAATCGTCGTTCTTTACTTGCCTTCTCTGCCTCTTTTCTGGCAACGGTGGCTCCTCGCTCGCATCACGGTTCTTTAGGTCACAAGCACTCCAATCCAATCGCTATCGTCGTTTGTTGCCATCGCCACTACCATCGAGCTTCCACCAGTCGTCTCTATTGACAACCACAAAGTGAGGTTAGAGTTTTGAGTGCGGATTTGAGAGGAAATAGGGGAACGTGGATTCACTGATTCAGGTCTATAGGTGAGAGAGGCGGTGGAGAATAAGGGGTTTCTCAGTTGGTGGTGGGGTGGTGCTTGAGTGAAAGAAAAGAGAGACAGTGAAGCCGAGAGAGGGAAGGGAAGAAAGAGGTGGGGTCTCTCTGTGGGACTCGGAGGAAAGGAGGCGAAAAAAAGAAGAAAAGAAAGAGGAGGGGTCGCTGATGAAGAGAGGAGCGACGAAAAGATCGAAGCAGGCGACATATCGATAATTTTGATCTGAGGATTCTGATCGTTTCACCTTGGCTGATGACATCATCATGATGTCAGCAATGGTACTGTCGAAAATACTTCTCAAATTGGAGTATTGTTTGATGATTGATGATTAGAAGACATTGTCTTCTATTTATTAACACTAGGTTGTTCGGATTGTAATCACTGTGATAAAAATTTGTACGATTTTTAATTTGTGGTTTAGATTATGTTTAGATTATCCTTAAACAAATGTACTCTCTCATGCCTTTTGGGTAGAATGTTCCTACGGTGACCTTATTTTATAGTCAAAAGTGCTCTTATTTGTGATATAAGCATTTGTGGAATCTGACAAAAACTGTTAAGATCATCATGTACCAGATCAAATCCCATTTAGGTGTCTTTTTTTTTATTTTTGAAATTCTGGAGTGGTCAAAAATAAAAAGGGGAGTGTGACAAGGATTTGCCTTGTTATGCTTTGTTCGGTTGAAAGAGCTTTTTACCATTGCAAAATTAGGTCATCTTATCGTTGCATCTTTCTAATGATGGAGTAACATGGATTTGAGGCCTCTGGAATTAGTCATTACAATTGTTGGCAGAATCCTTAAATGCGTACATGAAATTACGTATTTCTAATAGCAATTATAGGAAATATGGCATATTTTCCTCCGAAAAAGAAAATCAATGGTACTAACAAAACTTGCAGGAGTTCATCAGGAAGAAAGATACTTATTTTGTTAATAACAAATTTGTTGCAAAAGTCAGATTTTATAATTTACATTTCTTGAGCTGAAGTAACCTCGGATTCACATTTTACCAATGTGTGCAGAATATTAGTTCCTTGGATCAAACTAAATATGCTTTCTCTCGAAAATATACAATTAGTTATATTTTGCAGATGTATAACCAGTTTACCACGTTAATTCTAGTAATATGTCATTGTAGAGAAAGGGAGCTCTTGAAGAAGGAATGCTTCTTTTATGCAAATAGTCTTTTAATAGAAAAGATGACAGCCACCTTAATTATTACCTTAGCGCTAATCAGGCGATCTTTAATTTTAATGTAATATCATGCTACAAACAGACATACCTAAATATAGCCGATCAGGGTAGGTTCAGTTGGATAAATCGGTCTTAAATTGCCATCTCATCACCTGAGATATGATTATTTTAATCTTTCTTAGGTTGCAAAAATGTGTGTTATTGTCACAAGCTACTTTTGTATGCGTGGGGGTTGGTTTGCTCACCACTACCACTAGCAACCTTGATCCAGATTAGATCTGCGTGCAAATTTTGTAGCATATTTGTGTCATGATTAAATAAAGGGTCAGTTCCTAGTTGATTACTTAGTCTTAAGTTCTAATAAAGGACATCGTTACCTTATGACTAATTGACAAATACAACAGATTGCTATTTCTGCATGCATTACGTTTTATCTTGATCGGATCCATTTTATCTTAAGTTTTCTTTTTAAAAAAAAGGATAAATTATATTTACAATTTTTTAACTATTTTTACAGCTAATCAAATAATTTTCAAAATAAAGAACTAAATTATGTAGATGATCTGCAATTTCATCTAGTGATTATGGGTTTGAGCGCTATTTAAAAAATTAACGATTAATTTTATTAGCACTTCATCGATCATTGAACGATTTTAAAATTTCATCAAAAGTTTATAAATAATCTATGTACACAAGGTTTCGGAAAAAAATATATAAATCTATGTGTACACAATAGAGAATAATTTTATTATTTTATGAATTGTCGCCTCGATCATGTAAAAATAGTTCGCAATTTTTTCATTTCTTTTTTAGAAATTGCTTTCTGTAATATTTTAGTTTTATGAGTAGAAGAAGGCATTCGAATACATTATGAAATATGACACGCAACGCAATGCATTCAATTAACCACATAAGACACGGCATTGTACATATTTTGGCTCATAACTGCTTAATTAATTACCAATAAGTCCAATAAGAAATAAAGACACAAGCTACCGTCCCCGAATGAACAAATTGTTATGATCACTAGGGGTGGGCGCGGTATACGACGAATACGCGAAACCGTTCCGTTCTGTCCAAACGGAACATGTAATGGAATGAAATTTCGTTCCGTTTCGTAAACGGAACGGTAAACGGAATGCATTTCGAGATTCATTTGGGTATTTCACAGTATAAATATAGTCGTTCCGCTACGTTCCGTCCAAACGGAACGAATTATGAATCATTCCGGTTCGTACCGTTACTAAAACGGAACGGAAAACGAAACGACCTATTCCGTTTCCGTTATCCACGTTACCCACCTCTAATGATCACAAATGTCGTACTCATCAGCACAACCCACGGGCTGGGAATTGATTGAAATTTTCGGTAATCCAAAAAAAAATAAATAAATAAATAAATAATGAAAAATTTTCTCAGGGATGAAACAGATAGCTTGAGCAACCTAATTAGCATAGATGGATGTCGACGAATCAGCACAGATGCCGTAACTAAATTGGTGATGTGAACTGCAACAACTGATCAGTCACTTTTTAAGAGTTTTGAGTCTGGTGTGTAAATGGCGCGTAGACGTGTGTTGGGAAAAGGGTGCGCAATGGGATTGTTACTGCCAATCTTGGTGGTGTTGGTTGACAAAATTTTAACACCAAGGGAAAAGGATCAAATCCTTTTTTAATTTCTTTGGTGAATTCTTCAGGGGTTTTTAATGGCCACATTTGGTGTCTACTGTTGTAGACATGCCATAAAGATAGTTGTGAGGAATCATTAAAAGATATGCATGACACTTGTGCGTGTTGTATGGAAAATGTTTTTTTTTTTTTAATACTAATTCGAATACAATGGAACATATTATTAGCTTTGAACTAGAATAATCGACTGATGTATTTTAAATAGGCTACGATATTTCACAAAATTAAATAACCATGTACTTTGGATTCGTTTCTCAACATTCAAGTTTCAAACGAATGATTTGAACATTCAATTTATTTTCCATATTAAAATCTTATTGAAAGTCAAATTTTACGCTTTAAATTTTATTTTATATTTTATTTTTAGAAAATTTTCAATCTAATAGTTATGCATTCTACAATATATAACAATGATTTGATTTGCAATAAGATTTTCATATGGAAATCACATTGAATGATTCAGATCGGTCATTTGAATTTTAGATTTTGAAAAAAAAAAAACTTCCAGAGTACGAGGGTTTGCGATGTACCATATCTAATTATATTTTATTTTTGTACATGAGTTAATTGTTTAGGTTTTGAGAGTCGTTAAATTAATTCATACATTTAGATTTTTGTATAATTAAATTTTATTTACTGTGGTTAAACTTATAAAAGATCACGTAGAAGTTTATAAATTAAGGAGAATGCGTATTGCACGGACAAAAAAGTAAAATTTAAGAAAGAAAAGCTAGATATTCTTTGAGTTAAATTTCGACATATTTTAATAATTCTACAATATCTCCTTCAAGCTTCTATCGCCAAGAAAATACTCATGACTATAAAAAACGCATTGGGTGCACTTGTTAAATGTTGTATATTCATTAGTTTGCTAAACTATGCAAAGACAACCGTGCCCTTATGGCCTTATCCAAGTATAATTGCCACTTGTCTTTATAATGGGGAAAAAAATAAAAATTTATTTGTTTGGAACATAATATACCCGTTCTATATTTTCAATTTATCACAAGTTTTGTTCATAAAGTACTGCACAAAAACTAATAATACTGTACTTCTATGTTTAGAAAACGATCTCAATTGCCTTAGTTAAATTTTTTTATGTAATAAATTGTGTTAGTTATAACGACTCTCTTAGAATTAAAGGGTAAAAAAGAAGGAGAAAAACCCACCACACGTGCATTAGAACAAAAAATATGGAAACTGTTACTTTTACTGGTACATTACTGCAATGAGGTATCAATCGCAATCACAAAGTTTAGTGCCCCTAAAATTACTTGCAATAATAATAGTTTTATAATTATAATTTGTCTCCATATATTGGATGACCCCATTTGGTTCCTTTAGATAAAAAATGAACATTGATTGTGCAATTTTATCAATTTCTTTAAGACATAAGTGCTTCAGTCAAGAAAGAAAAGACAAAAACCCAAAAAAAGCAGTAAATAAGGCAGAGTACCAATTCGGTGCACATTTACTGATTAAGAAGAAAACAAACCTACACCAGATAACTTACCGGTATAAAACAAAAACCTACACCAGATAAGTAATATAAGCATGCAAGTTAGGTTTGCTTGCATTTTTGGCTCTTTATACCTTCCTTTTGAATAGAAGCATTTTATTGGTTAATATTGTTCTTATGATATCATTTGAGATTTGAGATAACGAGGTTGCTATTGGGAGGTTTAGTGCCCATCCCACTGTAAATCCAATATGAATAGTTTATTTAAGACTGTATTCTCATATCAAACGGCTATTACTTCTGCTTAAAAGACATTTACACTGTTTATTTCTGCTTTTCGATTCAAATTAACTTGTGGACAGAGGACGTGTGTCGTCTTTTTCGTTAAATAGTTGCATCTCATTTGCACTTTTGCTTTTGTTTTTTCCCCTCTTTTTTGAAAAAGAATAATATAATACACTTTTAAAAAATATTTTGACGAGTCGCTTTAACTATGTATGCTTAGAGGCCATTTATGTTTGATTGAGGCTTCAAAATATATCTTATTTTCATAATTCATGTATTTCTATTTCAAGTTAAATGATACAAGTTCCAACTTACAATTGTAGTACCGTTGATCTCATTTTACATGCACCAATTTAATTTGCTGACGGAGAAATTATGTTAACTAATTTCGTAATCGAGTTTGGGTGTATGCATAGTATTATATATGACTGTCGATGATTACGTCATAATTTGAAAGTAATAAAAGCTGGTTTTTCATTTATATTTAGTAAGAAAACGTCAAAATTTTCAATGCAAACATCGAATTCAAATTTGGAAGTAACTGAAAAGTACCATCAATATTTTTTGTGCCACCAAATATCACACTGTCATTTTTTATTTATATTTTAAATTTTAAAATTCAAATATAGAATTCAAACCGTTAATTTAATCCAATTTAATGAGGGATGTGTTTTCTTATATTTTTATAAGTTTCGGAGTTCATTTTGCTACTCGATCAAAATGCCAAAAAATGAGCGAACCTTATTCACTATAATGATACATTATTATAATCATTTATGTTTTACCATCTTGATCGAGTATCAAATAAGCTTTAAAATTTATAAAATTATATGAAAATATATCACTCGTTCAATTGTACAAGATCAATGGTTATATTTGACGTTTGAACTTTAAATTTTAAAGATTAATAAAAAAAAATTTAAGTTGACACTTAGTGACACTATAACCTACTCAAATTTTAATTGCAATAATCTTTGCAACTCTTAAATTTTTACACAATATAACTGAAAAAATTTTAAAATTTATATAAGACATTATTATGTAAAAAGGATTGTCATAAATCAATATTATAAATAAAGATGTGTGGGTGTCGGGATCCTTTAGTTAAATATCATCCGACACTTCAAGCATTGTGAAGTTGTGCAATAGCAGTTTTTCTGATTTCTGTAATGTGATACTTTGTAACTAAATGTGTGTCGGGTGTTATTGCTCATAAAACTGACTCGGTTCAACATTAGATAATAATTTGGCAATACATTGTTTTGTTTCTGATTTTTGTGACCCCTTCCTATTTTCATTTTCATCATGTCTCCATCTCTTTTGTGTTTCTTAGAGTCCCTCTCCTCCTTAATTTCTCTTCATCACCATTCTTAATTTCGGTTTACAAAATATAAATTAAAAACATCATATCTTTTACAATATATATATTTTTTATTTAAGTCATTTATAAACATATTATATTTCATGAATAATATCAACATAATATAAATCATATTATTTCAGATAACTATAACTATAACTATATTTATACACATATAATTTTTTCATTAAATTGATCAAACTCTTTAAATTTAATCAAATCAAATTACCTACAATAACTAAACTTTATTTCTAAAGATAAATATATATCTTAATCATATATCCAAAAATGAACATAATTAAACTATAGAAACATAATAAAAATATTCTTATTATAGATATCTACATCGAGCGAAGCTCGATATACCCCTCTAGTATATAATAAAATTAGAATTGTTGTTTATATTTTAAATCTTGTAAAATATTAATAAAGAAACTAATGGCAACTTCAAACTTCAAATATTATATCGTACGATTTCCCTCAAAGAATAACAATCTCAATGAAGAAGAATCATTAACCAATAAATTAGAAGGAAACTCCTTTTTTAATTATTGTTCTGGTTGGCACTATTTTAGCTTGGTTTCGTTTATTGTCAAAATATTAATGTCGAAGTGATCTTAACACATTGCTTTACATTTTTTCTTATTTTTGTTTGTAATAAGATTTTGCTTTCTCTGTTCGAACAAATTACGTTCTATGACGTGATGCTATCCAGTAAATAATGTTTGTTTCATACACTGTTCCATTAATTTGGTGGACAAAATTTTCCGACTGAGTCCAAGTCTTATATCAGCCTTAAAACACCAATAATTTAATATGTAATGAATGGACCTTGCAGCATCCCACTAAGCCTTTTCTTCACGGTTTAATGAAGCTAGGCTTAAAGGGTTTGGCTGGCCCAATCTGTAACATAATTTTGTCATTGTATTAAAATAGGCCTCTAAATTTGTTTCTTTTTCTCGTAAAATTTAAGCCCAATCAAGTACTGTTCCCCATGATAGTTCAATTACTTAAAAGCAAAGGTAGTTTATGAATCATGAGTCATGACTAATAATAATGAATCAAACTCATCAAAACCAAAACTGTTAAATTCAAATCGAGTTAAATCGTTTGCAATATTCCATAATTAAATTGACTATTCTAGTTAGGTTAGTGCGAAAATAAAGTTACTTTTGTATTGGAAAATCGTTTGCTAAAGAAAAGTAAGTTTTGTGGAACTGCACCCCCTTTCTTTCTTGTTCTAGGTATGAAGAAATTCAATCTATAACATATTTAAAAGCAAAAAACCATAAAAGATTGGTACTGTTAATATATAATACTTTTATCATGGCGTGCAGCGAATTTGTAGAAAGTCAAAATGGGTTAGATAGTATAAAGGAATAATACTCGCTACACGATATACTACAACATTTTGGCCACATAATTATCTTTGAAATAGAAAAATCAATCATCAGATCAATTGTGGTATGTGGGTAACATGTGACGGGTCAATTCAGGGTGGATCCATGTTTTAAATTTTAAACGCTACACGGATAGATACATGGACGGAGCTCTTAAATCACTCTAATTTATGCTAAAAGCTTAATTCTAGATGGATTAATCCTCTCAAGAGTTCAAGAAAGGATGTTAAACGACCTCTTCTTAATTTTTTAAATAAAAAAAAAAAAAACAGAGGCAAGATGTGATTACAAGCAATCAAGTACTAACGCCAACCGACATCTATTTTCAACCTCTTTTTGTCTACCATCCTGCCCCTGATGTCATTCGATTTATACCAAAAAAGAAAAATCCGACTCAGATCTAACCCGATCAGATTCACTACATCCGTTCAATCCCAATCATACGGTTCACTTTTACCTCCCTTGAAAATTCTAGAAACAGAACTCTTTTTTATTACACCAGCACCAAGATAGCTATGGTTATTAATTAACGACTTAACGTGATGGAAAGGAAAACTTATCCGGTAGAGGGAACAGCACAGATGGGTCCCACAGACACCGACGCGTCATTGGTCGAGAGTTTAAAATTGAACAAATCAAACACCAAATGCTCCTTCTCTTTTCGGTATTTCGCCTCCGATTTCTCAGGCGGCGCCTTTCTTCTCCAAACTAATTAGTAAGTTTTTTTTTTTTTATCCTTTTCTCAACGGTTTTTACCTTTCTTTTCTTTTCTGTTGGTTTTGAATTTTAGCTTTTAGGTGTGTGGATCTGGTTATGGAGCTATGGAGAAGATTAGATCTTTGACTTTTATTTTGGAGATTTATCTATCTATTATTGAGTTTGTTCGTTCTTAACTTCTTTGTAGCTTTTTTTTTCGTAGAATATATCTTTCGGTTTATTGGCGTATGATTTGAGTTGAATTGAAAGATTGGTCTATTTAAAAATTGATTCCGTGGTTTAATTATCGTTGATCTGATATGGCCAGACCTCTTGTCTAGAGCTTTCCTTTTGATTTTTTTTTAAAAAACTGAATATTATTAGCTGGTAGTTCAAATTATCTATTGAATAAAAACCCAACATTAATTTGGATAAGAGACTTTGGACGAGAAAAATATCATATGAGTTCTATACCGTTTCGTTGATTTAATTATATTAATTTACTTTTGTCAGTAAAGAATGATAGAAGCTTTTCAAGCTGCATATGTCAGTAAAGAATGATAGAAGCTTTTCAAGCTGCATACATACAATTATACAAATCATGCTGCTTCCTTTAATTCTGGAGTAAATTACAGTGCTTCCTTGTTCCAGTACATACCAGATGGCACAAATAATAACTGTTTTTTTGTTCTGTTCTTTGAAGAGTGATTTGCACTTTAGAACTTTGCTACTTTTGTGTAATGAATGGTAGAGTATTGTTATATTTATGACCACAATTGCTTTGCCATTGTTGCTTTTATCAGACCTCACCAGGACAACCAGCTCGCTGTGTCACACGGTTTGATTACTAGCCTTATTTTGTTAATATGTGCCACACTTTGAAAATCTAATAATTAAGCTGGGAACAAATGGATAGATTATATTGACGACATCACAATTTTTTTTTTATGTCCACAACATTGGATCAAGCAATATATTATACCTCAAATTTGGTGCAGTTTGAAACTTAATTGATCATTCATTAAGCGGTTTGATATTTTATAGGATGTTGTAGATATTTTTTTTAGTGCCAATATATCCCTTATGCAAGCACATAGGCCTGAAGACAAATTCTTCATATTGACCTGATAATATAATGTTTAAGTACCTTATCAGGGGTCTTATGAACTTCTACTTTGGCAAACACTTGCTCTAAGAAACTCTGAACATTGTGGATAGTATTGTTCCGACTGCCTTTCTTTATAGTAATTTATTTTAAAGAGATCAATTAATTTTCATAACAAAGACATCAGTTTACCCATAACATTATTATAATGCTATTTCTATTTTCTAAATTTGATGAACTCTAGGTATACAAAATTGAATGGCATCACCTGCAACTCAAACTGAGATTTCTCCTGAAACTGCTCGAGAGTCGTTGATGGAGATATCAAAATCCACCCCTGAAACTCATCCAATTAACTCGACTGAGGCATCAGCGCAGTTGCCTAATGGTGATATTGAAAATGGAGCAGAAAAAAAGTACAGATCAAAGCTCATCTCCATTTCCTACACACAGCCTACGGCATGCCCCTCTGGGAATGATAGCACCTAGTTTGTTTGTTTTTTTTTTCTATAGAACAATAACCTTCCGGTGTTGTGTGTGAACAGTGTGGTTTAACATCTGATGGTTTGTGTCTGGGAAGCTAATATAAATAAGCGGTAGCAATGAAGTTTTGATGTGCCAGTTCACGCTTATCTTGTAATTGGTAATGATCTTGTGTATCTTAAATGTACATTTGGTACAATGTGTCCCTTGTTTCATTTTTTTTTATTTTGTGACCAGCAATTTTGAATGCTATTATAACAGTGGCACCAGAATCTTCACTGGAACAATGGATCTAACTGTAGTTTCAGTGTCTTACTGCATACTGAATTAATGCAGTACTGGTCGCTAGTTTACTGCAACCTTTCTCCCCTCCTGCCCTTTTATGCTTTGAATTGAGAATGCTGGCGAGGATTAGGCAATGTCAAGTTCCAGCTATCACGTTTTAGTTTTTCTGTCTTCAGCAATAAGATTAGCTTCATTATATAAGTCTTACGTTTATAAGAGCAAGATACGGAACATCTGTATCAGTGACCAGTACAGGCTTAGTCCTACTACAAACTAATATCCACTAACTTTGGTTAAACCCAACTGTGTACTACACATCATAGGTCTTAAAAAGCAAAACAATCACTGAGAAGCAAAACCAGTTAAAATAATTCATTAAGGGAAACATGATCAGAGAGTGTACATTCCATTGTTAATTCATAACCTCCTTGATCGCTCTGCAAATGCATTTCTGAATTCAATCTATGACTTCCCTTTTTGCGGCGTCACTCCATTAGATTACATAAGGACATCAATATATGGTTCATTTTCACAAAACTTTTATTGCTGGAGGAGATTGAATCTGCCTCAGCTAAAGCAGTAGGCTTTTAAGTACGCCTGTTTCATAACACTGGGAATCGGATCCTCTGGACGTCCATTCTCTGGACGTTTGGTGGACGTCTAGGGATTTGGACCGTCCGATTTAATCTCAACGGCTATAAGGGAGCCCCGTGCATTCCACCACACCCGAAAAAAATATTGGCCCGAAAAAAATGAACCGTCTGATTTAAATCGGACGGCTCCGATCAAGACATCCACTGGACGTTTCAAAAAAAACGTCCAGAGGATCCTGGTCCCATAACACTGACCAGAGATTTCTATTCTTTCAAGTTCCAGAAATTATATACACCATCCAACAAAAAACCATCCAATACCATCCAATTGAACTAGCGCCATCCAACAGGCCAAAAAAGCTTTTTTTCCGCGTGCTGACGTCAGCAAGATGCGTGCTGACGTCAGCAAAATTTTTTTGACCAATTTCTGAAAAAATTTTGTGCTGACGTCATCAAATATGCTGATTTAAGGGTTCTGTTAAATGTTTTAAGGGTTCAGTTAAATGTTTTAAGGGTTAAATTAAAGTGTATAAGTGTTCAGTTAGATGCACCAATAATTTGAAATTTTAGTGTTTTGTGTTCAGTTAAATAGGTTAAGGAATTATTTAAAAGTATGTATGTGTTCAGTTAGATGCAGCAACAATTTAGAATTTTAGTGTTTTGTTTTCAGTTAAATACGTTAAGGGATGAACTTATCGTGTCTATGTGTTCAGTTAGTTGCAGCAGAAATTTGATTTCGTAGTTTTTGTGTTCAATTAAATTAGTTAAATAAAAAAATAAAATGAACAAATACAACAAACATAGCAAAACATTTACAGTAATAATATGAACATTTACAACAATAAACTGAACATATATACAAATTTCGTAAGTAAGAAATAAATGATCATATTCAACATACAAAGTGAAATAAATTATTGTTGGATCTAACTGAACACTTACACACTTTAATTCAACCCTTAAAACATTTAACAGAATCCTTAAATCAGCATATTTGATGACGTCAGCACAAAAATTTTTTCGAAAATTGGTCAAAAAATTATTGGTGCATCTAACTGAACACTTATACACTTTAATTCAACCCTTAAAACATTTAACTGAACCCTTAAAACATTTAACAGAACCCTTAAGTCAGCATATTTGATGATGTCAGCACAAAAATTTTTCGAAAATTGGTCAAAATTTTTTTGCTGACGTCAGCACGCTGAAAATTGGATGGCGCTGGATGGTAATTCGGTGGATGGTAGATAGTAATTACCTTCAAGTTCCGCCTAAAAACTTTTTATCTGGGCCGAGTTCGTATTAAGGCCCACAAATGGGTTCCGGCCCAATTTAGAAATTTCGTCAGAATCAACTCTCCCATTCGCTTTCGCGCACTCCGCCCTGGAAAAGGGATTAAGGATCGATTTTCTCTTTCTCGATCTTAGTTTGTGACGACGCAAATGGAAAAGGCTGAGAACTCTGACCCTAAACTGAAGATCGCCATCATCCATCCCGATCTCGGAATTGGTTTGTATTTTCTTCTTTCTTTATTTATTATACTGTTATGCTGAGTATACTTTACCAAGTAGATTATCTGTTTCGGTTCAGTAAGCCTCAATTTTGTTTGAGTTGAGGTTCCACAATTGTAATAGGCAGTAGTTTTTGGTACCAATGTTGGCTAAGTGGTTGTAATTGACAATACCTGACTGAACTGATGTCATGCTTTTATATCTTCCTTCATAATCAAATTGAGAAAGTTTACTGTATTTATGCACACAAAACAACCTCTCGTAGATAAATAATATTAGAAATCTGAAACTCCAATGGTCAAACCGACTGCATCCTTCTGTTTATTTCCTTATATGCATCTTGCTTTTGTTGTTCACAAGTGTTTTTCAAAATTTTGATATATGTTTTATCTGCCTTTTATTTTCTGAAAAATAGGAGGTGCAGAAAGGCTGATTGTTGATGCAGCATGTGAGCTTGTTTCACATGGACATGATGTCCATGTATTTACTGCGCATCATGATAAAAACCGGTGCTTTGAAGAAACTGTTTCTGGTAAGAATTGGACTGCCTCTAATGATGTGACCCACACCTTGAGACAATGCTGATTGTGAATATCTGCCATGATTTTATTTTCTTGATTTCCAAATTCAAAACCTTTAAGTCGTCCAAAGTACAAGGGAATCTCTTTGTGAGTTCAAACCCTTAAGTCATCCCTCAGAAAGCATCTTATGATTTTTAGAAAAGTGAATTATATGAAGCAGTGCAGATAATTTTTAAGAATTGGTTCGTTTTGACTGCTTCAGTCCTTATTTGTGCAATATATATGCTAGCATTTGTTCACATGTTTTCATTCTCGTGCATCCGCAGGTTTGTTCCCTGTAACTGTATATGGTGATTTTTTACCACGGCATATCTTGTATCGCTTCCATGCCGTATGTGCCTACATCCGTTGCATTTTTGTAGCTTTATGTGTGGTGTTTCTCTGGTCATCATTTGATGTAATATTAGTAGATCAAGTCTCAGTTGTGATTCCTCTCCTACGAATTAAAAGAACAACAAAGGTATAATTAATCAAGCTCAGTTACAGAGACAAGTTATGTAATTCAGGGTTAAAGCATAAATAGTGTTCATAAAATGCATGATTAAGGGTCTCATTGTGCCTTCATTCCCTAGAATCATTAAATACTTTGTACGGTCCCTGCAAGAGTAATGCAGCCTTCAAAACCTTGAAAATTATAACCTACTGATTGGTAGAATATGAAATTGGAAAAAAAAAAGTGGAGTATCAGAACCTTTAGCTAGAAGAGCGATCTCAATAGCTGCTCACAAAATGCGATTGATTTGGGCACTTGGGATCCTACGGATGAGACCTTGATTTCTATTTCACATACAAGCCTTTCCAGATTTATTCACAACTATCAGACTGTTTCTCATGTTGTCCTTTTCAATACATATAAACATTAAACAGTGAAGGAAATTTGATTTTGCTTATGTTGAGAACTTGAGATGGTCTACACGATGCATCTTATTTTTTTTAGGTGGCAAGGGTGGATGTTTATACTTGTAGGGGTACGCTTCATGCATAAGGCCATGGTTCAGATGTATATATATTACTTTAGTAAAGAATATATTGAAGTAGAATTGAATGAATCTAGATAGTAATAATGGTTTCCATGGTTGACTTTTACTTTTTAAAATGTTCTGGGCAATTTACTAATTTATCTGAAGATTCTTCATTTATTTCATTCTCATGAATTGAACTTGTGCAATCAACTTGTTTCCATCAAAGCAAACAAAGTAGTAGTAAAGTAGATTAGATGCAATAACAAACTGCCCTGCTGTCATCAGTACAAAACATTCCTGTTAGGGTTTTTGGAAGAGAGAGAAATGACGAGACTATATGGGAGAGACAGACAAATTTTATGGGGAAGAGATTGTATTCCTCATGACTTCTTTATTACATAAAGAGTACAACAGCTTATTTATAAATAATTTACCTACTTGTTTTTCACATTAATACACAGCATTTGAGACAGTTGTCATAAAGGCCCCAAGTCCTAACAATCTTCTACCAGCTTAGAGTATCAACCTCATACAAATAGGTCCCTTTCAGTTGTAATGATTCAGATCTATTAGCTTTCCATCTTTACCGCTGAGTCCTCCTAATGTGCCCAGTGTAAAACACTTGGGACTGAGTTTCAGACTCAGTCTTTGATTGCACCTAAAAGGGAAAAGATGAATTTTTTTATCACCAGGGGTAATTTCGACCCTGCTCACCCACTAATGGTTAATTAGCAAGTGCCGTGATGCCTGCAAGTGCTAACCCTACTTGTTTAAGTGTGAACCATGTAGAATTTGTATATGGCACTTATGGGCAGATGAGGCATGCACCAATTGGCTGGTGAGCTAGTGACAAAATCCACACCCCTGGCGGCAGCCAGTTTTCAGCCTTTTATTTTCTCCTTTTGAGTAGAGTATATCATCTTTTTCCGAATACATTTATATACCTGGCCCCTGAATTCAAACTGCTAGTTCCAATGCAAAGACGTGTTCATTTTCTTCACATTTTAGACCCCGAACTTCCGTCCTTTCTGGTTGCATACCTCCATTCAATTTTCCAGGTAATTTTTTTTTCCCTACCCTCTTTAGTCATTCATACCATGCCCCAGATAGAAATTTGCCTTAGTTACTTAGGTGTCTTCTTTACCTCCTAGTGCCTAGTTTTAAATTATCATTTTCTCCTTATGTCAGAAGCTGCTCCTTCTGACTTAGACAGCTGGGAATTATCTTTTACCTATCAGCATAGAATGATACAAGGTCGCAGTTGCAAATGTGCAGAATTCACTTTGCCTAATTTTTCAAAGGAACCAATTTAAGAAAAATGACTTTTTTAAAGCAGTACTGAGGCAGTCAGTCTTCAAATGTTTGACATATTGTTAAGAAATTGAGCTGGATTCAACAATATTAGTTCATCAAACTTCCAATTTTTTTTATTTTAGGTACTATTCTATTGTCATTTTCCTGATTTGTTACTTGCGAAACACACAACAATGCTTAGGAAGTTGTACCGCAAGCCTATAGACATGATTGAAGAAGCTACTACTGGTACAAACTTTTTCTTAAAATTTCTGTTTATTTATTTCTTAATTATGTTTAGATATCTACTGATTGAACGTTCTATTCTCCAAATTATAACACAAGACCTACGCAACGTCCTAATCCATACTGCAAAATATCTTAATTTTAATTTTACATGATATTTGATAATAATAATAATAAGAAGAAGAAGAAGAAGAATCTTTGCTTTTTTTTCCTAACAACATATTGTTCTCTTTTCAGGAATGGCAAATCTTATTCTGGTTAATAGCAATTTCACAGCAAATACATTTGCAACAACATTTAGCAGCCTTAATAGGAAAGGCATCAAACCATCAGTGCTCTACCCAGCTGTCAGTTTGGGGCAGTTTGACCGATCGTGCTCTTATAAGTAAAGTACATGCTCTTGTAATTTATATTTATTGATTGTTCTGTGGCCTTTGGGTATAAGTGAAGTTTGTAGCTTCAGCTTTGATGCAAAAGATTTGGTTGAATTATACTAGTACCTGGCCTAATTGATCTAGTACCTGACTGATGTTCATTGGTTCCACAAGCAATTAAGCCCTAATTTAGCATAATCCTTAATGACTTTGTGATTATGAAATTGGTGCTTATGTTTGCCTAAATTATTGTTTGCTGTTAGTATGAATTTAAAGTTCATTAAAAGCATTTGCAATTCTGCTGAATAATATCGTATTGTTAAACAGCACCCAACCTGACACAAGTGATATAAGTTTTCTACTACTCTACATTGACTTACACGTATAGCTTGATTTTTATGTGTGGCCTAGGTTGAACTTCTTGTCCATCAATCGATTTGAACGGAAAAAGAACCTTCAACTAGCTATTTCAGCATTTGCACTTTTTCGATCCTTTGGAGGTTCCAATGTATCAGATGCTACTTTGACTATTGCTGGTCAGTTTCTTTCCGTTCTTTTTCTGATTCTCGCTTCCTTTTGAATTAACTCTCTTTTTCCTGATGTTATCTTTTGTCTCTCTATTTGAATCTTTTTGGAAAATTAAACTTCACTCGCCCTTCTAACAAAAATTGTAAATATCCTAATTGTTTCATTGTACTAGGAAAACATTATTCCAGTCATCTTCATAAATGCTTTAAATATCCAAAATGTCATTTGATCTTCTGCACGGGAGTGTTTGGACCTCTCTTCATATATGTAGGATAGTAATTTAGGCCTTTAAGATTATTCATGTCTAGAAATCATGTTTTGACGCTATATGCAAACATGTAGTTCTGTAACTTCTTTTTTCTAAAATATAAAGAAGAAACAACCTCCAATAGCTGCTATTTTCTGTGAAAGAACTATTGGAGGAATCAGGGTCACTGAATCACAAAAGATTTACTATATCCAGCATGCCTAATAGGCATTGTCGGTAAAAGAATTATACTATAGCTATATTCTCAAGATAGAATATAGACATGTGAAAATCCATGCATTTTCTTACTCGTGAGTCATTTGTGAATGATATAAAGGAGGATATGACAAGCGACTTAAAGAGAATGTGGAATATTTAGAGGAGTTAAAGTGGCTTGCACAAACTGAAGGGGTGTCAGATCAGGTTTCCTTTATCACATCTTGTTCTACAGCCGAAAGAAATGAGCTCCTCTCCAACTGTCTTTGTGTTTTATACACCCCTAAGGTAGCCTTATTCCTCTATCTTTAAGTGTTTTCCTTTTCTATGCAGACTTCTTTGTGAAAGTTAGATATCAGTCCCTGTTCTTCGAAATTACCAAATTGGTGAGATATTGTTTTGATTAGATCAGTAACCTAGTTATTGTTTGAGTTGGGTATATAACTGAAGCCACTCCATATTCCTCTCAAAAAAAAATTTGAAAATGTCACCACTCATTGCTCAGCAAAGACAAAAATATCCAGTAATTCCACTCATTTTGTAAAATACTGAAATTAATATTTGCTCAATTCTCTATTTGAACATGAAGTCTTGAGCAAGTTTGAACTTTGAAGCCCTCGTGGTGTATGGAGGTTGAGCACGATGGATACCCTACCAACATACTATTTCATGTACCTATACAGTGTTCTTAATGTACTTCATATTAGCATTCATGTCATTGTTGGATTTTTTGTACCTATACAGTGTTCTTAATGTACTTCAAACTGTACAGGATGAGCATTTCGGCATTGTTCCTCTGGAAGCCATGGCTTCCAGAAAGCCTGTAATAGCCTGCAATAGTGGTGGGCCGGTGGAAACAGTCAGAGACGGAGAGACTGGATTTCTCTGTGATCCTTCTCCCGTTGAATTTGCAAATGCTATGTTAAAACTGGCAAAGGATGCTGACATGGCCGAAAAAATGGGAGAAGAAGCATGCAAACATGTGACTAATACTTTCTCTACCAAGATATTCGGGAAGCAATTGAATAATTATGTTCTCAATGTTTACCATCATAGAATTGAATAACAGGTTTATTGATTTTCTTTCTATTTTCTGACATTTTTGGGGTACAAGGGAAATTTTATTATCACTAGATGTAGCAACAGCAATATGAAAGTTTTGATGATTAAGTGTGAGCAGCTTTTAATTGTCTGGCTTCTTGTGGATTATCAATGTCTCCTCTGCCTAATTAATTTGCAAAAATGGAAACTGATTCTCTGGAACTCTCACTGCACAGTGAACTAAATAAATATTCGGTTTATTTTACCTTGAATAAGTATCAAAATTAAGATGACATTTCAATGGCGAGTCGCAACCAGTTTTATGTTTCCTTTTTTCCGTCTTTTTCCTCTTGCATAGTATGGTTTTGCAAATTAACGATAGCATCTGATTTTAGTCATCTGATGGTATCGTTCTCTGATACGCTGACATGGAAACCGAAACCCTGCAGAAATGAAACTTTGAGAACTTCTCAAATAAGAAAAGCCCGGATGTGTAACATCCTTAAGTTTGAATTCATATTTTATAATCGTTGATTTTTTCTAATTATAAAGTAGAACCTTCAAGGAACTGTTTTCTTTAAAAAACTATTAATAATATACGCACACCGGCACATGAACACACACTTATTGGAGGGCATGGTGCCATGGTCTAGCGACTTTAACATCATTTTTTTTTTTTTTTTTTTTGGGTTTGCATTGCGGTAGGGAATTAGCACTCCTAAATCATCTGTATTGTATCCCAAACTAGCATCAATTGAGCAATACTAAAAATTCAAAACATTAAAATTAATTGTGTTTTATTCGAAGAAAACAGCGACCTTGATATTTAGTTTTTGCTTATTTGTTTCTGCTCCAGAATACACGATTTGTGATTTCTGGATCCATTTTCTGAATCCCTAACCTATGTATCAGATATTCAGATGTATGGGTGCGCATGTGATGGATTACGACATATTTGTTAGCCATATCAATAAACTGTGACATGAATATTAGATAATTTAGATTCATAATTTGCAAAATTAAACAAAATTTTCATAAATACAATTCCGTGGATGCATTCTAATTTGTGCTATTTTTTAATGATTTGAAATTGAATAAAGTGTATTTGGATAATTTATTGAGATAAGTTGTTTTGACATCAAACTTGTTTAATAATCGGAACAACTTTACACAAGCATAAAGCATTGAACTCATAGATTAAAGATTAGGAAAATTGTTAATTATGTTTAATGCAGTTTAAAAATCATTTGATTTCTACATAGCAATTTAAAGTAATACTTAATTTTATCTGAAAATGATTGATAACCAAGAAATTTCATACACAAAATATCATAGTATCATTTACTTTTATAAATTTGGTAACTATTTTTCAGTTGCCGTGGTTGTCAATAAATCATTTCCTTACATTTTGTGGAAACGTCGTGTATTATAGATAATACACGTTGAAATTGCAACAGAATACTTTTTCACTAGATGTTCCGAGAGAATCATTTTGGCTGCTAAGGATTTTGACTGCACTTAAAAGGAAGATAACATATCATATTTCCCAAAAAAAAAAATAATAATAAAATGAACAAGTATCTACAATTACAAAATTCTCAAATGTTTTAACATGCAAGGTCAACTATGAACTTTGAAACAAGTCAACAGAGGAAACAACACAAGCAGGTCCTCCCGGCTCCTCCTCTAAAACGACAGAGAAATCAAATTCAACTATTAACAAGGGGTGTTGTCTGCAAATCTTCTAAAAATAAGAATTTTATTACTAGATGAGCAATATTTGTACCTTAATACCGACGCATCCATTTATGTCAAGAGTAGTGAGAGTACTTGAGCAATATTTCGACAAAGCTTCAAGACATGCATCAGTCACACCAACGATCCCAAAAAGGCTATGGCAACAATAAAACATCAGACATTGAATCCAGCTGTTAGATTTGACACCCAATTCCAGTAAAAACTTGTGTATGTCACTGGCCTAGTTTTTATGCAGATTATGATACAAAAATATTTTGGCAAGTACCCCATTTTTACCCAACCAACCCAGGTCAGACGATGCCTATACCATAGCCAATCAATTAACGGGTTCACATTCTTCATCAATGTGTCAACTTGACAATCTTGACAATAAGGTCAATTGTATCATATTTCATCATTTTTAATGGTGCATGCTATACAAAATGGTATAGGTCACACTATTGAAGTCAAATTTAAAATTAAGTTATTTTTCACAGTTCTCAAAATTACCTAATCACCATTGTCAATGAATCTACAGTTAATATTGATGACCGTCATTCACACAAAGATGTGTATATAATATTACACAAGTAATCACAACATAGGTGAAATTTTAGATTATAATGTGCCCAAGGTTCTCCATAACCAGCCTGAACCATGTATTATAAATGTAATAGCACCTCAAATAATATGTGAAAATTACACACAAAAGAATGTGATATTTAAAGAATTGTTTCAGATGCCTTATTCAAATTATTTTGACAAAACAATAACTAAACTTTGGTTATTAAAAGATAAAGAAATTGTAAAGTTGTGGTACCAAACTTGTTAATTAAAAGGTCACTAGTTACCTTAGGAACTCAAGGTGGTTGCAACCTTGAGCAATTGCCACCACACCAGCATCAGTAACACGTACACACCTGTCATGCATTATTTTGGTATTACCCAAATAGTTTAGAATTTTTCTCACTTGAAAGAAAATTGTTTAAGTAGAATGTTATTACCATGTCAAGTTTAAGGAAGTCAAGTTTCTGCATCTCGCTATGCAGGATAAGCCTTCATCTGTTAGGTTCTATAATAACAATATAAACTTTCAGTCATACAAAATCTAATGTGGTAAATAACATAAAGAGCTACCCAAATAGTCTAAAAAGACAAAAAGTATCGATTACAGTTCCTAAACCCTCCAAATTGCCCACGTTGTTGGCATGGTCATCTCAGGCTAAATAACACCAACAATTGGAGGCACGTAACAAGAACACTGACTGATAGAGTCCTAAACTTTAAATACCTGGGGCTAAATGAAATAGGTGAACTTTTAAGGAATCTTTCTGTTATTTACTCAACAAGTCAACATAATACTAATAGACGAATTTATTAAATGCATCACTTCTTACCTGGGCCCCACACAAATCGAGAAACCTAAGATCCGAGAGTAATCCAATCTTACAATAAACCTTGTCTGTAAAACTGCATGGGAAAGAAATTAATGTTACGTGACAAAATGCAGTTATAAAAGAAGAAATTGTCCCCCATTGTTCATGTCACCATGAAGAGAGGTCCAGCAGACCAGCATACAGTTAAAATGCAGATACCTTGAAAGTGCATAAAGGTTCAAGCTTTGGAGGCAAGAACATTTTACTAGCAGCTGTAGCAAACTATTGTCAGTCAACCTGATACACCTATTAAACATTGAGAACGTATACTTCAGTACACATTCTGTTTGTAATACAGGTAAGCAAAGAAAGCATATATATTGTATATTATCAATGGAAATTAAATTAACTGAACTTCATAACAAGATTTCTTCATAACAAATTTTCTTAAAAGAAACTTAAACAAAAAAAGGTAAGATAACCTGGTAATATTTAATTTCTCCAAAGCTGGAAAACTATCAGCTATCAGTAGCAAACTCTGATCCGTGATGTTCTGGATTTATAATTACAAACAAATCCAGTTATAAAATCCCAGGATAAAAGGCAAAAAATATTGGGACCAAAGAAACACACAAAGATGGGATTGTACCTTACAACCACTCAAGTTCAGGTCAATAATCTTCGGACAGTTTTTGACAATGTGTTTAATAGTATTATCAGTCAACCTACAGAAGAAAACAAAAAAAAAGTCTCAGATCAAAAGAACCCAAAAGAGAGGTTTTAGTTCTGAACACTTGTTCATTTTTTTAAGTGGGATAAATAACTTACCCAACATTCCAGTAAAGAGAGAGAGCGAGAAGATTCGGGCAAATGCTTGTCATAGCTTCAACTCCTCTGTCAGATATTTTCTGACATGCATTCAGATTAAGAGTTTCTAATCCCTTAAGCGACTTATATCCCTGAAAGCCATTGATGCAATATTAGGACTGCAAATCCAGGTAGACAGTGAGATACTATCAATAGCGACAGTATCTATTTGAACTGAATATGATGACAATAAAAACCAGTTATGATTTTGGTATGATTATCAGCATTCCCAATGCTGTGCAGGAACTGGTACACTGCCTGTTAGGACTACAGTAGGTGAGAAGAAAAATGAGTAATGAATTTGTTATGTCTCTGATGATTTCACAATTATCTTACCAAAAATAAAAGCACGCCAGGTATCAGAACCAATTGGTAAAGTTCAGGCAAGTGTTGGTAACAAACAAATATAAACTGGGGACTAACTTGAAATTTAGCTTTGCCGGACTCAAAACACTTGAATGACTATAAATAACCAAAATGATTATCCAGGAACTTACCCAACAACCTACAAAATATTAGTGGGGCTTTTTTGTTAATTAAACGGTCATAAGAAAAGAAAAGATATACCTTGGTTTTGAGAATGAAAAGATGAGAATCATCAATATCTTGCGCAAATTCCAGGTTAAGCACTTTCAAATCTTTATACCTCTCCTGCATAAATAAGCCCAAAGATTAAACAATACAAAATCTAAATGAATGTACTGATCAGAGCATTAAATCTTAAAAAAAGTTCAATTAGCAAATGCAACATGACTCTGATATCTAAGAACTCAACTGAGTGGAAAAAATGCTGGCAAAAGTAGCAAAGAATAGGGTTATGGGTTTGATTTCTCACACACCTCAATATTAATATCAAACCTAGAAACATTGGACAAAGTGTATTCTATAGCTAATAAGGTGGATAATAAGGTAGGTGGCATTTGCACACTGCTGTGCTGGTTTATTTTGGGTCTTATGGAAGGCCAGAAATCAGGTGACCTTTAATTAATTATGTTAAACCTCGTTCCTCAAGAAAAATTGGGTGCAGACTTTAAGGCTTGGTGGAATACTATAAGGAGGTGTAAAAGGAAGATCTGAAGACAAGCATATGGTCCATGGTGTCCCTGCCGACAAACCTACCCTGGCAGCTGACTGGAGCAGAGCAAACAGCTGTGATGGGATCAAATATGATGGAACCAAACTAGGAGGTCCCAATCTGGGCCTAAGGTTGTAATCCAATATGTTTAGACTTTCTAGCTCTGTGATATATATACTTGCTTTTGTATGCCATGTATCTCTGGTATATTGAGTCGTTCTGTTATGTGTTGACTGTTTTGCAATTCATAGGGGCTGTATGTAACTGATACACAGTAAAGGGGCACTGGTACCAAGATGGTCATACCACCGTACCAGGGCCATACAGTATCTGATTCAGTCTGTAAGATACAGGGATTTTCTATGTTTTTTTGTTTTTCAATGAAAATGAAAACTGGTGGAGGTATCTCTACTCGTTTAAAATAAATAAAATAGCAAATAAGGAAGAAGTACAAGTGAGAGTGCAGCAAGCAAACGGGACCCAGCTGATTTGGTCTCACGTAAATCAAGCACCTGAAATGGAATTACATATCCAATAAACAAATGGTTCGTGAATCAAACGTAATGGTTTTATGATGGAAAGGGAGGAGACTCAGGAGAGAGACCTGCCAGAGCTGGGGGTTGGAGAGGAGAGCGCGGTAGCACCAGGGGCTGGTCAGCAGGAGAGAGTACAGGTCTCTCTGAGGCAACCTCGCTCCGACGATCTCCATTACTCGCGGTACCGTTTCTCTTCCCCATACCACTGCTTGCTCTTCCTCTTTCTCTTCATTCGCTGCCTCCATTGCTCCAGACATTTCTCTCTCTTTCTCAGTTTCTCTCTCAACTCTCAAGTGGGAACTGTGGACCGGGCCGGGCGGAGCAAAGTGTAAAGCAACGAAAAGAGTATTTGGGCTTTTATGGTTTGGGCCTAGTTTTATCTTATATGCATTAGATTTCGGCCTTACTATCAATGAGATGACTGTTAATCCAATCTCCATGTTTTATCACTTATCAGCTGTGCTATACGTGTTTGTCTTTTTAATTAAGACTTGTTCAACAATTACATAGTGCATACCTCTCTAAAGTAAAGTAGTAAAGGCCGTTTGATTGAAAATTAGTCTTTTTTTTTATTATTATACACATCAAAAGTTTGAATCATTTTAAAGGATTTATTTTTGCAGCTACTCTAAAACATTGTTTTCTTATCACTTAAAATTTTGCCTATTATGTATTATGTATTTCGATTTTCGAATATTAAGTTTTGTTGAAGATAAAATATAGTTGTCTTATAAGTTTGCATCTACCGTCGTAGTATTTATGGTACGCGATTGGAATTGTTCAATTCAATTCGGACTCGTACGAAATGATGTGACTTTTAGAATGAATTTTGTAAGATCCATGTAAAAAATTATGACTAGTGATATAAATTGCAAGTTATATTATTATCATAAGAAAATTATGACAGCAACTGAATTCGCTGTGTCATTATACATGAAAGGTACTGAAATTTCCTGCGTGTTGTGTGCATTTTCGTGCCTTGCCTATCTTTAATTAAGTGGGTTGACTTGATAGTGATCTCGGATCAGAACGAAACTTCCAAATCACTTGACAACGATATTCTCTTGTTTCAATTTTCTTTATGCAATCCTGTCAAGTCTCATTTCTTTTCAAACGCATATCACTTTCTAATTTCTAATTACTTCTAACAGAAGTTTCGTTTCCTTTGCGTTTTTGTGACTGTTAAAAAATGGGCGGCACTTTTCCCTTGATCCGAGGTCAACATGTATGGTCCCCAGTTTACAAGGTCTCGCCTTATATCATGGGACTCATTTTTTGTGCATCTATGTACCACTAAAACAAGTACATAATTTAAAAAAAAAAATCATAAATTATACTGATCAATCTTTGAATTGTTTGCAAGTATACCAAGTACCGGAAAACAGATCATGACTAGATTTTCCTTTGACCGCGACACTGATCAGTTAAGAGGGATATTTTCCAATTAAATTATGAATACATGAAGTCTAGCGCAAATAATCACTGTTATATTCTTTTTTTTTTTATGGGGAACAACTTCAAGCTTGCAGGATAAAAAAAAAAAAAAAAAAAAAAAAAGAAGATATAAAACATCCGGCTATGTTTCCTACATACGCGCGACCTGATTTTCGAAAAAAAAAAAATGGGAACCAGCAAAAATTGTTTCCATATGAACAAGTTTTTTAAATCCTGTTTGACTCATATATTTACTCAAATTAACCGCAGACATTTATAATTATGAAAGAACAATCGTTTATTTATTTGAAAAAATTTATATAGATTAAAAAATTAGCCCACGACAAATTTACCTCAATATAAATTAATAAAAGAAAAAAAATTGAAAAGGACGACTCATAGTCAATACGACCAATGAAGAGGAAAAAGCAAATTTCGAATGTAATTACTAGTTCAATCCTTTCTCCGATAAATAATCAAGTTTTCTTTTTGTAAAGTCAACTAAGTTTAAATTTTTGTGATGTGACCGATATACAAACACAGAGCTATTGGAGACAAATGATCAAGTGATGTAAAAACAAAAGTCTACCTAAAGATAAATTATAAATTTTAAGAGATAATAAAGTGAGGTCACTTGATGAGTTAAATAGTGAATGGTTGGGTAGACTCAATAATTAATTGACCTATTGCTCGGAGACAATTTTTCAATCGCCGTATCATTTCTCACGACCAGACATTTTTGCAGTATTATTTTTGCACGAGTTTCCTTGATTCTTCCTTTAAATATTGATGTAGTAAGCTAGTAGTCTAAAGTTGCAATCGACCCAATTTTTTAGTGGGTCCTCACTCCCTCTCCGTGGTTCTTCTTTCCATCGTGGTGCTAAAAAAAAATTTATATCGCATCTGCGCGCAATTGTAGGATCACGTTGACTTGTATCGACGCCGCTAAAATTAGTGTTTTACAGCGAAATTGAACTCTTACGACATCATTATCAACTTTGAAGAAGGTTTCAATAGTGTGCGGATAAAGAATCAAAATAATTGATATTATTTTTTATTTTATAAAAAATTGTATATATTAGACAATAAAGGTATGCGAGTCAATCTTCTAACGATATATGTAGATATCTTTTCAAAATTCTACTGATCCAACGCTCAATTTGTTTCAATTTTATATAGAAATCTAAATATATTATCTCTTCATCTATCCATTAATATCTAACCACATATTAAATCGATGGAATGATTAAAAAAATTGTATTACACGTTATATTTAGAGATTTTACACTTTTGGATCTGTAATTTTATAAGGAGTAGTGAAGCGATAGTAATAAGTGTGTAAATGTTTCATTGTTAAAAAGATGAATTTAATTATATTATAAAATTGTTTATTGAGTTGTAAAATACATTCTTCACTGAAAATAATAAAATAATTGATCCTTCCGAACATTGGTGTGTCGATTGTATCAATTAAACTATTGACTGTATCAATATATTAAACTATTGATATCCAATTCATAAAGTTTTATAGAATGAACAGTTTTGATTATAATAAACTTTTGCGTATCACACGATGATGTTCAACGTCAAATAAAAACGGCTTCTTTATTTTAAGATCTACTAATTAAAAATTTGGGCGGTGCATAAACGTTTGATTTGAAATCGACATTATTTTGTTGTTGTGTATCACGCAAAGATATTAAACGTCCAATAAAAACATCTTTTATATTTGACCGATTTTGATCAGACATTTGACCAATCCAAAAAATAAATTAGTTAAGTGCGTATGTTGATATCAGTGAGAATAAGAAAAAGCAAGAACCACTTCTTCAATACGTTAAATTATGAGATATGAATTCATGAAAAATCTTAAACTTTTAGCCATTATAAGATTAAAATATGTCTGATTTTTACAATCGAATTTGATTATTTGAAAAATAAATCTGAAATATAACGACGTCTCAAGAAAAATAGATATCGGTAAATTAATTTGATTAAGGCATTGAAACGCAATAGTATCTCGACAGTTTCAGCTTAATAGGTCTATATTATTTTCTATCAATTTGACTGTCATTCTTTTTCCGAAATGCTCGGTAAATTAATTTGATTAAGGCATTGAAACGCAATAGTATCTCGACAGTTTCAGCTTAATAGGTCTATATTATTTTCTATCAATTTGACTGTCATTCTTTTTCCGAAATGCTTGGCAGCTATATTCGGATACTCCAAAACAAAGTTGTATCCGGAATAAGATACGTATCCGATATGGATGCGCGTGCAATACGCACTGCATACATCGCGTGACGAATCCTATTATTTTAATGTGTTTGATTCAGTGGATTCGATCACGTTACGTGTTGAATACAACTGAAATACGATTGGGATAGGTTTTTGAACATTAGGACTTCACAAAATGCTGTAACTTTTGATATGAATATCTATGTTGGACGTATGACCACAATTCGAAAAACTCGTGATGAGATCTACAGGAATTACCGAGATTTACTTCATAACGACCATATTCAGGACCAAAAAAATGTCCTCTAAACATCTGAAATCCACTTTGAAAGGCTTCAAATCTATAAATTATATAAAAACTATCATAATTAGGTTTTAATATGTACAAATAATTTACTATACAAGTTAGTTACAAATTACAAAATATATAAATTAGTTTTTTTTATTACAGAGTCTAATTTAAGAAATATTTTTATTATTTTATATATTGTTGTATCTTAATTTTTTTAAAAAATGACGTATCATTGTACCTGCACCGTATCCGATAGGATACTAGCACCGCGCCCGTGCAATTTTTTTGTGATATCCAAAGAAATTTTGTAACTTAGGTGACCTGGCCATCTAAACGTGTCTAAGCTAGAAGAAACATCTTAAAATAATGCATTTGTATTTGTTTGTGCAAATTGATCGTTTAATTCTTTTTACCATATAGATATTTAATGTTTAAAAATTATTTTGTTATTCGAATATTGCTAAGTATAAATTATTTCATACAAAAATTTATTTCAGCAATATATATTTCTTCTCGGAGCAAGCTTGAAACTTCTGGAATTGTTAATTTAAAACTGAGCAGGTGAGCAATTCCAATTTAAAATTGGGACAAAGCAGCAAAAGTGGAAGATTCCTTCAGTGGCAAATAGTTCAACACCCCAATGAATAGGCCTATTTTGCATAGGCGTTTCTGGTGGGAAGCAGACAATCTCAAAGCTGTTCCCATTTGACAAACGCACTATAAATATTATATTTTATTTATAGCCTCCTGCAACCCTACGTTATCTGCGGGACCCACCAATGCTAGATCAGTCAACGCCTTTGACTCACTGCTTCCATGTGGCTCCACCGCATAATTTGCTTCCTGTCCCCTTTGAAGTGTGCTTGTAGCTGTCTTAGCTTAAGACAAGAAAATAAAAAGAAAAAAGTGCGCCAGTAGTTCTTTTCTTTTCTTGACAATGAATAGAGCAAAATACACAACTCCTGTGGAGTTGTTAATTTATTGATCAATCCTTGTCTTGTGCTGAATTTGTGCTGTAATTCTTACTTCTGATAAAATAAATTCATTCAATGTATTTTTTTTTGCTGACAAGATCTCCAACATGTACGGAGCAGAAATTGTAACACTATTGATTCGGATGTTTATGAGACGGATGAAATTCTGATAAGAGATTGGATTAATTAGTTTTAGTGCTATTTTTCTATGTCTAGATGTCTCTGTGTATATTTAAAATTGGTTTATGTTTTAAGATGGTTTATCTTTGTTAGGAAACCTATAATGAATACATTGTAAATTAACTCTCTTATTGATTTTAATTTTGTCTAATATCAAATGCCGAATGAGATTATTAACAAAAATGAAGATTTGCATTTCGAGTGTGGTGGGAATTTTAATGAATTTTACTTTACCGTTTGATAAATTTACCTCCATGATAGTCAATAAATTTTTTTTTTTTTTGGCTAAATCAGGAAGATATTGTCTTAATTTGTGCATATTCACTACCATCATAATCTCTTTCCTTTCTTTGGAAAATGAATATTTAAAAAACGAATACGCACTTAAATTTTTCTATTTGAAAGTATATTTTTGGACTTTCACATGAAGTTAGCAACATCCGTGTAGCAAATTCAATCAAAGTACAAAAATCAGTAGTGCAAATCTTATATAAGAATTTGGATAAATCCTTAGTTGAAATCTTTACAACTCTAAATTAGTACTTCTTATGAATTTTAAGTATAAATATGGATGGTAATTTAGTGGTTTTTTATTGTTTTGTGGCTCCACTAGTCACTTCTTTATATGACTTTATCTATCGTAATTTTGTCATTTACATCTTAGTAATGAATGTAATTTTTTTTTCTTTAGAAATTTTTTTTTTGAGAAAAAAAAAACTATTTACTGAGAAGAGGATTCTAGTTGCACGTGTTTTGCTGTCTAATCAACTCTAAAAACTATTAATATCATAGTATCATATCTTTTTTTTAATTAAACAAGATTAATGATTTAAATTTAAATTTTAAATTTTAAAAATAATAATTAAAAATATAAAATTGTAATATTTAGGGAAATCAATAACATAGGCATGTCTCTTTAAACACGCTTAATCGCTAACCCTTAATACAAGTATAAGAACTGCGTCGCAGAGTTTGAATCCAAGACCTCCATTTGACCCCAAATTTTCTATGTTTAAGAACTTCATCCACATCCCAATCTACCCTATCGTATGTTTTTTTTTTTTTTAAAAATCCGCTTTAATCACTACCCCTTGATGGTTATTATACTGATAGTCATGTATCACCTCGTGAGCAAGCCCTACATTCTCCAAAATGTACCTATTAGGAATGAATCCTGACTGCACAGGTCAAAAACTTGATCAATCGCCAGAGCTAAGCTATTAGTAACTATTTTAGAAATATTTTTCACACTGCAATTAACCAAATTAACACTGCAATCCTGACTGTACTTTAGAAAACCAAATTTCTTATACATGCAATAAATATTTGATATTTAGCTCCAACATCACGTATGTGACCAACATCTGAGCCAGGACAATTCAAATTAACTAAATGGTTATTTAGCCAAGTAAAATGAGATATATGTTACGGTACTTCATGAAGTAAACAAAAACCATTACTTTCATTCCATTTCTCGAAAATTGGATTTAAAATGAACAATTCAAATCGTTCAATTTATTTATTTTTCATATTGAAAATTTAATTTATCAATTTGTTTGAAGCTCGAATTTCGAGAAACAAATTTGAAGTAAAAAAAGATATATTATTTCACAAAGTATCATATGTTACCTCAAATGTTATATTACATTTTATTATCAATACAAATCCAAAGTACTTGATAGACTGGAAATTTTTTTGGCCTTTGAGAGTTAAAAAAGTTCAAAAGTTAATACTTAATAATTAGTTTGCTCTAGGGTTGTATATATTATCAACCTCGACATAATTACCTAAGTTAAACAACAAAGTTGATTACATCAGCACTTAGCTTCTGTATACATTGAAATTGTTGGAGTTATGTCCTAGAAGTCAATATTTCATGACTTATTTTCTTAGTTTATGTTAATGATGATATTTGATCATTTGTTCCTAGAGTTTATTATTGACAGATCATTCAGGTTGAGGATCTGAATTGTAGATCTCTGTGGATCATTCATTAGAATGACAATAATAAATCTAAATCGTCCATAATCTTGATAATTAACAAGGAACATTAATTATCATAAAAGATTAGTATGCAAGTTAAGTGATGATTAAGTTCTACAAATCATAGGTAAGGAGTTACCGACTTAATTGCATATGTGTATGTTATTGGAACATAGTACAGGACTTGACCCAATGAAATAAACATATGGATTGTGTTATGTGTCATTGTTTATTTCATATGAGTTTGATTCTAAGTTTGAGATGTTCACCTTTTCCACATGAGGATAGGTTCAATAAATATCGTCTAACGTTGATTCCTGATAAAGGCTGCTATAAGGACTTTATTTATGTTCTCTTGAATTGTGCGGGGAAAAGTTGTTCATCAAGAAAACCGTATGTCCCTCATTAGTATACCTAGTGAGTGATGATATCTGTTTGGGCCCCTTGATGGAGTTGGATCGTATGCATGCAAACTAGACGATCAACTCTAGATCAAGAAATGTATAATCTGCAAGAATGACACATTCCTATCTTGGATTATACAAAGATATCGTGTGACATAAGAATCAAACAAAGAAATACTTTTATTTCTTATGCAGGATTGAGATATTGTAACGGTACATTATTTATACGAATTGGGAGTCATAACGTGTTGCTAGATACCGCTTATGATTATTGGAAATAAATAACGATTTATTTCCATGGCCAACATAGTATAAATCCTCAAATATGGTCGCACAAATAGGATTCTAACCACTTGGTGCATTTATTGTTTATTCACAATAATGTGTATTGTGAAATGTGATAAGTTAATTAATTAATTATATACCGTTATGAACCGTTATAATTAATTAAATTAAAAGGATCATATGGAAACAATATAATGCATTAGCTAATCATAGATTAATTATTAATGAGTTAATAATTAATTATGTTCAACTTACTTTAATTAGTTTGAGCTAATTGGGCTTCTATTTAATTGGTTAATTAAAGGCCCGATTTAAGGAAGAATGAAGAGACAATTAAAGGAGATTCATTAATTGGTGAATTAATGAATAAAGGCCTTTTATTAAGATGGCCCAAGAGAGCCCATTAGGTGGCCTCTTAGGGTGGATGGCATACTTGTAAATAGTATGAAAATTGGATGAGAGTGGTTGGCTATATAAAGGGGTCTCTTTGGGAGAAAACCCTAGCCGTCATCTCTCTTTCTCTCCCCTCCCTTGCGCCTCCACCTAGAAGAGAGATTTTTCTCTCTTCTCCATGGCTCTTCCCTTCCTCTCTTAGCTCATGTGTTGAGCATCCCACCTCTCTTCCTCTCCATTAAATAGTTAATTAAGAGAAGCAAGGTGATTAGCAAGAGGTTCAAGAGAACTAGCATTCTCTTTGAGCTTGGTGGTGGGTCCTTGGTGGGCTAGAGGCGGCCATAGATGGTGGAGATGGTGGAGCACGCACCCCATCGACTCCCATGCCATGGATTCGAGCCTCATGAATACAATTTCATGAGAGGTACAATTCTTCCTCCTACCTTCTCTCTTGATTGGATGTGTGATTGCTTTAGCACTAGATCTATTGATTTGCTTGTTGTTAATGGTGATTAATTAGTTGTAATTAATCTAAAATTGAATTATGAGCATTTCCTAACAGTGGTATCAGAGCTATGGTCGTGCTTAAGGTTTTTCACACTTAATTAAGTGAGAATTCGTAATTAATTAAGTTAATTAGTGATGTGCATGCTTGCTGGCCCGGGAAAGGCTGTTTTCTGTCTTGTTGCTTGTTTTTCGTGGTATAAATCTCTCTGAATTTTTTTCCTTCTTATTGGAGGTTGTAGCCCTTTGAGTTGTGGTTGTTTTCCCACTGGAATCATTGAAATTCGATGTAAAATGAATTTTTAGTGATTTAAACGGTAACGGTGCGCAGATCTGTTATTCTGCTGCACAGTTCTGTTGTTGTGGTTGGTAACAAATAAGTTTGTATACAAAGTACCTGTAACTTTTAGATAGGATTATTCTAAACTTTATGCTCTTTCTGGATATGTAAATTTTGTTGCATATTTCGGATATTATGTGGGCGTTCAAGGATGAAAAGTGATGAAGTTGTCAGATCTGTTTTTTCAAACAAACTGATTGTTTTGAAAAACTGTACTTATTGAGAAACTTTTATGGAAAAGTGTTGAAATGGAAATGTTCTCCTTTAAGTCTGGAATCTGTGAAAATTAATTTTATAGATTTTCATTGAGATTTGATACCTCAACCGAGTGAAACCTTTTTGGTCGACGGTCTGTTCCAGAACAGGATACCTTGCTTAAATGCTTGTTATCTCGTTGATCTTGAATATAACTTGTGGATTTTCTTTTCATGGAATGATAGCCTATTGTATGTAGTATTTTTTCTATGTAAATTGTTTGCTGGAAAAATATCAAGGGGATGATCATACAGACCGAAAGGTTGAGACCAATAACAGAATTTTCTCTAACGGTGCTTCGCGCACAATCTGAGGATTTGTCTTTTTTGGTTCTCCCTGATGGTAACTGATCTCTTCTTGAGATTTCTACAGGTAATCACAATCTTTGTAAGGAGTTCTCTGGATTTATTTCAGATTTTTTGGAGACCGAATTATTTTGAATTTTTTTCGGGTCCCGAATTTCGTATTTTAATTAGTTAAAATAGTTTCTAATTAATCAATTTATTGAAATGTTAATTAGAAGACTCCTTAAATACCCTCCTTTCTGTTTTGATAGTTGGATTTAATTTAAAAAGGGCTTAAACAATTAGTTGTTAAGGTTAAGCCTTCTTTGCATTCGGAAAACTTGAGCAACAAGTATGCACAAAGATTCTAATTAATGAAATTAATTAAGAGCAAGTGAATCATGTATATTGTATATGTGCTAACTTTATTTTGTAGGAGGATGTGGGTTTGATATGGCTCAAGATGTCAATGCCTTGTGTGTTGTAAAATGTTGTGAATGCATGTGATTGCTTGTAAAGTGGCCTAAGGTGCCTTGATAATTAAGTGGTTAATTTTTGATGTAACTTGTGAGGCTTGCATGCCCCTAAGGCCTAGGAGGGTTTTAGGATTTTATCACATGTATTTATTTCCCTTAATTATTAGATAGGATCTTAGTAATTAGTGGGAGGGCTTGATTAGATTAGTCTCGTTACATAGAGATGCGACGAAGATTAATGCAAGCGGGAGCCATACAAACCCACGGCAATGCTTGAGATGCTTATGTTATGTGATTGTTTGTGAATGCCTTGAATTGTCATAGGTAGGTATGGGTGTATGCTTACACGACCACCAAACAAGAGTCACATATTTTGTCCCAAACTAAATTGATTAAGTCGACCGCCTTCCTTCTCTCTATCCCCTTCACGTCAATAGCCAATCATGGCGCGGTCCGCCATAGCGGACGTCATGGTTGTCAACCTTGATAGTCGGGGTACAAATGAAAAGATTTGTTAGGAGCAAATAGAGAGAGGTTGCTTATCGATGGACCCAACAAGTTTTCTTGGACATCGGGGCGAAGTTTGTAAATATACTTAGATATTCACAAACCAAGAGTCATATGGTTGATATGATTGGTTGGAGAACCTACCTTGTCTAGTTAAGTAGGGTGTCGTGCCATAGCAGGCTCTACTTGACGAAAATGGGGATCTTGGAATCCATTACATTTAGGGACATTAATTAAATGTAGTGGGAGTTTTTGTTTATCATTCCATAAACAAAACATTGCATAAACTAAATGACCTTAAATTGAAATTGTTATAGATATTAAATATGTTAATTTCGTTGCGATCAATCTTTGGAAAACGACAAGCTCGTTTCTAAGGTATTTACTTGGAGAAGAAATACCGATTCCTAAGACATGTTCTTGAAAATGAGAAACTTAAGCAAGTTTAATCCCAAAAACGTTCCTCAACTTCCCGAACATAGCTTCGCAATGATTGATTAGTTTCGACGAAAATTATTCAATAAAGCGAATGCTTATATCCTTTTAGAAGTTCTAGACCTTTGGATTGGAGAATTCATAAGGACTATACTAAGACTTCTACGTTCTCATGCACTTACTCAAGAAGACGTTCTTAGAGAAAGTAAAGATAGACTCAATCATTTATGATCGAGTAATGGAATGTGAGTTAACCAAGAGACTCTTCTTATAAGAAGATAAATGTTTCATTAGCTTGCGAACCGAAAGGTTTGAGTAGCTAATTGAGAACTAGAGATATTGAGATCTCCAATATCAAGGATTGTTGATATTGTCATACAATCTCTTTCTATGGATAAAGGATGTATTGTTCGCACACTTGTTAGTGCTAAAATGATTGGTTAAGTATTAAAGGAATACTCCACCAATATATGAGTTGAGACTTTGAGACCCTCACTAGTGACCGTGTGTCACATGAGATGTTTCATTTGCCATTTATGGGAGGCATTTGAAAGGTGGTCCGAAATACCATGATGTTCTAAACCTTAATATATTTGTCGTTCAAATTATCTCACTATCTCTAATTCACACTAGTAATTAGGTGCTAGTTCATGTGCTCGCATTTAACGAAATGTGTAGACAATGATGAATAAGAGAAAGTTCGAGATAAGTAAAGTAAACTCCGTTTTGGAAATGGCTTATACGTCTAGGCCGCTACCATTGAATACGTAGAGTTATCTTTACTAATAAAGAATTTGTTTAGGAATTTGAGGTTATATACCTTATTCCAAACATCTTATAAAACCTTATCTCCATTTCATATTTGATGATGGATGATCATGTTTTGTAATAGAGAAATGTCGTTCTCTTATTGTTATAAATTTGTGTATAAGATTTCATGCATCTTAATTGAATTTGCTTGAAATAGATTAACAAATTTTGAATGACAAATATATAAGACTTCACATAAAGTATTTGACTTTTATGTAAAATAGTTGCTTAGTCGAATATAAACAAGAATCGCATTATGAGAGTCTACGCAACGTGGAGCTCGTAAATCAATTTGATTGCAAAGAATCGCATTATGAGAGTCTACGTAACGTGGAGCTCGTAAATCAATTCGATTTCAAATCAATTGAAATTTATGCGAATCGTGTTTGTTAAAAGACAAAAGCGCCTTTGACCTACGAAGGTTTAAAGGACAAGTAACCTTATTAAGACTTATACATATTGATGTATATAGACTTATAGGACTTGTGCAATTGAAAGGTTGTTGACACTTTACCACTTGACCAACGATCATTGTAGATATTAACGTATCTATTTGATATGGTATAAGTATGAATCTTTTGACAAGGTCAAAAGAATTTCAAGAGTAAAGTTGAAAAACTATTCAATAAAAGCAAAAGTCTTAAAATGGATCATGGTAAATAGTTAAGTCATGTAGTTTGATATATTGCCTAAAGAGTATGAAAGACGTTTCACTACTCGCTCCATGAGGAACATTGAAAAATGTATCCAAGGATGAAGGTATCGAACATTGTTTGATATAGTTCGATCGGTAATAAATCAAATTGACTTGTTCGACTCATGTAAGGGATTTGTGTTTGAGGACAATATTGTTTACACTGAATAAAAATTCCATCGAAGTCTATTGAGAAAGATATCTTACGAGATTCGATCTCTAGGTATATTGTTTCTCAAGATTTGGTGTTGAGAAGCTTATTTCAAGGTTCGATTGATTGATAAGCTTGGACCCAAATAAGACGCTTATTATTTTGAAGGATATCTTGAATTAGCCAAAAGGTACTACTTCTATGAACATGATAAGAACAAGGTAGTTGTTGCTCATCATAACGTAATCTTAAAGAATGATATTCTTAAGATGAAGTAGTGGGAGTAAAGTGAGCATTAAAGGAGTTTATGCGTCACTACAAGAAGTACCTTTATAGGGAACTTGTCACTCCATACATGGTGCTTAGTGGAAGTTGAGCGGAACTTAACTCACAAGCAGTTGTGAAAAGAAGAAGTTTATAAGCACGCTCGCTTCTAAAGAGTACTCAAACATCTCATTACTGGATGATGTTAGAGAAACTCGTGCAATACATTAGGATCAAGAACTTATTCTACAAGATGTTGTAGGAGTAGTTCATAGACCTCAAGCACCAATCCTACAAAGATCAACAAGAGTGAATTGCCTAAACTGAAAAATACATAGGTTTCACAACATCCTCGTACTTGACATATGAGGATCCGTTGATAAATAAAGAAGCGATGGAAAGACCCGATTCCACAAGTATGTTTTGAATCTATATGATCTTTAAGTGCAATCCATATATATAACAACAAGGTATAGACCTTGATTGATGTTTATGAAGGAGCAATCCATCTAGAACATATAGATCTTTAAAAGGAAAGATAGATATGGATAACAAGTCGACTCTGTACAAAGCACAATTTCATGATTGATGCTATGTCTAAGTCGATAACGAGTTGACCATGTACAAAGCACGGCTTCTCGCTTGTAGCTGTGTATAAGTCAATAAAGATCATTCTAGCAATAGTTATATTTCGTATATATAGATATATGAAAAGATACATCAAAACCGCCTTCTTCGATTGAATGAAGGAAGTTGTTGTGAATTTGACACAAACTGAGGATTTGTTGTATTGCTAGAAATGTATATGTGCTTCAAGGATCAATTGATGAATTGAAGCAAGAATTGTGGAAATTGGAATAAACATTTTGACAAAGAAGTCAAGGAGTTGCACTTCGTCAAAAGTATCTTGTATAGACAAGATATTCAGTGGGAGCATTATTATGTTACATGTATTGTACAAGATACAAGACATTAATTGGGAATAAAATTAAAGAAATGAATATTGTCAAGATCTCACTGGAGAATGTTTTCTCAATTGAGAACTTGGGCAAGTCACCTAAATCCAAGGAAACAAAATCTATGGAGATAGATTATAATGGATGTCTGGTTTGAGAAAATGTGCATATAATGACAAAGTGTTCTAGTAACACGAAAAGATAGACTCCTGGAAAGGATGTCTAACCACGTTGTATGGCATACACTTGAGTTCTACTCGGTGTGTTGTAACTCAATTCGAAAAGAGTGCACGATATATTTCGAGCATCCTTCTGTTATGAGTTTCATAACGGATGCCATATTTATGCACATGCCCCTATGTGTTGTACCCAAGGAGTATGACAAGCAGTTGTCAACTGGATACAAAGAAAAATACATTTGGACAATAATCAAGAATATCTTCGAGTATCTTATGAGAAAGAATGATATATTTTTCCATCTGATAAAATGAAAGAAAGCTCATATAAATTGTTATATTGATGCTAGTTTTCGAAAGAGTGATATAAATACAATTGAGCTACATATTTTGTTTGAATGTGGTGTTGTAAATTTAGAAGGTGTTCTAAATGGGATATTACAACCGTTTCCGTCACCAAAAACAAAATATATATAGCAACTTGTCAAGCAATGAAAGAAGATAGTATGGATCGAGAAGTTCTCAGTCAAGCTAATATGGTTCTATGCATCTCGAACCATAGCTTAAACTTGAAGAACCCAATATTAAATTGGTGATCCAACTAAGATCTATGACGATGTCACTTGATCTCACATGATGATGATCAAGAACACATATATAGGAGTATATATGTATATAGGGTCAAAAATAAAATTGGATAGATTCGCGGACACAGCGAACACTCTAACTTAACCTCTACCTTAAGCGGTATACGAGATGCAATTGTGCATCCATGCGTGATGGACGTATGAGTAACTTGCTTTAAGTGTATTACATCTTTTGAGGTTCGAGACATGTATATATATAGATATATGACATTGTTCTAAATTCTTCACTGGCTAGAAGTCACTATTGATTGACTCTAGGCCAAGTGGGAGATTGTTGGAGTTATGTCCTAGAAGTCAATATTTCATGACTTATTTTCTTAGTTTATGTTAATGATGATATTTGATCATTTGTTCCTAGAGTTTATTATTGACAGATCATTCAGGTTGAGGATCTGAATTGTAGATCTCTGTGGATCATTCATTAGAATGACAATAATAAATCTAAATCGTCCATAATCTTGATAATTAACAAGGAACATTAATTATCATAAAAGATTAGTATGCAAGTTAAGTGATGATTAAGTTCTACAAATCATAGGTAAGGAGTTACCGACTTAATTTCATATGTGTATGTTATTGGAACATAGTACAGGACTTGACCCAATGAAATAAACATATGGATTGTGTTATGTGTCATTGTTTATTTCATATGAGTTTGATTCTAAGTTTGAGATGTTCACCTTTTCCACATGAGGATAGGTTCAATAAATATCGTCTAACGTTGATTCCTGATAAAGGCTGCTATAAGGACTTTATTTATGTTCTCTTGAATTGTGCGGGGAAAAGTTGTTCATCAAGAAAACCGTATGTCCCTCATTAGTATACCTAGTGAGTGATGATATCTGTTTGGGCCCCTTGATGGAGTTGGATCGTATGCATGCAAACTAGACGATCAACTCTAGATCAAGAAATGTATAATCTGCAAGAATGACACATTCCTATCTTGGATTATACAAAGATATCGTGTGACATAAGAATCAAACAAAGAAATACTTTTATTTCTTATGCAGGATTGAGATATTGTAACGGTACATTATTTATACGAATTGGGAGTCATAACGTGTTGCTAGATACCGCTTATGATTATTGGAAATAAATAACGATTTATTTCCATGGCCAACATAGTATAAATCCTCAAATATGGTCGCACAAATAGGATTCTAACCACTTGGTGCATTTATTGTTTATTCACAATAATGTGTATTGTGAAATGTGATAAGTTAATTAATTAATTATATACCGTTATGAACCGTTATAATTAATTAAATTAAAAGGATCATATGGAAACAATATAATGCATTAGCTAATCATAGATTAATTATTAATGAGTTAATAATTAATTATGTTCAACTTACTTTAATTAGTTTGAGCTAATTGGGCTTCTATTTAATTGGTTAATTAAAGGCCCGATTTAAGGAAGAATGAAGAGACAATTAAAGGAGATTCATTAATTGGTGAATTAATGAATAAAGGCCTTTTATTAAGATGGCCCAAGAGAGCCCATTAGGTGGCCTCTTAGGGTGGATGGCATACTTGTAAATAGTATGAAAATTGGATGAGAGTGGTTGGCTATATAAAGGGGTCTCTTTGGGAGAAAACCCTAGCCGTCATCTCTCTTTCTCTCCCCTCCCTTGCGCCTCCACCTAGAAGAGAGATTTTTCTCTCTTCTCCATGGCTCTTCCCTTCCTCTCTTAGCTCATGTGTTGAGCATCCCACCTCTCTTCCTCTCCATTAAATAGTTAATTAAGAGAAGCAAGGTGATTAGCAAGAGGTTCAAGAGAACTAGCATTCTCTTTGAGCTTGGTGGTGGGTCCTTGGTGGGCTAGAGGCGGCCATAGATGGTGGAGATGGTGGAGCACGCACCCCATCGACTCCCATGCCATGGATTCGAGCCTCATGAATACAATTTCATGAGAGGTACAATTCTTCCTCCTACCTTCTCTCTTGATTGGATGTGTGATTGCTTTAGCACTAGATCTATTGATTTGCTTGTTGTTAATGGTGATTAATTAGTTGTAATTAATCTAAAATTGAATTATGAGCATTTCCTAACAGAAATTAGAGTCTGTACGTACACTTATCACGAGGCCAGGTAAATTTTTAAGTACTCGTCACTTTAACTTTCTTCAGTTGATAAAAAGATATTTATCTGTTTCCACCTCTAATGATTTATAATTATGTTTGTTAGTAAATTCTATAATTAAAATTATGGTTCAAACTACTATTTAGTTAGCTTAATTATAACTTCAAGTTTATATATCTGTATAATTTAGATCTAATCGTTTAATAATATAATATATTCCTGGAATTATTTGACACATTAGTATTTTCATGGTAAGACGTAAAATTTAATTTTTTTTATTATTTTTTACTTCGATCTACATTTACATCTAATTTTTACATTACAATTTATTATCGATCCTACATTTTTACTCCTAAAATCGTACTGCAAACAAAATTTTTAGCATAAATAAAATATGTTATTCTCGACTTCTTAAAAGTGCTGCAAACGTTCTTATGATTTCTCTTAAATTTTTTTATAAGAAAGTTGCCGGTATAGGCATGCGCAACTTGGGAGACGTGGTGATACTGATGGTATGTTAGCCTACGGCAACGGGATGGAACCAATATATATATCAGCAGCATTTAAAGTTTAAATTTACAGAGTTGCCCTTCGGAATAAAATATTTATTTTAGAATGATTTTACGTGGATAATTTTGGACACAACAAACATCGTTTCATTACGAAAAGTCAAAGACATGTCTTCTTAAACAATATAATCTCATTATGCGGTAATTCACGCTGAAAATAATTATAATAAATTTATATTTATTTAAGAGTAATGTTGCGCGATAGACATATCATATATATATATATATATATATATATATATATATATCTTTAAAGTAAAAGAGAGAATAATTATTGATGAGCAATCAGATGAAAAAAAATAAGTGTGTTTGGATAGAGGCCGGATAGGAATAAGGAATAAAGAATTAGGGCCGGATCTAGAATCCCGTGCCAATCCTTATTCCTAATTCCAATTCCAACATTTTGTTGGTATAGGAATTGGGCCGGAAATAGGTCTCTATTCCTTATTCCCATGGTGTTTGGTTTGGCACCGGAATAAGGAATAAGGGGCTTATTCCTTATTCCCACCCCATCCCACCCCATCCAAACACACTTAGAACAGCTGCCAAACTGTGATGACAGCAATACTATATCTTCCGACCTAACTTGCTCTTGACTTTCAGCTTCTGGCATGATCCTATAATTATTCATCAAAGTTCCGGAAAAAAAATAAAAATAAAATTGCCTTGTTTCTTCCGTATTCGCTGGATTCGAGCACTCGTTGAAAGAAGAACGGAAATTCATTTTAAAGAAAAGACTGCAAAAAGAAAAAAAAAAAAAGAAGTTTACTAGAAGAATTCTTTCGATACAAAGTTTTTGGGTTTATGGAATTTGACCCAAATCGGAAACCGTGAACAGAAAATGTAAAAGTAGTTTGCATGGAATGGCTCGACGTAGCCCTTTTTTTGGTCATTTTTCGACGTAGTCCTTCCAACGACGGCACGTATCATTCAAAAAATAACATGACTATTCTTACAAAAACGATGGCATGGATCAATCCGAGCCGTCCGATAAAATTGAGGCCTTCCCACGTGACGACGAGATGGTTTAGAAAAATTTTGCATCTTTGCCCTTTAATTTTTTAATTATGTGAACCAGCGCATGTCCCGCAATCGAAACTTTTAGTTTTAATCCATTTGCTAGTACATATGTGCTCAAAAGGAGCATGTCATTATTGCCAACTCGTTCAGCAAAAAAGAAAATATACATGTGCTCTAGTAAGGAAGGTTCCACAATTCTATATTTTATGAAATTGTGGAATAACATGTTTCATTTTACTGGATTGGACTAGGAAAGAGGCTTAATTAAATCTGATTATAAAATTCCAAGCTAATTTATTTCATTAAACTTCAAAATATGTTCAATAACTATTCAGCTATAATTTAGTACCTTTTCCCTATTTCAATATCACCAAGTGGAAAGTAAATATATTATGAAATTTGAGACTTCGAAGTAACAAAGTAATCTACAAGAAAGTTTTTTTACTTATTTAATCATGAAAATAAAAAAAATGATCATTTAGTTTCAGCAGATCAATTTTTTTTTTAAAATTACCCATTCAAAGCTGGCTTATTATCAACAAACTGAAAGGAGAAAATATAAAATGCATCCAATCACACGCTCTCTATACAGTATGCAAACTGAAGAAAAATAAGAGGAAAAAAAATTCAGTCGTCTTATCTTTTACAAATCTTTTCAATTATTTTTAATATTAGAATGATGTATTATAAAAATAATAATAGTATATGTCTTGACTTGTTCAAAAATGTAAATTATTTTCTATAAAGTTTAGGCATCGAAGGCAAAGATGATTGTTCCAAAGTCATAATTTTGTTTATACCATAACAATGGCACAATTTTATCCATCAATATTAAATTTAAAATTCAAGCTTCAAATTCAAACAATTGATATTTTTCGATTTTCACAATAGATACATTATCATCAAATTTTACAATTTTTGGAGTCAATTTCATAGTAAATAAACTAAAAGAAAAGAAATAACAACTTTTAGTTAATTATGATAGAAATGTTCGATTTTGAAAGTTCGAAATTTTTTTTATATTTTTTTGAAAGTTAGGGAATACCATGACCCTTTTCGACAATTTATAGTTCCGCCCTTGCCACCTCGCTAACTTTTTTGGTTGAAATGGGATAATGTAGGAATATGCGTTTTCATATTCTAAGCAAAATGCGTGCTAAGAGTTTGAATATTTCAATGCTATTTTTATACAAAATTGAAGTTTTATAGACTGACATCTCACACGCAATTGAAAAAAAACAAAGGGTATCGGATTTCTGTAGATTTTATAAATACAATATTGAGAGTGAATAAAAAGTATATTGTATACATGGAAACAAATTATATGAAATAGTGCATTGCACATTCTTCTTTTATTTTTTTTAATAGTCATATAGATCACATTTTTTATTTTTTTAAAATGATTAGTTGGCGCGAACGAGAGCCAACCAACACAATTTTATTAGAAAAATAAAGAAGAGATTGCAAACTAGTTATAACAAATAAACTAAAAAGGTTAGCTCAACGGTTAATGAGATATTCGTCACAACTAGTCCAGCAAACGTTGAGCACTTGAGCAACGGATATTAATTTTTTTTTACATTTCGTTTCTTCAAAATGAATCAACTACCGGCTGCTAAGTCGAATATCAAATAACAGATTTCGATCGTAACTTTTACATTACTATAAACAGATTATAAATCACTATTTAATTGAGCACTACACGACTAGTAGTTCATTACAACAGTAAATATTATATTATAAAGTATAAACTATTAAAAGATGAAATAATTAAATGTTAATATTGCATAAAAATTACTTGCATCTCAAGATGACATGACTGGTCAGCCCGCTATTAACAGAGGAGTTCACAACTGACGGAGTGACGGTCACACTCATCATCACGCCCACAAGTCATATTTGAACATTTCACAAGGGTAAAAACGAAAAAAATCCTCGGGAAGAGAAATAATATTCTGATTTCTGACACAAATTTGTTTCATTCAAATTGACCCATGTAGAAAGAAAGACCTTTGCAAAGTCTCCCTCTCACTCTCTCTCTCTCTCTCTCTCTTCTCCACTTTACCCAGCAGAAACAACATAGAAACAAACCAAACCAACAAACAAAGAGACCAACAACACCAACCACCACCAAACCAAAACCTCCATGGGGAGCAGCGCCTCTCGGCTGCTCTCCTGCGTCCGTCCTTCCACCACCACCACCACCACCTCCTCTACCTCCGCCGCTCCTCCTCCACTCGACGAAACCCTAGGCCACTCCTTCTGCTACCTTCGTTCCTCCTCTCTTGACCCTCCCTCTATCTCCGACACCGCCTTCTTCTCCATCTCCGGCGCCTCCGTCTCCGCCAACTCCTCCGCGCCTCTTCCTATCTACTCCGCCGACTTCTCCTTCCTACCCACCTCCCATTTCCACTCCTCCTCTTCCTTCTCCGCTCTCCCTCTCCAACCCAACACCTCCGCCTCCAACGCCACCTCAGCGCCTCTCGATCGTGGGTTCTTTCTCTCCGGACCCATCGAGCGCGGTGCTCTCTCTGGCCCTCTTGACCCTGTCCAGTTCTCCGGCCCGCTTGTCAGTGACAAACACAAGCCTAAGTCTCTTTCTAGAAGGTTCCGGAGGAGGAAACCGGCGAGTTTTTCTCTCAAAAGGTCTGCGTCAGAGAAGAACCATCGACCTTGGGTCGTGCCGATACCGAGCAGTGCCGGTACCGGTATGACTACCGGAACGGGTATGGAAGGGGTACAGTGGGCTCACGTTAAAGCAGGGGAAGACAGGGTCCATGTGGTAGTCTCAGAGCAACACAGGTGGCTCTTCGTGGGAATTTATGATGGATTCAACGGTCCTGATGCGCCTGATTTCTTAGTGTCGCATTTGTACCAGTCCCTGCATGCGTACCTGCGCGGTTTGTTTTGGGAAGAAGGAGATGGGGAGGAGGGAGGAGAACGGAGAGATGAAGTGAGATGTGAGAAGATTGGAAGGCAGTTGTGGCAGTTTCTAGAAGAAGACGAATGTGGGTTGGAATTTTCTGGCACGGGGCGTTTTGCATTTTCTTTATCAAAGATAAGGTATGGTAAGGTGGTACTCAGTTTTCTTACATGTATTTTGGAACTTTAACATGGCTTTAGTTTTTGGATCATTTCTGTTCTCCATTGAACTTTCGTCATATAAATACCGGCTGTTATGGTGTATTTTAGATTGTTGCTTCCATTAATATTTTCTGTTGTTATCACCTCGTAAGCTTGCCACTATGGTACTGAAAATAACCACACCATTTATACTGTTTGCATTATTACATCACAGTCAGAAGCTGTACTTTTTCACAGCACTGGATTGTTTCAAAAGAAGGCTCAAGTCAACTGAAAGTTGTCCTTGAATGGTTCCCTGTATATTAAAAATATCCAATGAAGGAAATGGGATTTGATGATTTTATCATTTCAAGTTAATTGAAATGATAATTCATAATTTCATCCTGAATACATGTTTTTAATAGTATTATAGTATTAATAGTAAATTTTTTATTATTCCAATGTGCTACCTATATTCTTTTTAGTTTTGACATACGAAGACATGGTTTATTGAAGGGTAGAATTTAACTAATTTACCATGTGCATTTTACTCAACTGATGGTTGGCTGTTGTCTCTGAGTGAATTTTGAAAAATGTCTAGATCAGAATGTAAAATGAGAATATTACAGTATTAGTTGCTAATACATTACAAAGTTGGGTTTCACTCTGTAAGGTTCCTCATGATCTGCTATTCTGCTTGTTAATTTGCAAACACACTGAAATGTAGGGTCTAGGACATAACTGTGAAGTTCATCACTATGTGTTGGTTGAAAAAGACATAAATCAGACTTCATTCTAAGCTCTACTGCATTGCAGGTCTAGGAGGAAAACGAGCAAATTCAAAGGGGAGATACTGATGCCAGCACCTATAAAAGAGGCTTCAAGTGCCAGAATATTGGGACCTGTCACTGACCACAGCACAGTTCTCAATGCACTTGCCCAATCACTGGAAAGTACTGAGAAGCAATACCTGGAAATGACAGAGAAATTGATGGACTCCAATCCTGAGCTAGCATTGATTGGCTCGTGCTTGCTTGTGGCCTTAATAAGGGATGATGATGTGTATGTAATGAATGTGGGAGACAGTAGGGCTATTATTGGACAATATGCAAGTAATGGTAGGAATGAAGAAGATGGGGACATGGAGCACACTGAGAGAGATGAAGTTGGATTGGTTGCACTTCAGCTGTCAACGGATCACAGTACCAGCATCGAAGAGGTTAGTCTGGATTAAACATTTGTACACTTCTTAATTGATGCATTTGTATCAGACCAGCAATGTGGGATAATGCTGGTTGGTTGTTGTTAGCACCCTTTTTTAATTCTTTGACTTCTATAAATGCAATGCCAGCTGATGCTTTGTGATTCTACTTTTTCGTGTCAGACAAGTTTATTCAGCCAATTCTTTACCTTTATAGATGAGTTCCTTAAATCTAAATTGAAAATTCTTTGGTTTTTCTCTATTTTAATTCAATGTAATGAGCAGGAGGTGCTGAGGATAAAGACAGAGCATCCAGATGATAACAAATGCATTGTCAATGACAGAGTCAAGGGCAGATTAAAAGTGACGCGTGCCTTTGGAGCTGGATATCTCAAACAGGTAATACAAGGTTAAGAGAGAAAGAGAGTTTGTGAAAGAAAACTAAAAGAGTTGGTTCCCTCTCATTAATCTATGACCTTTAATATATTCCCCCAAACACAATAGAAAATTTCTTTATACATAGCTGGATTTCCATTTTTTATTTATTTTTATCATTTTCTTTTATTCATTGTCCTTGTTTGCGGTATTTTTTTTAGATTTGATAGCTTATGCTTAATGCGTGTGTGCTTCTTATTTGAATTTATGAGCTGATGTAGTCAACTATACACTGGTGCTATTGTGCATTTGTGGTTAATTTCCAGTATTTGTACAAAAATGAAAATTTCTTCATTCAAAGGATAGTTATATTTGCATGCATTTCGTCTTATTGGCTTATTTTTATTTATTTTTTGTTTGTATATACATTTTAGGCAAAGTGGAATAGTGGTCTGTTAGAGATGTTCAGAAACGAGTTTATCGGTGCAGCACCATACATAACATGCACGCCTTCTCTCTGCCACTACAAGCTTGGCCCAGCTGACCAATTCTTGGTGCTGTCTTCTGACGGGTTGTACCAATACTTAACCAATGAAGAAGTTGTGTTGCATGTAGAGAATTTTATGGTGAGATGCCCTGATGGTGATCCTGCTCAAAGCCTTATAGAGGAGCTTCTTTTTCGCGCTGCAAAAAAAGCAGGTATGAATTAAATTTTACTTTTTTGTTTGGTAGGAAATCTTGCCTTTAAATAATGTAAACCTTAACATAACCATTATAGGCCACAACTAGAGATTTATTGTGGACACATGCAAATTCGTATATAAGTACATGATGTTTTTTAATAGTTTCATGTACCTGGGCCTTAACATAGTTCCTTTTTTCCTCGAAATCATGGAATATAAACCGTTGTCTGTTTCTTTTTCTTTCTGGAGAAATTAGTACGTCAGGAGAATATGGATGCATTGAGCATCTCTGGAACGAATTGGGGATGGTAGGGGCGCAGGACATTCTCATGCTATGTACTGAATGTTTAAAAAACTCGTTAATATTACTTCATAGCAAAAAGTAGTAGGATATCCTTGCAAAACATTAGAAATATTATTCAAGATCGAATAATTTTCATCATGAGTCACTATACCGCTACCCGTTACATATTGGTCACCCATAACCTTACTTGTCCCATTCAAATCTTTGTCTATTTCCACCCGAAAGCAGAAAGTACTAATACTTGTCTATTTCCAGAAAGTATGAATATTTCTCAATTGCAATGGACAAATTGTAGAATAAGCGTTATGGAAAAGGTGATCAGAGGAAATGAAAAATAGGGGCAGGAGAGAAGTTGAGAGAACTTTATCTTGTTTCCACTGAACATAAGAGAGCTGGATTCACTTTTAGTTGAGAGAACTTTGGTGACCTCGCAAGAAATAAACCCATATAAAACAGTTCTCCTCTAAAGAACATTTTTCTTCAATTGTCCCAATTGTGGACCATTCCTCAGTTATCAGCATCTGTCGTACATTAGAAAGGGAAAGGAGAGGGTAGTTTGGGTTAAATATTTTAGGATGCTAGAACAGGAATTGATTGATTTTCTCTGAGTTTTTGTAAGAGCATGCTAGGATCTCTCTCTCTCTCTCTCTCTCTCTCTCTCTCTCTGTGGTAAACTTAACTTTAGTTAAATTGTAACGTTACGAATGTCTGGGTTGATGTGCCGCCATCATGCGTCAACTTCTTATTTTGTAATTGATAACAAGATCGAATCAAGAAGGAAAAATAGGACAATAGACGTGAGTTACAAATCAGTATCACTTCGTTAATTTGCACTTAAAAAATTGTGGCATTTTAGTTTTTATTAAATGAGTGTCAGGAGCAAGACTAGGCAAGGCACAAAATTAATCATTTAAGCTAATTTGAAAAATTATTATATGGAAATGAAACTGAAACTGAAATGTAGCAATCTATTGTTGTGGGGTATGAGAAAGTGATATAGTTTCTATTGCAGAAACTCCCTTGCTAAATTGATTTAAACTTAATAATAATATGAACTCGAGTTCTGAGGCTGGGGATGGAGCTTATTTTAAAGTATAATTGATTTGGGTTACGGTCCTTGGTGTGAATTAATTGAGGTTTAATTGCATTGATTGGTGCTTATATGATCTCCATGGTGTTCCCATATTCTTAGAATTAGCCTGTTGGCTGTCCTGCTAATGTAAGGAAATGTTTGTGTTTCAGGTTTGGATTTCTACGAGTTATTGGACATACCTCATGGAGACCGGAGAAAGTACCATGATGATGTCACAGTCATAGTTATCTCTCTTGAAGGGAGAATTTGGAAATCTTCTGGGAGATGCATGTAAAATTGTATATAGATCTGGTTTTGTGCAGAAAGTAACAAGCAGAAAGCTCACTGTTGCTTATGCAATGAATTTTGGAGATTAAAGAAAATATCCTCCAAAAATGCAGAGCATGTACTTGAAGAAAAATGATTGAGACGAAGATGAAGACGAACACTCAGCATGATGCAATGATACCGGTACATGGAGGAAGGCAGATATCGCTCCAGGTCCCTGAATGAAAAGGAGAGTATCAAATATGGAGATGCACTTCTTTTGAAAATGAGAAGGGATAAAAATTCCCAAAGTTTTGTAATTTATATGGTATTTTCATTGTATTTGTTACAAGTTTTGTAAATTTTGCACAATATGCCTATTCTTTTCATTTCCGCTTTAATTATTAAATTTTTTTAGAACAAAGAAACTCTATGAAATTTTGCGGAGCCTTAAAAAATACAGTTTCAGTAGGATGACTATTTTATGGATTTTTTATTTTTTAAGAGCTTTTTGTCCAGAAAGTTATACATGAGCTCACCTTAGTATGCACATAAATATGGTGAAAGGTTTTTAATGAAAATCATAATCAACAGCAAAAAATGAGAGTGATGTTATTGGTAATTAATTAGCTGTACATAAAAATTATAATATTATTTTGACTTACAGTAGCGTAAAGTTCAATAATTTACACACTTACATAGTTACATACTCGAATGGAAAATGTCATGTTGGCAATTTGGCATAGGGGCGCCCATTATTTGTAACTTCATGGCCCGTTCGTGTTTGATGCATAGTCCATTTTGGCGGCCTTGCAATACGAACCTAGATGGATAAAGGCTACAACAGCAGAGTACGTTAGTGATCTTCGCAGCAATACGAACCTAGATGGATAAAGGCTACAAGCCTACAACAGCAGAGTACGTTAGTAATCTTCACAATAATTATTTGGACTATGTATTTAAACATCAATTTTCTTATGCAAAATCAAAGAGGTATAAAATATTGCGTGAATAAACTACTTGATAGCATAGTGGAGGTTGCATTCGTACATTCATGTTTCAATGTATTTGAGCCAAATTTGATATTCTAAATGACTAAATCCCAATTAGCAACAGATAATTGCGAACAATAATTGAGTACAATATCAATAATATATTTGTACTAATCATGAATGATAATCTCGAAACATGAAACATAAAATGCGTAATTTGGTTGATTGCATCTTGTAACTCCATGCATGTCAAATTCTTCAATCTATTCGATCCAACTTTCAGATTATAAAATCCCAAAAACCAACGTATAATTTCTATTTTAGAATCAGAATGAGCACAAGTCTATTTGTGCTAATCATAAAAGATACAATAATTTTGGCACAAAAAATTATGTAGGAAATTCATTTAAGCAAGCCACGTAAATTTATGCGTGCTTTTGATTAAAAAAAAAAACCATATTCAATATTTCAAGAACATTTACCAAAAATGACCAATGTATCTAAATATTGTCTTGTATTTTATGGACATTTAAATTTCAAATAAGCGTTGCACTTGTATATTATAGACTCTCCTTTATGCAAACGAAACTATACTCGTCAATTTTACTTAGTTCCGGTAAAATATTTTGTTCTATTTCGTCAATTACACAATTGGTTACCAAAAAAATTGCAATGCTCTATTTCCTGTAAAATCAAAATTTGGTAAATTCTGACCATCTTTGTTTCGATTTTGACAGCAACGAAAAAAAATGAGCCTCTTTCAAGACAATTTTAAAATACACCACCATGCCACATATTTTCCTAAGATACTCATAAATTTTTTATTATATATATAACATAAAATAAGAAAAATTCGAATAGAGTCATCAGTCATGCTGAAACAATCAACTAGATAATTCGTTTCATTAAACAACCAAAAGATGGTCTGAACGGACTTCTGAAATTCACATATATTATATATAGATCAAGCACCCATCAAAATAGTTTTAAACATTACTTAGTTTTAATATAAAAGATGCAGGTATAAATTTTAGCTTGAAGTGAAATATATGAAAAGATAAAAAATTGATCCTTCCTTTCTCTTTAGATCATTGTAATAATTATCATGAATATAATTGCAGTATTGCACCAGACACTTATCTAGTTTCGTGCATAGTAATTTGGTACATCAACAAACATACTTTTTTTTTTTTTAAAAAAAAATCATTCTTAGACATTTCTGAGCAAACGAATCAGTAGTACAGTCTCACGCAAAATAAAACAAAATCACCGTTCGCATGTTTGTTCTTTCGTAAACTGTGAGAAAGGAATAAAGAAAAAAAGAGAGAAAAAGATAAAGGGTTTTGTACCCAACTTCCCATCTCTCTCTCTCTCGGGGTTTTTCTTCTGTTCATATCCCTAACCCCTTTGATTGAAGTAAGGTCTACACGCACTCTCTCTCTCACTTGCATATTTGGTTTATTTTGACACTGTTTTCGAAGGTATGATCTCTCGAAATAAATTAAAATTGAAAGTTGGCGTGGTAGTTAACTACAGGGATGTAAAGCGAACGACTCTCAAAACAAATTCTACTGTCGATATATCTTGGAACATATTAGATATCCGTGCTGCTTTTTTCATTATAATTACTATTCCTTACGATAATCTGTCAATTTATTGTTCTTTGTGTTTTTTGCTTCGAATCTCACAGATTATGTTTTGATAAAGAAAGTACGAAATTTGTGCAATTTTATAACGACCAACATACGAAAAGGCATGTGAACGAACGAACCTGGCTAGGGAATCCAAATTGGAGTCGTTCTTGCCAATCATGGTGTTTAATTTCTGGATTTGTAACTCGAATTCATTAATGTTACTATACTTTTAGCGTTATTCTTATTGGTTTCTGGGTTTACATTTTGAGTCCCAAATCTTACTATTTTCAGTGCTACTGAGAATAGCTTCTGTTTATGGATAATGGGGAAAGCATTGCATGTGTTCTGATTTGCATTTATTTCAATTTCAATGCCAATTACTTCAAAATTCTTTCAAGTCAGCTGATCTCCATATCCATAAACTATTAAAACTTTTGATCAGGTGTTTTCTAACTCAAATTGTTTTATAATGTTCTTGTAGGGTAAAGAATAAATGGCAGGTGGTTTTAGGGTTTTGCACCTTGTCAGACCCTTTTTGGCATTTCTGCCTGAGGTGCAGAGTGCCGACCGAAAGATCCCTTTCAGAGAGAAAGTAATCTACACTGTTATCTCCCTTTTCATTTTCCTGGTCTGTTCTCAGCTCCCTCTTTATGGGATCCACTCTACAACTGGTGCTGACCCATTTTACTGGATGCGGGTAATCCTTGCTTCAAACCGTGGTACAGTTATGGAACTGGGTATCACCCCTATTGTGACATCTGGCCTTGTCATGCAATTATTGGTTGGATCCAAGATAATAGAGGTTGACAATAGTGTCAGAGAGGATCGTGCACTCCTGTAAGTGATAGATTACTTTTGCAATACTTCTCGGGAATATTAGCAAATCACATCTCTGAATAGATTTTCTGGGCTAATTGAAAAAAAATGGAAGATTTTGTATGCTATTTGAAAAGCAGTAGGTGTCGATTATAAATACGAAAAAGCCTGTTTATTTTATGTGTAGATCCTCCTATATTATGTTATGAAAGTTATTTTATTTATTGTAGTTGAGAGTTCTTCCCTTATTATAAGCATACTTTTTGTGTTTGGCAGTAATGGTGCACAAAAGTTGCTTGGTATCATGATAGCCATAGGAGAGGCTGTTGCATATGTTCTATCTGGGATGTACGGCAGTGTCAGTCAGCTCGGTACTGGCAATGCAATACTGATTATACTTCAGCTTTTCTTTGCTGGCATCATCGTTATATGCTTGGATGAATTGCTCCAAAAGGGATATGGGTTGGGATCGGGTATCTCTCTGTTCATTGCCACCAATATCTGGTATGGACTCATTATATTCATCTTCAAAGCATTCATGTGTATTTTTGGGCCAATTTGGGGTTTCAGATATGGCCTGTTTTAGAAATTTCAAAGTTTAGAGAATTTGATATGGATATTTTTGGCCCAGTTAAAATTTCTTTTGACTGTTATGTGGGCCCCAAATTACTAACAAATTTTAAAAATTGTATCATCAAATGGAGGAATTGTTGGTACTCTGTGCTCAGCAAGTTCTTTAGTTTTTGCAACCTAATATTGCACAGATTTTCCTCAATTACCCAAAATTTTCGCAATATGTCCAATATTAGCCTCAATTACCCTCAATTTCGTTCATCGAAGCACCAAAAAGAGACATATAACAACAAAAAGCTCCTTTGAAATTGCACCAATAAGAACAAATAATTTATGGAAATAGACTGAATACTATAATCTTCGCATGTATCTTTATATACTATGAGATCCGAGGTCCAAGGTGCAAATATCAGTTTCTGGGCCACAATTAAACAGACCAACCTGCCATAATTGCTGTAAACATGTTAAATGTCAACACTGGATACTAATGAAGCCTCTTTCTGTATCTTTGTCAACAATGCAGTGAGAACATCATATGGAGGGCCTTTAGCCCGACAACAATCAACAGTGGCCGTGGTGCGGAGTTTGAGGGTGCTGTGATTGCTCTGTTTCATCTCTTAATTACCCGAACTGACAAGGTACGGGCCCTACGTGAGGCCTTCTACCGTCAGAACCTTCCAAATGTTACCAACCTCCTTGCCACTGTTCTCGTCTTCCTCATTGTCATCTACTTCCAGGTATCAATCCAATTTGCTTCTTGTGGGTTGGCCGTTTGATATCTTCTTCATCTGTTGGGTCCAGCCTGTTACTACAACAGTTTATATCTTTTTTTATTTGGACTGAATCTTAGGAAAGAATTCACTAAATCACTTTTTTCTATATAATCTTTTGCGGTACATTTTTTTATAATGCATGCTTATTGAAATGTAATTCCAGGGGTTCCGTGTGGTCCTCCCAGTACGGTCCAAGAATGCACGAGGTCAGCAAGGGTCTTACCCCATCAAGCTTTTTTATACTTCCAACATGCCAATTATCCTTCAATCTGCTCTTGTTTCCAATCTCTATTTCATCTCTCAGGTAAATCAGTATAGCTTTCCGATATTGCTTCTTCTTGATTATGTTTACTGCGGTATTGTGTGTTGTAGCTTTTCGGTGATTTATTGTGTATTTGATATTGGAAAATGCAAATATCAGTACATGTTAGTTGGCTTAGGACTTGTGCAGGTTCAATTTTTGCTTATACTAGGGCTTATTATTTTTGCTGGAACTAGGGCTTATTATTTTGTGCTTATACTTCATTAATGGATTCTGTAATTTCTGTTGATGATACAAGTTTATGTTGTAGTTCCTCTGAATTATGTTTGGTTTTCACTGACTCTAAATTTCTGTACCTATGCAGTTGTTATACAGAAGGTACAGTGGAAATTTCTTTGTAAACCTTCTTGGCATATGGAAGGAGTCGGAGTACTCAGGACAATCTGTTCCTGTTGGTGGTCTCGCCTACTATATCACTGCCCCATCCAGGTTGTCTATCTAATCCCACTTTTTGTTCTCATCTCTCCTCTGTGTATTCTAATAAGGTGACGTACACCCTTGGATATTGTCGATCTAGCCTCCTTCTATCCTTGAGAAAAGAGCTGCTGTAGTGGTGTTTTTCATAGTGCTAAGATTATTGAAGTGCTACCTATAATAGTTTGGTGTTATAAACACCTTTAGGAGATATATTTTTAACTTTGACTTTCTGGTATCTGTGGGATTGACTTATCATGAATAGACCAGGAACTTCTTTTATTATTGGGAATTATACACTAAGATTTTATGTTTTACACTACTTCCCTTGATTGATTATTGTTGATTCTGAGCTGCAGCTTGGCTGACATGGCTGCAAACCCATTCCATGCCCTCTTTTACATTGTTTTCATGCTATTGGCCTGTGCACTTTTCTCCAAGACTTGGATAGAAGTTTCTGGGTCCTCTGCTCAAGACGTTGCCAAACAACTTAAGGTACACTTTCTAATGTTTTGATCTTTCACAGAGTATGTAAAACTTAAATTCCCGGGTCTAATTATCTTTGTTTAATTGTGTACCAGGAGCAACAAATGGTGATGCCAGGTCACCGTGAGTCGAACCTTCAGAAGGAGCTGAACCGATACATTCCCACCGCTGCTGCCTTTGGAGGCATGTGCATCGGAGCCTTGACTGTTCTTGCAGATTTCATGGGTGCTATAGGGTCGGGTACTGGTATTCTTCTTGCTGTAACCATCATCTACCAGTACTTTGAAACTTTTGAGAAGGAAAGAGCTACCGAGCTTGGCTTCTTTGAACTCTAAAATCTGTATTTTGAAAAATGGACAATAGAGGAGAAATGACTTGTTTGTTTTTAGTCAGTCATAATGTGACTTCAAGCAGGAGAGATTAATTTGTATAAATTTTGAGGAATTGTAACTTGTGCTAGGAAATCACTACTGACAGAGTAAAGATGCTGAACATAGGTTTTGATGGGTATATGGAAGTTTTGTATCTAATTATTTGTTCTGCCTGTACTTTCTCTTCTGTGCTACTAAAGTACTAATATAGATTTTGGTCTGTTATATATATTAATTATCCTAGTTTTTAATGGATGTAATCGTCTGGTGCTGTGTGTTGTAAATTGGCTGTTGGTTATTTGGTTTCCCTATATATGCTGTTAATGTCGTGGCTGTTGTAGATTCGGAACAACATCATAGTCGGCATGAAATCTCGTTTGCAATTATACTTTTTGTACTCAAACATGACACAATACCAGAGAATATGAAAGCATCAGTTTTCTTCATGGAAAGAAAGAATATTGCAAATTTCCATAAGTTTAACGCATTTCATTAATTATTAGTTTTTCATCATTAGCTTGACTGGAATTATCATTGAGTTGTTAACCTAGAAGGATGTCTTGTTTGCTTTCGATCCTGACATTGTGCTGATCCTTATGGATTCTTGTGACAGTCGAAGGCAATTACACGAGTTTCTAGGCCATTCTTACAATCTTACTCCACAAAATCGAGGAGGGTGTATTGAACTTCTAGTTGTACCTCTATTCGAGTGTACATGTCAGTGTAACCTAGTCGACTTTGTGAAAATATGTTGATAGATGATATTATCAAGTGCAGCCTAGTAAAAAAAATAACTAGACGAAAAAACAATGATCGATTTTAACGCAAGCACAAATAAATGGGACATTGATATTATAACAAATATGAGATGATAGAGTTCTAGGTACTATAGCAATAAGTTATTTCTTTTTACATCATTAACTTGCCAAACACGAACATCTTCCAAGTTATTATTACTGGGTCAATATTCTAGGCCCGGTTATTGGAGTGCGCTACATTAATTCATACTGGACTATGCCAAATTTTACTCATTTATTACAAATTAAATTTCCACTCATATGAAATAACAATATAAAAGTGTTCCCTGACTTTAATACTGCAATGACCTAGTGGATGTGCTATTAATGGTTCGTCTAAGAAAAAACAATGATGTCGACAAACGGTGCCGACCAATTGATGTACATGAAGAATGACATGTCAGTACTTCATAATTGCCTGATTACTGAAAAAAAAATTTGCACCGTTATTAAACATTAAAAATTAAAATGTCGTGCTATATTAACCAAATCATAAGCTCTAAAAAATCTCTTTTCTCCTTTGACTTTGATGTGATCATATATGTCATTCCATTCTGTTATAAAATCTACACCTCTTAATCCAGTAAAGTTAACATTAATTAAAATTAACAAGTTGGAATGTCACCGAAAATTATACTTATACTTGGTAGGCATTTAAATTTCCCAATATTCCATTTCAATTTAATTTGTATTTGATATACATCGACCGCGCTGGTCACTCTTCTAACTTTCCGCTCTTATCCCTTTTCTCATTGTCTGTTTGATATCATTAATCTTGAATCCAATTTAATTGGGGAATTTCAAGTTTGATGTGCGATCAAAAGGTTCTTACAAGAGGTATGATCCTGCGTGTATCCTTAATGTTGAAGTTGAAGTGCCTACCTATTGAGAACAACTAAATGACTAATAATAACAAAATCATAATGTAACCTGACAGAATAAATAACAGTTTTGCAGAACATGCTAAGTTTATTTATTATAAACATCAACATTATAAAAGATCACCCCCACAATTACAAATAGCAGCAGCAACAACAACAATATTATTGATCTAATTTTCCTAATTTTTGCCGACATGTTCTGCGACAGTTCTCCTAATTTCCGTCAACAAGTTTTGCGAATTCATAGTCCATCGGCTTTGTATAATACATAGGTATACCTTCAGCAAGGCAAGCTTTCCTACGTTCTTCGAACTTCCTATACTGAAGTCCACATGCATTACAGAGCGTCTGATCAATAGAAATAACAAGATATTAGCAGTATGAATATTTTCAAGACTATAACACGAAATTAGCAGTATGAATATATCAATAGAATTAATTAGGAAAATTATCATGGTGCAATAATCTAATTAGCTATTAAGTTGGAAGCCTTATTAGTTTACATGAATATCAACTCAAAGGAAAAAAAAAAAAGACACTAGTATTTCGACTTGCATATATAGAGGGAGACAGAGGGAGAGGGCTGGAGTGATCTGACCTGCCTCCCTAATGGGCCTGACCTCCAGATCGGTGTACTAGTGCAATTGCAAATATGACATAGTTTCTTCTGCACTGGTGTTGGCAAAAGAGAGAGCTTCAAATCTACTGAGGAAGGGGGCGCCAGGGAAAGCTTTAGACATATCCCGTTTTCATCGAAGTCGTCTTGTTGGCCCCTTTGCACCATCTTTCGCGTTGATGATGAAGGTGGTAAAACAAATGGAAACTCCATCTTAAACTAAATATCAGATTAGATGTGAAAGTGAGGAATGAGGATGACAAGTTTAATCAATGAACCTAGGTTTCTTATATAGGAGGGGGATGACAAGATTGTTTGGAGGAATTGAAGATAATTAATACTTCACGAGTGTAGTGCTTCTACTTTGGATTTTAGTTACTGTATCCGATATATTGATATAAAAGAGAATCTTCTTATAACACGTTAGGTCAAATATCCAAAATACCCATGCGTTGCAAGAAATTTTTTTCTGCTCTGAGGGGTAATTTCAGGAATTTTGTAAATTATTAACACCTAACATTATGCATAATGTCGAATGCTGACATAATATACCTCTGAAAAAGAAGGGTAAGTGAATCTTCTGGACAAATATAAGAAATCCAATGCTGTCTTACTTCTTTGTGCACGGTGATATGTAACTTGTGTACTTTACAATTTTTCAAGTCAGATCATATATAGAGTCTAGATCCTTGAGATGCCATTATATATTGCATGTATTTCTGATATACTATTTTCACAAAAGATCCTTGAGATCAAGATAACAAATTAGTTGTAACGTTCAAGTTTTCAAAAGTTTTCACATGACACACTTGATTCCCCAGAACCAGACAAGCCTGTGGTTACACACCTAATTTTCAGACAGCTAATTATCTTTCAAGTTAAAATTATCTGTGGCCAAGAGTTCGGATTGTTGTTTGTACCAGTATAAATTTTTATGTGATATTACTCTGAAAAAACATAATTTGTGAACAATTGAGCCATCAAATTCAATAAGATCCACCACATTGGATCCAAAAATAACATATCACTAGGCCTGTCAGTCTGTAACGTTCCATAGGATAAGTTTTATGAGTAAGCATGACCGTAACATGAACATTGTTATCTATCTCCAACTAGGCCCTGGCCTGAGCAAAAATAGATTGAAAGACTTGTTTAACAAAGATTTATGCCAATAATTGAGAATGATATCACGACTGAGGAAATTGGGCTACGGTCATGGTATCTGGGAGAAGTTGCCACGTATATCATTAAGAAAATGGAACAAGAGAAATTTAGCAAATACATGCACAATTTTGATTATCCTGCAAATTTCTTGTTTGAGAAATTACAAATTTACCATAATTTCTATTTTCCATTAATAGATTCACACATATATTTCTACATATATATTTATGACAATTATCGATGGAAATAAAGATTTAAACTCAAACTAACCACTTTCAGTACAGTCATATCGCTGCCCACTTGATAGAGATTATGCTAACGAATAACTAAAAGGATATAGCAACCTTAAAATAAAATGACCTAAAACTTAATAATTGGATTCAACACTTAATAAATTACTGTTAAAAAAATTAAAGGCTACCATGGAATATTTGAAACAAATGCTCATTTATTGTGCATTTAGAAGTTTAATGACGTGCATTGAGATATAATAATTGCAAGATAAATGCAACTATTATGTAGAAACTTAAAGCCAACATTAACTTTCAGCATCTTTTGTATACATTATTTATCAAAAAATATTATATAAATTCAGTCATTCACATAAATGCATATCTTCCTCTTCTTTTGTACCAGACACTTATACGTTAGGGAAAGTATTTCTATTAGCTCAGAAAATTCCCCAACTTATCGTAGTGCGCTTGACTAAATTTTGATGCAATGAAAGAATAAATCATATACAAATATTTGACATGTTAACAACGCATCAAAGTACATGTAAGCGGCTCAGCGAAATCTAAAAGATTTTGTCACTGCGAATTGTTGGCACACCCTTGATACTGTATGTTTAATCTTTTTCCAAAATTTGGATAGAACAGTACGTAGTTGATGCTTGAATCATTCAAACCGAAGCACTTCATTTAAGAGATTATATATTAATCTTCATCTCCGTTGGTGATCAGAATATGGTAAAAGACTTGTGATCTACAGCGCTACTTGAAAAAGAAATTAATGTTGTAATATTTGATATGTCCACAATGTTACAAAAGTAGCTTGAAAGTTATATAAGATAAAGAGAAGAATTGGTATAATATAAATTCATGTCTGGCCTTTTAGTAAAAAGAAAAAAATAGATTTAGAATTTTTTAAAAACAAATCGAACTCGTTGAGGGATAGACACTCTTGAATAATTGGAGATTTAACTAACGATTCTCTCTAATCGATCTCTCTCTCTCTCTCTCACTCACTTAGCTCCATTGAGCCGTTCTTGGACAAATGGAGTTTAGATGTTATGGTAAAAGTATTCTCTCATGAATAATTGTCAAACAATGAATAATAAATTATTGTTTTGACTTTTGATTCAGTTACGCCATGATCACAATTTAAATTGTTCCTTAGATGTTCAATTAAAAATGAAATTTTAATTTTATTGACTGTACTATTGTTGTTGCTCCTACATGCTACAGTTCTATTCTCGCTCTGTTCGTTTTGTACAAAATATTTTACCTCTTCGAATAATCATAAAGTAATTGCAACATTTACTTGTTATTTCTGGGGCTAGGAAAACATGTTGTTGGATGCCGATTCTTTCAGCGCATGTCTGTTCCTTTATGTATTGTATGAACGTTAATATGTTAGAGCTAATGTATTGTACTCGCCTTTAAAACGGATCCCAATGTATGTTGATGTTTCTTTCCGCAGGTTTGCTTGTATTTTCCAAACTTGCGTGTGTTGCTATTAAGTATTAACCATTTGCATTGACGATTTGGTTATAGAGTCGATAAAATTATTAATGCAATCAAGAATATTGAAAATAATGATGAAAGTAGACAGCATTCATGCATGTGATATTTATTCGCTGCCGGCAGAAAAAAAACAATAGATTCAATGGCAGTGATGATGCCAGAGGTTAGACCCAAAAGCAGCACCCAAGCTAGAAGTATATACTACTATACTTTGTGTTACCTGGAATACCTGCGACCATTTTGTGGCCTGTGCTAGCTAACCTCAGCATGGCCTATATATAGCACAATAAACCATGTAATAGGAGAAATCAAAGTACATTATTATTATTATCATTATTATAATTATTATTATTTCCGACTTCCCATCCCCTCAGGTACATGATTCTGATGGCAGCATGCATCCTGACTGTCCGTTGCGAATCTCAAAGATGACCGACCCCTTAAAATACTGTCCTGGGTCAGCTGGATTTTCTAGCTGATGTTGAGCGGAGGTTCGGTATAAGGCATGCTGACTTACATTTCTCCTTTAGTGCCAGAATATCATCACAGCAGAAGCCACGAGTAGTTAAATGGAAACTGCAAAGTGTGATAAATTTTGACATCATAAAGAGACAACTAATCCAGTTATTATCTGGTATCACAACAATATAAAATATGCAGCAAACCTGTCCAGATCTGGTTGAATAATGAGACATCTATAGTCAAAAACTCAAAATATCAAGATTTGCTCAAGTGAACTGAAATTACATTTGTTCTCAGTCATTTACGAACTAATGGGAAAGTATCTCGGGTCAACGACCAATTATGTCTTTCCCATTCTAGTAACGTTGTTGCTCGCTACACCTCGAGCACCATTTCACAAACATTATTAACTATTTTTTGTATGATTTTACAAGTAAACGATACATTTGTCGATAGGCCCCACCTTGGTATTGGACTCTTCCTGACCTGGAATTCCTGACACAGGCAATAATTTGTCCTTGGATCATCTGTTTGATTTAAATCGACTAAAACAGAATTAGCACCTCTGCCCTTCTCTCTATTTCTTCCGTCTCTTTTTGGTCTTTTCATACATCAAGGTCTCATGAGCTACTATTTTTTCCGATTGTCGGATCCAAATAATGATTTTGCCAGTCACATGGGCAGCAAATCTTCTTCAGGCGGTTCCAAGGAGATGGACTATATAATTCAGATGGAAGCAGAAAACGGTGCATACATGCAAGTGGATGCCGATCACACTTTTCACCCACAAGATGCTGTCTGGAATTGCACCGAGTGTGCTGTGACTCAAACCCCGCTCTGGAGGATTGGCCCTCAAGGACCCAAGGTACAATTACTTGAAAAATGGTTTTATTTTGAAAAAAATATTTATCATCCTTTAAATTGTATTTTGTATATGTATCTCTTATTATTGTAGTGGTTTCGGTCTTGGAATTCTTAGCATATGATTCATTATTTTACAGTTAACCTTTTTGTTTCCAAACCAGAAAAATGGTGCATTACTACAAGTAGGAAAAATGAAAATAACAGCTTTAGATTATTGTTAAAACTATAAGCTATTGTATTCTTTTGCACAGAGTTTATGGATTGACAAACTAACAAATTTTAACAAATGTTTTGAAAACCAGAATGGTGAACTGGAGGAACTACTGGTTGAATCTGTTTTAATACATAGAAATATATTTGGAATAAAAATGAAGTCCAGTATAAAATTACAAAAAGCAACAAAAAAAAAAAAGAAACCAATGAATCGGTTTAACTAGCGGAAAAAATATCAAATGGGTTGACCAAGCCAAGTAAAACAGGGCTAAGCAAAAAAACCAGATGAAATGGTCCTTAATTGTCAGTGGTAAGAGAAAAAAGCTCAAGAAAAAAAAAACAAAATCTAAATGAACTGGGCTGATGCTAGCACAAACTAGCTTAAATTATCTGGTCCGGTTCAATAATTAGTTTCTTGGAGGGTCTTTGGACCGGACTGGTGTTGTTTTGTGGTTAAACCGGCCTGCACAGGTCATACACTGGTTGTAACTGGAAAAATTAAATGTACTTGCAGTATGGAATTAAAGGTAAGATTTGGTGGCATTTAATCTAAGCTCAAACGCCTATGTACTTTCCCTCTTAAGATAATGATAAAGATGTAAAAAAAATTTCTAATTAATGCCATATGTTTGCTAATAAATGTAGTACTAAATCAAGGCATTATCTAGTGTGGAGGTAAAATGCATCAGGTTGACAGATTTCGGTTTCTTAGGTTTTTGGATTTCGGTCTCAAGTATCAAACCGGGTTAATAAAATAATTACCAAGATCAACATTCAACACTAGCGAATATAAATTTCAATTAGACTTAAGACCAATGTATGGGATCAAAAATCAACATTCTTTTAAACATATTTTTTAAATATATTTTTACCTTGCTTTTCATCAAATTGGTGTTATTTTATTAGGATTAATTGGGGATCTATGTACTGCGGGATAATTCAGATATCAATCAATTCCAATTATATTTTTCTTTCTTTTAAGATAATCCACAGCAATACTGATACATAATCTGTCATAGCTGGTCTGCATAAGCCCAAAAATAACTTAAATGCTGATGCACATTTGTTAGCTAGCTATTCCCATGCAGCTACCACCTGTGCAGAGAAACAAAAAAATTAAATTGTACATAGTTATAGAGACATGCCTAGAAGTGGATTTGCAACTTAATTTTAAACGTATTCCCCTATATTTTACATATGCAGACATTATGCAACGCATGTGGCCTGCGCTACAGGAAGCGGATGCAAGTTGACACCAAGCTTTCATTGGGCTCGTTGAACTCCAAGATGCCAGGAAGACGGAGTTCGTCTCGTCGTTGAATTTCATCAACCTTTTAAGAATAAAATTTTTAATCCAATAAATTTGAACTGTTAGTTCCTGGTGGATGTGAAATAGTCCACGATTGACTACTTTATTGAGGATATATTTGGGTTTGTGATTAATGCAGTAATTTTCTTTAATATGGTCATGTGTTCATTGGTTAGTTTATCCTTTTTCATGGTAGACGTATGTTTGGACATTTTTTTTTTTATGTTGTATGTCGGCTTTATTGGGTACAAATATAGCTAATATCCTTTTTTTTTTTTTACAGTAATTGACCCAAATGATAATCACAGGAAGTCACTATTCCTTAAAAAAACACTTATTCAAGAATGTTAAACTTCTAAATCTAGTGTGTTATTTTTTTTTTAAATTTCGTTTGATCGATTTGATATATGATTGGATATCAATCGGCACACGAAAAAGTAATATATTTCAGATTTTCATCTAAAATGGAACAAATTGAGCGTTGGGCAAATAAACAATTTACTTTTGAAAAGATATCTATATGTATTGTTGATAAATTGAGTTACCTATCATTGTACATGTTCCTAACATGTACAGTTCTATATAAAATAAAAATAATATCAATTATTTTATTTTTTTATCTACCCGCATATTAGAAACATGTTTGCTTGTTTAATAAATAATCGCTTTAAAACTAACTGATGTGTACTAATATTTTATTCATACGTTTAACTATACCAACCATATATATAGGGAGGTATATGGCAACTATAGTTTAAATTTTATTTTATTTTTATTCGCAATTTTAAAATTTTCCGCGTCAACAATATAAATCAGGGCGAATGCCTCCGTGCTTTTTTTTTTTTAATATATATCGAAAAAAAAACATGCCCATGGGCATGCCTCCGTCGTGTTCAATATTCACCTACTATGGTTACAAACTTACAAGTTACAACAGTGCTGATGTTTTTAGTTTCTGTAACAGAAATTCTGCAGCAGCTGTGCGGCGGGTCTATAAATTGGAAAGCTGACTGTCGGATGAAAGGATACACAGAAATAAATATAGAACATGCCCTGCGATTTTTTCCCCCCCGAACTCCCAACCTTTGTTCTGCGGCTGATACGTTTGGTTGAAGTAATCAGAAATCAATCACCAATTCGCCAGTCACCCTCACCCTCACCCACTCAAAAAAAATAAATAAAGAAAACCATGCGTAATCAATTGAAGTAATAGAACTATTCGCAATACGTAAACTACACAATGTCTGCATAATATCTCCGGCATGCGCTCTTTCTTCCCCGACATGCAGCCTTTTTAAAAAAAACTAAATAAAGACTGAATTTTTTTTTTAATTTTGAAAGAACGACAAAATGTTCATTAACTGCAACCCTGCATATAAAAAAATAAAAAATAAAGATAAAAGATAAAACCTTGCATACATCCCTTTAATGAAGAAAAATGGACATTGCATAAAAAAATGTTTCTTCAATTTATGTAGGCATAGATAGAAGTATCCTTGACAAATCGTTGCAGTTTTCAGGACAATACCATCGCAACCGCAAAATGTCATGATCCATATATGAAGGCCTAATATAAACTAGTGCTAATTTCGCGCGTTGAGCGATTCATTTCTATACGAATATATTATAAAATAGTTTCTTAATGAAATGAGCAACCCTGTGGTCAAGATTAATAACTATAGAGTGAACATCGTCCAACATAACTATTGAGTGAACACCGCGCTTTGCGTGATGTTTTCATATATATTTTTTTTACGAAATTCAGAACACTATATAAAAAATGTCATCAAAATTGAGAATACTATTGAAATATTATACAAAAGCTAACACAAAAAATACTAAATATTGTTTTTCCCATAAAGAATCATGGACTACAGAAAATCTAAACCACAAAAAATTATGCCCCACAAAAAATCCACCCAATTGACCACATAAAATCCGCGCGAGTTACTGTGCTAACCACAGTAACTCACGCGCGGTGCACAACCGCCGAAGTTTATATATTTAGAATTAGAATATGAGGAAGGTTCCGCTACCAACATTTTTGTTGCCCCAAATGCCAACATTTTGCTATTTAGTTACTTTTTCAAATCTTAAAATTCAAACGTTAAATGCAAACCGTTGATCTTATTTAGTTTAACGAGCGATGCGTTTTCATATAAGTTTTGCAAATTTTGGAGTTTATTTGATACTCGATCAAAGGCTAAAATATGAACGTATTAGAATGAATCTATCATAGTTAACGAGGTTCGTTTGTTTTACTATCACTTGATCGAGCATCAAATAAACTTCAAAATTTACAAAACTTATATGAAAACGAATCGCTCGTTAAACTAAATAAGATCAACGGTTTGCATTTAACGTTTGAATTTTAAAATTTGAAAAAGGAACTAAATAGCAAAATATTGGCATTTGGGGGCAACCAAAATGTTGGTAGCGGAACCTTCCTTTTAGAATATACAATGGGCATTTTCTATTTTGTTTGCTTCCATTTATTTCAGCCCGAAGCAAAATTACCAAAAAGACTTTGTAACGGAAGTCTTGCAGGGCAGCGAAGAGCTAATGTACTTTTGGACCGTACGATTTCATTTAAGGTTCCTATAATTATGAAATTAAACGGATTAGATCCTATAATCAAAAAGATAGTTTATTTTTATTTAATAATCAATACATATATGACAAAATAAAAATATTAATATCTCTTAATTTTTGTGAACTATCCGATAAGTACCAAACATAATTTTAGATTCTACATTTAATATACAGAAGAACAAGAAAACATCCATCTGTCTTGTTGTGTCGTCCAATCACTATCAAATAGCAAAATATATTTTTTTATTGTCTTTAGAAAAAGCAAATTCATAGAGTTTGTTTTTATTATTTTAAAATTTTTAATTCAAAATAAATATTAAAAGTTATGTTTCCGTATCATATAATCAATATATTGAAGTGCACGTATGTTATCTTTTTTTTTTTTTTTTTTTTTTTTTTTTTTAATGTCATGATATGCTCAACGGTGCAAGAAACATATAATTATTTTAAAATAATAGAAAATCATCGTTCTATTTGGTGTCCAATGCATGATAGGGCAAATAATATATGATTATTATAATAGATTTTAAAAATAAGGGGCCGGATCAAATTAGTTAAAAGTTTGAAAATGTTAGAAAAAGAAAGAATTTCAAAACGAAGAAATTTGTAACTTGAGAAGGATGCTCCGCCGACTCCCACCAGGTGATAGGGACCAGTATCTTTTAAGGTGAGTAGAGTGCCAATCTTCGATCCGAGTCGTTTAATTTAATTTCGACGGTTAAATTTTTTTTGGTCCTATCAATATGATATAATTCACAGGACACTCATCATTAATCGGACGGTTCAAATCATAGGTTAACATCCTGCTCAACTTAAAAGATGAACAAAGGATTTCATTCCAGGTGATAGGTACATGCAAACTTATAATTTGGTGACGAAAAACGCTGTAGAGAAATAGACTAACTAGTGCTGTCTATCACCATCCTTCCTTGTCACCGAGTTTGAAATCGTTTTCTAAACTAGAGAAAATTGGGGAGAGAAGACGACAAGTTACTAGTAAAATGAAGACTACTAGTATCATGACATGTTTAAAGCATGTTACTTTGGGCCCATTTATGAACTGATGAGTTGTGGCCCACATCGTGTACTTGAAGTCTTAAAAACTAAAAAAAGTTTGGTCAATATGACAGCATGGTTAGAGTTATTTATCTATGCTGCTTTGTACCTTTTTGGAATTATTGGCCCTTTGCTAATATTAAGTGTGTTGGTGTGCTTTTTGAAAAGCTTTTGCTAAGATATGTGATGCATTGCAAACTATAAAAGAATGATAGGAATCTCTTAGAATTTCTTAGATTGGTTTGTTCGCTTGATGTCAAGGATATATATTTTTTTTTGACGAAAAATAGGTCAAGCCCCTATCTTATCATTAATTGAATAGAAATAGTAACATTTACAGAAATGGCATTTAACTGACCGTTAAATAGCCTGAAAATAAAAGAAATGAAAAAAAAATAAACAAAAATACAGGTAAAACTAGAGCCTAATAACTAGAAACTAGAAATACTAGAAAGAAGAAAAGTATGAAGAAAAGAAAAGAGAGAAGAGAATTATAAATTTGTGAAGCTCTGCGATAGTTTTTGTAGAAGATTCAAGTCAAGCCAGTGGAGATCGCATATAGCTATACTCAGTGAGTATTTGTTGTAATAAAGCACCAGGTTGTTCTATTTTGTCATTAAACATTCTCTTGCATCTTTCTCGCCATATGATGAAGAAGACAGTAGCCCAAATCTCTTTTGTTTGTCTTGTTACATTCGTCAATTGTATCAGTTCTATTGGGGTTTGTGGGAATGTGGTACCAGCAATGAAAGCGCCTAGAATGGGATCATTTTGTACCAGTAATTGTAATTGCAAGTAGTAATGATATTGGGAGAAAAGGTGAATTATTGATTCTGAGTTATTGCAGCAGAGAACACATCTATTCGGCAGGCACCAGCCTCTTCTTTATAGGTTATCTAAAGTGGCAATTTTGTTCTGAACCATTCTCCAGATGAATACTTAGAACCTTGGTTGTATTTTGAGTGACCAGATTGTGCCCAGGTTAGATGAATGCACTGGATTTGATTTAATGAAATGGTAAATTGATCTAAAGTGGCGATTTAATGTCAAGGATATTTATTTATTTATTTATTTATTTTGAAGAAGAAAGCGAGATGTCTTTACCATCTAATTTTTTTATGAAATAAAAAATGCATGCGAATTGACATCTTGAGGAACAGCCTAGTTCTTTTATCATGAAACCATTAGACCACATGCAATGTCAAATATGTACACATTACATGATAATAGTCTACAAAAATGCTTGTTTAGGCAAATGAAATTGCTCAAGGATGTCTTTGAATTTACAGAAATACAAACCTTTGTTAATTTTCTTAAAAAATTAAACTTGTTTTCTAAGTTTCTTTATTGAGACTCTCAACCGCTCAACATCTACTTTTCTAATATCTGCATGTAGAACAACATCTCCTCAAGTGAGCAAAAAGGGGAAAAAAAATAGATATAAATAATAAATAAGCAGAAGACTGCGGAAAAGGAAACAATTTTTGTTTATTTCAGGCCAAGCAAGAACCGTTGGTGACCCATCGCATATAGCAGACAAACTCACCGAAAGCACTTTGATCCCTAATTCCACAGATAAGGGCTTATTCCTGTCCTGTCTTTGTCCTCAAACCTCAGCAATATTTAAATGTGTTTCACAGCTTGGTAGTTGATTTGTGCTATCACGTCAGTGATGGTGCGCAGCGTTTTTTATTTATTTATTTATTTATTAAACCAACTAAAAATGTTTACAAAGAGATGGAATAAATTATAATATGATATGATGTAGTATATATAGTAAATTAGTAATACATTTTTTTTACTTGTATCTGAAACTTTAAAAACGATAGACATATGAATGAAATATTATAATTCAAATTTTAAATTATATTTTCAGACACACACACAACGATCATAGTTATTATTAGTAACGATGATGATAAAAAAAAGGGAAAATTTTGTCAGTGCCAAACTACCATCTAAAACTGAGGAAATTTTGAATCTGCCATCCAAATTTAGAATCTTCTTTTCTTGCCACCCTAACAGCTATTCCTTAAAATAACATTTTGAACAGGAAAAATTAAAAACCTAATATTAAAAATAAAATTACGAAAGAGAAAAAAAACGAAAATTCCAAATCTGAATTAAAATTCTATATAAGATGGGATAAACTACACAAATACTTTCAGTTATATGCATTTATAAAATTTGTTAACATCACATGAGTAGGCATAGTTTTGAAATTCATATGTCAGGATGGGTGACAGGGGGCTAAGGGGAGCAAGTACCACCTTGCACACTCAAACTTGGTAGCGACTACCGAGACTAGGGGTGTGTTTGGTAGCAAACTTGAATAAGCTTTTTGAATAAGAAAAAGGTGCCACGTGCTTATTCAGAATAAGCTTCCTTATTCAACCATTTACATGGTATTAGAATAAGACCTTGAATAGGCTTATTCGGAATAAGAAAAAGGTGCCCCATGTACTTATTCCATGTTTGGTTTGCACATCAATCCCTTTATTCGGAATAAGCCCTTATTCTAAAAAAAAAGTACCACCTTACACTCGTCTCAACAATTTTGAACACTTTTGTTGCTTAATCAATCAATTAATAGCTTTGATACCATACACAATTGTTACAGGCTTGTAGATACCGCTGGGGACACCGACCACTTATCCAAGTATTACTAAGGTTTGGTTTCAACTCTTTAATTTGTTTCGTTTTTCTGTCGGTATGTGTGACAATGACATGCATAAACATCATTTTTTTTTTAACAATTTCCATATCTTACTTATCACATAGTCCATACATGCGCACATCACGACGACTGCTTTTTAGTTTTTATTGACCCTAAATAACCAATGAAAGGCCATATCACTGATGATCTTATGCTAGTGAGGTCTTGAAATAAAAATTGAACCCATTTTTAAATTGTACATATTAGTTTTGGGTGGTTCTCATACTGTATCAATATTTTTCTTTCCAGTCCAGCAACAGTAATCTATATAGTATTCTGTCAGCATATTTGCACACCTTCACTGGTACTTTGTCTTGGTCAGAGAATCTGGAGTTCTTACCACTTAAAAAGCGTTTCTGTCAAAAGCATCTTTACGTTCCCACACTTCAAACTCGTTTCCCGATCTCCACAGAAATCCCAACCGGAAGTCCAGAACCACAAATTTGGGGAAAAAAAACTATACATATAGCTAGCCAAGAAAATATACTTTGTATTAAAAATTTACTTTTTTAAATGTAATCTGTTAATTTTGAGTTGTTAAATATGACATACATATCGAAATTCTTATTGTAAAGACAATTTTATGATTTTTTTTTCTTGGATATTTTTTTGAAAGGAAATAAAATTTACTGATCTGGATTTTTTTTTGAATGTCCAATAACAATCATTTTTTCCCATCTTATATAATTTCAAACTAGTTAAGGAAAATATACATTTGATATCTGAAAATATCAAACTATTTAGCGTTTAAGAAAATAATAATAAATAAAATAGGCGGTGTCCATATTGTAAAACCGTAAAGTGCGTATTTAACATATGTTTAAACAGAAAATGCAATAAGTATTGCAACACCAATGATCATTAGACAATAACTAACTATACATTATGCAATAGTCAAGAATACTGTTTTGAAAAGTTTGGAAATTGCTGTCACAAGTTATGTCTAAACTGAAATAAAGAAGTGTAGTATATTAAAAAATAATTAATGTGCGTTGCACGATAGGTACAAGTGTGTTGGATTATAACCAAGTGGGCATTTTATAATATGTTAAATATTTTAAAGTACGTCAAAAGTCCATAAAAATTTATTAGAATCATGAATTCTATAAAAATTAGTGGGGAATATCGAGCTTCGCTCGATGTAGATATCTATAATAAGAATATTTTTTATGTTCATTTTTGGATATATGGTTAAGATATATTTATCTTTAGAAATATAGTTTCGTTATTGTAGGTAATTTGATTTGATTAAAGTTAAAGAGTTTGATCAATTTAAAGAAACAATTATATGTGTGTAAATATAGTTATAGTTATCTGAAATAATATGATTTATATTATGTTGATATTATTCATGAAATGTAATATGTTTATAAATGACTTTAAAAAATATATATATCGTAAAATATTTGATGTTTTTTTTTTCTATTTTCAGTTGAATGAATTTAATTTATATTTTGTAAACCGAAATTAAGAATGGTGATGAAGAGAAATTAAGGTGGAGAGGGCTTTAAGCAACACAAAAGAGATGGAGACATGATGAAAATGAAAATAGGAAGGAGTCACAAAAATTAGAAACAAAATAATGTGTTGCCAAATTATTATTTGATGTTGAACCGAGTCAGTTTTATGAGCAATAACACCCGACGCACAATTAATTACAAAGTATCACATTACAGAAATCAGAAAAAATATTATTGCACAACTATTTCACAATGCTTGAAGTGTCGGATGATATTTAACTAAAAGATCCCGACACCCACACATCTTTATTTATAATATTGATATTGATGTTTTTGCAAATTCAGCAAGATTTTGGTTAAACCCATCGACTTCAGGTCTTCAGCGCGGTTCCACCGCTATTACATTTGTAGATCTGGATTGAAATAGTTCGAGCCGCAGATCCGATCTGCATTTACAAAAGGAATGATAAGAATAATAAGAGATTTCTGATTCTCTGCTCCCAATTATAAATTACAAATTATTGTTCCCATTACAAAAAGCATCTAATTAGTCTAAACACAACTTCTAATTGGCTGATGGGTGTCCCTTTCGGATTGATCTCCTGGGAGATATGTGAGAACAACTCAGCATTGACACGTGAATATAGAAATACTAATTTTTACACTTGCTTTATGAGAATTAGAGTTTTTGGCTAAGTTACAAGAGAACACTTTAATTATGTTTAAACATCTTTATACCCCGCCGAATCATGTTCATGCAAAATATAGATCGTATACGTTGTATTACTTGCCGGAACATATTCGATTCCTTTACAATTCATTAACTCGGACATCCTAAATGATCAGAAATAATTCTTTATTTGCATGTGTCGACAAGTTCCTATGGGCGGACACAAATTTATTTTTGTAAGTTTTATTAATTAAATATATGATTTTGAAAAAAATATATATTTGAACTACATAAAATTATGAGTATTGTTCTGTCATGATCCCATTGACTAGAAATAATAATTTTAAACTATAATTTAATGTTGGTATTTAATTTTTCTATTATAAAAATCCCCATTGAAAATTCTTCTAGTTTCATCGACTTGTATTCTGCTCAATATGTGTGTTGGCACTCGCCGTCTTGACCCTCTTATGTTTATTTATTATTTTATTTTTGCTCAGCGTGAAAGGCTTCATTGTTTTTTATTTTTATGCGTTGTTTTCGAGTGTTTGAAAATATGTATTTTAATTTTTAAGTAAAAAAATACTAATGTTGACCCGCAACACCACATATTGTAGCGGGTAGTCCACAAAATGCTTAAAATTAGAACTGATTAGTCTAATTCTTTCTGAATAAGACTATTCGATTCCAAACCCGATTTTATTATTTTTATTTTGATAAATAGATCATGCAAAGCAAAATAACCTCTGAATATTTTTCTTAGGTTTAACTTTCTTAGTCTCATCGACACAATTTTTTTTTTTTTAATTAAAGTATGTCCATGGGCTCCCACGTGGACCAACATCCTCTGCGACTTTTCTGCACACGGCAGTCCTCTATTTGAACCAATCTAATTTCGACCGACGGATTTTTTTGGACTGCACGAATTTCGATGGATTTGATATTAATCACGGACATCTATCATCGATCGGACAGTTGAGATCAAATATTTGCCTTATGCAGACCCCAGAGAACGCACCCACACAACTACACAAAGATTCCACCCGCTGGAATTCTCGATTCCTTTGAGCCATAATGCCTTACCACTCCATAAAGAGTTTAATGCCTTGGGCCTGGCAGCTGTGCTAGCGTAAGCTTAGGCCTCATCCACACAATCAGATACATATAAAATTTGAAATGTTGTTGGAGTTCTATATCGTTAAATATCAGATTATAGGAAAATACTGACTTCTAGACGGTAATTGTTATGAAATTTTCACTTATTAGTTATTAGTTACTCTAGCCAAACTGGTTTGATTCGAGGGAGGGATTGGAATCAGAGCAGTCGCTTTCTTGGAGGACTCGGATCCAACATGTCCACATTAATAAGATGATAATAATAATAATAATAATAATAATAATAATAATAATAATAATAAAGTTTTACTGCCAGACTAAAATAGAAGAAACTTAGTTAGATATCTAGTTATCATGACACCGGAAATTACTAAAATTAAATCATGACTAAGCACTTTTTATCTTGTTGATGAAAGCAGGCTGGGTAACTAGCTTTTGGTGCGCTCTGATGGGGCTCTGATGATGCAAACTCCTCAGTCCACATTTCTTTTTTGACTCTGCACTGTTCATTTTTGCTTGACCCCAGAGATGCTACAGCTACATGTTTGGAGTTTGGACACAATAACCTCTTTAAACAACACTTGTGACCCATTACCTGGTTAGTGGTTACCAACTTCGTTAAATGCCAAATGGAAAGAGGCCATAGTGCTTTCTCAAAATTTTATGGTCTACGTACGTGGCCTTAAAATATCAAATTATTAGTACAAAAATATAAATTTCTTATTTATAATATTAATGAATAAAACGAATTTTCAGTTGTTAAAACTGTATTTCGTCAATAACTTTTATACAATCAATAGTGGACCAATCAAATTAAAATTATTTAAGTGATAAATAATTAGAGCTAGATTTTTATGCTCCTATAATATTTTTAGAATTTTAGTTGTTCAAATGTGTACAGAATCTTGATTAGTCGTCAGCACCGATAGTTATATACGTGACTTGTTGTGACTTGTGACTGCGAAGATTTGTGAATATGTTCAGCATTGCATTTTCCACTTTTAGATGGTATATATGTTGACTTGTTATACCAAATGTTCAGTGTCACATGCTGTAGAAAACCATTCCTCGTGACTCACTTTTTTCCAAGCATGGTGGAGGTGGAAGGGAGTAAACATAGCCATTAGGGAAAATAACAAAACTACTTAGGCTAGCATGTCACTTTGTTTACGGGTTGATTGTTTTTTCCACTCATAAAGTTCATGTGCCTAGGCATTAAAAATGATAAAAAGAATGACATGATGGATGAAGATAATCTTTGTGGAAATTGGTGAGTTCATTTCCCACTGCTTAATCAAGAATGTATTAGGAACGCCAATCATAACCTGAGTTGAATAAATTTATGGGGATTACAGTAATATTCTTTTCATTAATTATAAATCTATTTGCACGCAGTGAGGAAAAAAGTGTCGTTGTTGGTGTGATGATAAATGCAAATGCGTATTTTATTTTTTTAAAAAAATATTGTATCAATAGAATTAGGTTTGGAACCTGCTGTTATTTTATTTTTTAAAAAAAAGGAAGAGCGAGAGAGAGAGAAGTAAATAGCCATTAGCCGGCACACTCTATCTGATATTTTTCCCTCTCCTCAGAAGCCACTCAGATTTTTTGAATGGTATTATGGAAACTAGGACGTACCGTTTTCTAAACTTAAAAAATGCAAGTTAAAAGATTTTTTTTTATTAATAAGAGATAGAGATTTTCAAATTAAATATATATAACACCGACGATACAACGAAATTTCGGCATAAAATGACATATATAATAATTTATTTCAAGCATTGAATGAGGTAGACTGATGAATTGATTAAAAAAAATAAATATAAAAGCTATTCAATTGTTAAATTTGAAGATCTCATTATTATATATTATTATGCAAAAGCTAAATTACATTGATCACATAACTAAATTTGACAATCTCATTGTCGGTCTAACAATTGTGCAATTTGATGACTTGATTTGACACTTAGGTTTTGAAACTTAAAAAAACCTTAGTGTAGATTCTGATATAAAAGGTCTAAAAGGAAAATATTTTGGTAATACCATCGTTTATATTATTTTTAGATTGATCACATTGAACTGAACTACATTTTTCAAATGGAACCGTAATTTTTTTTGAATGTTGGGTGGAAACCAATAATTTTGTCATAAGAAATTTGAAAATAAATGCTTATTTTATTGAGGTAGACTAAATCAGCTACGACTGACAGATCGATCCGTCAGCTGCTATTATATCTCAATTTTCAAAATTTTAATAGCCGATCCGAGTGGTCCAATGTGTTCCCCATATTGAAATCTCATTGGAGACAAAATTTTACATTTTTCTGAATTCTTTTACTTTTTTTTGAGATTTTAAAATTCGTTGTCATTGAAGGGTCTAGAATTGTTTCGATTAAGAATTTTGTAAAATATCCAAAAATACTTAAAATTTCAAAAAAAAAATGTAAAATTTGGTCTCTAATGAGATTTCAATATGAAGAACACATTAGATGGTTCGAATCAACTGTTAAAACTTCGAAAATTGAGTTATAATCATAGCTAACGGGTCGATCCACCTAGTTGGCGGAATAGAGTCAAACAACTAGGATGAACAAACCCAGCTCTAAATGCTCATTTTATTAAAATTTTAGAACTTTTATTCCTTTATTTATGACATTAATTCAAGATCTATTCAAACTAACATTGATCTGAGCATTTTCAAAAAAATTATTACTTTATTTAAATTGAACCCTACCGATACCGATATTAATAATGGTATCACAATACTAATGAAGCATCAGAGAAATTGGCCTGGATGAGCACCAGAGCATGGGTGTGGAGCCTTTGACTTTAAATTTGGAGTCGGACACATCGAATAACCTCTTCAATCAAATCATTTGTTAGCACTAAGCACTTATCTAATAGCAGAAACAACACTGACGGGACTGAGCCTTCCTGTTTAAATAACCCAATAATATGATGATTAAACCATCCTCTTCTCTCCAGTTCGTCGGCTTATTAAGGTGCATGCATGTACCAGTACTGGCGGGAAGTCAGTCAAGTGTGAACGCTTTCTTTGAATTATGGCGGGTTCACGTGTCCTCCCCGCCGTCAACTTCGATGTTTCTCTCCAAAAACCCCCACTTTCTCTTCAATTTCCAAATTAGAAAAAAACCCAGAAAAAAGACCAACGCTTCCCCTCTCTTCCCACATCACCTTCTGGGGCCTTGGGAGACCTTGGGTCCCTCCTCCTGTTTACTAGTCTTTTTCTCTTACCTTTTTCTCTACTATAAATAACCCACTGAACGCCTGCTTCCATTACCTGCCCCAACCCACCAAGCCACTAATAAACTTTTAAACCCACATTAACTATTAACCTTTTTTGTTTTTGACTGAAGCAAACGGTTTTAGTAGTTTGCATTAGTAGCATTTTGTGATTTTTTTATAATGAAGGAGATGAGTCCAATGACACTGCCTCCGGGCTTTAGGTTCCACCCGACGGATAATGAACTGGTGGGGTACTACCTGAAAAGAAAGGTTGATGGGTCCGAGATTGAGCTTGAGGTCATACCGGTTGTGGATTTGTACAAATTTGATCCGTGGCATTTACCAGGTACTATGCCCAATAACTGTTTGTGGAAATGATTCTATGAATATGCTGTACACTGTATTATGGAGTACTAGTTTTGATACTTTGGTGGTTTACATGCTCAGTTGGTGATGATTGTAATGTGGTCTATCAGTTCTCAGTTTGTCTAAATTTGACAAATTGGAATAACCTGGTACATAGAACTGCCTATGTGATGTCGGTTATCTTGTATGGTTACTTTTACATTGCCCTTCTTTCTTAAAAGTATATATTATTTTCCTGTAGATTTTGATCTTGTGTTGAAGTGTGACTTTACATTGTCAACTTACTTGGTATGACTTGTCATGCATATTGTACTTCGTACGGACCAATGGAATTTGCTAGCACTGAGTTTCCTAAGTGTTCGTTAAAATGCCTCTATGACCAGTATAATGTTGACTATTTGGCCATTCCTTTTAGTAAATATAGCATGAATATTTCTATGCAGTAGGTCCATTAATGCAGCACAGATATAGTACTGTGCAACTTGTTTGTTAGTTCATTTACTGAGACACTGAGTGATTGAGATTTGAGATTATATATACAAGTTAACCCGATGGCTGGTTTTTACCGTGTAAAATCTCAGTGATAAACCATACAATGCAGCTCCATAAAATCTTAGTGCGAACTTATAAGCATGCCAAACTACAGTTCTGTGTTTTTTTAAACCTATTCTCATAGAAAGTTTTATGCAAATTTGTAGCTGCTAAATAGGATACCTGGTAGTGAATAATGCAATACAGATGTTAACTTTTCGTAAACATCTTTCTTTTTCACAAAGTTTTCTACTTGTTTTTATGTAGAAAGCAGTCTCTGTTACTATCTAGCATATTTCTCCATTTTCTTTTCAGATTGCAAAAAGATTTCAATTGGCTGTGAGCCTGTAACTATACTACTGCAAGTAGGAGGTTATTGGCATCTTCTAATGGTTCTTAGATTTGAGAATAATCCTGTAACTTTTTACATAGCATCTAGCTTTCCTTTTAGTGGCCGGTGATGTCTTTAATTTCTCATAGTTGACAACTGATTTAATTATTAAAATCTTAACCTAGCCACTGCCATCAAACCACTAAATGCAATCAGTACCAGAATTCCAGAACCCAAAGGAATCTGAAAATTGTCCAGAATCTTTCTAGCTATTGATTTTTCAAACTGAGTTATTTCTTCCAAAAAGAGAGTTGTTATGGTTCTTCTCCCGAAGAAGCTAGTAATTTTAGGTTCTGTAAAGAAAGTAAGAAACTATTAAGAAAATTAATTAAAATTCATATCTAAGTCAAAGCTCAACGTTGTCTGTCAAATTGAATTCGTTAACCATATTTATAATTTTGTTTATTGCATCAGCCTGCAGAAAATATTATATCCTTAGTATTTCTTTCTGTAAAAATTTTCTGACAATTCATGTCTTCCCATTGAAGAATCATTTTAGAGGACAGCTGTTTTTAGAAGTGTTTTAAACTTTCAGTTAACCCCTGGACTGGCAATTGCAAAAGAACAACAACAACTAAGCCTTTTGTCCCAAATAAGTTGGGGTAGGCTAAAACCACTGGCAATTGCAAAAGAAATAAAAAAAAAAGCTTCTGATCTTAGGAATTTACACTCATACAGTCACCTTTTCCACAAGAAGATAACCAACATTAATATTACATTTTGAGGCTTGGCCATCCTCTACCGCATCCTATCCCTGCTAATGCACTCACATATGAACTAGAGCAAAAGAAGGAAAAAAAAATGAAATGAACATATAAAATGAAAAAAGAGAAAGGTTGCATATATCACCCGTGAGAGGCATAGCACTGATTTTACTCTTTTTAAGTAGGAAATTCTTAGCAGTTAGTGCTGATTATTATTTCCTTGAAATTTTTTCAGACAAGTCATTCCTTCCAAAAAGAGATTTGGAGTGGTTTTTCTTTGTACCGAGAGACCGAAAATACCCAAATGGTTCCCGCACTAATAGAGCAACTCTAACTGGCTATTGGAAAGCCACTGGTAAAGACCGCAAAATTTTGTGTGAAACTGGCACACAAGGGTTAAGAAAGACCTTAGTTTTCTACAAGGGCAGAGCTCCAGGTGGTGAGAGAACTGACTGGATCATGCACGAGTATAGGCTCTGTGAAGATCTTTCTCAGGCTTCCTTGAATTTTTTGGTATAGTTCTTTTTTGCTTGCAATATTGTTATTCATTTGGTAACTTTTTTACATATAACCCTGAAACTGCTGTTCTTTGGTATGTACACAGAAAGCGATAGGTAATGCATTAATGTGCTTTGAACAACTTGATCTAAGAATTAGTTGAGGATTGAAGATTAAAATTACAAACGACTGAAATAAGTGCTTTGGTAGAAGTTAAATATATGTATCTCTAATGGAAAGATGCTACAGTAAATAGGGCTTTGTTGCATTTAGTAGCCTGGGAGATAGCATCTCTAAGGACAGTTATCACTTATCACTGCCTATGTATTTACAAGCGGTATCACATGTGTCACAGTATAAAAAGCCCTTTCCTTATTTGACTTCAATGCCTTGATTCTTATGTATATGCAGGGAGCTTTTGCATTGTGTCGTGTATTGAAAAGGAGTGAGATGGTACAGAAGATTTCAACTGACCTCCAAGGAAAACACAAAAGGAGTTTAGTGTCTGCTGATGTGGATTCGATAACACATGAAACTGAAATTCAATCTAACAATATCTTACTCTCGTCCTCAAATGTGGAACCCCATCCATGTACAAACATCATACAAGAGTTTGATCTGCCAAATTGTTCTTCAGATATCTCAGAGGTGAGATATACATATACTAATACTGATACTGCTATTTAACAGGGGAAAAAGGACAACAAATATGATACTGTAGCACTCTGTAGAGGGCCAGATTTTATAAAATTTTCTTATTGTCTGGTACAAACTATTGATGCGATTTTGTTTTGGTTTTGGCATTAAAATATTGAGGAATGACGTTGCTGATACTAGGCCACTTCTCAATTTACTGTTTTGCCCTTTATTTGGTTTGAATGTACAACCTCATCTTTCTGAGAATTTGCAAAATCACTTAGGTTACCGGTGATCTAATAAGGGATTGACATGTCTGCTATTTCTAAGATGATATATGACTATTTCAGAACTCATTGCATGAAGGAAGCATGTGCGAATCCAACTCACTCTGGGGTTCGCCTTACCTGTCCTCATTAAACTTCAGCGAAGGATCACATCTTTTCAATGATTACCTCTCTCCAAGCACTATGCATGTACTGGACAGCTCCAGTAGAACAGATTTCCCTCCATATTACACTAGCTTAGAGAGTAATGGAAACATATACCCTGATGCTCATCTCTATGGTACTATTTGTGTTATTCTTTTATGTCCTTTGATGTGTTTATTTATTATATATTCATGGATTATTTTTTCTAAATTTAATTTCTGATCCAGGCACTGAGACTTGGAATCAAGGTATACCTTCAACAATTTGTAGGCAAGCGAATGAAGGAGAAGAGCCTGGCTTCTGGCCCCAGGAGGACAGTTTGGTTTTTGTCATTTGAGAAACCTAGGTCCAAACCTTGTTATCACGTATTTTTACCGTCGTGATATGTAGTAATGAAATTAGCCATATGTGGCAGGTTATAGCTAGAGGAGTTTAGTGACTTTAGTGTTGGGTATTGTCATATATTTCTAGTATTATTTGAAATAATGGATATTTCCAGGGCAGTGTAATTTTAATCGTTGCTCTGGAGTCCTTATCCAAGATTTACTATATAGTCGGGTTTGCTGGCGATCATGATTAGTTAAAAAGAGTCGAGACATGAAGAGCAAATGAGTACTCGTCAATTGAAATTATATATGTATCTTCTCATTATTATTTGGAACTTGGAAGTTATATCGAGCAAATGTGTAACCAGACTCGGTCTTATATTGTCTCATTCTTTATTTTAAAATATTATTTTTATTCTTTATTTTTTTTTGGGACTGAGTCTGTAATGCTACAGTCTGTGAAGTTGTTGCTTCCTTTTATATATATTGACAGACTATTTATTTGATAATAACTAGGGGCTGACATTAAAGTTTATGTTCGGTTTGCCTATCCATTGAATAAATTATTTAATAATATCAAATAGTACAATTTTTAAACATCTAGCAAATATTGTTAAACGGTTAAATAATTAAGTAATTTGATCAATGGCTAAATAATTTTGAAATTTCTTCAAACTGGATTCAAATAACGTATTGCATAATTGTAATTTTGTATTCTTATTTTTTTGGCGAGCTTCAACCAGAGCGTGTGAGTAGGCTGTGCCTGCTCCAACCTCCATTGTGGACATCTTCAGCCTTGATACAAAATATGATAAAGGAAAAGGGAATAAAGTATAATGTTAAACACACAGAAAGATTAGAGATGATTTGACTGTGGTTACTTCGTTCAAATATCTTGTAATATTCTCTCAATTTATCTCCATAATAAAGTTTGATTTGATTAAATGGTCGGTTACTAAAGAAGAGAACAAGAATTAGAAAAAAATTATAGTTTTGGCTCGGTGGGTACAACGGGTGGGTACAACGACTTGTGGATCCCTCAACTTTACTGACAGCGCTTTATAAAAGAAAATTTAAAAAAAAAATTGGGGAGGATTTAATTGCTTGTATTTATTTATTTTTTTTTTGTTTCTGGAGATATTGGACAAATGCAAGTTTAATTAATTTTCACCTTGTGATGTATGATTATGGAAACTTGGTTGCAAACCTGATAAAATTTGATCTGACCTACTCGCCAAGAGACTGATTCAGTAGACTTGACATCCGAATTCGATATGAATTTAGTAAAATTTTTATAAATCAAATACCTGAATTTGATATGACTTGAATCAGTTTTTTCGGTCGGATCATACATTAATAGTTGTATGCATCATCATCATACATTAATTATTGCAGTAAAATTTTGCAAAACGTTAATCTGTAATTAATTGAACTTATCTGATTACCTAATACTAAATTTAAATATATAATTAAACTCAAATTGTGACCATGTTGTTGGATGTCTTTGACATTTTTTCAGATGATTATTTTAAAGTAAGTTTTTAAGCCTTTTAATTAATTAATTAATTACCGGTGATGAGTTTTTGACTTTCGAATATTCAAAGGTTTGTGCCCTCACAATAACGAAAGATCATTTGTGGGTTACATTGTGTATCAAACTTATAGATATCCACGTGGAACTCTGACTGGTAACGAATATTTTTTTTTTTCTGTTCATTTTTTTTAATTAATTAATTGAGAAAGTAAAGTTATACATGGTCCAAACATACCTTTTATATTTTTCCGGCTAAGTCTCTATCGTTTGCTGCCACCTGAGATCAACTATTTGTGGTTTCGTGCATATGGAATCCAGGTCTCTATGCAGCATTATTCTTTTTTTGTTGTTGAAACAACTTTATAAAAGTATATGAACATTTCTTTTGCTGACAATTAGCGATAAACATATCAAATGTTTTGACAGAAAGTATGAATTTAATATAATTTCCACGAAATTACGCAATACAATCATGCTTTTTGACTTAGATATGATTTGACAGGCAGTAGGGAATTTTATTGACTTCAAAATTATTGCAGAATTGTGCACGCATGCATCTAATAATTCGTGAAAGGAAGATTACAGTGCTGTTTTTGTTTTTTGTTTTTTTTTTAACTTTTTTATCTCTTTTCTTTAGTTTTACTTTGTATCTCTTTTATTTTGTTTAATTTCTTTTTTTTTTAACGATTACCAATGGGCTAGTTTCATTTGAAATCAACAATGGGCGGTCGGTGGTTTTGTACTTTTGTCAACCCAGGTATAGGTACTAAACTTGCATTGGTGCAGTCGTGCAGATCCCCTGCCATTATTTTAAATGACATGCAAATATGCTATTATTCGGTCCAGCTAGGATCGGTTTATCGGTTATTTCTGTTATCCAATAATAATATTGAACACAGATATATCTTGAGTATTCAATTTTTAACTATTATATTCCGACTAAATTTGAGTTTAGATAAAATAAAGAAATATTTTTTTAGCCTAAATGGCTAAATCATGTCCAAAGCATTGGCATTTTTCAACTCCAAATATAGCAAGCCAAATTGTCATGATAAAAGGTGGAACTGCAAGGAGAGCAGCCGAGTTGAGGGGATGGAGGAGGAGGGGAGAGAATGAAAGAGATAGAGAGCGAGAGAGAGGGACCGGTTGCTATTTTTGAAGGGAGCTTTTTCGATATTAAAAAATTACAAAAGATGACTCATTTGTGCGGAAAAAACAGAGAGGGGGGAGGGGGGTTTTGGGGAACGGCATATGCAGAATGTATTGTAACACTTTTATTCTTTTGGTTTGTCGTCTCTAATTATGGCTTAGAGGGACTGATAGAGGCGATTAAGCGAATAGGCTACAGCAATATTCTAATTGGTATCTATCGACTAAATTTGACCAAGTGCTAAAATCGCAAATCAAATTAACAAGCAACCATGGACACAAACAATTCCCAAGCAAGATATAATTTTTTTACTAAGAAGGCCATCCAAGAAAAAAAATGACTCTGTAATTAGTAAAATCCCTCTTTTGACTAAATGATCTGGATTCAGTATCATCTTCATCTATATGGACATTTGACTGGAATCATAATTTTAGTCAGGACATTCTCCAAACTGTAGGTTTGTCAAAATAAACAGTCGAAATCGTATTCGCTCGCGTTCAACGTATCAAGACGCTTTAGGTTTCATCGTTTGCTCTTAACAAAGCAATTAATTTATGATTGTTATTTGAATTTTACGCATCCAGCTCGCATTGAGATATTCTCTTTATTGTACATATATTAATTATTAATTATATAATAATGTATTTGTTTTCTTTGAAACAACTCATCAATTTGTTCATTTCAAATTGTCTAAACCTCCAACATAGAAATAATTTAAAGAACAAAATCTGCAATTAATGAGAAAACTAGCTGTCTTAAATCTTAATATTCTTTTCATTACAAAAACAATTAGCGCCTGGATATCGTGGTCAACAGGCGATAAACCGCTATCTGTTACTTATTTTAAAGAAAAAGTTAGGGGACAAAATATTTATGATCGTTTGGCATGCATGCCCATCAGAATTTCCAAATGATCTTCTTTAATAATTTTCATATATTCAACTAATTACTTGTTTTTAACTAAAAATAAAAACATACTTGTGATACATTTACATATAACTATTTTTTTAAACAAATAAGATGTAGTATATTTTCCTTTTCTTGTTTTCACTCCCCACGCGCCCCCCCCCCCCCCCCCCCCCCCCCCCCCCCCCCCTCTTTTTGAGGGAGGATATTAATTCATGATTACTTAATTTAGTAATAGTATCCAGTTTGCCACAATAAAAAGTAACAATGCAGATTGGACGATCTTTATATTTATATATATTGTTCCCACATCTCCCCCAAATAGCGCTTCTCTTTAAATTGGACGACAAAGAACCTATCTATTGCGTGATAATAATACATCATGTACTTATTAAACAATTCATTTTTATTTATTTCTGAGATATGATTCTACAGAAATATTTTTAATATTTAAAACCATAAAATTAATATAAGATCCTTCACGCATATGGTAAGTGATATGGTCATATGGTTAACTAAGAATCTCTAATTTTGCACCTCAATTAGTTATGTCTCGTCAATTAGTCTTTATGCATAATTAGGTGTAAATTGGGTGCACAGCAACATTTCATTTTAAATCCCAAAATCAATTAGGAGTAGTGGTTCCACAACCATAATCCCCGCCAAGCGCTTCCAAGCTACATTTAATTAACAACTCCATAATCTTTTGAGGAACTCCACGACCACATGGTTCGTATCCTCTGCTCGTTTTCCGTGCTTGTTTATCATTGGCATCTTAGAATAATTTTTCCTATTTTGAACTGATACTACAATATAATTCTGTTATAATAAACGCATGCAATTGTTTGTTTGCAAAATTAAATTTGATATGTTTGGCTAAGAATGTTGTACTATTATTTTTTTGTGTTATGTTGTTTTCTTTGATTTTTTTTTTCAGTAGATTTATTTTCAACTTTTCTTAGTCGTCAACGAAAAAGTAAAATATTGATTGACAAGCTAGAGCCCTCGCGTTATTTTTTTTTCTTATATGTATATAAATTTAATTACTAATACATTTCGTTATTTCAATTACGAAGTGACAATAAAATTCTAGGGAAGAGGACAAATAGAGAAAGCCGAATAGAAATCAGGATGCCATGTACCCCCACACCGCCATTAAACAAATCACTATTTAAAAATAAAAGTCAGCTTTCATTAGCTCAGACTATCCCACTTGCGCATAGCTAGCTAGATGATACAAGCATCTTTGGCCATTGACTTAAGACTTTTCTAATAGCTTCTTATATAATCTTCAAACTTAACCTAATTAACAACTCCACATCAAAGTCTCCAACCTATGGAACCCCCTCACCTCTTTAGATGTCCGATCTCAATGGAACTAATGGAGGATCCAGTCACCGTCGCCACCGGTGTAACATACGACCGCAAAAGCATTGAGCGGTGGCTGTTTGTGTACAAAAAGGGCACATGTCCAGCGACGATGCAGTCATTAGAAAAGACCGAGCTTACCCCGAACAAGTTACTCAAGCACATGATCGACGAGTGGCAAAGAAGTATCGCCTCCCCTTCCACATCATCAGCCACCGTGTCTGCACCAACAACATTATCTGAAATTATTCTGCATGAGAAGTTGTTATCTGCCTTGGCAGATGTGGAGTCGTCTCCTTTCAAGATGGCCTCCCTAAGAACCCTCAAAGCTTGCATGGAAAACAACACTTCAATGCAACAGGAGTTTGTCAGATCTGGCGGTATCCAAACTTTAGCTAAAGTTGTTGCTCAGGCAATGTTGGATCCAAATGATTTCACAGCGTTTCAAACTTGTGAGGAGGTGGTAGGTGTTCTTTCGCTAATACCTTTGACAGATGGAGAATCGATTTCATTTCTCCTAAAACCTAAGAGGATGGATCAATTGATGATCATGCTTCAAAGAGGTAGCTTTGATGCACGGCTAAACACAATCGCCATCTTAACAAAAATCGCACGGGCGGATCAAGACTGGATTGAATCTATTGGGCATAAAAATGTGGAAGGGATGTTGAAATCATTGCTAGAGGTCCTCTCTGACGAGGCCACCACCAAACTTAGTGCATTCACCTTAGATCTATTACTTGAAGTTGTTGCTAAGTCAAAGATTGGTCGATTGAAAGCAATTGAAACCGGTGCAGTGTGCATGCTAATAGAACTGCTGCCTGATTCAGCACGGCATCAGAGCGAGCAAATACTGCTGATGCTTAAGCGGTTATGTGAGTGCCCTGAAGGAAGAGCGGCATTCAGTGAGCATAGGCTGGGAATTGCCAGCGTGGCAAAAAAGATGCTTAGGGTTTCAGAGGTGGGGACTAAGCTAGCAGTCAAAATACTATGGCTCGTATGTAGCTTTTACCCGACAGAAAGAATACTCGATGAAATGTTAGCATTTGGTGCAGTTGAGAAATTGATCGGGTTGCTGCACATCGACAATCGGTCATCGACCAAGGAGAAGGTGATCAAGATGGTCAGAATGCACGGCGCTTTTTGGAGGCAGTATCCTTGTTTTCCATGCGAGTTGAGAGACTATTTGAAATGTAACTAGCTCCATCTTATTTCTATAAGTGCATCAATTTTGTAGAGCCAGTTTTTTTTTTTTCCTGGTTTTGTAAATCTTTGGGCAGAAGGGTGTTCAAGGAGAAAAAAAAAAAATACAAGAATGTATATTTTTTTTTTTTTTGAAGGCTAAGAATGTATATTTTATTCATTTCAAAAGAGTTGCTGTGTCAATTTATTCATTTTTAGGTATATAATGGTCGGCTTTTACTGTTACTAGCAAACAAGCCCATTCAATGTATGGGCAAATAAGATTTTTGAAACGATCAATGGTTCATGTGTGGGCAAATAAGATTGCATGTATTATGATTGAGCCGATCAATGGTTCATGTGTAGGCAAAAGATCGAGCCCATGCCCATTTAATGTGTATAGCCTAATTTATAAAGAAATGAGGGAGGAGTTGGCGTTGCAAAATGAAAAAAAAAAATAGTGCGTTTAAGCCGCGTATCGAACTCGCGAATAGCAGCAGAAAGTTCGCTTAAGAACCATTCCAGCGACACAATAATTTCAGATAAAATGCTAGCTTTTAATATGATAGTTTGATCTGGACCATAGATCATATTAGATTAACAAAATCAATGACTCATATTTAATGTTAGGGATTGAATACAACCTTTATCTGGTTTTTCTTACAAGGTTTGTTAGGTGCATTTATATGTAGTAGAGATTGACAATTCATAATCTATTTGAAAATACTCAGACAAATATTCTTTTCTCGACTTTATTTCCAAATTTACTTCATAATTATAATTTCTTTTGAGAAATTCCATAACAGATCCCCCCCCCCCCCCCCCCCCCCCCCCCCCCGTTTTTACTGCTAACATAGAAAAAAAATAGCACAATTAAAACAAATAAAATTCAGAAAAGATTTTCTCAAGTATGATACATATATATATTATTCGATATGACTTTCAAATTTCTTGTTGTTTAGGAATTCTAAGGGAATTTATATATGAGATCTTTCATCTGATGACTACTTCTAAAATCTTAATTCCCATCGTTAATGATTTTTAGTTAAAAATAACAAAAAAATTTCTCAAGTATTGATAATCGTGATAATCTCATTATCAATATGTTATTAGCAAAAGAAAATATTAATAAAAGTTTCTTTAAGAAAAATGATTTGATGATGCTGTGCACAACGTTATGTTTTCAAATTTCAACATTTTGAGATTCAGACGTTTAATCTGAGTTTTCTATTTTAATTTACGTATTGAAAATTTGTAATTAATTAGATTTTATAAATTTAAGATTTCTTCAACAACTGCTTTTGGAAAGATAAAGAGGATTAATTTGTTTTAAATTATAAACTGTTCAAGATATATGTATATTTTATGTTGAAAAATGGAAATTAAAGAAATGAAATAAAACATGAAATTTGATTTTCAATAAGATTTCAAAATGTAAGTTAACTTGAGCAATTCAGATAAACAGTTTGAGTTTTATACAATCAAAATGTAGATTTATAATACCGGCTGTATAGTTCTTTACATACAAACGATAGGACTTTTTTAATTATGTGTACAGATGACTATGTCAGATGGCAGACTTATCTGTTATATCTCGGGGTAGTATATTCTTTTCTTTTCTATACGCTATGATTTGCAGTTCATTAAGAAAGAAAGTCGCTTGCTTGTACTTATCTATTGCAGAACATGTTGACCATGATTTTGATTGAATTTGAAATATGGACTTTTTGGTTCTTCGGCTGGCCAGTATTCACATTTTGGAAATTTCCAAGAAAGATTCCAGAGCTGAGAGCATTTTTGGACAGCATGTTCAGTTTTGCAGCTTGGATAAGTTTATATATCTCTACCTAAAGTTCCCGATCACAATTGGAAAATCATTCATGCTTGATTATTCAACTCACGTACGTATGACTGAGATACACTATGTTTCAGGAGTTGTTGATTACAGGACAAAAATCTCAATTTGCTGAGAGCTGCATGACTATCAAAATGTCCCCTGCGGTGCTGCGTGTACATCGCTGTAGAGATAGCAAATATTCAGATAAATACGAATTATGTATAAACATTCTGCTACTTATTAACTAAGAATTACAAATAAAAATTTAAAATGGATTACATTTATTTGAATAGCGGTAGGATGAAATTAGAGAGATTTTTCTTGGGAGAAGAGAAAACCATTTACAAATCATAATACGGACAATATGTATATATACTAAGCGACAAAAATCTGATAATGTTTCTTTCTTTTCTTTTTTTTTTTTTTTTTTTATATTTTTTTTTTTTTAGGAACAAGTGGGATACTGTTTTGCTTGGGCAATGAGGCAATGAAACAGGTTCGGCGCTTCTCCGTGGGTCCGGAGATCATTAATGATAGATCTCATTCAGATATGGGCCGTCCGATCATGTTAGAGTTAGACCAGTGGCAAAATGGTCTTTTTATAACTGACAAGCTTCCGTGGTTGTCCAATTTATAACAAATCAACGGTCAATAAAAAGCAATCGCATGGCATAATTTGCCTAAGATATTTAGTGGTTAAGGCCGATCATCAGATCAAGATTCTCCGATTTGAAATGCTGGCGCTTACATGTATTTGGACCATATAATTAAAAATATGTAAGCTTGTTACAAATACAAATTATACAATGAGCACATGAAACTGGTTAGGTACTTAGTTATTATGATACAAGGGTATCCTTATTTTCTTGTTTTTTCTTTAGTCATATAGCCCGGAGGCAACAAAGGATTCAGGATTCTAACTTAACTGATGGTGGGCTAAATCTCATGAAATGAGCCCAATTGTGTAACCCAAAAGACAGGTAGGCATTTTGAAACTAGTGTTTGTGCTACAAGGATATCTCTGTTACTGTTTTGGTTGTCAAAATGAATGTAGGATTCAATTCCAAATTGGATAGTATACAATTACAAGAAGTTGATTGTGACAATCTCTTACAGAATTGAATCAAATGCTCGAGATGAACTCGTTATGCATCAGCTCACAATATTCATTCTATAAGATGTTGAAATTTACAACTAACAACTAAACAACATCTTACCAATGGTCTTATTCAAAAAATAAAAAGAAAAAAAAACCCCATCTTACAAATGGTTGAACTCCTTTCTCTGAATTATCTTCCTTTGCAGATGTGACCATTTTTTCAATGAGATATGCATAGTTCCAATTCTTTGTTTAGCAGTAGGAAGTGCAAAGTGAGATCAAATAATTAGGTAATGCACCGCTCAGTCAATCAGTAGAAAGCACATACATAATTTGCATGTATAAACCAATATTAAGTTTGTCTATTTTTCACCTCATTCGGTTTATCAATTAAAGATTTCAATATACATTTTACAGGGTGGAGTACTTTCTATGACAATTCGCACCAATTTACCAGTTACGAAGTTATTTTTAATACATATTGCTTGTAAGTCTAGTTCAGTGATATAGCATGCTGCTCCATGACAGTAGTAAGAATTATTTTAACTTTTCTTGCTGCAAAGCCAGAGACAGATAGTTACGACTAGCTGTTCCGAACAAACGGAAGACTTTTGCAAGTTATAGCCTTGCGAGAAGCGGTGTGATAGCAATAGAGTTACTTCTGGAAGGAAGATTTAAGTGTGGCCAATCCTCATCCTTGATTTCGTGAAAGCACTTCTCAACCATCTTATTTGTGACTTGTGCAAGAGCTAGTGGGTCCCACTGCAAGAAATAAAAGAATGATTTCTTAATTTTTTCATCTAGGTTGTCTATTTCCTTTACTCTGAAATTAGTTTACACTTTACAGTTCTTATTGAGTATTATCAGAAAGGCCAAAAGATAAGAGATATCAGATTTTCCACAAATAATAATAATCAAGGAAAAGAGATAAGAATTTGGAAAAAGAAATAACAAGTTTTAGGCGTACTTTCGGGGATCCAGTTTTGTCTATTAATTTAGCTGCTACACCCTGCATGTGAAAATTAATGATGCATGTAAATATTAATCCGTAAAAGTCTAAAGAAGAGGGTTATGCCAAATTTTGATCACCTCAAATACGTCTCCCGTGATGGTTCGCCTCATGGCATGCGAAAACATGATATATTCCCGTTGTATGCATTCCTTGTAAGTTTGGTTTCTGCCTTGTCTAATCTGTTCCATGCATATACAATTGAAACATCCAGTTTTAGTTTGTCGCTAAAAAAAAAGATAATAAGGAAAATAAATTAACAGATTCAAAGTGAAAATACATGGTGGTTGATATAAAATGATATATCTGATACATATTAAAACATTTCTGAATATGAGATGAGATTTAGCTAATATTTTACCGATCTCAGAAATATTTTAAGATTTGCTGGGGATGACCGTTTCATGGTCTTAATTGCAGCAACGATCCAGTCTTTTGGGTCAACTGCAAACTCTTGTTCCTAATTCGAAAAGGAGACAAATTTGAGGGGAACAGAAAAAATTCAGATACTATTAGCATTTTTATGGGGAAATTTTTTGTGCTTACCAAAGAGGTTATGATTTCCTCAACCGATCCTTTTGAAAAGCATTTATCTATTGTATCTGACCTGTAATAACTGAATTTTTTTGGTTGCGTCAGAATCAATGCCCAAAATTTAATAACTGCTGTTTCACAGATTATATAAATTTCACTGGTCAATTTGGGGATATTAAACTGACCCCAGTATAAACTGAGGTCCGACTTATGCAGATGCATCCAAAGAACAACAAAATCTTGAAAATGAAAAATAGAAGAGTGATATTGAAGGAGTTAGTTTGTATTCATACAGATCAGTATCACTTCAGAAGTAATGCTTTCCTCTTTGTTAAAAAAAAAAAAATATTTTGTTTCTTGCTTTTCCAAATTTGAAGCATTCTTATAGATTCTATAGGTCTGTGATAATCTATGATCATTCTTATGGTCACTATTAGATAGTCAATATAACAACTGTTAGTAATTAAATTGTTAATCATACAAATGAAAGCAAATTTTCTTGATCAACTTTATGAAAAACTAACTTTACAAGAGAGCATCCTTCCCTCAGTGCTGGGCTCTCTTCATGCTGACTAATTATCTTGTCAATAATACTTGGATCATTTGTATCTATCTTATTCAATGATTCTTCTAACTTCCTCAAATTCTATAGAAAAGGAAAAAAAAAAATTAAAATGAAGTGAAAATCTTCATATATTTTGAGCCCCAAAATTGCTATAATATTAACAAATATACTTTATTTCTCTATTTGTTTCTCCAATGAATATTAACTTGAGACATTCGTTGCAAATAAGATGTAGATGTGTAGCAGAAACATGTACCTTGGAGGAAACAAAATGTGTTGCCAATCCACAAGCTACCATCTCGCGTCCATCCAACCTTGTGCCAGTTAGGCCAATATACTCGCCTAAAATGATGCATTCTTAAAATTATGGCATATCATAGTATTCTAAATTCAACATGTGCACCAATAATGAATTGCTACCACAAAATTTGTAAAGCGTTCAATTAGACATCTTAAAGTTCAAAGATTACCAAAAAACCCTGGAAGTCTAGAGAGAAAGTAAGAAGCCCCAGCATCTGGAAATAGACCTATCTGTGTTTCTGGCATCGCAAAGACCTACATCACATCACATCACATCAAATAATAAAATAATCTCATATTATTTCAAGTATAAAATAAAGTTTATTATTTTCTCTATAAAAAATAAGGATTACATTACGTACAACAAGGATCTTGAATAAATACAGAAAGCAAGGAGTTTTGTATTTAATTAGTTTCCAATTCGATGAACTATTTTGAGAAACCATTCAGAGAAAGGTAAGTTGATATTCTGATATTTTCATTATCTTTAATAGCAGATTTGTTAAAACCAGTTCTGACATTTTTCATTATAACCACTGATTTGTTAAAATTGATTTGTACAACTCTTATTGGGGACATTGTCAAACGAATCGGTCAAACAATGGAATTTTTATCTGTAAGGCATCTAAAAAATGGCAGATTTCATTTAGAAACAAAACATCAAATTTGTGAACCACAATATTTTTCAATCATACCGTATTCTCTGTTGCAACTCGAAACCTGCCATTCATGTAGAAACCAGCTCCTGCTCCCATTACAATGCCATTTGATATAAACACCTTTAAAAAAGTAAAATGAGGTAGTTACTTTTTAAGCATTAGAGATCCAGATAAACTATTGTTGATACTGCCAATAAAGCATATTTCTGCAGAACTAACCGATGGCAGTTTGAACGTTGACATGATGTGATTCAATGTAACATATTTCTTGTAGTAGTAAGATCCAAAGCTCCAATCCCCTTTTATTTAAGAAAAGTTAGTAAATTGACTATTATTGTATCTGTATGACATCAATTGGATAAATGGCAGGGTATAATACTAGGTTTGATCATTCTTTGGGTGCACGGGTATTCTAGTCGTCTAGTTTTCTTTAATTTGGTCCTCGTGCCACTTCTTGTTTCATATACAATACTTAGTAATGTGAGCTTTTTGGGAGCTTGGGAGATGGTTAAAAAACACGATATGCCACAGCAACTCCAAAGACAAAAAGGCCAATCTGTGTACCAGCTAAAAGTTTAAGCTCATCGGATAGAAGCAATCATAGATTATGTACAAGAACATTCAATAGATCTAAGAAAAGGATCAATATTTTCACTAGTATCTATCACCTTCAGTCATGCACCACCATATACCAGAATTATCACCGCCAGCTGAAAATGCTCTTCCTTTTCCCTGCAGTTATTTTTTAATATACCTACATAAATCTTGTTCATTTCTCAGGCTTCATCCTAGAATATAACAATGATATTTCTTTCTTAAATCAATAGAAAAACTAAATTAATATGAAATTTTGTCATTCTTGGTTGTAAGGTACATGATAACATTGTACGAAAGCAGAGCAAATCAGGGTCTGCTATTTGAAGAAATTGAAACGTGTCTTTATAAGAATTCCCAATTATCTTCGTCTTAAGAACTCTAGTAGGTATGTCAGTTATTCAAACCCTTTAGTAACTTAACAACATCCTTGGATATTAGCATATGTCAAAACAGTTATTCAAACCCTTTAGTAACGTAACAACATCCTTGGATATTAGCATATGTCAAAACTAAAATTATCTAAATCAACTAGAAGTAAATGTGGAGAGTTGTTACCTTTATAATTAATATCTTGAAATTGGGTTTCTTCTCCAGATTTAGGAGCTCATCTGTTAATTGTACAATCTATATACAAAACAGATTTTCAACCAGAAGTCTTATTGCAGTGCATTTTAATTTCAACCGAGGTTAATATTGTTTTCTTAAAACAGAGGAAAAATTATTTTAACAACAGCAAATAGATCTCTTTGTACATCAAGAATACAACATTTTAGGTTTCTACCCTCCAAATAATTTTAACTTTTCCTAAAAAAAAATAATAGTGAAGCAGTGAAAAAAAATTGATAAAAGGAAGGTACCATTTGGTATCCCATTGCATTCAATTTGGAGGGCCTGTTAAGTGTAATTGTCCTTGCATTTGAATCTCCTTCTGTGGTAATCTGCAAAAATGAGAATGAATTCCAGTCCTTACAGAATATTATCAATTTATTTAAAAAAATAACTATTAATTTGCTAAGTTCTGTTGTCCTGTCTCTCAATTCGTCTAACTCATTTGAGTAATTAGAGAACTGCTTTGACATAAGTTTAACAATATGCTAACCTGGTTGAGATCTTCTAACACTCTTACATAGCTTGGAGATGCCATCTTTTTCTCTCTTTTGGTCTTTTATGTTCTCTCTCAATCCCACAAATCTTGCGACTTGTGCTGTTGTGCAAATCTTTTATGGCAATACAAAAAGCTTCTAGAGTATAAATCAAAGCTTGGACTCCATATGTATAATTATAAACAATAGACGTGTCAGGTGGCGCAGGTACTAGATACTCATGAGTAAAGTACACCTCCGATAGTCATAAAGTACACCTCCGATAGTCAGATTTAAATATTTGGCGATTGTCAATAAACTCCGTCGAAGTTAGATACACTCATACACGGCATTCAAATAAGGGTTATTTATGTCATTTCGACAACAATCTTGCGCAGAACTATAAAGCTGCTTAAAAGCAAAAGTGATTTTGTGTAGACTTTTTATTTATTTATTTTTGGAAGTAGTGTAGAATTTTATTTAGGATCTCTTTGCAAATGACGTTTACAACTTTCAGATAAAAAGGAGGAAGTAGATAGAAAAGAAAAAAAAAAAAAAAAAAAACCCAACATTATTTACTATTTGTGCTTGTCTAGCTTTACGAAAACAATTCAACTCCTCCACGAATGTTGGCAAAATCTAATTTCTTTTCCTCAGGCTGCAATTGTAACTGGATTTTGATACTCTTTGTCGGTGGACCTCCTACTCAAACGGAATAATAAAATCAATACTAACACATCATTGATTCCTATAACTTCATACTGCTTCATGTGGATTGGAAGGTAAAAGCAAAATTGGATACAATCTTTGTAGTGTTTTTAAGTTTCGTATCTATTGAATCACTAGTGTTACTGGGCAACTATGTTGCATTGGTACGGGTACGAGTACCGTACCCGGTACGATTCGGGTACGGTGGTACGAAAATTTTTAAAAATCTCTAGTACGGGTACGACGATATATATATATTATCTGAATATGTTATTGATCTATAATTATATTATATTACAAAATATAATGTGTATAACATAATTTTGTTTAGCTACGGCTTAAAATTTGCACAAATAAATGACATAATGTCACATCCCGCAGCCAGACGTGACAGCTCCCGCCACGAAAGTACAATTATCTGTACTTTCGTAAGGCTTAACCTGAAAACTAACCTAAACCTAGCAATAAGTTTTTTTTTTTTTTTTTTTTTCTCTGATAATATAATCAAATATTATCAAGTCAAAAGTTCAAACAAAACAAATTACAAAATAAAATATATCGACACATAGTCGATCGTAAAAACATCCCTGGCAACATATACATAACCTGACAGCATGTTCTATTACATTATAACAAAACATAAACCACTAACTAGCTATGTAAAGGTGATCTCCATTTCCGTCGTAACTCTCTAAATGCAGTCTTCCTGTACTAGCAGTATGTTCTCTGGAACCCCCAACCGCCGGGGAACATGCAAAACAAATACGGAATGAGAATAAAATTCTCAGTGCGGGTTTTAGTTCCAGATGTGGATTTCTAATTGAAATCTTAGTCCGAAAGTAATACCCATAATAATCAAAATGAACGTGTAATTTATAAACCATTCAAATAACTAGACTAGTCAAATTACACCTGAAATGCGGATGCACAATATGTAATCAGTTTCATAACAAGTTGCGTACCAAAATTGATTCCATTATATCCCTTTTTCCATGAACATGCATACAATCGAATCAAGAGCAAGACATTTTCCCTAACCCAAGAGCACGTGAGGGACGTATCCCTAACTCTGGGTACGTGAGGGAATTCCAAATCAATAAGCATATCATTTCAGTCTTATCATATCCTTTTCATAACAGTATGACACCAAAAACACACTCAGGTCTCCATTCCCAACCGGCTGGGCACAGTAAGAGACCTTTCCCTTGCTACATGGGCACAGTAAGGACGCATCCTTTTCCCATGGCACAGTAGGGAATTCCATATTCTAATAGCGCTACCGAACTGGCCGAAGCCGGTGGCCTACCGACTCCGGAGAGTGGCCTTGATTATCATTTCAGTACATCACACTGCCCTTTAGACAATCGTGATGTGAATCATTACCATATCATTTCTAGTCATCACACAATATCATTCATGCACAGTCACAATTCCATATTATCAGGCAAGATTAAATTGAGCTGGTACAACTCAGCTCATTCATAACAAAAAGGAATATGCAAACTTGCCTGGCTGTATAACCATTTTAACAAAGGAGATCTTTTCAACATGTTTTTGAGTTGCGATATCTGTTCCTAAATCTACATGATTACTGTATAATGCATTCAACGAAATCAGCAACATGCCATGCATAAATTTTAAAGTTACCAGGACCGGATTTCTATAAAAATCCACGTATCCGCACCTGTATTCGGATTAGTCGTCTCCTTGTTCAATCCCCTGTAATCAATAAAGACCGTTATTAATTAACTAACGGTTATTTGTTTAAAAAGGGTGGTCCGGCTTACGCTACCAGACTGACTAGACATTTTATAATTATTTTATAGTAACTGCTTGTGTTTTCAATAAATTAATTGTTAATTATTATCATCTTAATTTATTTTATTTTATTTTTATTTATTTAAATTAATTTTATTTTATATGAATTTATTATAATTTATTTTGATTTATCTTTAATTAATTTGTTTCCTTAATTATTTATTTTATTTATTTACTTCTTTTATTTTTAAATAAATATTTAATTAAACACTTTTATTTTTATAATATTAATCTTAATTATTTTTTTATTTTTTTTATTTTTTTTTTCTTTATTATTAATTTACTATTAATAACTAATCAATTTATTAAATTTAAATACTTACTTTTAATATATAACTATGTAGAAAAATTAAATTATTAATGAAATATAAATTCAAAATATAAAAATCAGAAAATCATTAATTATAACTTAAAAGATAGTTTTATTAACTTAATTATTAGTTAGATTTGTTAATTAGATTTCTATTTATAACAAAAAGGGTTTAGATTCGGTTTGGGCCAACAAATCAAGCCCAGCCCAACTTTTTTTTTTTTTTTTTTTTTCCTTCCACAGGCCGAAGCCCACAGCAAGGCCCAGTACGAAATTTTTTTTTTTAGTCCTTTTCTTTTACGATTTAGTCCTTTTTTATTACGAATTAGTCCTTTATTTTACAAATAGGTCCTTTTTATTTACAATTAGATCCTTTTTATTTACAGTTTAGTCCTTTTTTTCACGAACTAGCCCTTTTTATTATGTTTTTGGTCCTTTTCTCTTCGCACTTAAGTCCCTGGCCAGCTTTTTCCTTGCAAATCAGCCCCTGGCACCTCCACCCCTTTGCCAGCAGTGTACCAGAGGTACAACTGCGGTACCAACCGCTGGTACCATGCCTCCAAACCCCTCTTCTCACTCCCTAATACATCCTTTAACCAATACCTAACCAATTAACCTAAGATTTCATCGATTTTGAACCAAATTCATGGAGGCAGATTCAAAAACCTAAAACTCTCATTTCTAAAACTTAAAATCTATCAAATCTCTTACCAAAACGTCAACTAAACTAAATCAAACTCAATCTCAACCTCAGTGATTAGTAGAAGATGATTAACCTTAATCCCAATTTTTGGCTAACTAAATTTTTGATAATCTAAACTCAAAACAGGTGTTAAGGATGGTGGTTATACCTTTCTCCTCTGTTCTATCTCGCTATTTCCTTCCCGTTCTCAGCTCCGCCCTTTCCTCTCTTTTTTTTTTTCTGTGGAATTTTCTTCACCCGGCTAACCCTTAATTCGGTTAGAATTGGGGTTTTTATACTTAAAGAGGAGAAGGAGGAGAGATCAACGGCAAGGATTTCGACCCCAAATCGCAATGTTTGAGTCATCCCTAACCCCACTCGATTCTCACACGTAGCACCTCCTTCGGCTGTGATTGAGAAGGAGAATGATTGCACTTCAACCCGTGGCCACTCTCGATTGGTTGGCCGTATTTGATCCACGCCAAAATTCGTGTGAGGCGGTGCGATAAAGAGATGGCGAGGTGAAGAAATCAGACGGGGAAGAAAGAAAATGGCGGAGAGAAGAGAAAGAAGGAGATGAAGCCATCTGTTTATCAAACTTTCCCCGTCTGGATCCTTTGCGGCGAGAATTTTGTGACCACTGGTGTGGCAGCTCGTTTTAAAGGATTTAAATTCGAATTTCATTAATATTTAATCAAATTATCAATAGATTTTATATTTAATTAAGCTTTGATTTTGCTAGAATATTTTATACTAATGATAGATTTTACACAAAGTCAAATATTTCGAATTCGAGTCGATTTTTATGTTACTTTTGATTTAATTGTATATTATAGATGCTATAATTATGATTTTCTTATAAATTAATATTCTCTAATATGTTTATTAATTTCTCCTAATTAATTTTAATTGATTTAATTACCGTACTATGTTACACATAAACTTCGAATTTACATAAATAAATGACATAAACACTAATATCAACACGTTGACCGTTGACTGTTGGTACGTACTGGGTACGGTACCAGTACCCAATTCGTACCCGGTACGGGTATGGCTGATGTTTTGAAGTACCGGGATAACATAGCTGGGCAACGATATATTCAACTCTGCATGTTAATCGTTAAGGAACAACGCTTGCTTAAGTTACATTGGGCTAAATTGGAGCCTAAAAATCATTTTGCGGACTTATTTTGCTTCGCATTAATGGTCCTCACGAGTATTACTCGTCTGTATTTCTGGGTTATCAATTTACGTCTTAAAGTTTTCACTTTGCAATTTGGAGTAATTGTTTTATTGAATTGTGATTGATTAATTATTTTTTTTTTTTTGAAATGTACTTCTTAATTGCGATTTTTGTTGTTAATTTGTTTATACACTTTTGATTTTTTGAATGTATCATGCATCATGATTAAATAAAACTTTATGTTGATTACTACCGAATCAACATAAAGCAAATTTGAGTGATGAAAGTAATTTAAAGTCTTCAGAGAACTCATAAGTTCTTAGGACGGTAAGCTACGATGGTACAAGACAACTCATAGTCACTTTTTCATATTTATATGTGAAGCTGATTATAAGGATTTTGTGAAGAAAAAAATTTGCACTTAGGTCCTCTGAAGACCGCAAACCAACTACTTTTCCATCCAATGCGACAAAGCTGTTAAATGGTAGCACCCCAATGGGAACTGAATGGTAACGTATACTCTAATAGAAGTCATTTTAAATTGGATTTTAACTTTTCGACCCTAAAGCTGGATCCAAAATGCATAACAAAATATGTCTTAAAATTTCGATATTTAAATTCCAAATTTGCATGGCGGATGTTGTATGTCTTTTACAGTCAATTGGTTAAAGGATTGAATGAATGAACTCTGAGCATAAATTTGGCTACAAATAACAAATCCAACATGTTATTACAAGGTTAAAAGTTTTCTGGAGAAAAGTAGTGAAAGAGATAATTAACTCTAAAAATGGTTTACTTTTGTTTTTTTAAATCTTTTTCTATAAAATAAATAGAAAAAAATATCTTACAAAATAACCCTAAGAAATATGTAAATTACTAAAGTTAAAAATCAAAGACTTTTCTTTAGATTTGGGTGAGATAAAATCAGAGTATTGAAAGAGTGAGGGAATAATGAGAAAATCAACAGCCAGTTTTCAAAACTCTGTGAAATCTCTCAATAAATTCAGCACTTAAAAAATCCTGAATCACATAAATTTAAATGACAGCCAGCATAATTTAATGCTTAATAGTGTCTGCTACATACAATATATGACACACATAATAGTTATTTTCACTTTTCTGCCTTAAAAAGCATAGACAAATATGGTGAGTAGTACTGAAATAATGCGACACCTTTACCAGTTATAGTCTCGCGGGGAGCAAGGTTATAGGAATGGATTTCTTTGTGGAAGGGAGGTTTAAATGCGGCCAATCCTCATCCTCGATTTCTCTAAAACATTTGTTGACCATCTCATCAGTGACTTGGGCAAGAGTTGGTGGGTCCCACTTCAAGGAATAAAAGGAAATGATTATAAACATTTGAAAGTACTTCTTTAGATTGAATACATGGGAAAGATGAAATATTGGTTCTTTCCTTTGAAGATATTTGATAGCTCTTTTAGTATTATCAGATCAGAAAAGGTGAAAAAGAAGTTGTCAACTGTTGACTGGTAGTAATAATTAAGCAAAAAAGAGAACAATATTTGAGAACAAAAAGGTGAAATTCAGGGCATACATTTGGGGATCCGGTTTTGTCAATTAATTTAGCTGCTACACCCTGCATGTAAAATAAATATATATACAAGTTAATATTAAGTCTGCAAACTTTTGAACAGCAATTATAGTGCCAAGTTTTAGCAACCTCAAATACATCATTGGTAGCAGTACGCCTCAACGCATGTGAAAACATTATATATTCCCGTTGTATGCATTCCCTGTATGTCTGGTTCCTGCCTTGTCTAATCTGTTGTGTATACATGGTGAAACATCAGCATCAACTAGTTTGCCACTCATGGCAGTAAAAATTAACTTCAGAAAATTAATAGAAAGCTTTTAAAAATATGAAATTAATTACCGATTTCAGAAATATTTTGAGATTTGTTGGGGAGGCCGTTTTCATTGCCTTAATTGCTGAAGCAATCCATTCTTTTGGATCAACAGAGAATTCTTGTTCCTATTGAAGGGAGGCAGAAGAATTTATTGAGGGAAAGAAATTAAGAAAACCTAACATGATATACACTTTCTGCGAAGATTAATTTTCAGCATTTGTTAGGGCTTACCAAAGAAGCTATTATTTCTTCGACTGATCCTTTTGAGAAGCAATTGTCGATAGTATCAGACCTATAAAAGCTCATTTCCTTGTTGCTTTAGTATGATTCTCTAACAATAATATGTTTCCAGCAAACTTATTTACACTTATACTTATTTTATTTCTTGATTGGGGACAATTATGACTATTATAGAGCTGAGAGTCTGCCTTGATCCAAAACAACATAGATGAAAAATAAAATTAGTTTTGGATGTGTCAGTTTGTTGTTAAAATTACTGAATATGGTTTACATTTAAATGGACTTCATGCGAAACTTACTTAAGAAGAGAGCAGCCTTCCCTCAGTGGTGGATTCTCAGAATGTTGATTTATTATCATGTCAATAATACTTGGGTCGCTTGTATCTATCTTGTTCAATGATTCTTCTAGTTTCTTCAAGTTCTAGAAACAAGGAAAAAATTTCATGAATTATGATTTTTTTTTCAATTATTATGAACTCTAATTTTGTCCAAAATTAACAACATACTTTACTGTGTATCTATCATTTTTAATATAGTCTGTGCTGAGGTAGTTGCAATACATAAATCCTATACAGAAGAAAACCGGCACAAGATTTTCATTCTTACAAGATTCATATACACTTTTGGTAGAATATGTACCTTGGACGAAACAAAATGTGTTGCTAATCCACAAGCAACCATCTCAGGCGCATCCAATCTTGTTGCTGTTAGGCCAAGGTACTCCCCTGATTTACAGCAACTTACTTTTATCATTGGTATCCAAAATACTGAGAGGACAAATAGTTGTTCAACAACAGATGCTCATTTCCACTGTAAATTTTCTACTGATAAATGTAAGTTATGTAATTTGAAAAATGAAAATGAATGTTACCAAAGAACCCTGGAAGTCTAGAGAGGTAGTAAGAAGCCCCTGCATCTGGAAATAAGCCTAGTTGTGTTTCTGGCATTGCAAATACCTACGTCATGTCATACAAAAATTCTATTGATTTCAAGTATATAATAATTTTCTTTTGACTAGGTAAAAGGGAAAGAAAAAGAAGATTTTCCATTAATGGTGGCAAGTTACTCGAATCATAGCTGATTGTGGATATGATACGTTTTTTTCATGATTTAGTATTGCTATATTATACAAAGAAATCATCTAATCTATGAAACATAATATTTCTATCATACTGTATTTTCTGTTACAACACGAAATCTTCCATTCATGTAGAAGCCAGCGCCAGCTCCCATTGCAAAGCCATTTGATATAAACACCTTTAACAGAAATCAAATTAAACTGTTAACAGATTACTTTGCAACTACAGATTATATAAGTATGTATATATATATATATATAGTGAATGGATAAAATACACTGATGTGTACGGATCGTCCCCGTACACATGAGTCGTTTTCCAAGATCCAAAATTCAAACGGGCAATCCAAACCGTTCAAGTTGTTCTCCATATTGAAAAACCCTTAGAGACCAAATTTTACATTTTTTCAAAATTTTTTTACTATATATTATGATATTTTCAAATTGGAGGACCTGACATACTCCAATTGTAGTGTTTTTTGAAAATATCATAATATATAGTAAAAAAATTCAAAAAAAATGTAAAATTTGGTCTCCGAGGGTTTTTCAATATGGCGAACAACTTAAACGGTTCGGATCGGCCGTTTGAATTTTGGATCTCGAAAAATGACTCATGTGTACGGAGACGATCCGTACACATTAGTGTTCTATATTCATTCTCTCTATATATATATATATATCCTGATAACAATATTAACTATAGATGCTACAGGCAAAATTATAAATACGCAGAACTAACCGATGGCAATTTGTATGTCGACATTATGTGATTTAAAGTAACATACTTCTTGTAATAGTGAGACCCAAAGGTCCAATGCCCTGTTATGCAAGAGAAGTCTGGATTATTATTTTATGACATGCTTCAAATAAATGGCAGTGTATGTCTTCTTTACAAAAAAAAAAAAAAAAATGGTAAAGTATGAGCAATACAGAATTTGATCCTTTCTTTTACTTAGCTAGCTAATCCCTAGTCTAATTTTGCTTCAGTTTCAAGCCTTTTTTTTATTTATACAAATATATTTCCACTAGGGAGCAAAATTCAGGTCATTCGTTCTTGATTTGCTGGGCACTCTTTTGGTTATGTTTGTACCAGAGGTGAAAATTTTACTCCTATAAACCGTTACTTAAATTGGCAATCAAATGTCATCACCTTCAGTCATGCACCACCATATACCAACATTATCTCCACCAGCAGAAAATGCTCTTCCGTTCCCCTGTAATTATTTATTTATGTAATTTAAAGTGCCCTATAATTTAGTCAGGTTTTACATTTATACAGAAGTCTAAATTTTGGTTCAATACAGCCATAAAAAAATTTTAAAAATGATTTCATTTAGTGTTGTGGGGAATCCCTTTAAATCGTCTTTCAAAACTTTTAGTAATGCATCAAAGTCTTAATTTGGAGAAAAGCACATGTAAAAGGTATCTGTGCAAACAACAGGAAACTCATGTTAGTTGTTACCTTTACAATCAAGATCTTGAAATTGGGTCTCTTCTCCAATGCTGAAAGCTCCTCTATCAGTTGAGTAACCTAGATACATAGAAGAACGATTTGCTATGATCCACAATTTTCAGTGTATTTTTTAGAGTGCAAGGTTTGCTACTCTGTTTTTAACAAAAGGAAAGCTTTAACACAGGTAAAAGGTAAATTTAATGAAAACAATTATAGAAGTAATGTATGCCCCTTAAATTTTTCCCCATCCAATTAAAATTAAAATCTTTTAGATGCAGGAAATTAATATTTTACAAATAATTTGATCAGAAGATGTACCATTAGATATCCCATGACGTTCAATTTGGAGGGTCGGTTAAGTATGATTGTTCTTGCATGTGAATTTCCTTCAGCGATAACCTGTCAAAACCATATTTATTTGAATATTTGGATTGTTTCAAAAAAAAAAACAAAAAATAGATCTCTATTTCAATATTTTCCATTTCCATTCATCGTTGTAACTATTTAGTTTTCAGTTTTTCAATCAGAATGTTTACATCTAACTTTTCTGTAAACGAAACAGAATTGGTATTAGTTCTAATGCAGCAAGCTAGAAATACGCTAACCTGGTGTTGGTCATTTAATACTCTTGCGAATGTTGGTGAAACCATTGTCTCTCTGTTTCTCCTCCCCTCTCTCAAGAATAACCCTTGCAAGCTCTTTTGCAATACAAGAGGCTATTGATGATACAACTGAAGGCTAAGGAATTGTATATATAATGGTCAGATAAAATGAATTATAATAAAAGAACTGTTGAAGAACTTTGAAACAAAAGTTTAGATAACAAGATAATTTTATGTGTATTGATAGGTGGTGGTACATGCATCTGGGTCTCTTCTACCATATCGGACAATATCTTTGACCTATGTGATCGTGTTTTGTTTTTCCTTTTCTCTTTCAATATTGTTCCCATTTGAAGCGGACCTCTCATCTTGTCAAAATCATAGTACACATAATAAGATTTACGTTTCCAATTGTAATTTAACAGGTTGACATGCTTTTTAGGTAAAATACGGCTAGAATAAGTGACAGAAATGTTGTTCATTAGATGATAAGAAGTTAGGAATACATTTTAATTCTGAAATTTTATATCTCTACAAGTTTCAGTTACAAGTTAATTACGAGCTCAATTTAGAGAATTTACTACTTTAGTAACATTACAGTATCAATAATTACAGAAACGTAGTTCATTAGATGATAAGAAGTTTTGGATAGTCATTTTAATTTTAAATTTTTTTTATCCCTACAAGTTTCAATTACAACAAATTAATTGCGAGCTCAAGAAATTGCTACTTTAGTAACATTACAGTTAATAAATTTAATATTACCACATCATGTTTAATTACAGTTATTTTGCCAATAAGATAGAGATGCTTGTATGAGAACACATGGTACATTGGTAATTGCTATATTATTAATTGCTTCACAACACTCCAAATAAAATTAAACAAGCACATCAATATTTACAATATAGTAGACGAACAGTGTCACAGTGTCAAACACATTGCATATTGATATTCAAAAAAAAAAAAAAGGCTTAATATCATGAGATCTTTATATTTTATTTTTCCGAATCGCTGCAAGTACATCCTTATAAATTCATTCCAAGTAATCTCAAAACTTTGTGCACATGAAATGTCAATATCATCTCTTACAATTTTTATAATTTTTTTTAACATCAATTTTAAACGGAAGAATTATTGTTTTTTAGCTTTCTCTAGATCTTAAGTAAGTTTCAAAGGCAATATAAAAAAGAAAAAGCACAAATAAAACATTATTACGCATTGGTGATAATCCAGAATTATCGAGATGATGAGTAACATGAACTCCACTTGTCAGACTAATGTTGGCGAAATCATACTTGTGTTCCTCATATAGGAGGCAATTATAACCGAAATTTAATACATAGAAACGTCGTGTTTTCCAAACTTTAAGAAAATTAAATGGAAACTAACACATCATTGATTCTCAAACTTCAGAATATTCCATGTCGAATAGAAGGTTGAAGCAAAATTTAAGCCGATCTTCATATCATTGTTGGAGTACCGGATTTATTGAAATATTAGTGTTATCCACGCTGGTGTTTGATTTAAGAAATAAAGTTTGTTTGCATATTAGAAACACAAACAATTAAACAAAAAAAAAATAGTTTGTTTTATTGGTTTAGTGTCAAAACTATCAGATTAATATAATTTACAAAGATATTGGTTCTTATTGAAATAAATCATGTTAATATTATTTAGTAATTTTATTCTGGGTCAAAAGCCACTTGTCGTGGAAAAAGACAAGTTGGTAACACATTAGATTATGAAGTCTATATATACGGATTATTCCATTCTACTAATGGCTAATCAGATAACTATGTACCAAAACATGCAAAAAAAATGGTTTGATTTATGCGTAAAAGATACGGATTATTAAGCAAATAAGCAGTTAAGTTTTTTTATATTACGCACCTTGTTTAAATTATATTTAGTTGCGATGAACTGTAAAAATTAAAGGATCAAAAATAAAATAATGTGATTGCTGGATTAGTATAATTATTAAATGAAAATAGGTTGGAAAAGAGGGTGCGGATCACCTTCTTCGAAAATATGCCAAACGGGATAGGAGAACGGACAGAGGCGTTCGGACCCACTCAGCAGTCTCTGCTATCATCCAAATAGATTTGGAGCAAAGGGAAGGTTCACAAGTGTAACATGAGATCCATTAAACCAATTCTTTTTATGGGTTTAAATATCAGCCCAATGAATAAATTCATTGGAGTAATTGGAGAGAGCCCAATGTCTAGTTGTAGTTTAATCTCATGAAATTTATCAATGGATGATGTATGTAACTCGTCATCTTGCAAACCAAATAATTAATTAAGGTTTATGAACATACTGAATAGTTGAACTTCTTTTCTTTGATTTTTCTAATACAATGCGCATATGATCTTAGTTTTATCCATCAATAATCTATTAGCTTTAGCTCCAATCTCCCAAGTTGATCCATGACCACCAATTCCTGCATTCTGAAAGATATGACTGGACCAAATGTGTATTTTTTTTTTTTTTTTCTATTGAACTCTTTTTATTCAATCAGTTTATGCATTTAAGAAAACTCGAACTTTTTTAGAGTCTGGCAAGAATTGGAGTCATGTAAGTATCTCTGTCTCGTGTGGGAAGATTTAAGGGTAGCCAATCCTCACCCGCATCCACTTCCACGAAACATTTGTTTATCATCTTATCAGTAACTTGCTGGAGAGTTGGCGGATCCCACTGCAAAGAATCAAAAGATCATAAGTAAGGATTATTTAAGTAAATTGAATAAAAGAACAGGGAAAAGTAGGAGTATTCTATTTTATATTGCATTAGCAAAGTTCTAGATCTTATTCGCAAAAAAGGAAAAATGATTTTCAATAATGTTTGATAGGCATGCGGCTGAGAAATATAGAAATTAAGTAATCGACAATAACATTAGACGCTACCTAATTGGAAAATAATTTATATAAGAAAATTCTGGCTTACCTTAGGGGTCCCCGTTTTGTCAATGAACTGAGTTGCTACACCCTGCATATATCAGATAGTTAATTGAGAATTGTCAGAAATTGTAGATAACAACACAGTAAATTTTATACAAATTACCTCAAAAGCATCTCCTGAGATGGTCCTCCTTAAAACATGAGAAAACATTATGTATTCACGCTCTAAGCATTCCTTGTAAGTTTGGTCCCTGCCTTCTCTAATCTGTATATACAAACACAAGCATATTGAACATATTAAAAAGATATAGTGATTGTACTTCATCACAAGGAATTTGTGATCAGTATTTCGATTTTCATGATTAAGCCAAAGGAATAATGTTGCAAACTAAATCTGATAGGCACTTGATCAGTTTGTGGTGTGACTGGCTCTGTCAACAAACAGATGAATATCAGTTCGTGGTGTAGACACTAAACAATTGTGTTCTATCTGGTGCAGATCCATTGAAACTTCTAACATAAAATTCAAAATTACCGATCTGAAAAGGAGTTTGAGACTTGTTGGGGATGCCCTTTTCATTGAATCGATTGCTTCAGATATCCATTCTTGCTGTTCTGTTACGGACTCTTGCTCCTTTGAGAAAATATTATCATAAGACTACAATAAGTAAGGGGTAAAAAAAAAAACCAAGATGATAACAATACAGTCCAATGGAATTAGCTTGCCAAGAGAGCTTACCAAAGCAGCTAGAATTCCTTCAACTGTTTCTTTTGAGAAGCATTTATTTATTGCATTTTCCCTGTAAATGACCAGTATTTATGTTTCTAGTAAGTTCAATATGACTTTTTCTTTTTATATATTCTTTAAGATAATTCAAACAAACTGAGATTACAATGCTCCCTAGATGTCTTTGAATAACATGAGAAAATGATTGCTGTAAATATACTGTCAGTTTTGTTATTTTCAAATTGTGTTGGCAGATGTAGATCTAACCTTAGAACAGAGCATGCTTGTGCTAGCGGTAGTTTCTCTGAGTATTGATTTATTATCATGTCAATAACATGAGGATCATGTGTATCTATCTTATTTAATGACTCTTCAAGCTCTCCCATGTTCTGATGAAACAGGACAATCACATCATACCATTAATTGTTACGTGTTACTAAATTTATTTGTTGCCTTTGAAATCACTTCTTTATTTTGTTTTCGTGTCTAGTTTAAGATCAAGATTGTTGCAATTTTTTTGGTCAGAAAAGAAACAGCCTTAAAGACCATTTTTAAAAAAATTTTGTTATAAAAGACTTTCTTGCTTGTTTACTCAAAAAAATAAAAATTGATTGGAAGCAATGTACATGCATATATTAAATGTAAACATGTACCTTAGAGGAAACAAAATGTGTTGCGAAACCACAAGCTAGCATCTCAGCAGCATCTAACTTGGCACCGGTCAACCCAATATATTCACCTTATCAAAAGTCATAACAAACCATGCATTATTCATGAAATGCGCTTTCAGCACTTAATTAATTGGCTAACTAGTGAGAAAAAGTGTTTTTTTTTTTTTTCTAGATATCTATTTACGCCTAATTAAATTGATAGGTACCCAGAAATCCTGGAAGCCTAGAGAGGAAGTATGAAGATCCAACATCTATAAACAATCCTATTTGTGCTTCTGGCATCGCAAATACCTACATATAGGAATTAATTAAGAAATGCATGTTAAGATAGAACCCATCTCATCTCATAATTTTACTTGTTTGCTGTCAATGTTAGTTCTTTTGTACCCATTTTGCTCACTCTGGTTGGGTTCCGTTTTACCACATTAATTATTTAATAGATACGTGGGACATTTAGAACAAACAGTAAATTGCGCACATGTTATTATTATATTTATAGGACCATTTGAGGATGAAGCCTTCAAATTTTGTTGATATAAAGTCAGATCATCCATGAAGACTAGCTCAAACTACTGTACTATTAATATTAAAAACTTGTTCATGACTAATCAATAGTTTAGTCCATTAAGTTTTGTGTATTTACCGTATCCTCTGTTACGACGCGAAATCCTCCGTTGGAGGCAAAACAAGCTCCAGCTCCCATTACAGAGCCATTTATTAAAAACACCTATTAAAAATATCTTCAATGACTGGAATAGATTTTATTCATTGAAAAGAATTTTAATATTATTAAGATATATATAAACCATCAGTAATCAATAAACTAAAATTTAATTGCGGAATCCTAAATTCTGATGCAACACCACTATTTGTCACATAATTTGATGTTCTCAATTTCATTTCAGTTTCAAATTAATTTTTTAATGGAATTTCAAATAGCAGTCAGTTTGGGTCTTCTTTATGAAATAATGTCCATAACTCATTTTTTTATTTGAACTATTTGAAATTTTTTAAGAAATATTTTTTGATGACTTAAGTTTCTCAAATTAATGGAATGCCAAGTGATCTTGTGATAATTGATCCATCGCTATTACATATACATGTATGTATGATGCACTGCATGATGCACAACTAACCGAGGGCATTTTATATTTTGACATGATGAAATTTAAAGTCTGGAGCTTCCTGTAGAAGTGAGCTCCGAATGTCCAATTCCCTTTTCACGCAAAAAGAATAGGATAAGTTAGTGATTACAAATTTAAAATATGTACAAAGTAGAGGATGACTCATAATACAATAGATGTCATCTTAATTTGGTTTGTTCTGTAAAGGTATGTCCAAGTGTAGCTTGTTTTGTTTTTTCGTTCTTCACTCATAAATTCACTGCCAGATCATGTCTCATTCATTAATTGCTGTACAATTTCTGGATGCTCGTATTTATGTGAAAATTGTAGTCAATTAACAAGATTGAAGCGCTTGTGTTTTGTACAATATTAAGCATGAGTTCCTATCATCTGAATTCGCAATTACCTCGTGATATAAAAGTAAATAATGAAGATGCATCCACGCCAGAACAAAATGACCTTCCTCTTCCCTGAAATGTTTCTTGGTAAGATTTCATCAAACTAAGGAATTATCCTAAATTTCATCTGAACAAAAAGACTTTTTTTTTTGGCTTAAACTGTAACAAGCAAATGAACTAATATTCTTTCTTTGTTGTTAGGTTTTCTAGAAAATGTTAATTTATGAAGCTACAAAAAGTTTAGAAATAAAGATAATCTAATTTTTTTTTTTATATTTTTTCTTCATTATTGTAGTCGCTTCACAGGAATAATAGCTTCAGACATTAGGGATGTTTTGTTAAGCATAACTACTTTAATGACATTTTGGCGGATTAGCATATGCGCTATGGACATTTGTACTGACAAGAGATGAGTCTAAAGAGCCCTAACCTTAACGATTAACATCTTCAACTTTGGGTTCTTTTCTGACGTTTGGAGCTCATTAATTAGCTGCGAAACCTATGCATAAACAAACACAAAAGATTGGTTAGACTTTTGACTAATCAACGTTGTTTACATCATAAAGCGATCATTATTAATTGTGCACAACTGAAGCTAGATAACAAAGTTTTAATTTGAAACATGTAACAAGTGTTAGATCTTCTTTTACTTGAAATTGTATATATTATTTTCCCACAAAATAACCAATATATCATAAGAAAAAACAAAAACAAAAAAACAATGCGCGCTTGGACTGGATTTGACGAGAGCAGTACCAATCTGTATGTGAAGGCGTTTGATTTCGTAGGCCTGTTGAGTGTAACTGTTCTAACATGTGATTTTCCTTCTGTAATAATCTGTTGAATTATAAGGATTTGAATAATTAATGCAAGGAAAAGTTTACAGTATGTACATAAATTAAGATAAAATAGAGAATGTACAGAGAGGTTATTTGCTTAACCTCCACGTTATGACATTTTAAGTGCACTCCAAGTCGAGTTTAATACTTTCTTGGATATATACAAAATTATAAATGTGAAAGTATATTTGTAACCTTCATCATTTAACAAAATTAAAGAAGAAAGTGCACACAGAGTATTGCAATTCGCTCTTTCTTAACATGGATACCCGAAATTTTGTTCCTTCTTTTTTTTGAAAAAAAAATACTACATATATATTTCTATTTTTTCGTAACATAGGATAGGGATCTGAATATATGCAATGATTTAATTCTGATACACAAAAAGAGAAAGAAAATTACTAACCTGGTTCTCTTCGGTTAAAGATTTTACCCAGCTAGGGGACGCCATTTCTCAAAGGAACTTTAAGGTCACTCTGTAGGCTTCACAAATAACTCCAAGCTTGGGGCCTACATTTATACACACGTCTAACCAATATAAAAATATGTGCAAGCTACAACTTAGGATTTGTCTTTAAATAAATAAATATAATGTTCTGCTCTTTCTTATGTGTTACTTCATCTGGATTCTCTGAGTCACATACCACCTGAATCTTCTATTTTATGTTAATTACAACATGTCAGGATCCCAAAAGTTGAACTTAAATCTACCGAAAACAAAGTGCTTGATAATGAACTAAATCTTTTCTAATGTTGGCTCCCCAACTTTTGAGGAATGCCAACTAGTGCAGTTCTTTTTTTCTTTCTTTTTTTTTTCTTTTTTGTATGCATACATTATTGAAATATCAAGAAGTATAAATCTTAGGTCTAATGACATTAAGGACCTGTTCCCAAGGTCAGATAAAAAGGAAGCATTGACGAACCACAATGATAAAAGTAATTTATTTATTCTCTAAATAATCAGGAGGAAAAATATTGGACTTCTCTCCATTTTTCACAATAATCATTCAATCTTAATTAATCTCATAATTAGGAGAAAATAAGTTCGACATTGATTTTGTCCAAATTTTCAATAATACTTCGATCATTCTCAATTTTAAAACTCCAATAAATAATATAACATAACACTTTCTTTTGATTTACTCTATTTTAAAATCTTGCGAGCAACTAAATATATTCTCAGGTATCTTGTGCATGTCAATTGAAATACTTACGAAACAATGGCCTAAAAGCATAATACCCTCGTAAACTTGTCTCCAGTATTAAAAAAAAAAAAATTAGTGCCTTCTCTTTTTGTTAGTCCAGTATTTCTTTCTTTAAAGAAATGTAGTTAAAGGCCACCTAATAATTTCTTCAATCATGAAATAAAATTAAATCTACTGTTTTTACAATTAAAAAAAAAAATAAAAAAAAAAGTAAATCCCTAAAAGCTGGTGCCACAATACTGGTACCAGTGATGCTACCCTTCAACTTCTATTATAAAATTTTTTTCGTATTTTTATCTCTCTTTTAGCTCTTTAAAGGCGATACAGGAATTTTAAATAACTACTGTCAATCCTCATGCGCCGCCCTGCATTTTTGCTTTCTTCACCAGCTCTATTGAGCTTTCTTTACTTTCCCTATGGATGGACAACACAATGTGTTAACTAATGGTTCCGCTCCTGAAGCTGGAAATCGCGGTGAAGGAAAGAGATATTAAAAAAGTTCACCTCTCCAGTTTTTATTTTCTCGGTGAACCATGGTAAAGGAAAGACAAAATTTTAGATCCGTGTGGACAGATCCTCTCCTCCAATTTTGGTGGGTAAAATATTTAACTATGGGATTAAGTCTTCTTTACCGATATACCCTCTAAAACTTTCACTGATGATTTGAAAATAAGGACATTTTTTGTCATTTTAAGTGTTAAATCAGAAGTTACAAAAATTTACCTTCTAAACTCTGGAGCAGGTTAAATCTTTTCTTATTCACCTCACTTTCCAGTACATGTCTTCCCTTTGCTTTCCTTCACCTCCTCTTTAAATTTCTGGAGCAGACCCAACGATATAGGTTCCTCATCTTTGGTGTGAGTGATTAACCAATCGTTGAATATTATATTCTTGAACAGTTAAGATTTTTTTTTAATATATTTGCTCTCGATGTTCTCTCTTACCTTTCTTTTTTTTTTTTACGATTTGGTCTTTTTATTTTATAATTTTTTATTTATTTAAAGAAATTAAATAGGAAAGTCTAATGTATAAGAAGAACTAAAAAAAAGAATAACAAGCGAAAGCCGGAATTTTTTTTTCGAATTATATATTAGTTGTTCGCAAAAAGGTAATATATGATTACTACCTCTGAGCACATTCAAAACTTATTTCACTTTTGCAGAGTGTCACGTACTCACGTTCCAATAACAATCTGTTTACTATGTGCACATTCAAAGCAAAATGCATTTGGGTTTAATTCTAAAAAAAAAATGGACTTTTAATGCTTGGAAGTTGTGGCTCTTTTGTTTCAAAAAATAAAAGAAAAAATGAAGAGAGCTCTTTCTAGAAAGATAAAAGGTGAAACTTGTTAGTAATCTATTGGTTGTATACTTGTATGGGATTCATCACTCATATTAGAGTACCGATTATTTTAACTAATTATATAAACAGATATCGAAATCAAATATGATAGTTTTTTACAGGTCCGGGATCTAGGAATCTAGTTAGTCTGATTATCTCTAGTGAACATTGAATAATTCCTTATTTCTACAAATTTAATCAATTTTTAATTTTTATATTTAACATTTATTATTTAAAACACCCAAATTTATCTCACCGGACTTTGTTCTATCTTTTCCACTTCCCAGTTCCACTCCCGGTTACAATTTTTTTTTAATACCCCCCCGCAACGTATACAGTTATTTTTTTCCCCCGAAAATATAAGATGTACTAATTTAGATTTCTTTTTTTTTGAAACTTTACTAATTAAGATTTCTTTGTTTGTAGATACTTAGTGAGAAACATTAAAGCAACACAAAACTACTGCATAATAAATGAATCACATGATTTCAGACAACCCAGAAACAAATAATACCAATATGCCGATATTCTGCGTCCATTCTTCCGAAGTTATCACAGTGATTAGTCGGAACTCGTGAATAAATTTGCAAGCAATTTAGAGGTAATATCACAAGTTATTACACGACGAGAGACACATGGTATCAGACAATTCATCGGCAGAAGAGGACAAGAGGTGTACAGTAACCCACACTTCACGTGTAAGCGCTGATGCGGACAGGCTGGAATATTACGCATTAAATTTCGTCTACAATGCAGAAAGTATAAATTTTATAGCTAAACCGTTGATTTTCCTTTTTCAATTAAAATAACACGAGTATGAGGAGATCAAAAGTGTGTGTATTGCAAGGAGTAATTTTGACGTTGTAGAGGATAAGTGAAGCTCTCCTTAGACAAGTTCTCTTTTCGTTTTCTGAAAAATTGCTTGTCCAAAAAAAAAAATAATAAATAATAATTGAATCAGTTTTCCGAATTTTTTTTTTTAACCAGATTAGTTGTTTTCCCAGGTTATACAGTGAGACGCCACTCACACGGCACACAAGTTTGCCGAGGGGAATTATTTGCTCAGGCCGATTGTCAGAGATCCACTCCATTTGGACAAACATACCCCTCAAGATTGCATCAAAGATTGAACTTCAGTCAAACTCCAGTGAAGAATATGGGGGTATTTTAATCATAAAAAGAAAAAATGGGAGTGAATCTCCTAGAAGAGGTGTGAGCTAATTAATTCCCTTTGGCGAGTCACTATACTTCCTTTTTTTTTTTTTTTTTTTTGAGTGAACACTATGTACATTTTGCAAGAACTTCAACACTGGATATTAAAAAAAAAAAAAAAAACAAAGAACTACAACACTAATGGTCATGAACTTAAAAATATATTTATCATCATACTTCTATGTTGGTAAAATCATGTTTGCTATCTTCACAAAAAAAGAAAAAAAAAAAACATATCGTTCTCCTCTTTTGTTGGAATGTAATTGACATCTAATATTAAAATAACCTACATCAAGCTGTAGTCTCCACCAAAAGAGGAATAAAATATTGCATCCTATGTATTAACGGATAGAGGATTCTGTTGGAAACATAAAATAGTTCTTGAAGAATCCGTGCCAAGCAGAATATCAAATGAATCACAAGTCCGATACTATTGGCATGATTGTCACTAAAGGTGTGGTAACAAGTCAAATGTCTCTTTCAAAAAATCAAAATTTGCCTTCTTCCGGTTTCCACCTCTGCTGCTGGGACACATGGGCTATGGGGGTCTTGAAGACTCGCAGCTGCACTTTTGTGACTGGGTTACCTAGAATCCTTGTATAAATTAACAAAGTCGCAAATGAAGTCTGAGATGATCTATTTTTAAATGAATGAATGTGTTTGGAATTTGGATTGTGTTTCAGCTGGTCGTCAATACTGTGGGATCAAAAACTATGACACGGTATATTTGTTGGATTCCTATAGGAGCAAAGTTTAGATTTTTTATTTTTAATTTTCACAAATTATTTTATCTTTCTCCTTATGAATATAATTAATTGGGTATACTTAGACTAATTTTTTAAGACAATTAAATCGTACAAAATAATAGTTATTGTCTTTTGTGCCTATATTTGTTTGGCTATCTGGAACCCTACATCGGACACAGTGATTTTCTAAGGCTGTGCTCCAGAAATAGGTGTGGAAAGGGACGGGAAAGAATGGGAGAGGAAGGTAGGGGAAGAAAGTTCCACTCCAAATTTGGAGGGTAAGAAAGTCGTCAAATTTTATATAGAATCGACTGCTTTTTCTCCCTGGTTCCCATTCATTCCCTTTCATTTCCATTCTAAAATATAAGTTCTGGAGCAGGTGAATTGGTCTGGGCAGGAACGGTCAGTTTCCTTTCCCCTTCATTCCTCTCCTTTCACCTCTTGTGGAGCACAGCCTAAGTGTTTATTTTGTATATTTGTTTGAATATCTAAACTTCCAATTAGATACGAATGAGTGTGAACTTTCTGACGGACCTTATTGGATGTGATCACGAATTCACGATTATGGTCCGAATTGCTACATTCCACTACGAAAATAGTCTAGTCAGATTTTTTTTTTTTAATAAACCTGCAATGCAAAATTTTCATCTAGGACCGTCCGATCTAAATCTAATCTTGACAGACAGATTTTTATAGGTCGCACGAATCTTGACGAATTTGGTATTAATCACAGGATGATCGGACGGCCATGGATGAAGGATTTGCACTGCAAAAAACCTGCAGAGGATTTTGTTCCTAGTCCGGTCCTTCTAAATTAAGCATGACCCCTTATATGCCATTAATTAAAACCGATCTCAATTTGTGCTGGAATTCAAGAATTAAAAATCAGGACTGATAATCATCATCTCCAAGATTCACCATCTCCATCATCCCCAAGACGCATTTTCTATTTTTAGAAATGCATTAATAACAACTTTTTATTTTCGGAATGTTTTCCCATCATCCCTGAGACTCATCCCCTCTCTCCCCTCCTCTTTCCTCTCTGTTTCCATTAATAACTGCCATAATTATTTTTTTCCAGAACAACTAGAACAATTAGCATTTTTTTCCAGCACAATTACTTTTTTTCCAAAATAACTAAAACAGTTAGCTTACCAACTAGAACTATTAGTTTACCAACTAGAACAATTAGTATTTTTTTTAGCCCAATTGTTTTTTTTCCGGAACAACTAGCATTTTTTTCAGCACAATTATTTTTTTTTTCCAGAACAACTAGAACAATTAGTTTACCAACTAGAACAATTACTTTACCAAATAAAACAATTAGTTTTTTTCCATCAAAATTATTTTTTTTTCAGAACAACTAGAACAATTATTTAATATTTCAAATAATTATTCTAATTGGCCAACTAATTGTTCTAGTTGGCCTCTAGATGCTGGAAAACTTTGTCACCTGCAAAAAAATATATATATATATCTCTGGAAGGAAAGAGAAGATTAATTGCATTCCGAAAAAAGAAAAGAGGGATGAGGTTTAATTATATAAATTGCATTCCGAAAAAGGAAAGAGAGGATGAGGATTTAATGCAGACCTGGGATGTTGGGATGATGAAATCTATAGGATGATAGAAAGCAATTCCCATTAAAAATTCATACAAAAGGAGTTTTAAACTTTTTTAGTAGCGTCAAATTATATATATTTTTAAGTACTTCTTTGTCTTAATTAATCTGAATTATTGCTCGACAGTTTCTGTCTAGCTTTTCTTAAAAAAAAAAAAAATCTTAATTGAATGCTATCAAACATCAAACATCAAATATCAAGCATAAATTAATCTGACTGCAGCAAAGATAAAAAAATTGTGTTCCTTCAGGTCTCCACGTTAACTTTGATATCAATATCAATTAAAGATATCTAAATAATTTAATTAAAAGGAAACAAACGAGTAGAGCTAAAATATTCATACCTTAATAAATGTCTTTCACGGAATTATTTTTGCAATTTTATTATTAATTTAGTTAAGGCAGGCTCATAATTAGTGTGGGCTTAATTTTCCACTTATATCAGTAAAAAAAAAATCGAGATTTAATATATCCTTTATGTCCATATATAACTTCCACATAATTAAAGAGGTGTTTGGTAAATCAAATTCCTTATCTTTTCTGCAATCATATATAATATTTGTTACTATTCTAGTTTTGTCCTAACTTCATTCCATGCGTGATTTTGTTGTTTATTTCAATAAAAATTTCCATCAGAAATTCAGAACATGATTTTCTTTATTCATCAAGTTATAATTTTCACAAAGCGAGTTTTAACAGCGCATCACTTCAATAGTTTCAAGTTTTTCCATGTTATGTATATTATTTGAATTTCATCTTTATCATTTAACCGTTTCATTTGTATGAAAAGGGCTTTTCAATAATTCATGGGTACTGCACAGCTAGTTATACCTGCTTTGCTCTCATTATTTCAAACAATTAAAAACAACAAAAACTGAAAAAAGCAAGGAAGCTAACATGCAAATTAAGTGTTGGTAACGATGTTTTAGAAGTAAATTTGATTATAAGAAAAAAAAAAAAAAAAACTGACAACTAAAGTTTAAGTTACTTTTTTAGTTTTCATGGTTTTAATTAGTAACTCCAGTCTGCCAATAAATGTTACAAATACGTGTCTCCCTCTCCAAACCTAACACTATGACAGAGTAAAACGAGGGAGAAAAAGAAAAAGAAAACAAAGTGAAAATGGAAATCAAATTAGTCGCAATATGTATCCTTGTGATGTTTGCGCTCCCCCAAGGTATACTTTTCATTTCAAATATTTTTGTTTCTATATGAAATTACTTTAAAAAAAAATTAAAACTCATATGTCACTTAAAAATAATATATGTTTGTACCGCATGATGCAAATTAGCTTCATTAACCCTCCAATTCATAATCTGACATATTTTTGTCAACACACTGTTTTTTTAAAGCTTTGTGAAATTTTTAAGTCAGGTAAGTGGTAATTTTCATTCACTGAATAATACAAATAATAATGGATTTCGAAATATTTTGGAATTTATAGAAAGTATTTTTAAATTTTATTATTACACACTTGTTTATATGTATTTTACTTAACTTTTAAATGATAATAGTTTACTACTTTGTTTGTCACCTAGATATGGCAAAAGAAATCTTACAAGTCTGAAATATGATTATAAAACGTCTATAAAATTGTATGTGCTAGTTCTAAAATGAAATTTTTGATTGCAGATATTGCAGCTGAGTACAGCTATTGTACTCAGTCAAAATTGGAATGTTGTAGGCAAAAGACATATCATACAGTTATATGTTTTAAACCAATTTGTCAATTGTTTTGTAAGTTTCATTTTAAAGAGTTCACATATGGAAGGTGCACTTCCGGTGGTTGTTGGTGCGGTAACAACATTTGTCGCCGTTTCACTATTTTTGCCCCCGATGGAGATTATGATCATTATGATCGATCATGAGTAATTTTTTGGCGTGTTATCTTCACATGCGTTGTGGAAACTACTTTTTACTTTTCAAAATATTTATGTCAACGGTGGAAATCTCGTGCTCAATGCAATTTTTTTTCAGATTTATCTAAATCAATGCAGATGAGTTGTTATGTATTTTTTTTTAGTTATTGTTGTTATATAATTTTTCGTAAGCTAATTGTTGGTGACTAAGGTGCGACTTTAATTTGAGAATTTTATTTTGTTTAATACAAATGAAGTACATTTATGTAAATGTACAAATTACCACTTTTATTATGATATAAATTCAAATTACTCATAAAAAAATGTACAAATTAGTAAACAAAAAAAAAAGATAACAAATACTCGTATTAATATCAAACGTAAACAAAGTAACCAACCGGCATACATAAATTATTCGAAAATATTGTAGTGACAAAATCTAACGATCTAACACCTTATTTGCAAAAATGCCATTTTTTGGCGATACGTTTTAAAATAGAGCACACTTAACAAATATTAATTTAATATGTATTGTATTTGTATATAATAATTTTCAAATAAAAAATATTTAATCATTAGCTTTTCACCTTAAATGAAAAAAATCTTGCACTTTGGTTGGCAGTTCTTTCATTTTTCACTGACAATGATAGTTTATGTAGTTTTCTAAGAGCAATTGAATTAAAATATTTTTGCTACCATTAGAAGTTTATGCGCCCCTCTTATTTGGATTAATTAGATTTATGTCATTCTAAAAAATAGTTAATTTGGGATATACCATTGTTAGATTACTAATTAGATTTATGTCATTATCGAATTGTTTAAATTAAGAATATATCATTATCTTATGAAAAATGCTAGTATCCAATATATTGGATGGATGGGTTTGTCTGATACGATCGTTTTCATATTTTTTAATTTCAAATGACCGATCCTAGCCGTTAAATATGTTCTCCATATTGAAAACTTGTAAGAAACCAATTTTTACATCTTTTGGAATTTTTTTTTACTTATTTTTTGGTATTTTAGAAAATTCATGATATAAAAGTTTTGGATCGTCCAATAACAATAATATTCGAAAATACCAAAAAAATAGTAAAAAATTTTGAAAAAAAATGTAAAAATTATTTTCTTATAAGTTTTCAATATGGAGAACATATTGAATGGTTCAGATTGATCGTTTGAAATTTAAAAATATGAAAACGATCATATTTGTCACACCCCAAACCAAGCCGTAATCTGGGGAGGACAGCCCCACCACGTATGCACACACTACTGTACACACGTAAGGCTATAAAACAGTGTCACAGATAAACATCACAAATAATTTTTCTTAATAAAGGATTAGTTTGTTCATACCTAAAAAGGGCCGGTAAATATTTACATATCAAAATTTCTAGCCAAAGACAAACAAAATCCTAATAATAATAAATAATAAGATGACTACTCCAGCTCGGCTTGGTCTTCTGCTAAATCTTCCTCCGTTACGTCTGCCAAACCTGAACCTGTCTCCACAAATCAAAGTATTGTGGGATGAGTACATTAATACTCAGTGTGGTAATAGAGTGAGCCAACAAGGTTCTGGTTAATTTCTAGTCAGAACTAAACCATACTTAAATACTATTAAGGTCCTATAATTTAATGCAGTTTCTAAGTGAATGTCAAAGTATTAATGATGCATTTATACCTATTATGACATGCCCAAGAAAATAGAAAATATCTGGCTTTGTGGAATAGTATACGAGTTACTATTATAATTATACGAGAATCAAGCACCCACACTCAGTAGTCAATCATAAACGTAACAAAATCCAGAATCAGTTCTCACATATCCCAATATGACATGGACCTTGCCTAAAGTAGATCTACCTACATTCTTTATATAGAATCATAGCTCGAGAGCCCCGAAGGCCAGCTCCAAGCCTACAGCCCCCGTCGAGGAGTAGGTCAATACCGGTATTGAAACGTGGGAGGTCGAGAGGTAGTCTAAATAAATAAGTGGCAAACAACCCCATAGAGTCCAGTCGAAGCAAGCGAGAATATATATATATATCAACAACCTAACAATAATAATAATAAACTACCAAGTGACCGCAGTACCGCCTAACGGTCGGTCTGCTGAGTGATCATCAGAAACGCGTTGCCCACGATCTCTATCATAAGGAGACCACCGGCATTTAGCTTGGGTGCAATCTCCCGATAATGGAAACCCCAAGCAAAACGTTCATATCTCACTCGATCTCACTATCCTGTACCATACCAGATGCAAGTGTTGATACTTTTAAGTTTATTAGTCACATTATTAATATGGATGCATATCCTACACATGCAAAACTAATATTTAATTAATGACATGTGCTTAACTGTTTACTTAATGTTAATGACATGATATGCACACATTTAATTAATGATCTAATTCTTATTCTAAAGATTAAACAAAACCTAAGGCATCCACACCTGGAAAGTAGGGATCGAAAGCGACTACTCAGTTGGAGGATCGGTGAAGTCCTGCTCTGCGTCACCACCCTCGTACTCGGGATAGTAATCGTCTCCCTGGTAGTCGGTCTGGTCACCTGAAGAACGAAGTTACGCGTTAAAAGCTATTCTAACGTTTAACCCATTATCCCTCAATTTGGTTTCAAGTTCTGACTTTGTATTCTTATTCTAGACTTAACTCTTATATTATTTGAAAGGGACTCGGTATTAAAATATGTTATTATATTTAATTAGTTTCTAAAAAAATAATTTGACGGAGTTCCGTTTGAAACTAGTTGTGAAGAAGAGTTATGTTGTCAAATTTTAGAAATATTTTGTTAGAGTTTGGTTTATAAAATCAATGTGTAGATAGACGTTTTTGACGGTCCCTAAAAGTCCAAACTACGACGATTAGACGTGTCATAACTCATTTGATTTAGAAAATCATTTGAATAGTTTAGTTATATCCTTAATAGTGTTTTGCTCAAGTATGAAATACTTTTAATAATCTATATAAAATAAATTTTGTTTTAATAAAAAAAACTCAAATGCAAATCAACATAAGAAAGCATAGTTTATTTGAAATTGTTTTGGGATCATACTGTGTCCGTTTATATTGTAGTATCTGTTTTGAGAATTATTTTACGAACAATCTAATCATTTCTCATTTTAAAGCCAACAACTTTATTTCCGAATCCGTCTCGTCTAATCTCTCGGCCAAAAGCTTTTTATTTCCAAATTCCAACTATTTATTTCATGCCATCAAAATCATACATCAAATACCATATAGTTCTAGCTTTATTTTCTCAAAATCCAACTCAAACATTTCGGTTTAAAAATCTCAAGCCAACATTTAAAGGAATGGGCCACGTATAAAATAAAATAACAAGCCCAAACAAGTGCACAGGCCGAATGGGCCCAGAGAAAAACACGTAGCCTACACGGAAGAGAGCCGAACGGATCCAGACAGAAAACACAACCCGATCCAACAACCCAGGTAATTTACGCTATAGACCCTGGATTTAAAATATTCACCTAAAAACTTACACTAAAGACCCTAATAACAGCATAATTTATAAACAAACCCTAAAACAGTTCAAAAATGTTTACAAAAAGGTCCCTGGCAACATAAATCTTCACAACAAGGCCCTGGAACAGAATTTAAACGTGTACCAGACTGGTACAGGGCCTGAACCAGCCTTGTACCTGTACCAGAAGGCATCTATAAGAGAAGACAGTCCCCAAATGACATATTTAAGCATACCAGATCGACTATTAACCTTATAACAATTATCCTAAGCCCCAATTTATCAAACACAGATCTCAACTAAGCAATCTCAAGGCTATATGAATCAATTGCAAGCACAGAATTAACATAAGTACTAGACAAGCCCACAAGAACTAAAAACCAGCATAACTAACCTATCACAGTTCAAATCGAGATACAAGACACCTAACAGATCAAACATTGTACTACACAAGCATCCCCATAGATTATTCTAAGCCAAACATAAACACACATATCAATCTTGGGCAGTCAAGAGGACAGATCAGATAACAAGCACAAAAACATCATAATACACATCTCAGTGATCTTAACAGGGAGCAAGAGCATAAGACACAAGCACTGCTCAGATTTTCCATATTAAGAGCAAGCACAAACCACCAACATTCAGTAACCAACAGAGCTCACACAGATTCAAATTGAGGCATTAATCGTTAACAGATCAACACCAAGCATTTACACGTCTCAATCGATAAATAAGCAAGCCATAGAACAAAAGCATCAAGGAAAAAGGGGTTACCAACTGAGAACAGAAGAGAAACAGAAGGGAAAATGAGGGGGTCAACTCAGCCAGCACCCGCACACCGCCTCGCCCTAACTAGCGCCACCACCACCTTCTCCACCTCCGGCTACACAGTCTCCACTTCTCTCACTCTTTTCCTTTCTCTATTTTCTGTTCTTATCGGATTTGTGATGGGTCTGAATAGAGAGGAGAGAGGGGTGACTTAAATGGCGTAAGAAATGGAGAGGAGGTGGGGTCGAGTTGCTGAAGTGGCGGATAGCTGGAGGGTGCGAGGGGTGGTGGTAGGGTCTAGGGTTTTGCCACGGGGGAGAGAGGAGAACGAGCGGATTGGGCAGAAGAAGAGTGGGGTCGAGTTTTTATCGTAAGCGAAAGAAACAGGGAGGAGAGAGGAGTAAGCGGATTGGTCGAGGAATCGCCACAGTGGTGCCATGAGTGACACGTGAGCAAGAAGAAGGAAAGGGGGGGAAAACAGGTGGGGGCTTCTGTCGGCGTAGGAGAGAAGAAAGAGAGAGATAAGGAGGGATGGATCGAGATGATCAGACGGCTCAGATAAATTCAGAGAATTTAAACTCGATCTAAAGGTCCAGATCAAAGGAATTTTGGAAAATGAATTAAACTATCAGTAAACTATAGACTTTAACACAAATTATACTCATAATAATTTCATAAAATAGATAATTGAAATTTTTATGGCATGAACTAAATATTTAAGCAAATAATTCATTTGGAAATTTTATAGTATAATCTAATTGTTCAATCAAATAATTTCTTGAAAATTTTGTAAATGGCCGAAATTGAAATTGATCGGATTCGAATAATGTCGTCTTCTAGCTTTAAAAAATGGGAACTATATTTTTTATTTGATTCTTCATCCTTTAAATTTATTTGTTTGCTTGAAGATTTTTATTAACCAAATTAACTTATAATTTATATTTTACGGGTTTTTACAATATTGGACGGACTCCATCCGTCCAATATATTGGACTCTAGCATTTCTCATAAGATAATGACATATTTCTAATATAAACAATTCGATAATGGAATAAATCTAATTAGTAATCTAACAATGGTATATCCCAAATTAACTATTTTTTAAGATGACATAAATCTAATTAATCTAAACTTATAAGAGGGGCTCATAAACTTCTAATGGTAGCAAAAATATTAAGGGGATGTTTGACAAACGTGGGAATAAGAACAAGGGTCCTTGTTCTTGTTCAAAGGGTACCAAACACATAGGGGAATAAGAACAAGGCCTTTGTTCTTGTTCCATGAAAATGTTGGAACAAAAAACAAGAACAAGAACAAGCCCTTGTTCTTATTCTTGTTCTTATCCCCCCGGTACCAAACAAGCCCTAATTCAATTGCTCTTAGAAAACTACATAAACTAGCATTGTCAGTGAAAAATGAAAGAACTGCCAACCAAAGTACAAAATCCGTTTAAGCCCCTTAATCAGAGATTCTTGTGGTTTGTCCCAAGATAATTAACAATGGGAGCTTGCGCCCATTGAAAAGTTGGACTCACAAATAAATAATAAACCTTCACAAAGGCAATTTCTCGTCAATCTTCTCTTGTTGTTAAGAGGCATTTAGCACTTGAATTCGGTTTCGTGGAGGGTGAATATTCATGTGGGTTATTTCCTTCTCTTTTGAAATCCTTTGCTCATTGAGAATAAGGAAAAAGTCCACACAGTTAGTGGTTTATGTTTGGTTTGATGTGATGATTTGATTATTTCATTATGCTATGTGTTTTTTTTTAAAATATTGTTATGTTTATTTGAATTGATGTTTATCGTTAGATGAACTGCATCATCTAGTTAGGACAAAAAATTATATTAAACACTCAAGTTAGATAAGTACATGAGGTAAATTGTAGGCTCGAAAGAGTAAATTAACTTGCAATTGAAAGGTGGAGTTTCTCATGATTTGAAAAGATTTTAGATACCTCTAGAAAGACAATAGATAGAACTTAGGTAGTTAACTCCAACATGAAAGTTTAGGATTAATCAACTAATTAAGAGGTAAAAGTTGAGTTTCATACCAAGTCCGGTCCAAAAAGTGACAGCTAAGGATAGAAAAGTTAGGTTTGGTCGACCAGGCCATCGCATAGCATTAACCAAGAAACTAAGTCAAAACTGATGATCAGAAGCATAATTCGTGCCGACTCGAGTTACATTTCAATCCGAAATGTAACTAGTTCGGTTCAAAATTGGAGCTTGCGTGAAAAAGTATGTGATGACGACGTTTTCTGGAGCCAAACTGAATGAACCTGAAACCTTAAAGATACAATTAAGAACAATTAAGAACAACAAAAACTGAAAAACTAAGGAAGCTACACCATGCAAATAAATGTTGATAACGATGTTTTAGAAGTAAATTTTGATTATAAGAATTAATGTCATAAGTAAATGGAGTAAAAAAAAAAACTGATAAATCAAGTTAAGTTACTTTTTGAGTTTTCATCGTTTTAGTAACTTTAGTCCGCCAATAAATGCTACAAATACTCGTCTCCCTCTCCAAACCTAACACTATGACAAAGTAAAACGAGGGAGAAAAAGGGAAAAAAAAAAAGTGAAAATGGAAATCAAATTAGTTGCTCTATGTATCCTTGTGATGTTTGCACTCCCAACAGTATATATTTTTTTTCATTTCAACTATTTTTATTTCTGTATGAAATTATTTATAAAATTATAACTCATATGTCACTAAAAGATTATATGGTTCTCTTATATAGAGATCGGATTCTTTAGACGTTTAATTAAAACGTCCAGTGCACGTTTTCGGATCGGAGCCGTTCGATTTGATCTCGACGGTTAATTTTTTTGGGCCTATCAATCCTGGTATTATTCACGAGACATCATTAATTGTTGAGATTAAATCAGACGGTCCAGATCCAAAAACGTCCATTGGACGGCCATCCAGATGATCTCGTTTCCTCTTATATATATATTCTTTTAGTGCCATATATATGAGTTATAATATGGCGTGTTTCTCGAACTGTACTACTCCAGCTGGTCTTTTATTCAAGGAAAATTTTGCTTGTGTAGAATCTTGAATGAAACATGCCTACTTTTATTTTTTAGCTTTATTTTTTCCTTGTATAGGATTTATTTATTTTTTTCTTTCACTTTCTTTCTGTAATTTTTTTTTATTATTAGTAAAATTTGTCGGTATGGCAAAGTGCCATACCGTCTCTAAAAAAAAAGGAGAATATGTGTTTCTACTATATGATGTAAATTAGCTTCATTGACCCTCCAATTAATAAACTGGCATACTTTTTTGTTGACGAACTAATTTTGAAAAACTTTGTACAATTTTTAACTCAGGTAATTGCTCATTACCAATCATTAAATAACACAAATAATAATGGATTTCGACAATATTTTGAAATTTATACAAAGTATTTTTAAATTGTGTTACTACACAATTGTTTAATTGTATTTTTCCTAACTTTTAAATGATAATAGTTACTACTTTGTTTGTCACTTAAATAAGGTAAAACCGTAAAAGAAATCTTGCAAGTATGAAAAGGAGTATAAAACGTCCATAAAGTTGTATGTGTTAGATACTTGGATCTAAAATGAAAATTTTGATTGCAGATATTGCAACTGACTGTACTCAACCAAAATTGAAATGTTGTAGGCAAAAGAAATATTATACCTTTATATGTTTTAGTCCGATTTGTAATTTGTTTTGTAAGTTCCATAAAAAGTTCACATATGGAAGGTGCACTACTAGTGGTTGTTGGTGCGGTAATAACATTTGCTGCCGCTTCTCCCTTCCCCCGATGATTATATTCATTACGATCATCCTGAGCATGAGTAAATTTTTGGTGTGTTATCTTCACACGCGTTGCGCAAACTATTTTTTTTTATTTTCCAGATATTTATGTCAACAGGAAAAATCTGGTGCTCCATGCAATTTTTTAGATCTATCTAAATCAATGCCGTTGAGTTGTTATTTTATTTATATTTATTTTTTGAGTCATAGTTGTTGTATAGTTTATCATAAGGTACTTGTTGTTGGTGACTGGTGCGACTTTAATTCGAGATATTTAATTTGTTTAATACAAATGAAGTACATTTATGTATTTAAGATGAAAATCATATCAAGTAAAATTACCACTTTTTATTGTGATGTAAGTCAAATTACTAATAGAAAATGTACAAATTAGTAAACCAATATATATATATATATATAGAAAGTTTAATATGCACCATAGTGCATAGGGCATTCTATGCACCGCGAACTTTTTCGAGGATATTTTTATAAATTGACAAATCCAATTTAACCAATCTAATCTACATATTAAAATCTCATAAGAAACTAAATTTTACAATTTTTGAGATTTTATTACTATTTTTTTTATTTTTTTTAACTTGCCATATTTGGAAACAAATTACTATTTACAGCATTTCAAAAATAGCAAGTTATAAAAAATTCAAAAAAAATTGTAATAAAATCTCAAAAATTGTAAAATTTGGTGTCCTATGAGATTTCAATATGTAGATTAGATTGGTTAAATTAGATTTGTCAATTTATAAAAATATCCCCAAAAAAATCTATGGTGCATAGAATGCTCTATGCACTATGGTGCATATTAATCTTTCTCATTTATATATATATATATATACTCATCTAAATATCAAACGTAACCAAAGTAACCAACCAGCATACATACGCGCTTAGAAATTGATAGATTTAACTTTTGGAAAAAACTTTTTGAGAACTTGTGATTATCCATGACCAAATAAGCTACTTTATTGTTTTCTTCCTTAACAACAAAATTTTCAAATTATTAAAAAGAGAGACAACAATAATACCAATTATTTATACATAGAATTATTAACCCATACAACGGACACAAACATAATCAATCCCATATAAAATAAAAAAAAAACAAAAAAAATCTAATTGTTTTATTTATTAGAAAATCTAACAATAGACCTAAAACCAAAATAAAGAAGGGAATACTTAATAATGCTATCAATGCTCCTCTTTTCCCTCTAGCAATGATATTGCTGCACAGCAAGTTCATAATATTTTACTCTATAACAATTTTCATTACTATTTTGCAATGTACCTTAATTGTTGATTTCATCACTTCAAACTCGAAAATGTTTAATTATAATGAAATCAACATGATTGGCAAAGAACATATTTTGCTACAAAATTAGAATCTTTGTAAAAAGTAAACATAAATTGTAATATTGATTCCGTTGTTAGATTATTGGAAATAAATGACATTGTATAATTATTAACAAAATGACATGTCATTCCACATGGTCTCCCATAATAGAGAGCCACTCCCAGACCAACGGCCCAAAATCTTTCTGAAAAGTGGGCCCAAATTCTAAACAGGCAACCGAACTCCTCTCCTCCCAAAAGCGAACTGTTGTGCCTGAAATGAAAATCGCCTGCGCTAATCCTCTGTAGGCTGTAGCCGCGTCGAGATAATTGATGTCTCAGCGCGTTTATTAAGGTAGTGCACTCTCACTCTGTTTGAAATTTGTAAGGTATTAAGTATTTTACGCACTTTAGTTCAGCTTTGAGATCTGGAAGCAATTTGGTTGACTTTATTTGAATTTTTTTTCCAATGTATGATTTTGTGTTGCCACTTTGGTTAAGATTTTTCTACTGACTGTACATTTTTCCACCTAATTCACTGCGATTGCAAAATTTGTAAAACTTACTTATGTTCAGGTTGTTACTTTAGTTGATTTCATGCAGTTTTCTTAATTGAAAGCTCGGGTTGAAAAGTAAAAAGTAAAAAAAAAAAACAAAAAAACAAAAAAAAAAGCAAAATTTTGTAAAACATACTTACGTTCTTGTAGGAAAGATGGAATGATGGATGCAGATAAATAAATGAAGACCCAGGAATGTGACGGTCGCTAGTCATGCTGCAGTATTGTGACATTACTCGTGGTGGTAAGAACTGTACTGTTTGACAAATATTTTTCAGTGATTGTTTTGGTTTCTGGTGGATTTTAATTGGCTTGATCTGTATAATTCGTTTTAGGGAGTTCAATTGAGGACAAGGTTCTGTATAGTTTTAATTTTCTAGCAGGTTATAGAATGCAATTTCTTTAGATCAATCATAAATATCGACGATTCTACTAAAGAAATAGCCTCTTGTTTTTTGTCCCTTACAATGGTTTCTCCTTGCCTATGAGAATACAAACAGATATATACTTCTTCCCTTTTTTATTGAAGAACACCGATATCATGCTAGTTTATTATAATTTTCAAGCATCTTTAGTTATTTAACTGTTTTCTTATTGAAGAACACCAATAATAATAGCTCAACTTCTTCTTTTTAGAAAGTCAACTTATGACAAACAGTATAAATTGCCTTTATAAGGTGATTTGTAATATGTTTTTTGACAGATTTATTTATTCAAAGTTATAAATATAACTATCTATTAAAGAGTTAAAGAAAAGAAATTGATTTTTGAGCGAAGATTTAAATGCGGCCAATCCTCTTCCTCAGTGAGCTCTTTAAAACATTTGTCGACCATTTCATTGGTCACTTCCTCAAGACTTGGTGGGTCCCACTACAACAATTGAAACAATCAAACAAATATACTTACTAAAATGCATTTTTAGACGTGCAATATTCAATCTTATCTTGCAATGAGTCTGAAATAAAGATGTGATAGAACGCTAATAGTACCTTCGGGCATCCAGTTTTATCAAAAAATTTAGCTGCTATACCCTGAACGAAGAACATACAATCAGAAAATATTAAGTACTGAAGCTATGCATTAAATGTGCTAGTCATACTTGTCTGTGAAATTAAACCTCAAAAACATCTCCAGAAATGGTTTTTCTAATGACGTGTGAAAGCATTATATACTCCCGCTGTAGACATTCTTCGTAAGTTTGCTTACGGCCTAATTTAATCTGCTCACACAGGAGAATTGAAACTCACAAGTTAGTGATGGTTTCAAACTTTCAATCATAGTACATGGGAAGAGCCCATCTTTTGGGTGCTGTGATATACAAGCATCCTTAAAGTGTTAAGAACATGCCAAAAAAATGATATATCATTATAGTAACCCAGATTATTTTTTGGGTCTTCTACTTATGTTTGGTCCATAATTGGTCTACGAGGTCAATCAAACAGCAATTTAGCTGGTCCTATATATTATTCCTTTGAGATACAAGAAATGAATTCACGGAAGAGTGATTTAAAAATATATCAACCTACCGATTTGATAAACATTTTGAGGCTTGTTGGGGATACACTTTTCATTGTCTTTATTGCTGAAGAGATCCACTTTTCCTTGTTATCTCCAATCTCCTGCTCCTATTAAAGTCAAATTCACTATTAAGTTGCATCCTATTAGGAAAAAAACTTAAGAAAGAAATAGGAGAAGAAGGTAACACTTTTTAAGATTTTGCAAATTTCAAATATTTATGTATTACCAAAGCAGCTATTATGTCTTCTACAGATTCATTTGAGAAGAATTTGTCAATGATCTCTAGCCTGTAGAGAGAAGCCATTCTCAATGTCAACTTAAGATTACTTAGCCAGTACAAAATTTTGGAGTCAGTGCTAGAAATACTCAATTCTTCTTAAATTTGAAGCAGTCTGTCCGTGAGTTGTATATTCTCATATATAGAAAAGTGGAGAGTTCCAATACCCATTTAGCCATTTGGATTGGTAGGTTGGGTTCAGTTGGAAATTGACACCCATAATTTGAAGTCACTCAGTTGACAGTTGACACTTTTCTTATGGTAAGTAATTCGAACCCCATGTCTTCAACGAGCCTTTTAACTTTAATTATGTATAATGCAAATCAATAATGTAAAGTTGTAAGCCCTGCTCTTTGACTGGGGGTGGTTTTTTTTTTTTTTTTTTGACTGGGGACTGGGGGTGTCAATGGTATGGTACGTTGGGAGAGAAAATTTCACAGTCGTAGACTCATAGGGTTAAGAATTAGTCTTACCCAATATCTTATTCTTACATGTTAGGTTAATAATTAATCGCACATATGCTGGATAATTATTGAATAAAATTATTTTAAAAAAATTAGCTCAATAAATAACAAGCAAATGAGTATATTACTTTAAGCACAACAAGTCCATAATATAACAAATAAATGTTCGTTAATTTTAACAGCATATGAGTACCTGTAGGTTTTTTACCAGGATATAAACTAATTAAACAGAACTAAGTGAAATGCTGTGTAATCATCTTGCAGTGACTATAAACATTATGCTATTAAATGAAAATTTTTATATAAGAACTTAAGTTTGTATATATAAAATTTTCTTTATCCATCCTCTAGCCCAATAGTTAACTAAAAAGAAATTCTTACATATACACTCATTCATCAATTAGAGCACACAGGTCTGGTAATCGAATAAATGGACCTTTTTTTTTCTATGCTGCTATCTTTGACATTCAAACGAACATTTGGAATAGAGTTGCTGGTAGCTGATAGGTGGATAAACTATAATTGTTGCTTATAGAAGATGAGGGAGAGTTGTATAATATGGGGTATACTTTAGTGAGGTGAAGCTTACCTTAGCAATGGACTTCCTTCAGGTACTGGTGGTTTCTCTGAATATTGATTAACAATAGCATTAATAGTGCTTTGGTCATCTGTATCTACCTGATTTAAAGATTCTTCGAGTTTTTCCAAGTTCTGTTAAAAGACATGAAATTGAAATGTCATATGCTTGTTTCTATGAATGTTTATTTTTTCCTTCCTAACAGATGGATGGATGTACTTTTTTTCTTTCTTGGCACCTCTGTCTAGAGTCTGTCACAAAGATTTAGGGAACTATTATTGTATAAATGATGTTGGACAAAGGTATTTTTATGATCCTTTTCACAATTTGATTAACTGAATAACAGGTTTATGATGGTAAATTGTTTGTCAGATTTTGTGTAAGAACTATGAACCTTTGATGAAACAAAATGGGTTGCAAGCCCACAAGCTAGCATCTCGGCTCCACCCAGTTTTGTTACGGTTAGGCCAATGTAGTTCCCTGGCAAAATGAGGTCAAACTTTGTGAGATATGATAATGTAATAACTAATATTGTACTAGTTCAAATTAGTTTTCTTTGTAATATGCAAAATGCCTGCTATAATTAAATATAAAGATTTTATATTTGCTTAAAAGTATTTAAAATGTGCTTTTTTCTAAAATTATATTTAATTTTGTAAATTATTCTTATTTTATTTTGTGTTAATGGTTTATAAAACCTTTAGTGGTAGCATTGAAGTAAGCTGTAGAAAGGTAGAACCTAAATATTGATGTCTATTGTATCGAAATTCTAAACTATCTTGACAAGTACCAAGGAAACCGGGGAGCCTCGAAAGGAAATAAGACACCCCTACATCTGGAAATAGGCCTATTAGTGGTTCTGGCATGGCAAATACCTACATCAGGTAAATATTTAGACCAATGTCAGCTTCATTACAAAATAAGGAACTGTTAAATAAAGAACAGCCTAGAAATCAGCATCTGTTGAATTTTTGTAAATTTACTTTTAGTGCCCTTTGTGACAGTAATTAGGCAAGATATTTCTTAGTAAAGGAGAGTGCAAAGTTTCTTCCTAATGACAAACCATCAGCTAGTGAGCAATAACCAATAATTAAGAGGGGCACGCAAAGAGCTAGCAATTTGAAAATAGAATATATCATAATGAATCTTATTAAATTCTATTTGAAGTTATACAGTACTATGTATTATTGTTGGTGTAAATTAAACATGCAAATATTTACAAAATTAGCATTCAAATGATACCGTGTTTTCTGTGACAATCCGGAATCTTCCATTTAAGGAGAGTCCAGCACCTGCTCCCATAACCACTCCATTCAACAGAAATATCTAGCATCATAAGTCGTAACCAAATCACATTTTTATTGGAATTAACAAAAAAATTTCCTTTAATAGAAAAGATACTAAAAGGATTGTGATACTATTATTGGGAAAAGTTATCTTCATAATAGAAAAAATACAGCCAAAAACTAACCAATGGCTTTGTGGATCTTGCCACCACAAAACAAAGAGCAAGTAGCTTCCTGTAGAAGTGGGCCCCAAAGGTCCAATGCCCTTATCCAAAGAGAAAATATAGTAAATAATACTCAATATTTTGATGCACGAACGATACGATAGAGAAAGATATTGGAAAAAAAACGAAAAAGAGAGATTTTTGTTGAAAATCAGACAGATTCTCGATTTTTAATAAGTTTTATTCTCAAAATAACATAACTCCTTCCAGAAAGTATGACGGCCGCTTATATAGCAAGTACAAAACTCTAGAAAAACAGAATACATAAAAATTACTAAAACAACCTTAGAAATTGTTCAAATTGTAAAGAAAGGTCCAAAAGTCCATGAAGGAAGGCTCGGATCGCAAATCCGAGCTGAAGATTTGGCAAACCATAGGTTTGGTTTTTGGACTCTGAGTCGCGGAGCTCCTGTCAAAATTTCAGCCCGATCCGACGGTCGGATCAAAAGTTATACCCCTTTTTGTGAAGTGTGCGCGGGGCCATATTGCATCATATTTTATAGTATTATGGTTTATGGATGATGTAATAATGTTGCCTGGTTTCTTTGGTGGGATTAATACTTTATTCATTTTTCTTCTTATTCCAATTGATTTCAGACAATATACAACAAAAATGGAATATCTGTGCTGCATAAGAAACTTTTGATTACATTAAAAGTAGGAGTTTTGCCTATATCTTCATATTCCAATTACCTTCTGTCAGGAGTCGGTATTGTATATCAACATCCCCTCCTGAACAAAATGCTTTCCCTTTTCCCTGCAACCTTGAGGTTTAGTAGATCTTTTTTCAAAAAAAAAAATCTTTGGAAACATTGATAACTGTTTACATCAAACAGTGCAGGGGACAAAATTTCTAAGGAGGACAATTTTTTTTTTGGGAAAAAACGAACACACCCATGTGCGCGCACAGAAAGGCATGTTAGCCGCAATGCTCTTTTTACAGATGTTTCGTTGAGTAATCAAGGGCCAGAGGGTACAACTGTTTATGGTATTTGCATCAATTAGTGATGTTTAATTTGAACCTTTATGATCAAGATCTTGGAATTGGGGTCAGCCTCGAATTCCTGCAGCTCCTTCAGTAGTTGCAATACCTAATTGAATACAGTAAAATAAGGGGTCATGCTACTTAAATTCCTGTCAAGTTTTACAAAGTATTGCTACGCCAAAGTTGTAATTATCATCTTTGGATTATAAAATATCATAAGCCAAAGAATTCCTGTTCAATTGATTATTCTTTTTGGGTTGTGTTGTCGAATAATACACATTATTTTGCTTTGCAGATTTAATGCGTAATTGCGTATCTTTTATGGCACATTGAGAATTTGCTTATTATTGATAGAAGAACTTTACCATTTTATGTGTGAGGGCATTGAATTTCTGGGGCCTGTTGAGTGTAACTATTTTTACAGGTGCTTTCCCTTCTGTAAGAATCTAATCAAATATGCAGCCATTTAATAATCATAAAAAGCATTAATGATGGTAATTACAGGTGCCTGTCATTGAGAGCAAATAAATATTAGATTAAAAAAAAAATGAGGCTTCCCCCTCATCAATTATGTTTTCACTCTAAATATGTCATTGAAAACAAGTTATGGTTCCAGTTGTTAGCTCAAATGGTATACCATGAGGCACGGGAAACTAGTAGAAGGTAAGTGAGCTAATTAAAGCCTGTTCAGTTAGTAGTCCTCTGGTGATGCTCATTTTGACCGCCAAATTAGGAATTGGTTACAAGACTGTAAAGAAGCTTGGGAGCCATGTAAATGATAGGGTATCTGTTTAAAAAAATTTACGGGGGCGTATGTGAGGTTTTATGGGACACAAAAATGAATGCTCCTATTAATTTCCTATTTCTATATATTTTTTTCTTCTAATATGAAGGTAAATTAATGCAGATCAAGCCAGAAATCATTTTGCCTATGTTGACACTGCAGATCTTCGGCAAGTGTTTCCCTTGCAGTGTGGCCAAGCTTTCTTTATTCAAGAATTTTGTTCCTATGAAGGTCAGGTCCTTTCAAGAATTTCATCTATACAATCTGACAGGTACATAATTTCAAGGACTTAGAACAGATTTCTTTTTGTGCAATCAAATGCACTAAGTTTCACAGCAGGTTGTTGTTCTCCCAATAGCTTTGAGTAACTAGATGAATTGCTAGATTGTTCAATATGTACATGTGCAATGCAATGATACCTCCCTGGTAACATCTCACAGAAACATATATTGTGTCCAATATTTGTTAAAAGAAAACAATCACCTGCGTCTTTTCTTCCTTCAATACTCTCTCATAGCTTGGAGATGCCATTACTCCTTTCTCTCTCTTTCTCTCCAAACCTTTTTCATGTTCAGATATCTTCAATGGAAATCACGTTTTATAGTACGAAGGATACAAGGCCTAGTTGATGTGTGGTCAATTCAGGTCAAACAGAACTATCATTCGCAAAATAATGACCAATGAGACCATTGAGATGTAAGAATTAATAGTGTCAACTTCCAACAAATAACTAAAAATTGTCACTAATGGCTAGATTTCAACAGAGAGTTTATCCTTGGGATATACCGTTGCATAAACCTCCAAACTTAACTCAAAATTTTTAATGTTCTCAGTTTTGGTACTACTTCTAGGACATAAACTTCTGTACAGAGGGCTTCTTTAGGGTTGGGGTGCTTCACAATTTGTTGGATCTAACAAATTTTCTGGCATTATATGGCTTTTTTTAAGTATGGTATACTCTTGGAGTCATATAATGTGCATCTTTTTTTTTTTTTTTCTTCTCTCATTTCATTATCAAAATTATTATTTAATGCTAACTTAAGTAATTTTTTATTTGTTTTGTATTCTCTAACAATCCCTGCCCCTCTGTGCATACAAGCTGACGAGCTATGTTATCCTCTATCATCAGTGTCACTAGCCTGGAAATACAAGCACCATTTTAAAGGAAAATAGTAAAACAGAGGCTCTCGAGCAACGAATTTGTTGCTGTTCCTATTAATAAATGTATTTATTAGCAAGTTCAGTGTCCTGATTACGTCTCTGCTTGTTAAAATTATGGGAGAAAAAAGATTGCAATTCAAGTGGCATGCAAAAGAAAAGAAAAACAAGTACTTTTATGTGTTTTTTGTGCTGTTCAAATTGTAATTATTATATGCATTATTTTATTTGTCTCAAATAGGAATTCCACATTCGTGACTTCCCAACATAGCGGCAACTCAGTTGATCATTTAAATAACACTTGCATTATAGTATAGCATGAATGTAATTAGATCGGTACTCTTTAAATTAAAAAAAAAAAGATCTGCTAATCAGTTCCAATCTATGATCTTTGCAACTTCATATAAAAAACAGAATATCATAATGAGATATTTGAATCTCTCATTCATTACGCTTTCATGTGGGTGTTCCAAATACCAAGGTCTTGAAGTAAGATACAAATTCATTTCAAATAAAGGTATCAATAGTACTGTCAAATGGAAGTGTTTTATTGTCTTCGAGGGCTGAGACATCACACATTATATTATATAGAACGTCTCTGGAGAAACTGATGCACGGACGACACTGATGCACGGACGACAGAGAAAGATAATGGAAAAAGTACGAAAAAAAAGAGATTTTGATTATGAGATTACACATATTCTCAATTTTGTTGATAAGTTTAATTCTAAAACATGATTAAAACTTCAGAAGACACGACGACTGTCTTAAATAGCAAATACAAAATTCTAAAAAAACAAAATACATAAAAATTACTAAAATAATTCTAAAAACTACAAAAATTATAAAGAAAGGCCCAAAAGTCCATGAAAGAAGGCTCGGATCACGAATCCGAGCTGAGGAATTGGCAAAACGAAGCAACGTTTGGTTTTGCGTTGGGCTCTGGGTCATGGATTTCCTATCAAAATTTCAGCTCGATTCGACGGTCGAACAAAAAATTACACCATTTTTTATAAAATGTGCGCTGGACCATATTGCATCATAAACATTGCGATCTGTACATCATCGAGCTATCTTTTGTATTTTTGAGACGTACAGTTTATTTCCATTTATATTATGGATGAATAATATTTGTAACACTAATGAACTTTTGACTGTGCTTACTGAGAGTATAATTGGAAATACACACGATGATTTTACTACCTTGTGTGTACTTGTAAAATAAATACAGAGTGATTCCCTCTGTTTGGACTGTTGCAGGATACCACTTATGATTCAAGTCCCTCTATTATGTTTACAAATCATAAGCTAATACAATTGAATCGTTTTTGGATGGAAGGTCTAAACGTGGCCAATCCACCTCTTCCAGCTCTTTAAAACACTTGGCTACCTTCTCATCGGTTACTTCCTCAAGGCTTGGTGGATCCCACTACAACAGATTAGAAAAGACAATGTAAAAAATTGCTCTCCGAAATGCATATGTTTAAATAGTGAAACTAAGCAACAATACTTTGTTATATCCAGGTAAAGTTTATTTATTGAAATTTACTGAGATTCCAAAGGCCTGGCTGTTTAACATTGCCTTTTACATTAATATATCATTTTCAACGTGCACGAGAGGCATAATTTGCCACTGCTGGTACAACTTTTTCAGGGTTACTAAAATTTTTATATATGAAAATGCAGGTAACCAAATTAACTGGTGTAAAAACTAAGTGTATTTTTTTCTTTTTTTTTTGAAGAAAGAGGGAGATCTTTGCCATCTAACTTTTTTCTGAAATTAAAGGTGCATGCAAAACTAAATGTATTTAACTGCATTCTAACAACCCAACAAAGAAACATAGAACTCAGAAAATCAAATATAGGTAACGGTACCTTTGGGCCTGTCTTATCCAAAAATTTAGCAGCTATCCCCTGCATATATAGAATAAATACATAACAAGATTGAGTCAGGTACCGATATTTGAGATACTAGATGCCAATGGTACCTATGAAAATAATTTGACCTCATAGAAATCTCCCGAGATAGTTCTTCTTATCACATGAGAAAGCATTATGTGTTCCCTCTCAATGCATTTCTTATAAGTTTGCTTCCGGCCTTCACGAATCTGCCCACAATATGGAAAGGAGCCGTGAAAGTCAAAAGGATTTTTTTTTGTTTTGTTGTTTAATTATTTTGTTTAAGCTCATCAGGTAAAAGACCTGAGATGATCAGAAGTATTTTGAGATGGCCAAGAGGATATGTCATTTTTCTGTTTTAGGCACTAGTCCCTTTTATAAAACTAAGGTAGTCTACACCTGATCTACACCAAAAATATAATTAACATGCAAAGTTTTTATACAAAAGTACCGATCTCAGAAACATTTTGAGAGTAGTTGGTGATCCACTTTTAATAGCCTGAATTGTTTTGGAGATCCAGTTGTCTTTATCATTGACACTCTCTTGCTCCTGTAAGAATTTAACACGTACTGGAAGCATGTTAAGGAAAATAAACCACAAAAAATTAAAATAAAAAATACAGGTAGCGCATGTTTTCTGAAATATAACTATATTCAAATCTTACCAAAGATGCCAAAATATCTTCAACTGAATCTTTTGAAAAGAACTTATTTATGCTATCTATCCTGTAAGAGAAATTCCATTTGATTGTCAGTTACATATTCATTCAGCCAGTTTATTATTGAGGACATGAAATCTTTATTCTGAGCTGGTAATGCCTTTTTAGAAAGAAAACCTTTGGAAAGAAAATGCACATTATAATTTACATATTCATTCTTGTTTCACTATTACATGGTAGTGGTTGCAATTTTCTCTGAATTTCTATTACAATCATTATTATATTCTTGTATTTTTGTACTCAGGGATGAGGGTTTGTTTTCTTTTTAGGGATAGACAAATCAAACAATATTTTTCTTCCAATCTTTTTCCACTTGTGTTCCCTCTGAATTAGTTTCACTAAAATCATTCTCATCTTAGTCTCATTCTTTACATTTTAGTTTTCATTCTTCCATTTAGTTTATTTTTCAGTAACAGAGGAATTTGCATACTGATAAATTTGCAACATGGTGAATCATTTTCTAATTCCCTACAAATTATTCAAAACATATAGAATAGATTTGATATGACACTGACCTTAAAAGAGGACTTTTTTCAGGCAATGGTGGGTTTTCTGAGTATTGATTAATTATCTGACGAATTATGGTTTCATCTTCTGATTGTACATTACTCAAAGATTCTTCTAGCTTTTCCAAGTTCTGTCCAGTTGTCAAACATAAAACAAAATAAATAAATATTGTATTTTTTTGTTCTGTATACAGATGAGAATTTATTGCAAGATTGATGAGCAATTTTTATCTCCTATACAAAAATAATAAATTAATTAACTTAATTAATCACTTTGAACCTTTGAGGATACAAAATGTGTCGCAAGCCCTGAAGCAAGCATCTCGGCCCCACCCAATTTTGTACCAGTTAGACCCATATATTCCCCTGGCAAAATTAGGTAGTTCGACTTGGTAAGATATGGTAATGTAACCCATAAAGATTGTATATTTCTTTGCCTATATGTTAAAGTTCCAAGAAGGTACAAGCCATGGATGCTTAAGAAAATTAAATTGAATTCACAAGTACCGAAGAAACCAGGGAGCCTAGAAAAGAAGTAAGAGGCCCCTACATCAGGAAAATGGCCAATTTGAGGTTCTGGCATTGCAAATACCTGCATTATGAGAAATTATGTGAAAAAAAGGCATATTTCCACAATAATAGCAAATTCTTAGATACCTACTATTTTGACAAGGTCAAAGTGTTTTATTCATTTTCTAATTTGTAATTTGTACATTTAATTATTTGCAATTTTTCATTTGTTTTTTGAAAGCACTGCACCTATATCTGGGTAAGTTGGTCCCATTCTTGCATATCCGGATTGTGAATTATATACTGTCTATGAAATTTAGCCATCAAAGATAAGAATACTAGTATGTATTTTTTTATGGTTGTTGAAGTTTATAATCATTGATTCCATTATTTCCATGTACCGTATTTTCAGTGGCAACTCGGAATCTTCCCATCAAGGAGAAACCGGCTCCTGCTCCCATTACCACTCCATTCAATAGAAACACCTTTCAAATTAAATCACATATTGAGTTAAGTTATGAAAAGTTTCTTGAAAATATATAAGTTAATATGTATTCTTCTAAATAAAAAAATATTTAAATGCATTAAGGAATTTAAACATATACTAACCACAGGCTTTGTTAATGTTGCCGTGGAAAAGCAAAGAGTGAGTAGCTTCACGTAGTAGTGAGCTGCAAAGATCCAATGCCCTTTGCAAACAGAAAAATTACAAGACAATTATTTAAGATATACACTGAATCTTCACAACATTGTATTTGGTCCTAATACTGATAGAAAGCTAAATATTGAATCAGGCATTTCATCGAACACATTACATGCAATTAAAAGATTAACCCATCTACCTCTAGTGTGAACCATGAACCAACTCTACCACTCGAATTAGGAGCAGACACAAAACAAGAAACATATACAAAAATATCTTGCGAAATTTCAATGACTACTTATTCAGGACTTTTAATAGCATGGAAATTACTTAAAATTTGTTAAAAAGCACGGCGGGTACAGAATTAATAGCTGCATAGTGCATAGAATTGTTCTCCTATAACAGTAGGATTCAATCACCTTCTGTCATGAGCATAAATATAATGGGAACATCACCACCTGAACATAAAGCTCTCCCTTTTCCCTGTGATTACAAAATTATAAATGAAATTATACATATAGTTTTTTTTTTTTTTTTATCGTAGCCGACATATTCTTTTATTACACATGACCCTTCAAAATTAAAAGGAACATTCAGCTGGACTTCTTTTTTTGATAATAGGACTCCTAATGAAAAAAAACTTCGATCAAGTAATCTATAATGCTAAAGGCTTTTTGTATTAAATGTTACTAAATTAATGTGTACCTTTAAGATCAAGATCTTTAATTTCGGGTCGGCCTCAAATTCCTTGAACTCCTTTAACAGTTGCAATATCTAATTCAATACGAAATTAGGAGGATAAATCAAATTTACATAAAGGGGTAAGTGCATTGAGAATTATGAAAAAGCAGAAAACGAACAAGAAAAAGGTTCCTCAATTTGGTGCTTTTGTACCTATAAATGAGTAAATCCAAATGATAAAACATCCATTTTCTTTTAATTGGAAGGTTGTCGTACCATTTTATGTGTCAATGCATTGAACTTCTGAGGCCTGTTGAGTGTAATTGTTTTCACATGAGCTTTCCTTTCTTCTATAATCTGATAACCATGTGCAGACAAATATTAAAAGAAAAAATCGCCAAAGCATCATCAGAATTCTAAATATATCAAAAAGATATATTGGTCTCGGTTATTCCAAGAAATTGGTTTAACATCAAGGTACATATATCAAATTAATACACAGAAACATGAATAAAATGTTGAGCAAAGAGGCTAGTGAGCTTTTAAATGCACAAATTTTTCAGGCTAGATGGTTACTTTCTATTTGACATAACTCTCCTTCCCAATCAATTTTTTTTTTTTAATGAAAAGATCTCTTCATATATCTAGTTATTATAACAATATGCATTAAATAGGGGCAATTTACACAATTAGATTAGCTACATAGATGACAATTTGGCGTGACATATAGTCACATAAAAATGAAATAGAGTTATTGGAAAAATCTCACCTGTGTATTTTCTTCCACCAATACTTTTGCAAAGCTTGGGGAAGCCATTGATCGCTTTCTCCCCCCCTCAGAAAACTACAATTGATGGAGTTCAGATTTTTGGAGTACAAATCAATAGTTAAAGGCTAGGCGTGTGGAGAGCTGAGGTCAAACAGAACTTTCTATTTGTTTACATATAATACGAGACTTGGTATTGGGTTACTTATAAGAAAGCTGAGATATTTAAAATGATTGGCGAGCAATTTTGGGCAAAGGATATAATTAAATTAAATTTAGCATAGATAGATAAATATTGTTTTTTGTGAAACATTATGGGTGCATTTGGATATGAAAATAATAATAAGGACTAACAGTTATAGGATTAGTAGATGAGAAATTAATATTTGAAATGGTTGAGAAAGAATAGTATTAATAATATTGTTTGGATGATACATTGAAAATAGTTATAGAGGGAATGATTAAAAATAATACTTATTTTTATATCTGAAATAATAAGATGAAATAAATTTTTAGTGAGATTTGATTTGAAGTTTATATTAAATGATTTTGGATCATGTATTATTTAAATTGTAAATTTCCAGTTAGAAATTCAGAACTGATTGTATTTAACGGAAAATTCCTTCAAATATATTAGCTTAGCTAAGTGGTAAAAGCAAACTGAATCTCTAGTTGGCATCTTCGATATAATCTATGAGATTTAAGCAAACTAAATCCCTAGCTTAGTCCGGTGGTAAAAGCAAACTGAATCTCTAGTTGGCATCTTCGATATAGTCTATGAGATTTTAACTAGTTAACTAATTGTATTGACATATTGGCAATTAGGCACCGGGAGGACTGCTCCATTTTGCTTTAATCTGTTGTTTCTCATTGCCTCTTTCATCGCACTAGTTATAGTACTTTGAACTGATGAATTTATATAATAAACTGGACCTTGGTTTTGGAATTCTTCGCCAGTAAGAGGGCATTTGTTAACGCCACATATTAGTAGTGTTAAGGGTTAAAATTAGTATTTTCAGGCAATTATAAGTTAACAAATTTGTTCTTTTAACAAATATATATATTTTTTTCAACAATTAGAGTTCTGACTTCGTATTCGTTCTTTTAATAAAAATTCCTACGAGTTTCGACAAAAAAGATTCTCCAGCATAACATGTAAAAACCCAAACCTTTTTAATTTGTTATTAAATTAGTTAAACCAAAATTTATATTTTAATTAGTGTATTTTATTTATTTATTATTTCAAAGGACAACATCTCTCAATTTAAACGCGAATTTTTGTTTAAAGTCCGATACAACTTTATTCTCGTCCATTCTGATAATTTTGTCGAGTTGAATTTGAGTCGAAATTCTAGTTTTTCTGTTGTCTAAACAAATTTCTAAGAATTTATTTGATCTGGACCGTTTGATCGAGATTTAATTCGTTCGAATTATTTGAGCCGTCCGATCCTCTCCATTACTCTCTCTCTCTGTCTCCTTATCTCTCTCTCTCCCTCACTTTTCCCCGAATGGGTCACCGTTCCACCCGTTCCCCTTTTTCTCTTTCTCCCTCGGATTCTCCTCTCACTCTCTCTCGTGGCAGAGAGAATCGCGACTTACGCGACTCCTCGCCACCTACCCGTCCCACCCGATTGACAGCCCCCACTCTCTCTTGTTGACTATCTCTCGCCTCTGGCAGAGAGTCGCGACTCTCGCGACGACCACTGTTACCCCTCGTGCACACCTGCCCCACCTGTCAGCTGCCCCACTCCACCTCCACTCCCTCTATAAGTCATCCCTCTCCTCTCTCTCTCTGCTCTGACCCACGAGACCCCCCAGATAAGAACAGAAAAAGAGAAAGGCAAAAGAAAGAGAGAAAGAGAGGCGGAGACTGTAGCCGGAGGAGGAGATAGCGACGGCGAGGTGGTGGTGCTGACACTGGTGGCGTGGTGGTGTGGCTGGCTTTGCTTGCTTTGCTTCTTTTGCTCCTTGCTTCCCTTCTCTGTTGGTATTGAATCCGAAACCCTAATTTCTTTTCTGTGACTTGTTTCTGTGCATCGATTGAGGTTTTGAAATGCTTGATTTTGATCTGTTGTTGTTGGTGCCTCAATTTGAAGATGCACCTAAGCTAGCTTGACCTGTTGCTGTGATTGCTTGTCTGTTCTGTGTGCTGCTGGCTCGAATTGAACTGTGAAATTGTCTGTCTGATCTGTTATGTTGTTTGTACTCGCTGATTGACTTGAACTGAACTGTGGGAATGGTTTTGGGTTGCTGTTTGATGCTGGTTACTTGTGTATATGCTTGTTTGGTCTGTTTTCAATTTAGGTCTGTGGTTTTTGTGTGTGTTTAGCTTCTGAGTTGGTTGTTTAACCTTATACTTTGGTTGTGAGGCCTATCCGTATGCTTGTGCTGTGTTGCTTGATGTCTCTGGTTTCGGTACATGGCTGGTTCAGGCCTTGTACCAGTCTGGTACACCTTCTGATCTGTCTAGGGGCCTTTTTGTGAAATATTTTGCTGCCAGGGACTGTTTCGTAAGAGGTTTTGAACTATGATAGGACTTTTCTGTGAATTTTTCTGTTATCAAGGACCTTAGTGTAAAAGTTGTGCAATTATTTTTGATTCAAGGTCCTTTTCGAAAAATGTCCTAAGTTAGTGGATCGGGTTGTATTTATCTGTCGGGTTTCGGAATTGATCCCCGAAACCCATTTGTCTCTGGACCCGGATCCGTTATCTGACGGGTGGGGCCCTTTTCTTGTCTTATGGGCTCTGTCCCTTTTTCCGTTCCTGTGAGGGCTTTGCTTGTTGGGCTGGGCCTTGCGTGTTCCCTCTCTGTTCTGGCCGCTTGTTTCTGTTGGACTTACTTTTCTGGACTGGGCCAGGTCCGAAATTTGATTAATTAATTGTGGGCTTTAAGATAAGAATTTGATACTTGGACCCAAATCAATAAAACTAGAACTTGACCCTCGTCCCGATTTTATCTAGCTAAGTGGACCGAGAAACTGGTATTAGACCCAAATAGATTGGCGCCTTAAATTGGGAGATGATTAGATTGTCCGCTATTTTATTTTCTCTATCAGATACTATGACTATTTCGGACACGTATGATCCCAAAACAGATTTATTCAAACTAAGTTCTATTTGTTGATTCTCGTATTTCGGATTTAAACGATATTTATCTTTTTGTGAAGTTTTAATTAATTATTTTCATACTTGAGCAAAACACTATTATAATTTACTAAACTGTTTTTGTTTGACTTTTCGGAGTTTCTAATTAAACCTTTATCACGACTTAACGCGTAGATTGGACTGTAGGAACTCGTCTTAACGTCTTTCTTCCAACCTGTTTTAAGAGGAAACTCTGCCGAAATTTTATTTAAAAGTACTTCTTTAATTAAAGTAATATATTTTAATACTGAGTCCCCTTTTCAAATTAATTAAAGAGTCAAGTCTGGTACCTTACCCTAGTAACCAGAACCTGTTGCTTTTTGAGGGATAGTTTTAGAGATCGTTAGTTTGAGTGTTTTTGCCTAGTGTTCGTTTTTCTAAGTTAGACTTTGGTCTTTGGTCAGGTGACCAGCAGGACTACTCGGGTGTAGCTGAGGACTATCATCCAGAGTTCGAGGGAGGTGTAGCAGAGCAGGACTTCACCGACCCTCCTGCAGAGTAGCCAGCTCTACACTCTACTTTCCAGGTGTGGATGCCTTTAGATTCTCTTTAAACTTTAGATTAAGGATTAGATCTTTAATTAATCAGAAAGCATAGCATGTCATTAACACTAAGTAAACAGTCAAGAGCATTAATCAACAGATTAGTTCTGCATTTATAGGACATGAATATTAAAATGATTAATCAACTAAAAAGGACCCTAATTCAACACTTGCATCTGGTATGGTACAAGATAGTGAGACCGAGTGTCATAAGAGCGTTTTGATCGGGGTTTCCATTATCGGAAGATTGCACCCAAGCTAAATGCCGGTGGTCTTCTTATGATAGCGACCACGAGCGACGCGTTCTGATTGATCACTCAGCAGACCGACTGTTAGGCGGTACTGCGGTCACTTGGTAGTTATTCTTTCTGTTAGGATGTTGTTTATGTATTCTCGTTTGATTCGATTGGACTACGGGTTTGGTTGCCATGATTAGACTTACCTCTCGATCTCCGCACGTTCAGTTACCGGTACCGCGTATTCTGACCCACTCCTCGACGGGGGTGTGGGATTTTGGAGCCAGTCTTCGGGACTCTTCGAGCCAGCTTACGGAGCTCTGGAAGTCTAGGCAAGGTCCATGTCATATTGGGAATTGTGAGATCTGACTTTGGAATTATTATGCTTATGATTGACTACTGAGTGCGGGTGTTTGACTCTCTTGTATTAAATAGATTATCTATGTCTCGTATTATATTATTCTTTTACCAGAAATCCAGATATCTTACATTTTTCTTTGGGGCATATCATTTAAAGTAGAAAAAGCATCATGTAGTGATAAGATCACCTAGACATGCATTAAGTAGGATTTAAAAGTATTTAACTTAAGTATGGTTTAGATCTGACTTTAGTTTAACTAGAATCTTGCTGGCTACCTTTTTACCGCACTGAGTATTCATGTACTCAGCCCACATAATTGCTTGTGGAGCAGGTTCAGGTTTGGCAGGAGTAGCAGAGGAGGACTTCGTGGAAGACCAAGCCGGGCTGGAGTAGTTTTCTTATTTAGTTGTTTGGTTTGTACTTGACTGGATATTTTTGTTATGTATTATTTTACCAGTCCTTTTGTTGTATGAACAAACAACCATTATTCTATGTGATATTTTATTGTGACTTTTATTTCTGTAACACTGTTTTATAGCCTTACGTGTGCACAGTAGAGTGTGTACACGTGGCGGGGCTGTTCATCCCGAATTACGGCTTGGTTCGGGGTGTGACATCCTTCGGTGGTATCAGAGCAAAGGTTTAAAATCACAAGAACTCCAGCTAATAGGACCTAAGTGTTGCACTTAGATAACCTGACCTTAGAACTTAAAACTTCTTTGAGTTGTTTTCTTACAGGCTGATTCTAACTTGCAGTCTTTTGTGTTTTGAAAGATTGCAATGGATTTGGCTAATCCAAGAGGTGGTCGTGGCCGTGGTCGCGGAAGGACTCGCACAGCCAGACAGGAAAGACAACCTCAGCCTCAACCAGAAGCTTCCGTCCCTCCAGCGAACCTTGTACCTGGACTGGACCCCGTCATTCTTGCTCAGCAGTTTTGGGCAAATGTGGCACAGCATGCCGGACAAGGAACCCCCAGGGCACAACCGGCACAAGACCCATTCACCACTGCATACCATGAGTTTCTCCGTCATCCTACTCAGAGATTTGACGGTAGTGGTGGATTTGAGGCCGCAGAGGAGTGGCTAATTTCTGTGAGAAAGACTTTCCGCCTTGCTCGTACCCCACCTGAGCATTGGACGGAGATAGCAGCCACTTTGTTTGACAAGGAGGCACAGCACTGGTGGACTTCTCAGGAGCCGCAATACCAGGGTGATGGCCAGATCATTCCATGGGATTGGTTCACCAATGCGTTCCGTGCTCGATTTCTAGGAAGGGCGCAGAAGGCAGAGCTGAGGCGCCAGTTTGAGACTCTGACACAGGGAGACATGACAGCGCGCCAGTATGGTGAGACCTTCATTCGCTTGTCCCGTTATGCTCCCGATCTTGTGGCCGATCTTGAGGCCAAGCGTGACAGATTTATTGAGGGACTGGACCCGGCTTTGGGCAGCCTGATGGACACTTACACTGAGACCTCCATCGAGTTCCTGATGGACCGTGCCGAGTTCCAGGAGAGGAAATTAATGTCACGAGTCAGGTCTAGATATGACAGACAGAGGACAGACGGTGGTGTGGCCCGAAAGCCCGTTCCTCAGAACCGTGGCCAGGTAGTGCCCCAGGACAGACAACAGGGTCACAATCCTAACCGTTACTTTTGCAGGAAGTGCAACAGGTCTTACCCTAGTCCATGTGCTCGCCATGGTGGGAAGTGCCTCATATGCCAGTCTCCAGACCATTGGAAGGCACAGTGCCCCAGAAATGTGACTCAGGCAGCTGGTGGCTCTAGTTCTGGCGGCGGTGGACAGAGTTTTAGGCCGACTTTTGGAGTTGGTCGTGGGCAGACAGACGCTGGACGCGGCCGTGGTAGTCCCCTTGCACCCCGTGGCGGTGGCCGGGGAGGCTTTCAGCAGGGTGGCCGTTTTGGCAATAGTGGCCGTGGTGCCGGAAACAATGGCCAATTTGGGCGTGATACCGCTCGAGTCCATGCGACCATTGGAGATGATCTTCCTGAGACTGATGCTATACCACAGGAGGACGAGTTCTATGAGGATGAGCTTATCGCAGGTATGGTTTCCATCTCCGATTGTTTTGCTTACTCTTTGATCGACACTGGGGCTAGTCACTCTTTTGTATCTCAGACTTTTGTGAACCTTAATGGGTGGGAAACCGAACCGAGAGATAGAGTTATGTCAGTGCAAACCCCGCTTGGCAAGACCGTTTTAGTCGATCAGTTTTGTAAGAGTGTTAAGGTGCAGATAGCCGGCCGAAACCTATCCGCTGATCTGGTAGTGCTTGATATGAGAGACTTTGATGTCTTACTTGGCCTTGATTGGCTTACTACCCATCATGCGGTGATTGATTGCAAGAACCACAGTATCCGGTTTGGAAAAGAAGGAACCGTACCATTTGTGTTCAAAGGCCGTAAACCAGGAACCAGAATCCCCATGATCTCAGCATTGCAGATGAAGCACCTGATGTCATCCGGATGTGAAGTGTTTTTGGCTTCTGTGGTGTCAACCGACTCCAAGGATACATCCCTTGAGACTATACCCGTTGTCCGGGAGTTTTCTGATGTGTTCCCCGAGGACTTACCAGGACTACCTCCGGATCGTGAGGTAGAGTTTTGTATCGAGTTACAGCCAGGGACGACACCGTTGGCAAAGGCTCCGTATCGAATGGCCCCAGCAGAACTCAGGGAGCTTAAGATACAGTTGGAAGAGCTTCTAGAAAAAGGATTCATCAGACCGAGTACTTCTCCGTGGGGAGCCCCTGTACTTTTTGTGCGTAAGAAGGATGGAACTCTCCGTCTTTGCATTGATTACAGGGAACTAAACAAGGTCACTGTACCCAACAGATACCCTTTACCCAGGATCGATGATCTGTTTGATCAGCTTCAGGGTTCTCAGGTATACTCAAAGATTGATCTCAGATCAGGGTACCATCAGTTGCGGATTAGGCCGAGTGATATTCCAAAGACGGCCTTTCGCACCCGCTACGGGCACTATGAGTATTTGGTCATGTCGTTTGGACTGACAAATGCCCCGGCATACTTCATGAATTTGATGAATCGTGTGTTTGCAGACTACTTGGATACTTTCATTGTGGTGTTCATAGATGATATTCTGGTTTATTCGAAGAATGCAGAGGAACATGAACATCATCTGAGGTTGGCTCTACAGCGGCTTCGTGAGCATCAACTTTATGCCAAGTTTTCCAAATGTGAGTTTTGGCTGCAGCAGATCTCGTTCCTTGGTCACATTATCTCTAAGGATGGCTTAGCAGTGGATCCACAGAAAGTTGTTGCAATTACTGAATGGAAGCCACCCACAACAGTGACTGAGGTTCGCAGTTTTCTGGGATTAGCAGGTTACTATCGAAGGTTTGTTGAAGGCTTTTCCCGGATTGCTCTCCCTATGACCCAACTGTTGCACAAGGGAGAAAAATTTGAGTGGACTCCAGCAAGACAGAAGAGTTTTGAAGAACTCAAACAGCGGCTTGTGACAGCGCCTGTTTTAACCATGCCAGTGGCTGGAGCCGGATTTGTGGTCAACACCGATGCTTCCCGTTTTGGGCTGGGATGTGTATTGATGCAGGATGGTCATGTCATTGCATACGCATCTCGACAGTTGAGACCACATGAGAAGAATTATCCCACTCATGACCTAGAGTTGGCAGCCGTGATCTTTGCTCTGAAAATATGGCGCCATTACCTCTATGGAGAAAAATGTCAGATCTTCACTGACCACCAAAGCCTGAAATATGTGTTCACCCAGAAAGAGCTGAATTTGAGACAGCGCAGGTGGTTGGAATTGATGAAAGATTATGACTTGGATATTGTGTATCATCCAGGAAAGTCGAACGTGGTGGCCGATGCTTTGAGCCGAAAGAACCACGGGAATTTAGCTATGTTGGTTACACAGCAGCATGATCTACTGGAGGATATGAGACGCTTGGAGTTGTGGGTTGCACCACATGAGGAAACTAACCAAGTGTCGGATGCAGGTTTGATCTCGAGTTTGGTGGTGAAGCCTACTCTGATTGATGAGATCAAGGAAGCTCAGAAAGAAGATGCACGTCTTGAGAAGACGCGTGAACTGGTGAAATCAGGTCAAGAGACTCCTTTCCATGTTGAGGAAGATGGAGTTCTGAGATTCCGGAATCGGATTTGTGTCCCGAACGACCAAGAGATCAAGAATAAGATCTTGTCAGAGGCACATGAGTCGGGGTATACAATTCATCCCGGCGAAACAAAGATGTACAGGGACCTAAAAGGCTACTTTTGGTGGAGAAATATGCGCCGTGAGGTTGCGCGTTTTGTAGCTAAGTGCCTTGTGTGTCAGAAGGTCAAGGCAGACCGAAAACGACCTCCAGGTCTACTTCATCCGCTTCAGATAGCCGAAAAGAAGTTTGACCGGATTACCATGGACTTTGTGACTGGTTTGCCAAGGACTAAGTCAAAGAAGAATGCAATTTGGGTCATTGTTGATACCCTTACAAAGGTAGCTCACTTCATACCTTTCAGATACGGTCTCACAGGAGAACAGATGGCATATTTGTATATGCAGAATCTGCACAGGTTGCACGGATCACCAGTTGAGATCATATCAGACCGTGACCCTCGCTTCACTTCTCATTTCTGGAAGCAGTTTCAGAATGCTCTGGGAACAACTGTGACCTTCAGTACTGCTCATCACCCTCAGACAGATGGACAGTCAGAGCGTACCATTCAGACACTAGAGGATATGTTGCGTTCTTGTGCGCTTACTATGGGCGGCGATTGGTCAGATCACTTGCATCTTGCCGAGTTCGCATACAATAACAGTTTTCACTCTAGTATTGGTATGGCACCTTTTGAGGCGCTTTATGGTCAGCGGTGCAGGACTCCGGTTTGTTGGGGACCTACAGGTACTTACCGACCTACCGGGCCACAGATGATTGAGGAGAGTGTGGAGTTAATGAAGATAGTGCATGAGCGGTTGAAAGCTGCTCAAGACAGACAGAAGAAATACGCCGACCCCAAGAGACGAGACTTGACCTTTGCAGTTGGTGATAAGGCTCTACTTCGGGTTTCACCCAGAAAAGGAGTTACTCGTTTTGGCGTAAAGGGAAAGTTGGCACCCCGTTACATTGGACCTTTTGAGATCAAAGAGAGAGTTGGATCGGTTGCTTACCGACTCATCTTACCTTCTTCCTTGGCGGGCGTGCACAATGTTTTCCATGTTTCTCAGCTTCGGCGGTATGTTCCAAGTGATTCTCACATCTTGGATGTCGAGCCCTTGTTTGTGGAAAAGGACTTGACGTACAAGGAGAAACCGCTGAGGATACTGGACGCGAAGGAGACCAGACTTCGTCGACGCACTATCCGACATGTTCTGGTTCAGTGGGAGCACCACACTCCTCGCGAGGCGACTTGGGAGCTCGAGAGTGAAATGCTTGAGCAGTTTCCTGAGTTGTTTGCTTCTTCAGGTTTGTTTTCTTTTTCTTTCTTTTTACTTTTCGTTTCGAGGACGAAACGTCTTTTAAGGGGGGTAGGCTGTAAAAACCCAAACCTTTTTAATTTGTTATTAAATTAGTTAAACCAAAATTTATATTTTAATTAGTGTATTTTATTTATTTATTATTTCAAAGGACAACATCTCTCAATTTAAACGCGAATTTTTGTTTAAAGTCCGATACAACTTTATTCTCGTCCATTCTGATAATTTTGTCGAGTTGAATTTGAGTCGAAATTCTAGTTTTTCTGTTGTCTAAACAAATTTCTAAGAATTTATTTGATCTGGACCGTTTGATCGAGATTTAATTCGTTCGAATTATTTGAGCCGTCCGATCCTCTCCATTACTCTCTCTCTCTGTCTCCTTATCTCTCTCTCTCCCTCACTTTTCCCCGAATGGGTCACCGTTCCACCCGTTCCCCTTTTTCTCTTTCTCCCTCGGATTCTCCTCTCACTCTCTCTCGTGGCAGAGAGAATCGCGACTTACGCGACTCCTCGCCACCTACCCGTCCCACCCGATTGACAGCCCCCACTCTCTCTTGTTGACTATCTCTCGCCTCTGGCAGAGAGTCGCGACTCTCGCGACGACCACTGTTACCCCTCGTGCACACCTGCCCCACCTGTCAGCTGCCCCACTCCACCTCCACTCCCTCTATAAGTCATCCCTCTCCTCTCTCTCTCTGCTCTGACCCACGAGACCCCCCAGATAAGAACAGAAAAAGAGAAAGGCAAAAGAAAGAGAGAAAGAGAGGCGGAGACTGTAGCCGGAGGAGGAGATAGCGACGGCGAGGTGGTGGTGCTGACACTGGTGGCGTGGTGGTGTGGCTGGCTTTGCTTGCTTTGCTTCTTTTGCTCCTTGCTTCCCTTCTCTGTTGGTATTGAATCCGAAACCCTAATTTCTTTTCTGTGACTTGTTTCTGTGCATCGATTGAGGTTTTGAAATGCTTGATTTTGATCTGTTGTTGTTGGTGCCTCAATTTGAAGATGCACCTAAGCTAGCTTGACCTGTTGCTGTGATTGCTTGTCTGTTCTGTGTGCTGCTGGCTCGAATTGAACTGTGAAATTGTCTGTCTGATCTGTTATGTTGTTTGTACTCGCTGATTGACTTGAACTGAACTGTGGGAATGGTTTTGGGTTGCTGTTTGATGCTGGTTACTTGTGTATATGCTTGTTTGGTCTGTTTTCAATTTAGGTCTGTGGTTTTTGTGTGTGTTTAGCTTCTGAGTTGGTTGTTTAACCTTATACTTTGGTTGTGAGGCCTATCCGTATGCTTGTGCTGTGTTGCTTGATGTCTCTGGTTTCGGTACATGGCTGGTTCAGGCCTTGTACCAGTCTGGTACACCTTCTGATCTGTCTAGGGGCCTTTTTGTGAAATATTTTGCTGCCAGGGACTGTTTCGTAAGAGGTTTTGAACTATGATAGGACTTTTCTGTGAATTTTTCTGTTATCAAGGACCTTAGTGTAAAAGTTGTGCAATTATTTTTGATTCAAGGTCCTTTTCGAAAAATGTCCTAAGTTAGTGGATCGGGTTGTATTTATCTGTCGGGTTTCGGAATTGATCCCCGAAACCCATTTGTCTCTGGACCCGGATCCGTTATCTGACGGGTGGGGCCCTTTTCTTGTCTTATGGGCTCTGTCCCTTTTTCCGTTCCTGTGAGGGCTTTGCTTGTTGGGCTGGGCCTTGCGTGTTCCCTCTCTGTTCTGGCCGCTTGTTTCTGTTGGACTTACTTTTCTGGACTGGGCCAGGTCCGAAATTTGATTAATTAATTGTGGGCTTTAAGATAAGAATTTGATACTTGGACCCAAATCAATAAAACTAGAACTTGACCCTCGTCCCGATTTTATCTAGCTAAGTGGACCGAGAAACTGGTATTAGACCCAAATAGATTGGCGCCTTAAATTGGGAGATGATTAGATTGTCCGCTATTTTATTTTCTCTATCAGATACTATGACTATTTCGGACACGTATGATCCCAAAACAGATTTATTCAAACTAAGTTCTATTTGTTGATTCTCGTATTTCGGATTTAAACGATATTTATCTTTTTGTGAAGTTTTAATTAATTATTTTCATACTTGAGCAAAACACTATTATAATTTACTAAACTGTTTTTGTTTGACTTTTCGGAGTTTCTAATTAAACCTTTATCACGACTTAACGCGTAGATTGGACTGTAGGAACTCGTCTTAACGTCTTTCTTCCAACCTGTTTTAAGAGGAAACTCTGCCGAAATTTTATTTAAAAGTACTTCTTTAATTAAAGTAATATATTTTAATACTGAGTCCCCTTTTCAAATTAATTAAAGAGTCAAGTCTGGTACCTTACCCTAGTAACCAGAACCTGTTGCTTTTTGAGGGATAGTTTTAGAGATCGTTAGTTTGAGTGTTTTTGCCTAGTGTTCGTTTTTCTAAGTTAGACTTTGGTCTTTGGTCAGGTGACCAGCAGGACTACTCGGGTGTAGCTGAGGACTATCATCCAGAGTTCGAGGGAGGTGTAGCAGAGCAGGACTTCACCGACCCTCCTGCAGAGTAGCCAGCTCTACACTCTACTTTCCAGGTGTGGATGCCTTTAGATTCTCTTTAAACTTTAGATTAAGGATTAGATCTTTAATTAATCAGAAAGCATAGCATGTCATTAACACTAAGTAAACAGTCAAGAGCATTAATCAACAGATTAGTTCTGCATTTATAGGACATGAATATTAAAATGATTAATCAACTAAAAAGGACCCTAATTCAACACTTGCATCTGGTATGGTACAAGATAGTGAGACCGAGTGTCATAAGAGCGTTTTGATCGGGGTTTCCATTATCGGAAGATTGCACCCAAGCTAAATGCCGGTGGTCTTCTTATGATAGCGACCACGAGCGACGCGTTCTGATTGATCACTCAGCAGACCGACTGTTAGGCGGTACTGCGGTCACTTGGTAGTTATTCTTTCTGTTAGGATGTTGTTTATGTATTCTCGTTTGATTCGATTGGACTACGGGTTTGGTTGCCATGATTAGACTTACCTCTCGATCTCCGCACGTTCAGTTACCGGTACCGCGTATTCTGACCCACTCCTCGACGGGGGTGTGGGATTTTGGAGCCAGTCTTCGGGACTCTTCGAGCCAGCTTACGGAGCTCTGGAAGTCTAGGCAAGGTCCATGTCATATTGGGAATTGTGAGATCTGACTTTGGAATTATTATGCTTATGATTGACTACTGAGTGCGGGTGTTTGACTCTCTTGTATTAAATAGATTATCTATGTCTCGTATTATATTATTCTTTTACCAGAAATCCAGATATCTTACATTTTTCTTTGGGGCATATCATTTAAAGTAGAAAAAGCATCATGTAGTGATAAGATCACCTAGACATGCATTAAGTAGGATTTAAAAGTATTTAACTTAAGTATGGTTTAGATCTGACTTTAGTTTAACTAGAATCTTGCTGGCTACCTTTTTACCGCACTGAGTATTCATGTACTCAGCCCACATAATTGCTTGTGGAGCAGGTTCAGGTTTGGCAGGAGTAGCAGAGGAGGACTTCGTGGAAGACCAAGCCGGGCTGGAGTAGTTTTCTTATTTAGTTGTTTGGTTTGTACTTGACTGGATATTTTTGTTATGTATTATTTTACCAGTCCTTTTGTTGTATGAACAAACAACCATTATTCTATGTGATATTTTATTGTGACTTTTATTTCTGTAACACTGTTTTATAGCCTTACGTGTGCACAGTAGAGTGTGTACACGTGGCGGGGCTGTTCATCCCGAATTACGGCTTGGTTCGGGGTGTGACATAACACATTTTAAAATAATAATAATAATAATAATAATAATAATATTGGATATGTTTAATAGCTGCAATTTGGATAGGTTTGACGGAGATTGCGTTAGAATTCACATTTTATATTAGATAAAAGCGCCTTCCAGATATTCCAGCAGAGTATGAAAAATGAAAGCCATTTATTTACCCTACGGGGTGTTTGCAAGGTCAAAAAAAAAAAAAAAGAGCCATTTATTTTGTTCAGTTTGGCATTTTTGGTAAGAACTTTTGTGTGTTAAGGAAGAATCAGCAAGTTATTCCGTTAATAATAGACAAAGAAAATACAAATATTTACAACACCAACACAGCTCCGAAGCCCAGGGAACCATACCTGATATGTAGGTCCAAACTCGGCAATGATTAAACCCAACGCGACCTTTTCAGCCTAATAAAATGCACCGCCTATAAAATGAAATTTGGCCCAAAAGCAACGAGTTTGACTCGCAATCTTTTTCCATGAAAGAAAAAGAAAAATGAAAGATGTGCTTTCTTAGGTGAAACAATCAAGGTCAAAGTAATCACTTCGTTTGATCCGTTAGCCTAATTAAACGGTATGCCAGAGTTTATATAAAAACATATTATTTTTGTTGGATATAAATAGCTTATATGTCGATCCGCACATATAGATAGCGTCGAGACAATATCCATCTTCACAAATAGATCCAAAATGGTCCACCGACTCAGTATAATTATTTATTTATTCGACCGAGTTCTCTCTGCTCTAGCCATCTCACCTGCACACGTGTTAACCATCTGTTGAAGTCGTTTTGCATGTCATCCAGCTGGCCATCCCATAATCTTTATAAAAACAAACTTCAGTTTATTCCTATTCCATCTTGGTTTACACTTTACACTTTGCAACTCAAATTCTATAGAAAGGTATCAACAAAATCGATACAAAATGCAAGGCATGAAGGAGAAGATACAGGACATGGGCAGTACAATGAAAGCGAAAATAAAGGAAGGCACCGCAAATGTGCAAGGTACAGTTCGTTTCTATATGGGAATTAAGTCAGCTTAACTTTTGCTTAATTAAATACTGCTACATGCCAATTTTTCATAGAACTAAAAGCATAGCTAGTAGTGGGGTATCAAAAACAAATCGAATTATTTGGAACGCCAATAAATATCATGATACAGAAAACTACTAGTCACATAATTACTTTGTCGATCTTTTATTGGGGGAGATATTTAGTATCATTTCATCAAGTTGTTTGCTTAATTTGATCCTTCCACAAGACTACGGGAGTTTGTGTAATTTCAAATAAGACTAGTAAGTTGCTTGTATGTGCAACTTTTTAGTAATCAGCATATCTTACTAGTATTTATTACGGCGATTATATTCATCTTGCTTTTGGTCCTTGATATCACTACTACTAGGCAAGGCAGAGGAGGCAACAGCTCGGACCCATGGAGAGAAGGCGGCGGCGAAGGAGAGAGAGAAGGCTAGAGAGGCCGAGGCCAAGGCTGAGCTGCATGGTGAGAAAGCCGAACACCGTGAAGAGGCAGGGCTGCATCATGGCGTTGGTCATGTGCCACTGACCGGGCCTCACCACCACCGTCCAGTTGGGATGGGTGCCACAAAACCCACATATACAACGGGGACCCATCCAACTACAGACAAGTATCTGTAGAATATTCTATGATATTTTGGTGATATATGTGAGTGTTCTGATAAGTAAGGTTTGTCATTTTAGTGGATGTGCATGTATCATTTGCTGTTTCTGCTTGTGTTGTAAATTAAATAAATGAACTATGCGAATAATTGCTTGAGTAATGGACTGAACTGATGGTCAATAGAGACTAGCTTGTGCTATAAACTAGAGACTGCCTTAAATATCAAGTTTGTGCAGAGTAAATTTGAGCATTTTAATCTAAGATATTCTTATTAAACAAATGTAAGGGCATCAGTGTTTTATTAAGCGCATTGGATTAGATTGCTCCGAAGATTGATTAACTTTCACGCCATAGTCCAGAATAGTCTGGCCAGTGGTAACGCGGTTAAAAAAAGTGCACACATGCTCAAGTATTAATTCAATTAAGCTTATCAAAGGTTGCAAAAACATGGGACTGTCGTCTGTGCTTCTAACAGTTGATGAAGTTACGGAGATCCAATTTCTGCTACCAACAGAAAATCCATTGCTTATACAGTGTGAGAGATGATATCTCAGATTCGTCATATTTGTTGTGGTATCTTTTGTAAGAAAAGCTAAATAAAAGGCCTGAAATTGCTAAAACTTTTCCACTCAAAATAAAATAAAAAAAAAACGTTGAATCTTCCTCTTCTAACTGAACCTCTGTATTTATCAGCAAACCTTTATCCATACCAGCCACTTCCATCCGTACCAGTAAACCCTGCCAATACTACTTTGTACCCTGATACAGCCAACTAATTATGAAAAATCCTTCCAAAAATAGTTAAATGTGCGATACAACAGAAACACCTAAGAATGAAGAATAGAAGTACTCAATAGTCTTCTTGCTGTTATTGTCTATCATATTTTGTTACACTGTCATGGTTGTGTTATTGTACAATTCACTGAAACCAACCTTCCTCTATGTCTTAATAATGTATTGGCACTTTTTAAGTACACCTTGAAGGACAAAATTCATAGCACAATGGAAGCAGACACCGTATCAGCGTAAATCAGGTTCTTATTTACAACTGCATGTCCTCTTACTCCTTGCTCTTCCAGATATTGTTCTCTGATTTTATGATGAAGGGGAAAGGAAAAAAGAAAGAAGAATACAAAGAAACAAAAAAAAAAATAATAAATTGCAGGACAGAGATCCTCTCCTGTCATCCTCTTGTTTATGCAACCCTACAATGAATCACAGCAAGAACAACTGGAGCATTAGGTTTCTAATTCTAATATTGTATAGATCACTCTAATCCGACACATAGGGGACCACTTCCATCCTTTCCTTAAGCTCAATTAAATGCACCATGAACCAACCTAATTGCTTATTTGTTGTTTGCACGGTGCACTAATTCAGGTTTGCAACATGTCAGAACAATCGGTATAGAACTAGTAAGGATTGTTTGAAGGAGAAAAAGCTCCCAATTTGGATAATTTGAATATTTGATCCACAGTGTACTGGGTCCTCGAGGCAAATTACCTGAGAAGGTACAATCCTTGCAAGTAAACTTCATGCAAATGATATTTCGTCAAAGAACTCATCCGCAGTGTCACCGTCCTTGTCAATTCTTAGTCCCCTCCAGTACCATTTGAATCCCTAACAGAAGAAAAGTCGAATGTTACATTGAAAATTGAGACTAAATTGGTAAAATTGTGAACATGCTTACATTTACTGAGAACAAACTGCAAGGTTGAGCTTAATCAATACTTTGATTAATCTATTCCAAAAAGCAGAATAGTCAAGTCAGATTCATACCTTCAGTGCTGGCAACATGCTGTTTCTTCAATTTATGCCAGAACCAATTAAAGGTTTAACTATAGAAAAAAGTTGGGTATAATCATTTCCAGAGTCCAGTAAATTTGACCCCTTAGGATGTCGTTATTAGAATATTAGTAGGACTGCTGATCTCTGGGTAAAAAAAAAAAATCATTTTTCTGAGAAGGCACATCTGATCTGAGAATTACTTACTAGTCGGACTGCTACTCTCTGGGACCCAAAAGGAAAAATTGATTTTCCTGAGAAGGCACTTTTGAGAATAAGAGGATCCAGAAAAGAAAGTAACAAACAGAATGGAAGTTTCTATAATTGGGTCGCAGAGGAGTGCTTCACAAAGTATCTCAAAAGAAGAAGTTAATTCCTGGCGCTTTTGGAGTCATGTTTTAGGCTAGTTTTGATAATACTAGGTCTTGCTTTCGTTTCTGAACAGGTTAGTAACAGTATTAGACCTGTACTTTAACATAATGGTAACTCTATTACCAATTACTTCCTTTCTGGGGCAAGCTTTGTATTAAATACACAATTAGACCACTTAAGCTTCTTTGAAGCTTTACTAAAAAATTAGTATTTCACAATTTAAACACAGTACGGTTGTAATTTAATGATGGGAGGAGAGGGGAGGAGTACCTGAATACCACCACCACGGAGGGAGCAGGGAAGGAGGACGGGGTCGAAGTGGGCCCCATTGGCAGTGACACTGTCGCCTGTACTGGGTTCGGATCTAGATTGCACTTGCACATCGCTTCCGAGAAATCCAAGAAGAGCGGAGATTCTGCGGAGAGCGACACTCGATTCATCTCTAGTACATTTGAGTGCCATCCGTTCTCCTCCTTTTGTTTGTTGATTGAGATGTTTTCACTCTTTTGACTTTTTGAGTCCTCTGATTTCTTGATACGTTGACTTGCAACTTGCAAGACTTATCCTGGACCAATATCCTCCGTAGCAGACTTGGTCCGTTCAATTTAATCTGGGCCTAAATTTTATGGGTCGTTGGAATCTCGACGGACCTGGAGTAAAGCTAGGAGCAACTATTATTGATCGGACGTTCTATGTATGCTTTTCACCATGTAGCCGCCACAGAGGATTTTATTTGGACTTTTTTCAAAAGGGCTAAATTTTATGTTTTAATATAAAAAAGTTTCTTGGTCCTAAAATAATTTCCAAAAGGGCCTAAACATAGTATTATAAATATAATAGCGTACTTGAATTGAATTACTGGTGCAGATTTAAAAACAAATTCGACGTTGATTTTGAATTTGGAGTTGATGAAGAAGACATTGTGAGTGAATCGGGAGCATATTTATAATACTGATGAGGTCCTGTCACACCCCGACCTGAGGGAATGACACCTCCTCCGCCACGAGAACAGTTTCCCGCTCCCGTAAGGCGAACAGACGGACAGACTAATTTTTTTTTCATTCCATTTTCTTGATTTCGGCCCAGAATGCACACAACATCACAGATGAACACACTAAAGTATGTTACATTATTTCAAACCACTATTTACATAAGTAGTTGTTGGTAAAGAAAAGCAAATCACACCGCAGTACTACCAATCCCGGCTTATTCATATACAAAGGACTGGTTCTCTCAAGCTAGCTATTTACATATGCTACAAAATAAGTAGGAAAAACCACCCAACTTTCCTGAACGCCGTGACCGCTATCCCGGAACAAAACTCAAGATTAAAAGAAAACCAAAACCAAAAACCGCTACTGCCCAAAACCCACTAACCAACACACCAGAGAAAGCACACACACACTGGACACTCCTGGAAAAAGTTAGCGATCAGAAAGCTTCCTCTTCCTGGGAGTGAGCCTCCGGCTCTGGCTCAACCTCGGCCTCGGACGCTGGAGATGCAGGAGGCATCTCAAAATACAGATAAGCCAGTACCTCTGGCAACTCATCCAGACAAATGCACAAAACAGCTTCACAATTCAGACTTGGGATCCGTACCGCAAACTGAATGTAACTACACTCGATAGTGGCGATAGTACTACGCCTCACTCCATTTCGCCTCTCCTGGAACCCCCAAGCGATGAGGACACATGCAAAACAAAGCACAGAGTGAGATACAATCTCAGTACGGGTTTTAGTTCCAGTACGCGGATCTTAGTACGAACCGTGTAACGGAATCTATTCTCCTTTTCAGATTATTAATTAATAATGCTCAAAATTATTTACAGAAAAGTTCAATACCGTTGGCACCAGACGAAAAGGTCCGATGACCGGCATACTGCATCATGAATATGCACAGAAACAACCAAGCATAATTATTTCACAGTAATTGCATTTACTCAAGCTCTTATCGGCCGGTCAGATTCAGAAAGAACTTTTCCCAAACCATAGGTCCAACCCTAGGTACAGATTACAGAGGGAATTTCCAGAAATAATAGCGCTAGAATCCTGGCCGGGTAGGTGGCCAAACCATACTCCGGAGAGTAATACAATTCAAGCTTATATTATGCTATTCAGACTGAATAAGAATGGTCCGATTTAATTCAGAGTCAGATTCTTTGATTACACACAAAGTTATGCAACATAGTCAATTTACGGAAGCCATTCCAGTCTTTGGGATTCTGACTTCTTAAAGTTATCAAAGAAATGATAAGTCAGATCCATATTACCTACTAATCAAACGAACAGTTCGATTCAACATGAGTTTCATGTATTTAGGGCTCCTTAACAACTATATGCATTAAATGCAACCTAATTTTCAACATGCTGTGCATGAATTTAAAGATACCGATATTCGAGTTTGAACAAAGAAACCGCGTAAATTCCGCACCTTGCTGCTTACTGCTCCCTTGGAGTTTCAGGGTCCGTGCCTGGTTTACAAACCACAGATCAAGTACCGTTAATATTTGTTTAACGGGTTTCCTTTAATCTGAGTCTGGTTTCTAACGTTTAACCGTGACCATCATAGTTGGTTTTCCAAGTCCTTTGTTTACCGTAATTATATTAAATTTACTTTAGTTACTTCTCCAATTATCAGAAACAATGTTTAACATTTATTTCCTAATATCGAAAATTATTCATCATATACCGAATACAGAATACAGAAATATCAGACAGAATTAGGAAATCGTTAAACACAATAAAAACAAAAATCAGAAAATAATAAATCAGAAATGTTTTATTTTAGCGGGATCAGAAAGTCTGGTTTATTTGCCACAGTATCTGTTCTTTAATCACACAGACTATTATCATCATATCCCTAAAAAGCCCACAGATTAATATTAGACTATAGTTAGTCTATAACAAGCTCAACAGAATCCGTCATTAGCATACAGATATTAGATTTTAACCAAATCCGAAAATCTAATCTTAATCACTATATATTTAGCCCACAATTAAATCTATTTCCGGAATAACTCAAGCCCACAGAAAAATCCAGCCCAAAATGAGTTTTCTTCTTTTTTTTCTTTCTTTCTTTCTTTCTTTCTTTCTTTCCAGCCCACAGCGAAACAAAGCCCAACAGAACACAGCCCGCGAGCAACCCAACACAACGACCAAGTCAACCCAGTCAACTGGACCCAGTTGACTGGGTCAAACCGTAACGGGTCCGACAAACAGTATTCAGATCCGATAAACCATTAGTTTTTCAAATAAGTCCACAGAAAATTAATAAGCCCCTCAATTTCTCATTTTAGCCCCTAATTTTTAGTAAAAGCCTTCAATGTCACAAGAAAACCCCTCAGATTTTGCAAAACGGCCCTCAGAAAATTATTTTTATTGCAATTTCATCCCTGGGCATCGGCAAGCATACCAGAATCGTACCAGATCACCATATATCGTACCAGTGACTGGTACCAACCTTCTAACAGTCACAAATCAGCCTTCTATGCACTCTACATGCAAATTATATGCCTATAAACCCGCAGATACCTCAGTTTACACCTGATATGCCCAAAATGCATGTGTATGCACAACACAACCTATATCAATGTTTTTCCTTCACTGTCATCAATCCAACATGCATATATGCATCTTATAAGCCCTATTGCTTCCTTCCAGCCATCAATTAACATGTTTATATGCAGTTTAGACTCAAAATATGCATAATATTCCATTAACAGCTAAGATGGTCCATGAAACCACTATATACAAGTTACATCCTTATAACAGACAACACAAACAAACTTAACATGCATAATTTACCAACTAACAGTTCTTATAACTCATCAGATAAGATATACTAAGCCACAGTTCATATGATCCTAAGTATAACATATACCCATGACAGATAGCACTTAAATGTGTCATGTATGCTTATAATTAACATTAATATGCATGAACCTCATGTAATCACTGCCTCATGCCCTATTATTATTGCCTTCACCATTAAATCAAAGTTTAATGTCCTAAATAGCATGATGCACAAACATAGCACTGCTATTCCCTAAGTATATGCTCATATGCACATAATTATGCAATCTAAGCTTGCCAAAACCTATGATTAAGCCTCAGTTAGCCTCAGAATAGATATTCCTCATCACAGACTTCCTCATAACAGAAAAGTCAGTAAGCATACCCCACTCTAAACAGCTACAAGTAATATATCGCAATGCCACAGAAGTAATCCTTATAACAGTTGTATAAACACCAAATAAATCAGTTATATCGCTACATAGCCACCAATTACAAGCCAACACAGATAACAAGCCAAGCACAGAGAGAAATCGAATACAAGGACCAAGATTTATACCTATCTCGGAGGATTGAGCAAATCGTCTCAGGAATTCAAGCAAAACCAAAGCCAAGATCAAGGTCAAGCAAATCAAGAACAAGCCCAGTTCCATCCACCTATCCCTCGCGACAGTAACCCAAAAATTGATATCAATTTCTTAACAAATTGACATTAGATTTGACAAATCAAAGGAAAAGAAACCATTACCGTCTCCACAGCCGACTCAACCCTCGTATCTCCTCCTCCCCAATCAATCCCAATCCGAAACCCTAACCCTATAAAGCAACTTACCTCGACGGCTTGGGAAGAAGAGGACAAGACGGGGAGTTGCTGTGGAGCTCAGCATGGCCTCCACGTAACCCCTCCCTCTTAATTTCTCTGACAACCACATCGATCGGAGAAGAGAAGAGGTGAGCTCCTCGTGCTAACACAAGGAAGAAGAAGGAGGTGGCTACAGCTCAGTGGCTAGCCCAGAGGCGCCGCAATTTCACCCAACCAACACACGACACAGAGAGAAGAACAGAGAGATGGGCTCGACTGAGCGTCGAAACAATCGAGAGAAGAAGAAGAGAGCCAAGTCGGAAAAGAGAGGAAGGAGAGACGAGTGTCTCTCGGAATTTTTATTAAAATATCCTTAGATCCTTTGTGGCAGAAACCGTGTGGCTTATGGCGTAGCAATCAACTGACATCCTTAATTCTAATTATTATTCCTCAAATAAATCAATTAGTCTAATCCAGAAGTCAGATATTGGTGGCAAATATACCGAAAAATCCCATAATTTAAACTGAACATTTCCATGTTCCCAGATCAGAAAATCCCGCAACTTTTACTGTTGCAATAACTTATTTAATTTAATTTCCTGATCATACCGCCAATTATTGGTATTTTCAGACAGATAAGGACTTGGTTACCATACTACGGTCACTATTGTTACAGGTCCTTTTAGAAATTATTTTAAGTCCACGGCTCTTCTCGATATTAAAAAATAAAATTCAGCTCTTTTGGCAAAAAGTCCATTTTATTTAGACTTATTCTAGCGTTGACTGTGGACCTTTTTAACAGTCAACATTGGACTCAACGTGCAAATGTAAATCACGGATTTTAATTTTTATGAAAACCAGACAATGGATACTGTACTTTTTAAATCACATATCGAGGGGTGCTTTGGTTTGTTGGTTTAAATTCTGAGATTTAAAAATTGATTCTAATATTTCGATTTTTTCATATTAAAATTCAAGACTGATAAGGATCACTTCAGGATTCCTTACTCCCTCAACATGCGCTAATAAGTTTCTAGTTTTAGAATGTGATCGCTTTCTATCTACTCAGCGCTAACAATTTTTTGTTTTTGTCTCTAATCTCCTATACTTGTCTTTTTTTTTTCTCTTATCCTCTCAACCCCTGTCATCCAGTACGTATCCATTCATCGCTTTCTGACGCCTAGCGACTATGCTTAACACCACTACATGGACAATTGTTGCTATTAACTAGGACAACTAGTATAATAGTACAATTGATTTTACCTAGGACAATTATGATATATATAGACTAGAATAATAAGCTATATTAACTAGAATAATTATTTATATTAACTAGAACAATTGGCTATATTAACTAGAACAATAAGTTATATTAACTAAAACAATTACTCATAACAATTAGCTATATAAATATCAATATTTTCTTTAATAGATGTTATTATCATGTTAAGAATTTGATCTAAAAAAAATATGAATGAGGACAGAATTAGTTGTCGTGGACCCCAGCCAACTTTAAAAATATCTATCGAAAGAATGAATACAGAATCGTTTGAAATGCTCAAATAATGCACAGAATAAGCATTATTAGCATATTACATGTATATGTATAATCTAATATTTTTTAATAAGTTAGTAATGAATTATATTTTAGATTATTGTGATTAAATAACTTAAAATTAGTACAAAATCGCTTGAAATGTTCAAATAATGCATTGAATAAATATTATTTGCACATTATATTTGTATTTTCTATTTAGAATCTGATATATTTTTAATAAAATAATTATATTCTAGACCATAAAAAGAGCTTAAGCATAGATTATTGTGATAAAACCACTTAGAATTAGTGTAGAATCGCTTGAAATGTTTAAATAATGCACAGAATAAGCATTATTTGTGCAATATATGCAATTTCTAAGTTTAATCCAATATTTTTTAATAAGTAAGATCTGAATTATATTATAAACACTTTAAATAGCTTAAATATAGATTATTATGATTAAATGACTTAGAATGAGTGCACAATCGCTTCAAATGCTCAAATATTGCTCAAAATAAGCTTTATTTGCACATTATATGCATGTTTTCTATGTATAATCTAATATTTCTTATTAAGTATGATTTGAATTATATTCTGGACCTGTAAAGAGCTTAAATATAAATTATTGTGATGAAATGACATAGAATGAATGCAGAATATCTTGAAATGCTCAAATATTGCTCAGAATAAGCATTATTTGCACATTATGTGCGTATTTTCTATGTATAATCTAACATATTGCAATATGTAGGATCTAAAATAATATTCTTGATAAAATAAAAAACTTAAATATAAATTTTTGTGACCAAATAATCCATTATTTTTTGGATAATTAAGATCTGAATTATATTCAAGACCATATAAAGACATCAAATATACATTGTTGTGATCAAATGACTTAGAATGAGTGCAGAATCGCTTCAAATGCTCAGAATAAGTTTTATTTCCATATTATATGCATATTTTCTATGTATCAATCTTTTTTAATAAGTAAGATCTGAATTATATTCTGAATCATGTAAAGAGCTTAAATATAGATCATTACGATTAAATGACTTAGAAGGAGTGCAAAATTGCTTGAAATGCGCAAATAATGCACAGAATATGCAGCATTTACACATTATGTGCATATTTTCTATACACAATACAATACTTTTTAATAAGTAAGATTTTATTTATATTCCGAACCATATAAAGAGCATAAATATAGATTATTATGATTAAATGACTTAAAATGAGTATATAATCATTAGAAATGCGCGTAATACACAGAATAGCAACATTTACACTTTATATGCTTATTTTCTATGTATAATCAAAATATTTTTGTAATAATTAAGATCTGAATTATATTCTAGTCCATATAAGGACCTCAAATATACATTATTTTGATCAAATGACTTAGAATGAATTCAGAATCGCTTGAATTGCTCAAATAGTGCACTGAATAAGTATTATTAGCATACTATATCCGTATTTTAAATGTATAATCCAATATTTTATAATAAGTAAGATCAGAATTAAATCCTAGACCAAATAAATAGCTTAAATACAGTTTATTGTGATCAAATGACTTAGAATAAGAGCAGAATAGCTTGAAATGCTCAAATAATGCTCGTAATAATCATTATTTTGTACATTATATCTGCATTTTCTATGTATAATCCGACATTTTATAATAAGTAAGATCTGAATTATATTTTAGACCACATAAAGAGTTTAAATATAGATTATTGTGATCAAAAGTGTTAGAATAAGTGCAGAATCGCTTGAAATGCTCAAATAATGCACTGAAGTATTATTTGGTTCATTATAAGTGAATTTTTTTTTATAATTCATCATTTCATAAAGAAACAAATGCCTGAACTATATTTTTGACCGTATAAAGAGGTTAAATATAAATTATTGTGATTGAATGACTTTGAATGAGTGAAAAAATCATTTGAAATGTTCAAATAATGCAAAGAATAAGTATTATTTGCACATTATATGCATATTATATATGTATCATCAAATTTTTTTTAATTAATAAGCTCTGAATTATATTTTAGACCATATAAAGAGCTTCATACATATTATTTGTGATCAAATGACTTAAAATGAGTGTAGAATCGCTTGAAATGTTCAAATAATGCACTGCGACCAAATAATCCAATATTTTATAATAATTAAGAACAGAACTATATGCTAGACCATATAAAGAGTTTAAATATAGTTTACTGTGATCAAATGATTTAGAATGAGTACAGAATAACTTCAAAAGATCAAATAATGCTCAGAATAAGCACAGAATATGCAATATTTTCACATTATATGCTTATTTTATATTTATAATCTAATATTTTTTTAATAATTAAGATCTGAATTACATTCAAAATCGTATGAAGAGTTTAAATACAGAGTATTATGATTAAATGACTCAGGATGAGTGCAGAATGGCTTGAAATGCGAAAATAATGCAGAATATATAACATTTACAAATTATGTGCATATTTTCTATGTATAGTAAAATATTTTTTACTAATTAAGATCTGATTTATATTCCGAACCATATAAAGAGCGTAAATACATAATTTTCTGAATAAATGACTTAGAATGAGTGCAGAATCGTTAGAAATGTGCAAATAATGCACAGAATATGTAAGATTTGCAAATTATATGCTTCTTTTCTATTTATAATCAAATATTTTTTAATAATTAAGATCTGAATTACATTCAAAATCATGTGAAGAGTTTAAATACAGAGTATTATGATTAAATGACTCAGGACGAGGGCAGAATCGCTTGAAATGCGCAAATAATGCAGAATATGCAACATTTACAAATTATGTGCATATTTTCTATGTATAGTAAAATATTTTTTAATAAGTAAGATATGATTTATATTCTGAACCATATAAAAAGCGAAAATACAGATTTTTATGATTAAATGACATAGAATGAGTGCTGAATAGTTGGAAATGCACAAATAATGCACTGACTATGCAACATTTGCACATTATATGTTTATTTTCTATATAGAATCAAATATTTTTTAAAATTATGATCTGAATTCTATTCCGGTCCGTATAATGACCTCAGATAAACATTATTTTGATCAAATGACTTAGAATGAATGCACAATTGCTTAAAATGCTCAGAATAATGATTATTTGAACATTATGACCGTATTTTCTTTGTATAATGCAATATCTTATAATAAACTAAATCCTGGACCATATAAAGAGCATAAATATAGATTATTGTCATCTAATGACTTAGAATGTGTGCAGAATAACTTTAAATGCTCAAATAATTCACAGAGTAAACATTATTTCCACAATATATGCATATTTTCAATGTATAATTGCATAATATTTTAATAAGTAAGACCAGAATTATATATTCTGAACCATATAAAGAGCTTATATATTGATTATTGTCACCAAATTACTTAGAATGTGTACAGAATTGCTTGAAATGCTCAAATAGTGTACTCAATAAGTATTATTAACACATTTTATGCGTATTTTCAATGTATAATCCAATATTTTATAATAATTAAGAACAGAATTATATCCAAGATCATATAAAGAATTTAAATATAGTTTACTGTGATCAAATGATTTAGAATGAGTACAGAATAACTTCAAATGATCAAATAATGCTCAGAATAAGCTATCTTTTCAATTTAGATGCATATTTTTTATGTAAATTACAACATTTTTTAATAGGTAAGATCTGAATATATTCCGAATCATATAAAGAGTTTAAATACATATTATTATGATTAAATGACTCAGAATGAGTACAGAATCGCTTGAAATGCGAAAATAATGCACAGAATATGCAACATTTACACATTCTGTGCATATTTTCTATGTATAGTACAATATTTTTTAATAAGTAAGATCTGATTTATATTCCGAACCATTGAAAGAGCGTATATACAGATTATTATGACTACATGACTTAGAATGAGTGCAGAATCGTCAGAAATGCGCAAATAATGCACAGAATATGCAATATTTTCACATTATATGCTTATTTTATATTTATAATCGAATATTTTTTAATAATTATGATCTGAATTACATTCAAAATCATATGAAGAGTTTAAATACAGAGTATTGTGATTAAATGACAAAGGATGAGTGCAGAATCGCTTGAAATGCTCAAATAATGCAGAATATGCAACATTTACAAATTATGTGCATATTTTCTATGTATAGTAAAATATCTTTTAATAAATAATATCTGATTTACATTCCGAACCGTATAAATATCGTAAATACAGATTTTTATGAATAAATGACTTAGAATGAGTGCAGAATCGTTAGAAATGCGCAAATGATGCATAGAATATGCAACATTTGCAAATTATATGCTTCTTTTCTATTTATAATCAAATATTTTTTTAAAAATTAAGATCTTAATTATATTCTAGTCCTTATAATGACCTCAGATATACATTATTTTGATCAAATGACCGAGAATGAATGAAGAATCGCTTGCAATGCTCAAAAAATGCTCAGAATAATGATTATTTGAACCTTATATCCGTATTTTCTTTGTATAATTCAATATATTATAGTAAGGAAGATCAAAACTAAATCCTAGACCATAAAGAGTATAAATATTGATTATTGTGATCAAATGACTTAGAATGTGTGCAGAATCTCTTGAAACGCTCAAATAATGCACAGAGTAAACATTATTTGCACAATATATGCATATTTTCAATGTATAATTGCATATGTTTTTAATAAGTAACACCAGGATTATATTCTGAACCATATAAAGAGCTTATATCTTGATTATTGTGACCAAATGACTTAGAATGTGTGCAGAATTTCTTGAAATTGTCAAATAGTGCAGTTAATAAGTATTATTACCACATTTTATGCGTATTTTTTTATGTATAATCCAATGTTTTATAATAATTAAGAACATAATTATATCCTCGACTAAATAAAGAGTTTAAATATAGTTTACTGTGATCAAATGATTTAGAATGAGTACAGAATAACATCAAATGATCAAATAATGCTCAGAATAAGATTTCTTTCCATCTAAGATGCATAGTTTATATGTAAATTACAACATTTTTTAATAGGTAAGATCTGAATTATGTTCCGAATCATATAAAGAGTTTAAATACTGATTATTATGATTAAATGACTCAGAATGAGCCCAGAATCGCTTGAAATGCGGAAATAATGCATAGAATATGCAACATTTATATATTCTGCGCATATTTTTTATGTATAGTACAATATTTTTTAATAAATAAAATATGATTTATATTCCGAACCATTTAAAGAGCGTAAATACATCTTATTATGATTAAATGAATTAGAATGAGTGCAGAATCGTCAGAAATGGGCAAATAATGCACAAAATATGCAACATTGCACATTATATGCTTATTTTCTATTTGGAATCAAATATGTTTGATGATTATGGGCTGAATTACTTTCAAAATCATGTGAAGTGTTTAAATACAGAGTATAATGATTAAATGACTCAGGATGAGTGAATAATCGCTTGAAATGCGCAAATAATGCAGAATATGTAACACTTACAAATTATATGCCTATTTTCTATGCATAGTAAAATATTTTTTAATAATTAAGATCTGATTTATATTCCAAACCATATAAAGAGAGTAAATACTGAATTTTATAATTAAATGACTTAGAACGAGTGCAGAATAGTTAGAAAATGCGCAAATAATACACAGAATATACAGTATTGGCACATTATATGCTTATTTCTATTTATAATCAAATATTTTTTAAAAATTAAGATCTGAATTACATTCAAAATCATACGAAGAATTTAAATACAGAGCATTATGATTAAATGACTCAGGATGAGTGCAGAATCGCTAGAAATGCACAAATAATGCAGAATATGCAACATTTACAAATTATGTGCATATGTTGTATGCACAGTAAAATATTTTCTAATAAGTAAGATCTGATTTATATTCTAGTCTGTATAATGACCTCAGATATACATTATTTTGATCAAATGACTTAGAATGTGTGCAGAATCACTTGAAATGCTCAAATCATGCACAGAGTAAACATTTTTTTGCACAATATATGCATATTTTCAATGTATAATTGCATACTTGTTTAATAAGTAAGACCAGAATTATATTCTGAACCATATAAAGAGCTTATATATAGATTATTATCACCAAATGACTTAGAGTATGTGCAGAATTGCTTGAAATGCTCAAATAGTGCACTCAATAAGTATTTTTAACATATTTTATGCGTATTTTCTTTGTGTAATCCAATGTTTTATAATAATTAAGAACAGAATTATATCCTAGACCATATAAAGAGTTTAAATATAGGTTACTGTGATCAAATGATTTAGAATGAGTACAGAATAACTTCAAATGATCAAATAATGCTCATAATAAGCTTTCTTTTCATTATAGATGCATATTTTCTATGTAAATTACAACATTTTTTAATAGGTAAGATCTGAATTATATTCCGAATCATATAAAGAGTTTAAATACAGATTATTATGATTATATGACTCAGAATGAGTGCAGAATCGCTTGAAATGCGCAAATAATGCACAAAATATGCAACATTTACACCTTTTGTGCATATTTTCTATATATAGCACAATAGTTTTTAATAAGTAAGGTCTGATTTATATTCCGAATCAGTTAAAGAGCTTAAATACATATTATTATGATTAAATGACTTAGAATGAGTGCAGAATCGTTAGAAAATGCGCAAATAATGAACAGAATATGCAACATGTGCACATTATATCCTTATTTTCTATTTATAATGAAATATTTTTTAATAATTAAGATCTGAATTACATTCAAAATCATATGAAGAATTTAAAGACAGAGTATTATGATTAAATGTCTCAGGATGTGTGCAGAATCGCTTGAAATGCGCAAATAATGCAGAATATGCAACATTTACAAATTATGTGCATATTTTCTATGTATAATAAAATATTTTTTAATAAGTAAGATCTGATTTATATTCCGAATCATATAAAGAGCGTAAATACAGATTTTTATGATTAAATGACTTAGAATGAGTGCAGAATCGTTAGAAATGCGCTTATAATGCACTGAATAAGCAACATTTGCACATTATATGCTTATTTTCTATTTAGAATCAAACATTTTTAATAATTATGATCTGAATTATATTCTAGTCCGTAGAATGACCTCAGATATACATTATTTTGATCAAATGACTCAGGAGGAATGCAAAATCGCTTGAAATGCTCAAATAATGCTCAGAATAAGATTATTTGAACATTATATCCGTATTTTCTTTGTATAATTCTATATCTTATAATAAGTAAGAGCAGAACGAAATCCTAGACCATATAAAGAGCATAAATATAGATTATTGTGATCAAATGAATTAGATTGTGTGCAGAATCTCTTGAAATGCTTAAATAATGCACTGAATATACATTATTTGCGCAATATTGGCATATTTTCAATGTATAATTGCATTTTTTTTAATAAGTAAGACCTGAATTATATTTTGAACCATATAAAGAGCTTATATATTGATTATTGTGACCAAATGACTTAGAATGTGTGCATAATTTCTTGAAATGTTCAAATAGTGCGCTCAATATGTATTATTAACACATTTTATGCGTATTTTCTATGTATAATCTAATATTTTAAAATAATTAAGATCAGAATTATATCCTAGACCATATAAAGAGCATAAATATAGTTATTATAATCAAATGACTTAGAATGAGTGCAGAATCGCTGGAAATGCTCAAATAATGCTTAGAATAAGCTTTATTTCCATATTATATGCATATTTTCTATGTATATTACAATATTTTTTAATAAGTAAGATCTAAATTATATTCTGAATCATATAAAGAGCTTAATAATACTATTGTGATCTTGAATGAGTGAGTGCAGAATCTCTTGAAATGCTCAAATAGTGCCCTGAATAAGTATTATTAGCATATTATATCCGTATTTTATAAGTATAATCCAATGCTTTATATTAAGTAAGATCAGAATTATATCCTAGACCATATAAATAGCTTAAATATAGTTTATTGTGATCAAATGACTTAGAATGAGTGCAGAATCACTTGAAATGCTCAAATAATGCTCATAATAAGCATTATTTTACACATTGTATCTTTGTTTTCTATGTATAATCCAACATTTTATATTAAGTATGATCTTAATTATATTTTAGACCACGTAAAGAGCTTAAATATTGATTATTGTGATCAAATGAGTTAGATGAGTCCAGAATCGCTTGAAATGCTCAATTAATGCACTCAATAAGTATTATATTTGCTCATATGAACTATATTTTAGACCCCATAATGTTGTGAAATATAAATTATTGTGATTGAATGACTTTTAATGAGTTCAGAATAATTTGAAATGCTCAAAAAATGCATAGAATATGTATTATTTGCACATTATATGCATATTATATTTGTATAATCAAATATTTTTTAATAAGTAAGCTCTGAATTATATTCTAGACCATATAAAGAGCTTCATACAGATTATTTGTGATCAAATGACTTAAAATGAGAGCAGAATCACTTGAAATGTTCAAATAATGCACTGTACTAGTATTATTCGCACATTATATTTGTATTTTTATTCATAATCCAATATTTTTTTTAATAAAAACATCTGAATAATATTCTAGACCATATAAAGTGATTAAATATAGATTGTTGTGGTAAAACCACTTTTAATGAGTGCAGAATGCTTGAAATGCTTAAATAATGCACAGAGTAAACATTATTTGCACAATATATGCATATTTTTAATGTATAATTGCATATTTTTTTAATAAGTAAGACCAGAATTATATTCTGAACCATATAAAGAGCTTATATATTGATTATTGTGACCACATGACTTAGAATGTGAGCAGAATTGCTTGAAATGATCAAATAGTGCAGTTAATAAGTATTATTAACACAATTTATGCGTATTTTCTATGTATAATCCAATGTTTTATAATAATTAAGAACAAAATTATATCCTAGACCATATAAAGAGTTTTAAATATAGTTTATTGTGATCAAATGATTTAGAATGAGCACAGAATAACTTCAAATGATCAAATAATGCTCAGAATAAGCTGTCTTTCCATATTAGATGCATATTTTCGATGTAAATTACAACATTTTTTAATAGGTAAGATCTGAATTATATTCCAAATCATATAAAGAGTTTAAATGCTGATTATTATGATTAAATGACAGATAAGGAGCTATATTCTAGACCATATAAGGAGCTTCATACAGATTGTTTGTGATCAAACAACTTAAAATGAGTGCAGAATTGCTTGAAATGGTCAAGTAATGCACTGTATAAGTATTATTTGTACATTATATTTTGTATTTATATTTATAATCTAATATTTTATTAATAAAAACATCTGAATTAAATTCTAGACAATATAATGTGATTAAATAATAAATATAGATTATTGTGATAAAACCACTTAGACTGAGTGCAGAATCACTTGAAATGCTAAATAATACACATAATAAATATTATTTGCACAATATATGCACATTTTCAATGTATAATCCAATATTTTCTAATAAATAAGACCTGAATTATATTCTGAACCATATAAACAACTTAAATATAGATTATTATGATTAAATGACTTAGTGTACAATCGCTAGAAATGCTCATATATTGCTCAGAATAAGCTTTATTTGCACATTATATGCATATTTTTTATGTACAATCCAATATTATTTTAATAAGTATTATCTGAATTATATTCTGGACCTATAAATAGCATAAATATAGATTATTATGATGAAATAACTTAGAATGAATGCAGAAATACTTGAAATGCTCTAATGCCCAGAATAAGCATTATTTGTATATTATATGCATATTTTCTAAGTATAATCTAATATATTACAATAACTAGGATATGAATTATATTAGAGAAAAACTAAAAATCTTAAGTATACTTTTTTGCGACCAAATAACTTAGAATAAATCCAGAATCGCTAGAAATGCGCAAATAATGCACAGAATATGCAACATTTGCACATTATATGCTTATTTTTTGTGTATAATAAAATATTTTTAAATAATTGAAATCTGAATTATATTCCAGACCATATAAAGACCTCAAATATGAATTATTGTGATTGAATGACTTATAATGAATGCAGAATCGCTTGAAATGCTCAAATAATGCTAAGAATAATGATTATATATCTGTATTTTCTTTGTATAATCCAATATTTTATAATAAATAAGATCAGAACTAAATCCTAGACCATATAAAGAGCATAAATATAGTTTATTGTGATTGATTGACTTAGAATGAGTGCAGAATCATTTGAAATGCTCAAATAATGCACATAAAAAGTGTTATTTGTACATTGGATGCATATTATATTTGTATAATCAAATATTTGTCAATAAATATGCTCTGAATTATATTATAGATCATATAAAGAGCTTCATATAGATTATTTTTGATGAAATGACTTAAAATGAGTTCAGAATCGCTTGGAATGTTCAAATAATGCACTGAATAAGTATTATTTGCACATTATATTTGTAATTTTATTTATAATCCAATAATTTTTAATAAAAAAAATCTAAATTATTATCTAGACCATATAAATATATTAAATATAGATTAAAACCACTTAGAATGAGTGCAGAATCGTTTGAAATGCTTAAATAATGCTTATAATAAGCATTAGTTGGACAATATATGCATATTTTATATGTTTAATCCAATATTTTTAATTAGTAAGATCCGAATTATATTTTGAACCATTTAAAGAGCTTAAATATATATTGTTATGATGAATGACTAAGAATGAGCGTACGATCACTAGAAATGCTAAAATATTGCTCAGAACAAGATTTATTTGCACATTATATGCACATTTTCTATGTATAATCCGATATTTTTTAATAAGTAAGATCTGAATTATATTCTAGACCTATAAAGAACTTAATTATAGATTATTGTGATCAAATAACTTAGAATGAATGCAGAATCGCTTGAAATGCTTAAATATTGGTCAGAATAAGTATTATTTGCACATTATATGCATAATATTTACGTGTAATCCAATATCCTTTTACATGTAAGATCTCAATTATATTTTAGACTATATAAAGAGTTTCAATATAGATTATTGTGGTCAAATGACTTAAAATGAGTGTAGAATCTCTTGAAATGTTCAAATAATGCACCAAATAAGTATTTTTTTACACATTATATTTGTATTTTCTATTTATAATCCAACATATTTTTAAGAAGAAAAATCTTTATTATATTCTAGACCATATAAAGAGCTTAAATAAAGATTATTGTGATAAAATCACTTAGATGAGTGCATAATCGCTTGAAATGCTTAAATGATGCAAAAAAAAAATTTGAACAATATATGCATATTTTATATGTTTAATCCAATATTTTTTAAATAAGTATGATCTTATTTATACTATTAACTATATAATGATTTTAAATATAGATTATTATGATTAAGTAACTTAGAATGAATGCAGATCGCTTGTAATGCTTAGATAATGCTCAAAGTAAGCATTATTTGCACATTATATCCTTATTTTCTACTTATAATCCAATATTTTATATTAAGATCTGAATTATATTTTATACAATATAAGGAGTTAAATATAGATTATGTGATTAAATGACTCAAAATGAGTGTATAATTTCTTGAAACGTTCAAATATTGCTTAGAATAAGTATTATTTTGCACATCATATACATATTGTACATGTATAATCTAATATTTTGGATGTGTTTGGATGTGTCAGGATGTGTTGCGAATAATCATGAAAAAGTAGTTAACTAGGGATGAATTGCTTGTCATCTCATATTCTCATCTCACAAGTCACAAATATAAAATGACAAGTTTTAAATTTCATAATGGACCCGGTCTAAATTATAACACTGAACTGACATGTGGAACACCTGACATGCGGTTCTAGGAATGAAATAAATATTTTATAATTTCCAAGATTTATGAGAAAAGAGAGAGAGAGAGACAGACAGCCTAAAAGCTACAGGGGTCTCGAACAAGACATTCCCTCTACATCCACCAACTTGTTGGAGCTCCGACAAACCAAACCACCTTTTCTCAGATCTACAAAAATAAAAAACAAAACCCCATTTATCCTACTGATTTCAAACGAAGAAGAAGAAGGAGAAGCTATGCCAGTGGCCGCGTCGGCGATATACTTCTTGAATCTCCGTGGAGATGTGCTTATCAACCGCCTCTATCGAGACGATGTTGGGTACCACATTTTCTCTTATACTTCACCATTTAGTTTTAGTTTTTAAAATCTTACGGTTTATGTTGATTGAGTGTGAGATCTGTGTATTGGGTAAGCGTGAATTTGTTCCAATTGAGAGTGCTTTAGTGGGTAAGCATATTTGATAACGTTGAGGATTTAAATCATCAGTTTCTTCGTTTGGGGTTTTATATGAATCGGGAAAGTGTTGTGACTGATATATTTCTATGAATTGGGGAAGTTTTTGATGTACAAGACCAATTAAATTAAAGTGGGTCATGGTAATCATCAGTAGCAAACAGTGACGATACTCCTTTGTATAACTAGACTTGAACTGTTGGTGTTCATTGTTGCTTCTAGAACAGTGTTCGGTAGCTATAGACGAGGTATTTTTAGGTGTCTTAGCTCTGGAATTGCATGTGTGTTGTGAATACCAATTTGGGTCTTTATGCTGTGCTCACTGATAGTTTTGATTATGATAATCACCAAGTCTGAACTCCTGAGTACTTCATTTGTATTATCAGTCAGACTATTGCAGGTAATGGTCGCTACTAGTACCAATAATTGTAGACTGCTGTTAGGGGGATGTCGGCATTTGCTCTTGCATGTATACCAGTTTTGGTCCATTTATCTGATAATTAGACGTGTTAATTTTTATCTGGTCTCCATGTTTTGCTCACTAAAAGCTCAATTGTGAGCCTTTATTTATCAGCTGGCACTCTGTAGATTTACTGTTTGCTTCATAAATTGTGTTGAGTTTGTTTTCCTCTGGATGAAAAAAATAAAGTATAAATAGTGCCTTCTGTTTCAGCCAAGATTGCCAATTAACTACTGAGCAAGAATTTAGTTTTGCACTGATTCATAATGCAATATTGCCTAATTTGTTAAATTTGTAAATCAACTGATATAGAATGGCTTCATTATATTTTATATTTTATTTTCTTTAACTTTTTTATTGAAGGGGAAACATGGTGGATGCATTTAGGATGCACATTATGCAAACAAAGGAAATGGGAACCTGCCCTGTGCGTCAAATTGGAGGCTGTTCTTTCTTTTACATGCGAATCAGCAATGTATACATTGTAATTGTTGTTAGCTCCAATGCCAATGTTGCTTGTGCTTTCAAGTTTGTTGTCGAGGTATAATTAATTATCTGGCAGTATTTTTTTTGTGGTCTTAAAGGAGATATAATTTCACGTCTCCTACAAAATTAGGAAGGCTGCACATACTCACTTAATACATAGAAGGCAAGACCTTTGCCTTATTAAATCTGAGAACTTTCTGAATCATTTGGAAATAATTTTTTTCTTGTACCGCTGCTCTTTATCGTCAAATGTCAATGAATAGAAGGAAAGAATGGTGTTTTGGGTACTCTGGAAAAAGTGGAGAAAAATGTTTAGTGACATTTCCAGTTATTTGTAGGGTTGCAATTGAAATTCTTCCTATGAGGTTTTTTACAAATTAAGAAGCGTACTGAGGGCCTTTTCTTTTATTTTTTTCTTCCTTTGTTTTTACCATTTACAGGCTGTTGCACTATTTAAATCTTACTTTGGTGGGGCATTTGATGAAGATGCAATCAGAAACAACTTTGTTCTGATTTATGAACTCCTTGATGGTACTTTTTCCCCTTTTTAATTTTCTCTGTTTGTCTGTAGAAGCTAAAGCCAAGGGTTTATATCAGCATTTAGCACTATTTTGGTGCTACCAGGTAGCATCATGGACCTGATGATATTGGTCCTTTTGGACTTTCTCAATGTTTAATTAAATTTCACTGTAAACTTGTCCCATTATCTCACTAGGACAATTTCACACATGAACCTCTCTAAGCTAACAAACTAACTTTTGCCCCTACATCACAAAAATGTCATGCATACCCATATAAAGTGAGGCTTATTTGTACTGCTGAACTAGAACCATCTCTAGTACCTCATGGTCTGTTCCTAACAAAATGGTGAAGTAGAGAAGTTATCTGAATTTGAGATTATCTGTCATATTTTTCATGATTTGAAGATTCAATTGAGATATTTTTCATTGCAGAGATATTTAAGAATGAAGATAATTAATAAAATCTTACATAGTGTACAGTGTTTTTGCCATAATTTATTATCTTTAACTTTTTAAATCACAGAAATTATGGATTTTGGATACCCACAGAACCTGTCTCCTGAAATTCTAAAGCTATATATCACCCAAGAAGGAGTTCGTTCACCCTTTTCCTCTAAGGTTTGTACTTCAGACAGCACATTTGATAAGTGTTTTGTCAACCATTCTTGAAGACAGGTGTTATAAACTTATAAATTGTCACAGCTTTATCTTATACGTCCTCTCTGCTGTTTAAAATTTTGAGTTTTGAATTCAATTTGTTTCGATAACAGCAACCTTTAGAAAGAGCAGTACCCAATGCAACTCTGCAAGTCACTGGTGCTGTTGGCTGGAGGCGTGAAGGTCTTGTTTACAAGAAAAATGAGGTATTTTTCTCTATTTTTTTTGTTTAAATTGAGAGTATCTTGGAGGGAAAAGCTGCTTTATGCTAACAGAAATTTTATGTTCAGGTTTTCTTGGACATTGTTGAGAGTGTAAATCTTCTGATGTCATCAAAAGGTGCTTCTTTTGGCTATAGAATTTTAATTGCATAGTTACTTTGCTGCATTGTAAAGTTTATATTCTATATTGAATTATTGACGGACTATCATGCTGATAAGCATAGGCTGGTAGCAGGCATGCTGCTGCTTATTTTGTTAGTGTATGGGTGTGGTATATTAAAATGGAGTATATAGGTTGCAATGTTTTAATGAGGCTTGTAATCAAAGCAGTAGTAATGAACACCAATGGTAACGGTTTACTGCAGATATGTATGTTCTGGTCCATGCTTATCTTATTATTTGTTAGTATATAATGAGTATGTGAATATTTTGAACAGGTAGCGTGCTGAGATGTGACGTAACAGGAAAGATTCTAATGAAGTGTTTTCTTTCTGGAATGCCTGATCTAAAGCTAGGATTAAATGATAAGATCGGCCTCGAAAAGGAATCGGAGATGAAGTCGAGACCTATTAAAAGGTGATTTTCCTTACCCATGGTTAGTCAATTGTGGATTTGGTTATCTTTTGGAGGAAACGAGGAGATAAAACAAGATACAGAACTCTCTGGTTTGTACAATGTACTCTGAATTCCTGGCATGTACTCTCAATATACTAAACATATTTGACAAAGGTCCAATTCAATGTAGAAAGCTATGTTAATGCAATATTGCAATTAAACACCTCCTGGATTTAGTTATTACAGTTACATAAGTACCATCAAATGACAAGTTTAACCAAATTATTTTGATGAGAACCAAAAAGAAATTAAATTTAAGAAAGCAGAGATTGTTTCCCTTCTTGCATAGTTGAAGCGCTGTGACTATGAAATTCATTATCATCCTTTTTCTAAAGCTTTGCAACTTAAAATTTGCTATGACTGGTTAATCATAATTTAACACATCTTGACTTTACATTCTATCTATTTTCAGCGGGAAGACCATAGAACTTGATGATGTCACCTTTCACCAGTGTGTTAACCTGACTAGATTCAACACAGAGAAGACAGTCAGCTTTGTGCCCCCTGATGGTGAATTTGAGCTAATGAAGTAATTCATTTGTTTCCTTTTTTTTTGTTTTATTAAATGTAGCCCTTCTGAATGTGGCTTGATGTTTTCACCTGTGTTTGCAGGTATCGTATCACTGAAGGTGTGAACCTCCCGTTCAGAGTCTTACCAACCATCAAGGAGCTTGGAAGGACCCGAATGGAGGTTAACGTTAAGGTCTGCAAATCATGTTATGTTTTATTATTGTCAGTATTATTGATTTCTATTTTTTTTATTGTGCCTTAATTTATTGGTTTGACAAGTCTTAAATTTGGGTTAAAAATACAATAGTAGAATACTGTGGTTCTTATATTTTAATAGAACCAGTAATGGTGGGGGAGCTACATATGGGCAGGGGAGGCACTTGCCACCCCTGGCCCAAAAAAATATTAATATAAATTACAAAAATATGATTGTTATTTGAAACTTGTAAAGTTATGCCCCGCCTTATGATGTTATCTGACAAGTTCTTGCGCTGTTAACAATTTGTTGTACTTTTGACTACTAACAGGTGAAAAGTGTGTTTGGTGCTAAAATTTTTGCACTTGGTGTTGTGGTTAAAGTACCAGTGCCTAAGCAGACCGCCAAAACCAGCTTCCAAGTGACATCTGGTAAAGCCAAGTACAATGCATCCATTGATTCCATTGTCTGGAAGTAAGCTCTTTCTGCAATTTTTTTTTTTGAATATTTTTTTCTCCCCCTAGCTCGTACTTTTGCACCTCAACTAACTTGGGTGTACCGAGGATTTTGTGTTATCTGCACAAAATTTCGGTTGTTAGGAGACTGGCTCATGGTTCATTTCTTGTTACCTTGAATGTATTTCTGTTATTGGCTAAATTATGGATGAAAATGACAATGTCAAGGAAAGATTAATTTGTGTAGAAGGTCCCATGTGTGATGCTTTTCCTGTTTGGTCCTTCAGTTTCTTGGAATCTTCTTTTTTCTGTCCTTTATATTGTTCACTTGATGGAATTTTCTCCTGTAATGTTGAGGAAGGAAAAAAAGGGTTCTTCTTCTTTCTTTCTTTTTTTTTTTTTTTTTTTTTTTTTTTTGGGAGGGGGTGGGGTTGTAAATAGTGAGCGAGAGAGAGTCTAGCTAGTACTATATATTGAACTTTGCCACTTGCTATCATAGAATTTGGTGCCGGCAAAGAAAAATATTAACCATTAATCAATAACATTATTGGTAGGATAAGGAAATTCCCAGGACAGACTGAGGCAACAATGAGTGCAGAAGTGGAGTTGATATCAACAATGGTTGAGAAGAAATCTGCCACCCGGCCACCTATTCAAATGGAATTTCAGGTACTTTGTCATATTAAATATTTTCATACTTTTGATTGAATTCTACGCCCATTTCAGTCATGAAATTGTTCCAAATATTATTGCTTTCTAGTATTATTTCTTTAGTAGTTCTCCTGGATCTGTATTTATGCCTCTATTTGGCAGGCCTTATTTTTTTTTTTTTTAAAAAAAAACCAAAGAAGGAAAAAACGGAGTATTACAGGATAACCAACCTTTTGAGATTTTTCTTAGAACTACTTGTTATTGATACCTTGGTTATGATTTCTAGGTGCCAATGTTTACTGCATCAGGACTTCGTGTGAGGTTTCTAAAGGTAAGTTGTAGATCTCTAATTAACCAGTTAATCTCTTGCTGTTGAATCATTAGTTTTTCTTTAAGGATTTTTTAATGTTATTCTTCCAGGTATGGGAGAAGAGTGGATACAACACTGTTGAGTGGGTCCGCTATATTACTAGAGCTGGTTCATATGAGATTAGGTGTTAAATCCAATTTAGAAGCATATCAATAAAAGTTCGTACCACATTTTAACTCGAATTTTCTAGGGTGCCAGTGTGTATGATTTAACAAATTTTTCTAGTTTGGAAGGGAGCCCAGTTGTACTAATTTAAATTTTCAGCAATTTGTCCGTCTTATTGATTCTTTGGGTAGTGAAGACGGGCTGAATGTAAATCCACAATTCTTAATTCTTTTTAGGCTGTGCATTGCTTGGACCCTTACTGATTCAATCGTGTTTTCTGAAGTAGCATTAGTTGAATAACTTTGATAGACGAAGTGTTGAATAATAATGTCACATTAATTAGGGTTGATTGGTTGACATCGAGTACAATTTTCTTGCTTTTTATGAAGACTTGCATTTCTGAGGAATTATAAAGGTCTTCAGTTTCTGAACTGAAGGAAGAAATCAATAAACCTTGAAAGTTTATAGTTGGAACTTGTTTACGTAGATTCTTTACTTACTGAAGGAAATATCTCAAGAAGGATGAATTGGGTGAATAAGTGAATCATCAATAAAAGTGATATTATAAAGGATAATAATTGCTTATGTCATACCCAGCCTTGCCTCCGAGCAAGCATTTGATGAGAATGGTTTACTTGTCCATCTGGTACCAGCAGCATCTACCAAGTGCGTTTCCGCCAACAACTCACTAAGTAAATGGGGATACCTCTTCAGGTTTAACTCGGGTATGGCTCTACCAGTAAATAGTTTTCCTTAGTTTCTTTTTACCAGTAACCAAATCTTTGATATGAATGATAGAATTGGTTTTTCTCTTGGTAATTATGATAATAACAGCCAGAAAAATACTTGAGGTTTGTAGCCATTGCAAACTTTCTGTCCCAATAAAACGAATTTTGCTTTGACAATATTAAGTAAAGTAGTTGAAAATATTGGTAGACTTTAAGTGAACATTTTATTTTATATCATGTTTGGTGGCAAAATAATTGGATGCACCCGTGCTTAAGGGAAGGAAAAACGTTTGTAAAAAATTTGTCAAAACAGAATGGGTCCCAGCAGTTGTTGATTCACGTGGGAGCATGGGTGGGCCAGGCCCAGACATAATTTAGCCCGGTAGGCGCACATGTGCGATCCCCAGCCCTTCTGTGGGAGTTCGTGCCGCCTTGCCACTCGCACGTGCGACATGACCCGAATATTTCGATCCATGCTCACGGTTCCTGGCCCTCAGAACTGCAGTTGTTCTAACTTTTATTCTCCTCTCTCTGTGACGCTAGTGCTGTGGTATTCATGTGGCTAAATTCGTCAAAATCATTCCTTAAGGTTTTTGTATTTCATGCTGATTATAATTAACTTTCTAATGATGATGGAAAATTAGAAATCAGATAAAAACTAATAACATTTTTCAGCTAAAAGTTCAATTAGAATTACTGGCAGAAAAATCCAATAACCACACAAAGAATTTTTCTGGATAAGCTAGATAGTGGCTTTCTAGGTAAACCACACATAGAATTAAATTGCAATTTAATTACAAGAGTTGCAATATACATGCAACATTTTTGTGTCTCGTATACAGCACTTATGAGATTCAACGATATATTTATTGTATGTTAAGAATTATACTATGTTGAGTTCACTTTTATATGATTAGGAATTTTTTTAATATACAGAGTGTAACATGTGTGACAAGATGATAAACTTTTCTATTCCGTTAGACACGACGAAATATTGGATAATGTGTCTAGATCATTCTTATTTGATGGTCATACATACAAACTACCTGGAGGGTAGATGTGAACTCAACACCATGCTTTTTCCTTTCCTCCTTTTCTTTTCTCTTCTTTTTTTTTTTTTTTTTTTTTTTCCCTGATTGCTATTTTTGTAATTGTTAAACGGTATACACTACGGCTCCAACGTGCACAACATATCTATATACTTCAGAACCATTTGATTTTTTTCTAAAGATTAACTACTTCAAAAGCCAATTGGTTTCAAGGATTAAAGCGAATGCAGTAGTTAACATTTCATGTGAATTTGGACCTTTTTGTCTTGGACTTGAAGCTTCTTGTTAATTTAATTTCAATTTAGGATTGTTCCAATAGGATAACAAAAGACACGATCAACTCGCAGTTATCTTTATATACTTATTATAGGGTGGAAAGATATTCTAACTTAATTATGCCTATATATTTCCTAATCAGGCACTAATGATTATTGATTAAACTACCAACTGATTTCGTACGTTTTATTATACTAAAGGTAGATTTATCTTGTTCCCAACATATAAAAGTAATTAATTACGAATATATATTTTGACCTTTTCCATTTGGCTACTCTTAAACAAAAATTATATGGAAATGTGGTAAGCTTTGTTTATTTAGGAATGACCAAAATTTTTAATATATCCCGAAAGCTATTAGGTGCACGATATATTATTGCTATTCCTCATGTATGTATTTCCGTTGAACTTAAATATTTCAGATTATTTAGTAAATCCAAGAAATTTTTATACCTCAAATTAATTACGATATTGGATAACCCAAAATCCCAAATTAACCTAGCTTCACTAAAAATTGATTGGCTATAGGTCTATAGTTGCTAGGATCTTTGGCCTCTACTATTTCGATTTACAAATTTACTATTTAAGTTAATTAAAATGTTAATATTTGTACATAACAACACTCTCCGCATATATGCCCTCTATTAGATACAGCGTAAATTTAAAAGTAATGGAGCTGTTTGATTTGTAGGGCTGGTAAGTATACTGATAACGGGCATAAGAAATTATGTATACATTTGCACGACCGCCAATTTAAAAAGGTATGTATAAGGTAGGAGCCTTTCTTTTCTCTGCTTTTTTGTTTTTTTTTTTTTTTAATATGTTTTCTGTTTGTTTATGCGGTGTTTGGTGAGTTTTGCGGATCCTGAGAAAAACATTAATTTCTCATCCCAATGACTTAATAGGTTAATAAGCAACTCATGCATCTCATAATTATATAAATTTATTTGTATTCCATGCAAGGTTTTAAAATGCGATTTTTACGGTATGACGGTACATAGTTGATTTAACGATTCGGTGTTATATCGGTGATATAACGGAGAAAAAACGGTGTGTATAAAAAGACAATTATACAACTAATCTATCTTATAAGTTACTTGAAAATTTAAAATATAAAAAATAACAAGTCAAAATGCAAAATAGACAAAATCAAAGTATTAAAAACTAAACGAATTAGTGTTTTTCTATAGATTTATATTCAGCAAAAAAAATTTTTTTGTAAGTTACATGACCCATCCGTTTTTACGCCGCTAAATGCAACAATTTTAAGTTATATCGCCGATTTTTCGGAAATATAACGTAACTGTTATTTCGTGCTTGGTTGTTGTAACGTTGATGCGTTTTGCTCCAAAAATTTTTTTTATTTCGATCATAACGGTGTTATTTTGGTGAAATTTAAAAGCTTGATTCCATGTATAACTACAACAGCTGTTGTTAAAATAAGCTGATTGTAGGTGACACAGCAATGATTGGGTTTTGGCAATCCCAGGCATGGTATATATGTCAAGGATTTTAAATCTGCGAAGCATGCATGCATGAGAATTATATCTTCTATCTAATGATATGTTCACCTTGTTATGTAATAATTGCGCCCTCAATGCTGTTAGACATTTTTTTTTGTTTTGCATAAATGCCCTTGAAAATTTTCATTTCTCTTTTAATCACTTATCGATATGTGTTGCCTATTTAATTTGTACGTAGATGGTTATATAGATTATGTTTTGATATAGATTATGTTTTGTGAGGAATATATATATATATAGAGAGAGAATATATGCTGCATTGCAATGCACGGAAGCTTCGGTACATACTAATCCAAACTCTTCGGTAGCTTCGAAATGACCGATCCAAACCGTCCAATATGATCTTCTTAATGAAATCTCCTTGCTGACCAAATTTTTTATTTTTTGAAATTTTTTTTACTATTTTTTCAGAATTTTAGAAAATCACTAATCTAATTTTTTTCCGAACCATTAAAAAATACCAGCTTTTAAAAATCCGAAAAAAAATACTTAAAAATTTCGAAAAAAATGTAAAATTTGGACGGCAAGGAGATTTCATTAGGGAGATCATATTAGACAGTTTGGATCGATCATTTAAAAGCCGATCAAAGAGTTTGATCAGTATGCACTGAAACTTCCGTGTATTGCAATGCACCATAAGTTTTCTCTCTCTATATATATATTATATTATATCTTGTTTAAATTAAACTCTTTTTGATTGAAATTAATAAAAACTAAAAGTCTCAGACGACAAGTCTTACAACCAGACAGGGCAACTCTAAACAAATACACACACACAGGGCCTCTCGTTGAATTGAAAATATGTTACGTACACTTCGAAGGGGTACGCTGTCATGTGCATTTCGGACTTCTACTTTGCTGGAGGTATATCATCTTAAAGTAATATTTATTTCCTTTTTTTTTCAATTTTGTATTAATTACTCATTTCTTAAGCTTGCAGGAACCCATGTCTCCATAAAAAATTTGAAGAATAGTTGTAGTGCTTATCTTTAATACAATGTAATAAAGGCCTCCACTCTGGCAGATGCGATTGTGACTCAAAATATATTTAATAGTTGGGCTTGGCGCCAAAAAAGAATTAATTAAAGGTGGATTCAATTCAGTGTTATGATTAGGTTTGTTGCTCTATAATGTTTCCAACGAATCTTTGTGTAATCAGTTAGCAAGCCTTTTCTCTTTTTGAGTTTTTTCATTATAGGATAAATTCAATTTCAATTATTCATCTGGAGAGTTCAGAAGTTTGCGATATAACATTTCATTAAAAAACTTTCGCCATCCTGAAAATGAGAAATAACTGTCTTCACAATATTATATAACAGTTTTCACAATATTTTAGTATACAAATGGAATATCATTGTAGACTGTAATTTCTTTTAAGATAGCCTTAGTGGAATCTCTTAGAAAAGAATAAATCAATTAATTATAATTTGAATTCTTCGTTTGGATAGTCAAAATGCACCTGTTATCTTGAATACTGTCATTTTTATAGTTCCGGGGAAGTATTTCATTAATTTGTCATTTCCAAAGTTAGAAAAGAGAAAAAAAAAAAATACTATATTTAGGTGGTTTGAAGATGTTGTACTAAAAAAGATTTATACTGTCATTTTTATAATATAAACGCCTTTATAGTTAATTTTTTTTATAAAAAAAAATTCTAGCCCACAAAGTCACAAACGACAGTGGACATCAAAACAAGATCAAACCCGTTATTAACACTGTGAGTGTTGAGCAGTGAGAATTCAGCTATGGGAATTGTATACATGATATATGTATCTAATTTTGCATTTAATTAGAGAATTAATAAATTAAAAACGAGGGAACAGAAAAGGAAGTTGTGAAATAATTATTTGTTGTCAGTTTTAATTGTTTATGTCCCAGTAACCTCCAAAGCTGGCTTTGTTGAATCCATCATTTGTTGCAACTAATGTTGGACAATATCACAATAATAATATAACCTCTATATAGGACGCTAGCTAGCATTTGATTATGCATATCACTGTTACTTCGTAAAGAAAAAAAAAACATAGATTTATATTCAACTTATGTCAGAAGTACCAAAAGAATATTTTACTAAGGAAGTAACATTGGTTTTATATCTTCAAATAGATAAATTTAATTATCACTTGCATGTCTCTTTATGGACCTGAATTATTCTAACATTTGACCTGAAAATGCGTTTTTAATGTACATAGGAATTAAGATAATATATATGTACCTCTCATGCAACCAATAAAAATATGAAAAATGTAGGGGCCTTTCGTGACCTAGCTCTCTTTGTATAATTTTGTCTCCCCTAAAGAAAAATAATTACTTGTTAAACAGGATAAAGCAACTACCAGAAACTCTTATCTTAATAAATCATATATGTAACTTTTAGCACCAACATGTTAGCTTAGTGTGCCAATATCTATAAAAATTGGTTTTACCTCATCTTTTAATGATTGTGGAGAGAATCTTCCCCAAGGTTTAGGCAATTTTTAATTTATTTCATGTTTAACAAGGAATAGACATAACTGTTTAATATAAGAAGCCTTTCTATACTCTTATTTGGCGAAAGTTGCAATAAGTACTCTGCAACTATCATTGATACGTAAACAATATCTTGTTTGGATCCGGGCTTTTTTTTTGTTTAATGAAAAGATTAAATAAGACATTTTATGTGGATAATATTATAATACGGGGGCTGACCTTAATCTCCAAATTCAATTCCAAATTAGTAACGATATCTCCATCGATATATATTTATAGTGAAGGCTAATGTTTTAGCTAGTACCATTAATAATTGACCTACAAAAGCTTATAATTATGTTAATGAATATATCTTTCACGTCTAATAAAAAAAACTGTATAAAATAATTGCATTAGTATAAAGTTTTGTAGGCATCGACCAAAAAACCATTTTAAACAAGGAAAACCATTAAAATAATTGCTTAAATATATATTTTTAAAACAAGGAAAACCATTGAAACGCCTCATCATGAGCCGTCCAACCCTAGCTAGGAAGAGAAAAGTACTTATTATCGGACTCAAACAAACTAGAAGAGAGAAGTATTTATCGGATCGACCATGAAAGACGTAGATAATTAATGTAATATGTTTCAAATGATCGAATATGCAACTTTATTTTGCATAAATTTGTGTTTGCATATTATTGCTTCTTGAAAGCCATATCTACAACTTATTGAAGATGCATGCCACCAGATGATGATAACAAAAGCCCCACAAAAAGAATATTTTAAAGGCAAATTGATACAGCCATTTTCAATGGCCTACATTAATCCGACTAATTAACTTTTGTACGGACCTTAAACTTGGTTTTCAATCTCCTTTGGATGAAGACCAGGATAACCTACAGGAAGCAAAACGGTGCGCAGCATTCAATTCTCCTCCATTTCTAAAGAATTCGTCGCTAATTGTTTCTTCTTAAGTGTCGAAAGTCAATATATATATTACTTGCTGTCTCTCTGCACAACTTCACTTCACACGCATTCACTAGCTAGAACGGTCACGGATATAGGACATAATGATACATAGATTATAGATAGGATTTAATAATGTTTAGAGAAATTCAATGGGTTTTGGCGCATTGTTCCTTGTATGTTTGTTTTTGGGACATTGCATATTTGCATTAATGTGCTGCCTTGAGTTTTCTTTCGGCCTATGGCACAAAGTTTCTGGCATATTTATGTTGTGAAAGTCCTTGAAATTTTGAGACCAAATTATATTATGCTCTGTTACATATTAGACTAAAAGTACAAAAATTTAACTTTGTTTGGATCGCTTGATAATAAAATTAGAATTAATTATTCATTTATTCAGAATAAAAAAATATGATTCTTAGATCCTCGAATTGATCTTAAATCCGGAATAAAGTTTTATTCTTAATTTGATAGATTATTTTTAAATTTGGACTAAAAATTGGTCACGATAGAAAACCAACTTTTGGTCTAGTGGCAAAGAGCAACACATCTCTAGTGGAGGTCATGGGCTTGAAACCTGGTTAGGGGTCCTTTGTGACATTTAATTTTGAAATAAGTTGGATGGCTTGATCCATCTTATCTTCAAAAGAAAAAAGTGGTCATAATATTTTTTAATCCTTTTTAAAAAAATGATAAAAAAAACACTAGAAATAAAATTTTTATTTCGTATTCGGAACCATTGGAAATGATACTCTAATTAAATAAAAAAAACCTTATTCTCAACCATCTTGAAATAATAGTTTTTATTCTGCTGAATAATTAGTTCTAATATTATTCTGGAGTGATTAAATTGCAACCTTATAGTTGTGATTCAATTAGCATATTGTGTAGGAAATTGTTGTCAATTAAAACTCGTGTTTAATCAGATAGTTTTACTATATCAAAGATATAAATAAATGTGCTGGTGTCGAGATCATTTAGTTAAATGTGGTTCGACACTTCAAGTATTGTGAAATTACAGTTTTTCTAATTTCTGTAACGTGATATTATGTAACTATTTATGTGTCAAGTATTATCGCTCATAAAACTGACCCGCTTCATCGACATTCTATAATTTGGCAACGTATTGTTTTATTTCTCATTTTTGTGACCCCTTTCTATTTTCATTATTATCCTGTCTCCGTCTCTTTTGTGTTGCAAGCACAACAAACTATTCATAATCAACCATTATAATTTTGATATGTCAAATTTCGAGCGAAACTCGATCGATTAGCCCTAGTGTTAATAAAACTTTTGTAAATTTAGTGGCAATACAACAAACATAATTTTACAAAAATCCATATTTTGTTAAAAAAGTTCTTTTTCAATAAAATGTTATTTTTTTTTTATAAATTAGAATCTTAAAAAATTAAATAATAAATTTCCTACTTATCCTTGTTTAATCGATCTAAAAAAATACTGAACTTTTATTCTCATTCAATATAGGGTACATATAGTGTATAAAAGCATTGATTTATTATTTATAATCATAATTACTTTCCTTATTAGTGTTTAACCTTTATTAATCTATCCGGGTGTGAGAGGATCAATGGATTTGTCCGTTTCAATAGATATGGACAGGAGATGAGGACAAGAACATTACTGTATTAAATAAGCGCTTAATTAATTAGCATAGTGGAGAGAATTTTGAAGTTGAATGCGGACGTGACAAGGGGCATTAAAAGCAATTAATCCCTTAATGAAGTCCATACACATCACGCCATAGGCTGAAAGCGACTGATTTGTCGGGATTAGCACTAATCTAATCACTTTTAAATTAATGACAATTAGTTAATTAATCTAAATTACTTTCTTAAAGCAAAAGGTGCAGACAGTTGGTGCAAGTCACAGTCACCCCTCCCTTCTTTTTCTGTTGTTGGATACTACTGCCATTTCTGTTGTTCCTTTTCTTTTCTTTATTTTTAATGAATTTTTTGATTGATTACGTACTTAGGCTGGTCCTGCTACATTTTCGTAGCTAAGTATTATGGCATCTTTACAGCCGGTCAAAGGAGAAAAGCTCGAAAAAATTCGTCGGAGATTGTTAATTTTTGCAATTTCAAAGGTCTCAATAAGAAATGCATTCGACCGCAGAAAGTTAAACCCCATTGAATTCCTCATAGAAAACTAGTTGGTCCATCACCTGTTTTTGTTATAATACTAGTCATTCCTTTTCATCAAGTCGTGTAAACAATATTGTAATTTTAACAAACTTTATAATTCTTTCAGTGATCGATTAGTTCGCGATTAATTAATAGTAGCTTTTCGATGCACATTATTATTGTGTTATTATTATAATTTTTTGGATAGAATGTATATATTACTTTTTTATATAGAACAAATTAATACATTCTATGCGAATAATAATAATAATAATAATAATAATAATAATAATAATAATAATCTGCTATATAAAGAGTATTTATTTTAAGACCAACTATGTTAATTAATCAGAAATTACTATTTTTATTCTTATACAAACTGCCGTCGTTATTTTTAGATATTCCAGTGTATTACAAAAGTATGCATGCATGTCCGTTGATACGATGTATTCATATTTCATACCATATTTCTTTCGTATAGCCTCATATATATAGAACACCACGACACTAATATCGTTGCTGAAAAATTAATTCTAACGAAAATTTTATATCATTAATTAATAGTAGCTGATTGGTAAAATCAAAGTAACTTTACGCCACATTAATTAATTTGCTACTTTTGCAGTGATGTCTCCAAAATTTGGGAAACCTGAAAATACAAAATCTGTAGAGCATTTTTCAAGCATTTTCAAAAAATTTTGAATATAATTTTAATCCGAATTCGTCAAGTTTATATATAGTCAAAATACTCAAAATTTTGTCAAACTATCCACAGAGGAATTCGGCGGGGTAACAAGTCTAGCTTTGGCAGGCCAAAGACTCCCATATTATAAACTGAGTTTGACTAGGTTCAGATGAACAATACTAGCACGATTTGAACTAGTTAATTACATGACACTTGGTACTGATGTGCAGGGTGGGACCAGAATAGTAATTTTAAGGAGACAATGCAATTTCTATTTTTTGAGGGGGCTCTACTAAATTTTTATTTATATTCTGATATTCATATGAAAATTAACCTTATATCACTAAAAAATTAGGAGAGGCCAGCCTCACCCCACTCCCCCCATCCCGCCAACACAAAACCCCGCCCCTGCTTACGTGTCTTGCGAGATGATGCTACATAATATCAGTATATCACCTCTTATATAGATATGGACTTTTTACTTAATGAAAGCCCACATTAATTATTTGCTTTTATCAAGATTTGAAAGCATAAACATTTCAAATTTTGGGTAAATATCGATCTGTGCATTTTTAGCAATTTTAAGAACTGTACTTAAGAGTCAAATATTATTTATATTGCATTTTGATTTTTTATTTTGTATTAATTAAGCTCTTGATAAAGATTAACTAATTTCATCCACTAAGTTAATCGAAACACTAAAGTGTCTTTGAGAAACGTTTGACGAATTCTCAAGGAATTCAATATAGTCATATTGGCATACCACTATAAACGACTTCAAACCCCAAAAGCAACATGAGATAAACTAATCTGCTTTTCGAAGTCCCAGCTACTACTACCTATAAATTTAACAATATCAAACCTATTTAATATGAAACCTTAAACATGGTTGTTGCCCATTATTACAGACTAGAAAAATGGAAAAGTGAGGGAAAAAGTAGAGAAGGAAAGCCATCTTCTAGTTTAATATTGTATTTCATCGTATTAAATTTTTCTCTTAATTACTTTTATTAGCAAATGTACGAGGTAATCTATTATTTTATGTTTTTTTTTTTAATTTCTGATGAGTTCGTAGGTATTTCAATTTTAGATTAAAAAAGAACAGCGTACTCTATGAAAAACATCGCCTTTTGTTTAGGACTCATACCCTAGTATTGTTATTCAACTCTAGTTTTGAGCTCATAAGAAATTTTTTTGATCAAATTCATATATAATATTCATTTGTGATGTAATTAACTGTATACGATTAAATATTAATTCATGCTTTTCATGAACCCCAGATATTATTTCAATATCTTAATCTCCTCACCAACTCTTCCCCAGTTTATTTATTTTTATGTCACTAATAGTTTAAATTTTAACTTATTGCAATTAAAAATCTAGTTCTTCAAAAACTAATTTTTAGTCTAACAGTTAAGAATAATGTTTTTCCAGTAGAGGTCATGGCCGGGACTCAAACCTCAATTGAATGATTCGTTGTTGAATAGTTAAAGTGAAGATGAAAGTGATCTTGGCCCCATTTTATTAAAAAAGGGAAAAAAAATTGAAACATAGTTCCATCATACTGTTGATTTTTTTTCTCTTAAATATTCTTACTTTATATCATGCGCCATGCATGCATGTTAAGGTTATCAATATCCCATATCCAATGAGCGTTTCATCTGGTTTATATTCTATAATTCTACATACACTGTCCTTCGATTTCCCACTTAAAACCCGCTGCAGGCTCTTTGAGATTACAAATAATCATTGAATGGCCGAAATAAACCAAATATTTATTAGCTTGCACAAACATAGTACTGACTAGGTCATATAATCTAATTAATCGAATTATATAGTTTGGTTCACATATATAGATTGTCACTCTGTTTAATTAAATTTATGAATTAATTAGTAAGAAAAATGAAATTTACATAAAACAATATAAAAACAGTAACATAATTTTTATACAATAATGCATGATCATAATGTTTATAAATTGTAATTATTTTTGGCTCATTCGGTTTGCTTAATTTTTAAATTTTAAAATAATACCGAACAGAGTATACAAACAGAACAGATACATAATTAATTTTGTTCACGGTAAATTGACTTTTATTGAAATTAAATTCATCCAAATTTTTAAAAACCCTTAATCACAAATATATCAAATTAGTATTGGAATTAATCCAATGTTGCGGACGCTTAAAAAGTCAAATGAGATCGCACAAAAATGCTAGAGCGAGAGAAAAAAGGTTATATGAAAATTTTAAAATTTTTTTAATAAACATAATCTACTATAATTTTATAGAAATTTCCAAAATCTAGGATTACATATGAAATGAACTGATAATGTGGATCCATATGATTGGTTGGACTAGGGAAATACAGATTGGATCCAACTGAACCGGCCGGGTCCATCTTCCTCTCTGTCAGACCGAGAAACCCGGGCGTTCATTTAGGTCTTTTTCTTGATACATGCAAAAAGCTTAGCTCACTTCTTTTTTTCCCTACTTACCTAGGCCTGGCAAAACGATTAAAAAAAAACGTGATGCCCTTCCGTTTTCAAAAACGAAATGGAATGTGACACCAATTTATCATGTTGTTTCAAAAAATGAAACGGTGACGAAATCCATATAATTTGCGTTTTATAAAACGAAACGAAAACGGAATCATACCATTCCATTTTCGTATATTTCGTTTTGCCGTTTCATATTCTACAAAGGTAGAATTATTTGATAGTAGAGAGAAATGAGAGTTAGTCCATGTCATCAGAAGAGATGAGGTGTCACTTTTTGGATAATCCACATCAGCTATAGGAGGGATTTGGTTGCTTTCACAACAATGTCTGCATCATAAAGGTCACAGAAGATCAAGCAATGGCGTTGGGTTGGAGTTGATCAAGTCAATTGGGTCACACCCGTGTCTGTGGACCAAACGAGGTTTGAGTCATACTTGGTTTCGGTCAGTGAGCTCCATTTGTCAACATTTGAACGCTGGTGCACCGAGTTCTTTCATAGTAATATGAAATTTTGTTATAAAAACGTTTAAAAAACATTTTGGCATTTTGATCGTATTTGTAAACGATACAAAAACGAAATAAAAATCTGAGCCGTTTAATAAACAAAATGAAAACGAATTTTTTTTTTTTTATTGTTTGATCAAACGGCACGAAAACGGTTATTATCAAAACCGTGATCGTTTATCACGTTTGCCAGGTATACATGTACCTAGATCTTCTAGGTTTTGTATTATTATAACATCATCATCATTTTATTATTTTTTTAGAACAATCTGCAACTATAGCTAAGTAGTATTTCGGAGATAGTAAAGTAGGTTGGTAATAATCACTAAAAAGTTTAATGGTAAATCGATTTAATTTATTTTTTGGGCTTACGTCGAAATTGAAAATTTGTTATTGCTTTTGACAGTCCTGTGTCAGTAGTTGCAAGGAAGATTTTACTTATCTTAATTAGCATTCTCAATGGCAATATAAAATGTTGTGGTGAAAGTGTCAATGTATATGAGCGCTCTTTTATTATCAACTAGCAAAACATGCTTTCAAGGATAAATAAAAATATAAAATGTTGTGGTGAAAGTGTCAATGTATATGAGCGCTCTTTTATTATCAACTAGCAAAACATGCCTTCAGGGATAAATAAAGAAACAAAATAATGTTAGAGAATAAAAAAATTTGGTTGAATAAAATAGGTGGATATCTTTGAGCACCAACTAACTCTTTCACTACAACAGAAATTATTTTTGGAGACACCCCCTTTAGAGGCGGTTTTAAAATAACCCGTTTCTAAAAATAACCAGTGGTATTTTGGAAATTTTTGTCGGTTATTTTTAGAGACGATTTTTAATAAAAATCGCATCTAATCATTTTTGCAAAAAAATAAAATAAAAATGGCGGTTTATCTTTAGAGGCGGTTTTATTAAATAACAGTCTCTAAAAATCACATTATTAGAGACGATTTTATTAGATGCATCTTTAGAGGCTGTTATTTATCAAAAACCGCCTCTAAATATCTCAAAATTCCATTCAAATCTGGCTTATTTTTAGCCACGCCATTTTTAGAGACGGTTTATTAGTATTTTTAACACCACCTATTTTTACTAACTGTGCCAAACCATCTCTAAAAATACTTAAAAAACAGCCTCTAAAGATGATATGTGGTGTAGTGTTTTCTGTCAAAGAATATGACCTTTTATCTGAAATCAACATCTAGACCACACATTAGAACAGATTAACCAGATCAATGATCCATAATTGATATAACAATTGTTTCCAGCCCTCTAGTAAAATTATTCCGACCTTTTTGTAGGCCCTTTCATAAGCATAAGCAGTAGGGATTTGATTTTTTTCCTTTTTTTTTTGATGAACTATCAAGATGCGATTATTTGTATATCTTAGTAATATAAGTAAAGTCTAATCTAGAAGTGTATATATATACTAGCAAAAGATGCTCTCAATATGTTGGCAAAAAAACAAACCAAATATGGTAGGCAATAAAAATAACTAGTTGAATTTTTCAGCGATACAGGTGGATATCTTTCTGGAAAAATAAATTGTTTAAACACTACATGATTATTTTTTGTCAAAGGGTCTAACATATTATCTGAAATCAACATCTAGACGTACTACACATCAGATCAGATCACATAAATCAATGGTCCATAATTGATATAACAATTGTTTCTACCCTCTAGTGAAATTGTTCCTACCTTTTTATCTGAATTCACATAAATCATTAAGCTTGGCTTAATGATTACCAAGTTTTATTTTTTTACCAAAATTTGCATCATTTTTTGAAGATTGTTATGATTACTCGGAAAAAAATGAAGTAATACGAATTCTTTCAAAGTTTTCCAAAAAAAAAAAACATATTTCATATTTTACTAAAAAGATTCAACAATGCTTATTTTGATTTTCGTCCTTTTTTTATTTTTTAATTATACATATATATAGGAATCATTTATTCTAGCATCAAATTGACTCTTCATTTCGTAAATTAGAATTTTCCTCCTTTAGATTTTTGTTAATTTTTTTTTCAAACCTTTAGCAAAGTCCTTAATGTAACCTTTGCCATAGATATAATAGACCTATAGAATTGTACAACACATGTAGCAAGAAAATATCCTTATAAATCTAACGATGACTACAGCAAGGTAAAAAAAAATATTTTTTTTTCAAAAGAAAAACACTCCATATATATGTTATGTTTTATGGGTACCCTTACCAATGCACAAACCTCTCAAAGAGGCAAAGAGCCCATCCTGATTCCTGAGACATGGTATCCAGGCGACAGTCAGATTCAATTTACGGTGGATCGGTGGTGGTTTTTTATTAGTTATTAACTTATTACTATCTGCCTGTCTGTGGTGCGAGCTGCCCGGAAACCCGGGCAGAAAATGGGAACTAGTCCCATTGAATGCGTCTGCCCGCGTGCGGCCGACAAGTACCCTACCCGTTATCGTCAACCTCACGTGTTTTCCATTCCGTGTGGTTTTCTGATTTTTCAGGCTGCTGGCTGAGCTTAGCTAAAAAATATTTTTCCGCAAGTCTCATCTAAGCTTCAAGAGAAAAAAATGGCATCGTAAATTGTTGGTTTTATTAATTATTCGCATAATACTTCTCCGCAACTATTATTTGGATAGAAGATTGAATCACTCATTCACTCGGGAAATGCTCATAATATAGGTACAATAATTCATAATATGATATTTCTGCAATATATTAATTTAAATGAAGGTCTTATCTTGTAACGAATATCAATTAATTTTCTGAAAAAGGGTAAATAATCAAAGCACAAGGCTTTTAATAAATAGACTAGATAACAAACATATAAATTAGATACAAAAATGAATATTTAAACTAATACAAAAAAAGGGCATAGGGTGCTCATTTCACACACAGTTAATAAAATAATTCATAGACTGTTAAGCTGAGCGATAAAAAGCTGTATATTATAAGTCGAGTACAGTAAAGCATTTAAGATACAACATATCAAACTAAGAAATAAAACACATTGTGTTAATTAAACTAAATATTAAAACTCTTTGACTGTTAAACGGAGCAGTAAAGGACGTCATGAGTTTAACAAACAAAATACAACATATTTTTTACGGATCGGTTTTAGTGTTTTATTATTATTCAACTTAAATGTTTTAGTATTTCTTTTTTTATAAGTTAATTTGTTTGTGAAGTTCGTCAGAAATCCATTGGAATATTTATGATTTAATGCTCTATTTGAATTTAAAGATGTCAGTACGTATTCACATTAAATTAATTAAGATCTTTATTAATTGATTAGACACACTAATGGAAGTTCGTCTCAAACCTCAAGAAAAAGTTTTCCTAAGATTCATTTATGGAGATAAGAGGTTGGTTATTGATAGTATTATTGATTAGACACACTATTGACTAATATTCAAACTATATATATTAATGGGTGAACTAAATTATGGTATTAAAAGTGGCTAAATTATGGTATTAAATTAAAGTGGATCAATTTTCTCGTGCCTCGGTATATAATTTCATGACCATAAACAACCTATATATATAAGACTTTGTTACTGTGTTTAATTGGCAGCATAATACATTTAAAAAAATTATTATTGTTATCAGAGATAGTCAGATAGCACTAGCCAGTAAGAAAACGAAGAAGAATAAACATTTCTTTTGAGAATAAACACTACTTCCCCTGCATGCTACCATATATAATTAATTAGATTATCGTTTCAACTTTAAACTTTATCAAACAAATTCCAACGAATACCCAAGTTATTATCATTATTAAAATGTAGGCAAAAATGTAAATATTTGTTCTCAAGGAGAAACTAAAGAAGAAGAAGAGAGGAATCTTTATTGATTTCTTGATTGAATTGAATTACAGAGAGAGAGCTAAGTCTCAGTATATATAGACAAATATCTAACAGAAGTTAGTTACAGACTTGAGTCTAAAATAATAAAACTAATCACAGTCGGCATTAGTCTGAGAAATCTGTGGCAGCATTGTGTTGTCTTCAGTGTGATCAATTGTGTCAGTATCTTGAACATTAACACCCCCCCCCCCCCCGGCAAGCTAAAGGGTCAGAGGACACTTTAAGCTTGGATTTAAGATGATTGAATCTGGTGGGTGGTAAAGGCTTGGTCATTATATCCGCCAATTGATCGGCTGAACAGAGAAATTGAACACACAACTCCTTGGAAGCAATTCTCTCTCTAACAAAATGATAGTCAATCTCGATGTGTTTCGTTCGGGCATGAAACATCGGGTTAGAGGCAAGAAAAGTGGCACCGATGTTATCACACCATAATATAGGAGCTTTTGTGAGAGGAATTTGAAGTTCTTTTAGTAAATACTGTATCCACAAGAGTTCAGTACAGGTAATGACTAGGCTTCGGTACTCAGCTTCAGTACTGGACCGAGACACTGTGTTTTGCTTTTTAGCGCTCCAAGAGACAATGTTTCGGCCAAGAAAGACACAACAACCAGTGGTAGAGCGACGGTCATCAATGCAACCGGCCCAATCCGCATCGCTGTACGCATGAATGTCAAGCGATGAGTTAGAACTGATGGACAATCCATGGGAAGTGGTACCAATGAGATAACGAAGTATTCTCTTTACTGCAGCCCAATGGTTGATAGTAGGCGCTTGCATGTACTGAAAAACCTTGTTTACAACGAAGGAAATGTCAGGCCGGGTTAATGTAGCATATTGCAAAGCGCCGACGATGCTTCGATAGAGATGTTGATCATCAAAAAGTTGCCCATCTGATTTTGATAAGGGTATGCAAGTGGAAATTGGTGTTGGACAGGGACGAGCAATGTTCATATTGGCTCGGGTAAGTATGGAGCTAATGTATTTGGATTGATTAAGATGAAGTCCATCCGATGTGAACTTAGCCTCAATTCCAAGAAAGAAATGTAACATCCCCAAGTCCTTCACAGCAAATCGGTTTTGTAATAGAGCAATAAAGGAGGAAATTGCTTCATTGTTGCTACCAGTCACCAAGATGTCATCGACATAGATAAGAATATATAAAGACTGTCCATGAGCATGCTTCATGAAGAGAGAGGGGTCATAATTTGAAGCATGAAAACCAAACTCAATAAGAGCAGTGCTTAATTTGTTAAACCATGCACGGGGGGCCTGTTTCAGACCATATAGAGACTTAGAGAGAAGACATACATGGTCAGGCAAATTTGGATCGATGAAGACCGGCGGTTGTTACATGAAGACTCGCTCGGTGAGTTCGCCATGAAGGAAGGCGTTTTGCACATCCAATTGCCTTATTGACCATCGTTGAGTGACTGTAATGGAGAGTAAAACTCGAATTGTGGTGGGACGGATGACAGGACTGAAAGTGTCGAAGTAATCGACGCCTTCTTCTTGGTGAAAACCCTTGGCTACTAACCGTGCTTTGTGACGGTCAATAGAGCCATCGGAGCGACGTTTGAGCTTGTAAACCCATTTGGACCCGATTATACGCTGATTGGCAGGTTTGGGAACAAGAAGCCAGGTATTATTTCGAGCCAGTGCATCAATTTCAGCCGCCATGGCAGCTCGCCATTCGGGGCTGGTATTAGCTTGTGTGAAGGAGGTTGGTTCAGAATCAAGAGAGGTAATGAACGCAACATGATCATGATAAGTGCGAGGTTTCCTGGTGTGATCCCTCGTGCGTGTGACCATGGAATGTGTGGAGGCTGTGGAGAGGGGGATTGAAGCTGTCGAAGTAGACGAAACAGGGAGAACAGGTTGATTCGGTGGAGAAGATGAAGTTTGCGAACGGTCATAAGGTTGGGCAGCAGGATTCGAAATCTCCCGACCGTTAGCTATTTGCTCAGTTGCCCGAATATTTGTTGGGGCAGGCGATTGGTCAGCCAAGCTTGCATGTGAACGGTCAACAGGGTCAGCAATTGGGGCAGCGACAGCGACAAGGTTTGGAGCCGTTTGAATGAGAGATAGCGCCACGTCAGGACTAATCTCCTGTGACGCTGTCTCTGTAGAAGAGTTAGTGATGTTTCGGCAGGGAAATTTGTCTTCAACAAATTGTACATTCCTGGAGATGATTATTTTATTTGTGGACAGCTCTAAACATCGGTAGCCTTTGGTATTAATAGCATAACCCAAAAATAAATAAGGAGATGATCTAGGCTCTAATTTATGGGTGTTGTAGGGTCGTAGATGAGGGTAATAGAGGCACCCGAGGATTTTCATCATGGAATAATCTGGCTGTTTTTTTAAAAAGAATCGTGTAGGGAATTTTGGAATTGGTGGCAGGAATAGAGTTAATAAGATAGACAATAGAGGAGAAAATTTCATCCCAATACTTTTGAGGTATGGAAGCATGAGACATAGTGGCTAAAGCAAGCTCGACTATGTGCCGATGTTTTCTTTCGGCCAAACCATTTTGTTGAGGGGTATAGGGACAAGAGGTTTGATGAATTATATGAGGGTGAAGGCGAGATATGGGTTTGTATTCGGTGCCATTGTCGGTACGCAAGGTTTTAATAGTAGTGCCAAGAAGGTTTTCAACTTGAGCTTTAAAGAGAGAAAAGATGCTAGATACTTCACTCTTTTGCTTCATGAAATAAATCCAAGTATATTTAGAGAAATCATCAACAAAAATAAGATAATATCTATAGCCATTGGAAGAAAGAGTAGGACAAGGTCCCCAAACATCGGAGTGAATCAATTCTAAAGGAGAAGAAGAAAAAGAGAATGAAGAAGAAAATGGTAACTCATGAGATTTAGCAACATGACAATCATTACAAGAATTCAATTTAGTGGAACTACAAGGAAGCTTGAAATCTTGAATGACTTTTTGTGTGGTTGAAGAAGATGGATGACCCAAACGAGCATGCCAAATGTTTGCGGAAGCGCGTACACCAAGGTAAGCTTGAGGAGAGGAAGGGGTCATTTTGAAAGAGAAGAGACCATGAGTACTAGGTACTTGAAGGAGACTAATCTTGGTGGGGAGGACCTTGAAATTACAAGACAAAGTAGAGAATTCTAGTAAGATATCGAGATTATCAAGTAATAGCTTGGAAATGCTAATGAGATTTTTGGAAATGGAGGGAACATGAAGCACATCATTTAATTGAATTGAATGAGAAGTGAAATAAATAGAAGTAGAACCAATACTATCAATTTTGAAGACCCATGCCATTGCCAATGTGAAGCTTGTCGGGACCCTTGTAAGCAAAGAATGAGGAAAGGTTGTTAATGTCATTGGTGACATGATTGGTTGCACCGGAATCAAGAACCTATTCGGTGTTAGAAGAGGTGGGTGTGGTTGATGAAGTTTGAGAGTTATAGGCTTGTGGAGATGGCCGGGGTACCCAAAGTGGATCTGAATCATAGCGTGAATAACACAATCTTGCTAAATGTCTTGGTTTGGAGCAAATTTGACATTGTGGTCTAGCGCCAGAAGCATTGTTTTTGTTCACACCATTTGCAGAACGTTGGGGCTGAGTTTGAGACCCATTCGGATTGTTGGGCCTCACTTGGGCCGAATTAGGAGAGAAGAACCCATTTGGCGAAGGCGGACGAGGTTGTGGGTACTGTGGTCGATTTTGGGGTTGAGGATTGAAGCTCCGGCCAGCGGCGAAAGCAGCTGGTAACTGAGATTGCTGAGCTTGAGAGAAACCTTTGAGATATGACTCATGAGTGAGAAGATGGCCATGGAGTTCAGCAAACGACATTGGGTGACCTCGAGTAGTGACGGAGGTAATGAAAGGAAGAAAATCAGAACCAAGGCCATTGAGCGTGTAGGAAACAAGCTCATCTTCTGGTATTGGCGCGCCAATGAAAGCGAGTTCATCAGAAAAGCGATGCATATGTTGTACAAACTCGTCACAAGATTGAGCCCCTTTGATAGAGAACTGCATTTGCCTCTTGAGATCGGTTACTCGGGACCGAGAAGTGGAGGTAAAGATTTGAAGAAGGGTATTCCACAAATTTGAAGAGGTTGTACAAGAAACAACTTGCGCCATGATCGATTTGGTGAGAGAGGATCGAAGCCAGCTGAGCAAGAGGTTATCTTGGCGATGCCAGAGCACATACTGAGGGTTGAGTTGAAGATTGCCAGCAGATGCTTGGGTCGCCGATGGTGGTAAGGTCGAATCAACAAAGCTCATCAGATTATATCCATAGAGAATAGGTAGGATTTGAGACTTCCATGCCAGGAAATTGGAAGAATTGAGCTTGACGGAGATGGGTAGATTGAGAGTGACAATTGATTCGTTGGTGAGAATAGGCGAATTAGAAGGAGGTAGAGGCATCTCATGAACTGTATTCTCTGGAGAGATGGTAGAATTAGGTGAAGGCTGAGTCGCCATGATTGGCTCAGATACCATATAAATATTTGTTCTCAGAGGAGAAACTAAAGAAGAAGAAGAGAGGAATCTTTATTGATTTCTTGATTGAATTGAATTACAGAGAGAGAGCTAAGTCTCAGTATATATAGACAAATATCTAACAGAAGTTAGTTACAGACTTGAGTCTAAAATAATAAAACTAATCACAGTCGGTATTAGTCTGAGAAATCTGTGGCAGCATTGTGTTGTCTTCAGTGTGATCAATTGTGTCAGTATCTTGAACATTAACAAAAAAAAAAAATGGCAAGAGAGTAGTACCAATGTACCATGTCAGACAATAAATAATATTGAAGTGTCCAATACGATCGACTAATACTTCTTTACTTGTGTTTCAAAAAAAGAAAAAAACTTCTTTACTCCATTTTAGGAAAAACAGTTCATCCTAGCTCGTACTTTTTTTTATAACATAAATTCTCCTACTTTTCTATATGTTGGAAAGTACATTTCCTTTTTGATCTAGTATTTATTTATTTATTTTTAATTTTTTTTCCTTTTTCTTTTGCCTTGGTAGTGCATTTGGCTTGGATTTATCACTTTCGGACACATCAAGTTATTACTAAGTCACTACTGAGAAGCGCTTACAAAGACTTCTATATATATATATAATTTATTTAAACTATTAACTTTTGGTGGCTTGTCAAACGTTGACGAATAAGAAAAATAATAACCGGATAGAAAGCTAGCTTTTTTTGGATTTACACATTTCAAACAAATTAATCAAATAGTTCCGGAAGCAAAGTCTTGCTAAATTAATGCCACGTTCTTGGTTGGATTTAAAATTTAAAAAGCCATGCACAACGTTGACTGAACTTGGTTAGTATTTTTTTTTTTTTTGTGAAAGTACGACTCTAGAAAATAAAAAATTGCAAATTGATTGGTATGACTGATGAGGAGCAAACCACAAGACCTTTATGAGCATAGTAATTTGAAATTTGGAATTCTTCACGTATACTCAATTAGTAATTAGGTGCCTGTTTTGATTATGTTTCTACCTTGATCTATATCCAAAAATAGTAAGTTTTAGAATATTCAACAAAAACTGTAAATTTTTTTTTTAAAAATAACATTTTGTTTGCTATGACATTTCAACATGCAACATGCATGCGTAGATTGAATTGGTTAAATTAAATTTTATCAATTTGTAATAATACCAATAAATATGGCTATGATTTACAAAAAAAAACCCTCGATATATAATTGCGATCACAATATATATCATTTCTCCTAATTTATTTTCAGAAAGAATACGCACAAAGTTCTTCCGATTGCAATACCGCTATTGTTCATTAAAAGTCATATATATGTGAAATATACCGTTCGAAACTAGCAAAATTTGTTAAATCATACATACTGGCAACACGTCTTTAATGGTGGTTGTTTACATATTTTTAACACCCGTTAAGCCGCTAAATATATTTATCGAACCGCCGCTCAAAATGAAATTTGTTGTAGTTATATATATTAAGCAAAAGTGCGTCGCAAATTCATATCAGCGGAAGTACGTACTTTTTATTATTGACTTTCTAGAGGGCGTAATTAAAGTACTTCATCAGAAAAGAAAGATAATTACGATGTTGGTGCGAGTTGCAACTTGCATCTCACTATACAAACTAACGAAACTATATAATGCAGTAATTAAAGTACTATCACTAGCTAGTAACTTGTTCCCACTTGAAGGTATAATGAAAACTAAATTGTTTCCACCGGCTGCAGTGCAACTTTGCAAGACAAGCTAATATTTAGTGGTTACCGGGATTTTATGATAATGTATATATATATAACAGTTATATATTTATCAGAATATATATACCTTTGCCACAGAACATCAGAGGCCGGCTTAAATGTGGACCCCACTGCGCCGGAGCAACCTCCAACCCACTTGCGCTCCACTCATTAACCCAGTACCTCTGATGTCAACTTCCCATTGCTAACCCTAGTTTAGTCCCCCTTAACCATAGTTTAAGAAATTCAATTAGCCAATGAACACCTCGATGGTCCATACATCACCATCACCACTACATCACCTCTCTCTCTCTCTCTCTCACGCGGCTCTGCGCCCTCTCCTTTTGATTCTCTCTCTTCTCTCAACAATAATTATTTTATATTATATATGTTATATATGCAGTTATGGTTTCATGCAGAGTTGCACCATTGAAACAATTTTAATGTTACCATTGTTGACCTGCAGGCTGCAGCCAAGAAAAACAAACAGAAAACGGCACTGTGGTCAATTTTTATAAAATGTCGATCACTACAATTATAATTCATCTAATACTGTTTAATCATTCATGTCGCTAGTTACCTTTGTGAAGCTAAAACCTCAAAAAGAAAATATAATATAGCAATAGTGAGACAAATATTTAATGTTAATAATAAGAGCAGTTGTCACCTAATGGAAAATTCTTTATTAACCTACTACTACTAGTAACTAATGCTGTCAAAAATGATAACAGCAGCTGTCACCAGATTAAAAAACACTTTATAATCATTAAAAACTCAAAGATTTACAATGTGTAATGCAACAAAAATAAAAAAAATATAAACCTTTTGAATGAGAAGTATTTATCGAACATACTAGAGATCAAGAAAAAACAATATTTTACTGCAAAAAGATAATAAAAAATTAATGGAAAACAAATAACGTATGATATTAAAATTTATAAAAATTTTGAGAATCAACTCTTAATTTAACAGCAAAATACAGCACATATTGAGTGAAGAGTACTATGGATTCAAAAAAGTTGAGACTTAATATAAATTCTAAGTTGTTAGTATTGTAAATGATTACTTATATAAAAGTACTAATTCAAAGTTGTAGAGGTTTCAATTGAAGGATGTATCCAAATCCCTTACTATCTGCATTTTTGTATTTGATTAAATATGTGGTACATATGTAAACTCTAAACAAAAGTCCAAGACTTTGGTTACAAATGAAAAAAAAAAATTAAGAGTGCATTAATTTTCAAAATTAAGGAAAGAAATTATGACAAAATTTAACAAATGAAAAAAAAAGAAAAATCCATTACAATTTGCAACATATCTAAATACAAATTTTCATTTTTATTAAATAATTCCATTCGATATTCGAAATTATGTAAAAAATTACATAAAGTCATAACATGTCTATTAAGTCATTTATGTCCATTAAAAAAAATATAAGATTACAAAGTAAAAATTAAATAGTTTTTTTAATGGATGGATACGGTAGAATGTGATAGCATATCTGAACATGAGAATTTATATTTTTAATGCTGCAAAATATATGAAGATTTAAGAAATATATATACTATCCCTACTATTTGTAAAATCATTCATATAAAGGTCATAACTCATAAGTAATTTCAGGTAGAAAGTATAAATAATCTTTGTGTCAACTATAGAACCATTAATTTGTGTGATCTGGTCTGATCTGTGGTTTGATGCCGATTTTAAATAAAATGTCAGGCGATTTGACAAAAAAAAAAAAAAAAAAACTAAATTGCTACATGATGGTTAAACAAATTTACTTTTTAGAAAGAAATTTACCAGTATCGCTGGTAGATTGAGCCACCTATATATATTTATTGCCTGACATGTATAATTCTATATAAAATGAAATAATATTAATTATTTTACTTCTTTATTTTCTCACATATTGGATGCAATTTTTTTTGCTAGTTTTCTAAAGTAAAGATTGAATATCGTAATACTATATTTATCTACGTATTAACTATTTTGTACTTTTATGACCATGAATATTTTGTTGAGGTATGAATGAAAAATTTGCTAGATAATAAGATAAATCAAATTTTATCTTATTTACTTTACGGGTATATAACATGGTACGGCATGGAATTGCTTGGTTGAACCAATATATAGGTGCAACTTGTGGCGCCATAATAAATTTATAATTTATATATCCTCATAATCTCAACTTGGGGAACCTCGAACCTCTCTCTTTCTTTTTCTTTCTCTTGTCTCTCCACCCTCCCTTTCCCCACACTCGATCTCTCATTTTCAACTATTATTTCTTTCCTCCCTCTTTCCTTCTTTCTCCTCCAACCGCTTAATATATCACTTCTCTCTTTCCTTTTGTTCTTCTCCTGTTCCCTTCTTTATTCAGCAAAACTTATAGCAACATAAAATATAAACTCATCTTTAAATACAAATTCTGCCCCTTTTCCAATCTTAATTTAATCCAAAACCCCCTCTGGCACAATATTTTTGTGAATAGTTCCTTATTATTTTTTTTTGTTCGACCTTGAATGAGCCCATGGCGGGCCTGGATCTAGGAACTGCAGCCACTCGGTTCATGCATCACCCGCTCCATCACCACCGCCCGGATTTGCAACTTCAACACCATTCCAGACCCGATTCTGATGACGAAGATAACAATAATAGCAACCACAATAATGGCGACCATGATGGCTCCTCAACTGCACAAGGTCTCGAACTTGTGACATCTGGCGGCAGCGACATAGTAGCACGCCGTCCCCGTGGCCGTCCACCAGGCTCCAAAAATAAACCAAAACCACCGGTGATAATTACACGCGAGAGTGCCAACACTCTGCGGGCACATATCTTGGAGGTTGGCAGTGGGTGTGATGTGTTTGATTGTATTTCTACCTATGCACGGCGTCGCCAACGTGGTATCTGTGTGCTGAGTGGGAGTGGCACTGTGACAAATGTCAGTCTTCGACAGCCATCAGCTGCAGGATCAGTGGTAACCCTACATGGCCGGTTCGAGATCCTTTCCCTCTCAGGGTCCTTCCTCCCGCCTCCTGCCCCACCTGGAGCAACAAGCCTTACAATATTTCTTGCCGGTGGACAAGGGCAAGTAGTAGGAGGAAACGTAGTTGGTGCGCTCTTTGCTTCGGGTCCTGTAATAGTGATTGCTGCATCATTTGCAAACGTGGCATATGAACGACTGCCATTAGAGGAGGATGAGCCGGCACCACCATCCCTGCAGATGCAACCCCCTGCAGGGACTGCCCCTGGCTCCGGTGTGGATGGGCATGGAAATGGAGGCGCAGGAACTGGTGCACCATTTCCTGATCCGTCAGCAGCAGGACTTCCATTCTTTAATTTGCCATTAAGCATGCCGCAGATGACGGACGGGCAAGGATGGGCGAGTGCTGGTGCAGTTCGACCTCAATTCTAGGACGACTCATGACTTGGCTGACAGAGTTGCACAGATTGGTTCCAAGACTTGATCAAATTAAGGTTAGAACGCGCATACGAGGATATCTATGTACAATTAGTTTATCTTTCTTCTTCATCTTTGTCTTTATTTCCATTTTACTCCCCTTTTCCCCCTTCTTTTGTTTATGTCTTCTTAGATCTTGTTGTTTGTTGTGTGGCTGTCTCCAAGTTCTTGCTCTTGTACTTCATGGGAAGTAGTCTATTTTCATAAAGAAATGGGCTTTGAGGTCTCCGGCCTTAATTAACACTTGTTTATTGTTTGTAGTTGCTGGTCAATTATATATAAAATTAAATCACTTAATTTACAGTTCTCTTTCCACAGATTTAATTTACTGTTTGTTAGACCCTAGAATTGAACTATATCCATGAGGTTAGATCTTTTCTCTCAATATGCAACCATATGGATTTCCTTTTCCTTTTTAATATTGTCGATCTTAACGTTGGATCTTTAAAGCATTAGATTTATTGCTTCTGTTATATTTTATAATTCAAATGATTTGGTCGCTTCAGTTTGTATCCTAGCCTCTAATAATTATTTACAGAGGACAATAGGGATTATTATTTTAGCTGAAATTGTTTTTCTATTGATTTTAGAAATGGTGCAAAAAAATTTCTTCCCACGTGTGCATGCCATTGTTAAATGAGATGCATTAACTTTATTAAAACAAAGCCATAGGAAATGGATAACCACTGTTCAGCTCATCCAATATTTAAGTCTTGTGTATGTTCCATCAAACCAAAAACTAAAGAAAAGGAAACAAAATAGTCTACGGAGATCTTGGGAATTGCTCATTCAAAGATTCTTTTATTAAGTGGTATAGACTAGCTAGCATGCATGCATGATACCCATTAAAAGTCATATAATGTAAGGAAAGGATTACTTCTTTGTTTGTGCAGTGTTTCTTTGTCCCCCTAGGCACTTTAATGCTGTACATATATGCATATGCTGAGCTTCAAATGCTAATATAAAATAACATACTCCCTAGGTATTTAAAATTAATTTATCTTTACGCCTATTTTAAAATGATGATATTATACATTTGGTATTGTCTTATTAGTATTTTCTACAATTAAAAGGAGTTATTATTAAGTTGAGACCATACATATTTTAAAAATAAAGCATGTGCTCCTTTTAGTACCTATATTTATATATCGGACATCATAATTGTTTTAATGATTTACTATCTATTATTATCCAAAAATAATACATAAGGTATACATTAGGAAATTGCATTTTTTTCCCTTAACTTGTCTTGCATACGTACAAGAGCTTTCCTCATTGAATAATAAATGATAATAAGTATTAAAAAGTTTGGAATATGCATTTTTGTGATATGCGTGAACTTTCATTGGATGAGTTCTAAATATCAGTAATTAATTTTACATGAATATGAGTAATACATTTGTCATCATGTTCAACTACGGTTGCACATATTGTTGAATTGTTCATCGTGCTGAGTGCTGACCTTTTCTTCATTACTAATTACGATTGAGAATTTCAAGTAAAATAATACCGTGTCAACATAACCTATAATTATTCATCCTGTTCCAATTTCTGCTAGTTTCTCTGATATTTAGAAGTGATATTGGAATTACTTTGTTGTTGATAATAAATTTTTTCTTGCCCTAACCTCAAGACAAGCAACGTAGTCTCTCTTCTGTGTCCATGCATGTCTTTGATCTTAATTCTCATAAGAAACGATAAATTTATTTCTTAAGCTTCTCTTTATTAATGTTTTCTTTAACATACCGTCAGAATGTTCTATAGTACTGTGCTACACAGGGTTAAATTGGGTTTATCTTTTCCACACATAACATACTGATTTCATTCCTCATTTGTCCACCTACTCATAGCTAATTATAAACTGTTTTATATTGACTTATAGTAATTAATTTCTTAACAAAATCCATGAAATGTATTCACGATGATGTTAAGGGACCATCTTTGGTTTTTTTCTTTTGGATTGTTTCCTTTTAATGAATGAATCACGATCATTCTGAACATTTTCTGGCTATTCACAAGAGTTTTCCTATTTTCTATTATACTTGTTCCATCAGTAATATTACTCAGTATTTAATTTGTCATGATATATAGTACTAATCAATTTCTCATCTCACCTAGCATATCATTTTCAAGTTCTTTTGTGTGTATGTCAGATAAGTAACTAACTGGATCTCGCATATCGTGTTGTTGATCAGTTGTCCCTACATATAAAATTCTGTATTATACAGTCGCACAATAGCAATTAATATTATAGCATTGCTCCACTAGGGCGTTCGGTATTAATATACAATCATCTTTATTTTAATTCAATAAGTATATTATTTTATGAACGCACAGAATGCACCTAGTCAAACATTGTATCTTTAATAAATCAAACTACTTTCTGGCAAAAAGAAATTTCTCAATATGTAGATGAAGTACAGGTCCTATGGGAAATGCCAAAAATCATATCTGCCAGCTGTTCCATTATCAATCCAAAACAAACTGTAAATCATACATGCATGAATTGGTGAAGCCTTCAATTTGGTCCGCATTGAAGTCTCATTTCATTATTTTACATCACAGAACAAGCATATGGATTCTCGTCATTAATAAACTCCGGTGAGTGTGTGCAATGTAAAAAAGGAGGATAGTTCAAATCCTTGAATTCTGGCATATCCCCATAATGGTACTCTGGTCTACGGTATCCTAAATAATGTGGTGTGTATCCATAACCACCATAATTATAGTAATCGGGGTGTGAATAATCTGCAAAACGGGGGTGTGAGCATGGGATGAAGTATGGAGCCACAACCTCCTTATGTTTGATTTCTACCTCCTCTATTTTCTCAGTAACCTTTATTTCTTCCTTTTTCACCTCAACACCATCTTTTCCTTTTTTAATCTCGATCTTCTCTTCTTCCTCTTCAATCTCCACCTTTTTTGATAATATAGTGCCATTTTTTCGGGTTGTTGTTTTTATATGTTCAATCAGAGTGTCTTCTTTTATTGTGCCCTTAACTGTGCATAAGTGTTTGCCACGGTCAGTCTTGACACTGTAAACACCTGTTTTTATTGCAAATCAAAGTTTAAATTAATTAATCCGTTTACATAACTTATTGATCAACCAATATAATTGAGCAATAAATCTGAAATAAATACTCTTGTGCTTTAGTATCTCCTCCTTGATGATGGTCTCACACCTTCCACAGTGCATGAATACTTTTACTTCATAGGTGAATATTTCCTGTCATAGACAAGTTGGAATTAATTAACATAGAAGAACAAATTAACATCCAGTCAAATTAAGAAAAGTAGAAAAAAAATATGCCAGGAATCAATATATATGAGGCACATATTGCAACTTAATTTAGCTTTTCGATATTGATGATGATATTGGCTAAAAGTGCCACATAGTTTGCAAATACAACAAAGCCTTGTGTTCCATTCCAAGAAAGCATTATTTAAAATCCAAACAAAAGTTTGGTTTATTTTTCTGTTGTGATTTTGAAGCGCAGTTTCATATTAGAGCTGTTAATTGCAACCTAATTAATGTATGAGTACTGTTTTAAAATAATTGACCTCGTTGATCTGAAACACAGTTGAAATCACTTTAGTGCCAGTAATTGGCTAAAATATAATCCCGTGAATATGTCTAGATCCGAATGGTTTGAAAATTCATTTCCTTCTATGCTTTATTGTTAATTTGTTATATAGGACCTAATTTTATTTAATGTTTGTACTCTATTTTCTTCTTATTTACATTTCTTTTTGTATTCCTATTTCTAATTTTGATAACAAACCAAAGTTGATCTGAATTATTTCAGTTTCAAAAAGGTAATAAACTACCTTTGCTGGTTATGGAACAGTACTAACATAGAATATTGTGGTCGCTGAATCTATCTGCATCAAAAAAGTTATCCTTTACAAGAAAAAAAAAAATTACCAATATTAACCATGGCCGGAACTTGTTAAGTGATTTACCTAATTAAGTTAAAGCAATAGAGTTATGTACCTCTTTCTTTTTTACTTCCTTCTTGACTTCTTTCTTCTCTTCTTTCTTCTCTGGAATAGGAGTAAGTAGCTCAACCTTCCTTCTACACTTCCTCTCCGATACTTCTCTTATTTTGACCACATCAATTTTGACGCCTTTCACCGTTACTATACCCTTTCCCACATCTACTTCCACCTTGTGAACTCCTGTTTATATTTCTCATAAGTTTTTTTTTTTTTTTTGAAATTTATAATTAACCCCAACAAAACAAATGACACCCTCGTTAATTAAGTATAAGAAATGTGTGTGTGTGTGTGTCTATATATAACAAAAGGATATATTTTACTAAATATTGTATTTGTACTACACAATTTAGCAGCAGTAGTGTGAACTGTGAAATCAATAACTGCTACATAGGGGAAATTTTCATGCTTGACTTGATTTATCTGTGGTTTCAATATTGCTAATTATTTGTCCCAAAAACTAGTTCAGCTCAGATATAAAATGCTGCTAGATGAGCAATGCTAATCAGAATTGATCAAGTTTTGGAGCAAGTTAGGCAGTTGAAAAGTTCTTTATTCCCAATTAATCAGGAACATAGATATGTTAATTTTTTCCAAAAACCTTACTATGAGCATTTTATGGGAATCTGACATTAATGAAACCAAAACAAAAAAAAAAAAAAAAGCCGACCTAATGAAATAATGCTTTTTAATTAATTAACAGTAAATTAATTTGGTAAAAGCCAAAAGTGAACCTTCATGTTGATAGAAGATTTCTTCTACTGAGCGTGCGCATTGCTTGCAATGTATATTTAGCTTGTACTGGGCAGTTATGATCTCCTCTTTTTTCTCCACCACCACTTCTTTCTTCTCTCCCATGCCTTAGTTTCTCCAAACTTGTAAAAAAGAAGAAGAAAAACCCTAATCTAATAAAGGTGCCAAGTATCTTATAGCTTTAAGCTTGTAAATCCCAGAAACAATGTTAGCTTGGAATGTGGCAGCGAATGATCGATGACACTATTGTGCTTGTGCATTTTTAGTAGTTGGGGATTTGGTAAAGTTGGTTTGATCTGTGTAGGCAAGATGGGGGAGAAAATTGTCAGACATCTTACCCTCTTTTTGGTAGTAGTATAACAACTAATGCATATTTGACATATATGGTCCCAAAGCACGTACGCAATTAAACGACCTCATCCTGGTGAGATCTCTCACCTGAGCCTTAACTTCTTTCTGACAGCTGAAGGAAGAATGATTGATCTTATGTGGCTGTCACGTGTTAATCTTGGATTGATAATTAACGTTTTGCATGAAATAATCGAAGCGGAATGTTTGTCCTCAAAACATAGCCATCATATTAAAATAACACAAAACATCTTGTTTCTAGCACACCTTACAAAAAGATTCTTTTTAAATCGAATATTAAATAAAATCTTCTTTTTTGTTTTATTTAATTAAAGTTTAAAGTCTAACCTAATGCTCAACGTCTTTTGAGCATTAACATAATTGTTCATAAAAAAAAAAGACAGTCAACCACATGATGATTTTGTTGCTCAATCAACTTTACTCTCTTTGGAACTTAAAATTCAAATCTTAATTAATATTGTGACTTACCTAAATTAATGACGACGTGATCTTCTCATCCGCCTTGATTTTATTTTATTTTATTGCTGTTTTGTGCTCGTTTACAGTTTTTCGTGTCATTTTGAAAAAAAAAGAGTATAGCACTATATATATACATATATATTTATAATAAGTATTCTTTTTTTTTTTAAATCAAGTTAATATTAAAAAACACGAATCTCAAATACCTTAATACGATCAGTTAAACCTCTATCTTATCTTGCATATTAGTAACTTGATACCCATGCATACCCAACATTCTGTTCAATCAACTTGACCGGTCAGAGCATTCAGTGTGTAAAAAACAGTGGTTCTTACATCTCTTCTACCTAAAATATAACACAATGTACAGCACATTGACCGTCATAATGAACCTGCTCCATGAAAGGTCCGTCATTGACCAAGTATTTATGTATAGACGTCATCTTTTGCTTCGGTTTTATCAAATTGGAATCCTTTTTAAAAAATAATTAATTGAAGTAAGTTCAGTTTGGTCAAACCAAAGTCTTAAGATTATTTTTTAGATAAACAATTGGTGGTGGCTGCCAATATATACCCAAGTCCTAACTCTAAAAGATCATGCTACTCTCAAAAGAATAAAAAAGATTAATATGTTGATATATGTCTGGCTTTACCTTAATTAATTATAATGGGCTTGTGCCAAATCATAATTAAATTTGGAACTGGGACATGGAGCTAAAATTGGATTTATGTATGATGAGTGTCACTTCCTCGAAGTATTAAAATGGCATGTGCTATTAATTAATAGGAGGAGTGGATATCTAAATTAAGCATTCATACTGATATATATTTTTTGATACACACATGTATATGTAAATTGTTTATCCAGATCATATAAAACAATGTTACTTTAGGACTTAATTACTTACGTACTCAATTACAAGTATATTATTTCTCCAAAATAAAAATATATATTAATTCTTTCATTTTTAGTCGAGGATAACTAATATTTCAATTCCGTCCTAACGGTGAAGTATGTCATGTGAAGTATCAAGTATAGAACAGTACATATCTACCAATACAATGTTATCAACGATTATACACCGACGCAAGTCGCAATTCTTACATCCGGCTTCTGCTCTAATTAAGAAAAATCGTTTTCAACAATCAATGTTTTGCATAATGAAACTATCAACCATTGTCTTGATAGCATACTTAAAATATTTGTTATGATTATTAGTCTTAAATAAATAAACGTGTAATTAATTATGTTGATTAATTCGCCCCGTTAAAAGATGACACAAGCTTTTTGAAACAAAGTATGCTATATTAATTATCAACCAAAAAAATAAAAAATTAATTACCCATTTATATTAAATTATTAATTCTCAAGCTAGTTTTAGTGTTTAATATTTGTGATTAAATTATACCTTAAGATAATTCACCTTTCAGATATTCCAACATATTTCTTGCACCTTAGAACGTGCACTACGTTATAACATAATTGTTCATAAAAAAAAGTTATAACATAATCAGTGTACTTTACATTATTGCATACACATTTGATTGATCCAAAAACACTCTTTTGTTAGCTGTGATCTATTGTTTTGAATTTTTAAACACATTATAATCGAATTAATCTCCCGAAATAAATACTGAACTAAAATTTGCATTGTTATATATAACTAAAAGAATCTTATGCTAGAATTTGACTAAACTTAATTGGTAAAAGAATCTCAGGACTCTCCTACAAAAATTTATAACAATGACTTCTCCGTAAACTTAAATAACATTCAGGCCTAGTTTATATATTGATTATGGAAATTAGAGAGAATTATAACCTTGCCTGGTATTAAAACAGATACAAAACTTTTAATCTTCTCAATTACGCAAAAGAAAAAATTAAGATTTATTCATGAAGTAGCAATTAATTGGAAAGTGATTGTATGTCACCAACTAAATACCGCTTATATATTATATAAATATACTTGCCAGCAAAAGATGTATGCTACACATACTTCATTTTATTTTGCAACTAGAACATGAATTGTATGGTGTTTCTAATAGATCGTATTTTAACACTTCGTTTTTGGGTGTATTGATTTAGTCCAAATTTTCATTGTCTATGTGACTTGGATTTGGGGAATTACTTCAAACAATCAGCGCTGATTGCAATCAAGCAATCAAAGCGCTCTCACCCTCACCTCTCACGTGAGAGTCCAATTCCCCTTCCCCACGCGACTCTGATTTCCCTCACGTGATCTATCTCCTCTGATTTTTTTCTCACGCACGATTCCCTCATCTTCATGCGTTGCTCCCCTGTGCGATGCTCTCCTCACCCCTGTGCGTTGCTCCCTTCCCCTCACGCGCCTCCCTGATCTTTTCATACTCACACGATTTCCTCCTTCATTCTCACGCGTTTCCTCTACCCCCGTGGGCTATCATTTTGTCTCCCTCTTTGCTCGCGTCAAATTATTTCTCCCTTGATCCTGACCAATTTGAAAGCAAAAAGGTATAATCAAACTATTCAAACATCATTGTTCTTATATTATTCTTCTTTGTAACGGAGTAACTAAGTATATTCGAAGGAGTATCTAATATACATAATCAAACATAATCAGACAAGGAAGTAACAAATAATTTTTTAAGGAAGTATCTAATAAGGGAGTAAGTAAACAGTAAAGAGAGTAGTTATTTATGTTAAGTAAACAATATAATACATGTTTCATGGAAGTATATAATTTACAATAAGGGAGTAACTAATGATATTTAAGGGACTATCTAATATTTATGTCTTGGAGTATCTAATATTTATATCTTAAGAAATAATATTTATGTTCAGTTATAAAAGTATATAATTTACAGTAAGGGAGTAACTAATGATTGTTTAAGGGAGTATCTTACATTAAGTGAGGGAGTATTTAATATTTATGTCTTAAGAAATAACATTTATGTTCAGTTATAAAAGTATATAATGTGCAGTAAGGGAGTAACTAATGCTTGTTTAATGAAGTATCTTATATTAAGTGAGGGAGTTTCTAATATGTATGTCTTAAGAAAGAATATTTATGTTCAGTTATAAAAGTATATAATTTGCAATAAGGGAGTAACTAATGGTTGTTTAAGGAAGTATCTTATATTAAGTGAGGGAGTTTCTAATATGTATGTCTTAAGAAAGAACATTTATGTTCAGTTATAAAAGTATATAATTTGCAGTAAGGGAGTAACTAATGCTTGTTTAAGGAAGTATCTTATATTAAGTGAGGGAGTTTCTAATATTTATGTCTTAAGAAAGAACATTTATGTTCAGTTATAAAGTATATAATTTGCATTAAGGGAGTAACTAATGATATTTAAGGGAGTATCTTACATTAAGTGAGAGAGTATCTAATTTTTAAAGTAGTGACTAATCGTTACAAGGAGTATTTATTCCTCGTAGAGGAGTATCTAAGGAGAGATCGGTGCAGGATGGCACGAATCCATGCAGAAAGGCACAAATCCACATTAGAAGAAACAAATCGCACGAAGGGGCTCAGGAGGCATGGAGGGGCGCGGGGAGGAGTGAAGAGAAGAGAAGGTGAGGGAAGGAGGAGCGCGCAGGAGTGGAAAGAAGGGGCGAAAAAAGACGCGCGCAGGGGAGGGAAGAGTTCCGCGCAGGAAGGAAGGGAAGGGGAGAGGAGCGATTCTATTTTTGGATGGGGAGGATTAGCGTTTTTTTTTCCATTTTTAGCATATGATTGCTTGATTGCTCTATTGTTTGATTGCACTTATCAGCTCCGTTGGATTTGGGATCTTCCATATCATTTTCTTTGTGATTTGTGATCTTCTATAATTTTGCCATCATTCAATTTCAAAGCAGAAATGATATACACCATCCAACTATTTACCATCCATCGCCATCCAATAGGCTTCAATAGGCCAAATTGGGCTTCAGCCATCATTTTTCGCCTGATGACGTCATCAAATTTTTTTTTTCGAAAATTTTTTTTTTCATTTTTTTTTTCGCGCTGACGTCATCAAATTGACGGATTTTTGTGTTCAATTAGATGCATCAAGGGATGAGTTAAACTTATTATGTGTTCAGTTAGTTGCTTCTTAAAATCGAATTTTCGTATTTTTTTGTTCAGTTAAATGCCTTAAGGGATGAACTTAAAGTGTTTATGTGTTCAGTTAGTTACATCTCAAAATTAAATTTTCGCATTTTTGTGTTCAGTAAAACACGTTAAGGGATGAATATAAAGAGTTTATGTGTTCAGTTAGTTGCAACAGAATTTTGATTTTTTTGTAGTTTTTTATGCTCAGTTAAACACGTTAAGGGATTAATTTAAAGTGTTTATGTGTTCAGTTAGTTGCAGCAGAAATTTGATTTTATAGTTTTTGTGTTCAATTAAACTAGTTAAGGGATCAATTAATACTGTTTATGTGTTCAGTTAGTTGTAATCAAACACGTTTTACTAACCATGCAATGAAGTGACTGATCAATTATTAAGAATGATATCCATTATTACAACAAACTGAACAATTCTATTAATAATATCATCCATTAATAATAACATCCATTATTAATAATAATTTGCTTTTCTGATATGTTCTCACTAAATTAACACCCGCTTCTTGTGTGCCTCAATCTCTGAAAATTATGTCGGAATTTGCTTCTTGTGTCCCTTGAATCTGAAATTAAGTAACAAAATGCAACAAAATGAGGTATCCAGGATCTGAAATTTTAAATTAAGCAACAAAATGCAAATAGAACCGAAAAATTGAACCAGTAAAATGTAGATCATAATTAACAGAATCTGAAATTTTAATATATGTCATGACTCTATAGGCGTGACTAAGATCAAAACCAGTAGCTAGATGCATATTAGATACTAGACCATAAAAATGTAGGTAAATGTAAGTTAATTCTGTACTAAATCTTGGAGTTGTAATTCTAGAATCAACTATTTAACATTGTGTGGAATTTAAGTGCTGTTAGAAACGAAACAGCTAAATTTCAGTAAAATCCGACAGAAACAACTAATCTTGGAGTTATTTCTCAAGAAAAATATTTGTTTTGTAGCATCTATGGATGAATTGTTATTTTTGAGACTGTTTTGATTGATCAATTTTGAGAATTCTGGGAAGCTAGTGTCAGGATACAGAGATGCTTAGTATTAATTAACCCCTTGCTTTTAATACTAAAACAAAGCACGTTTTGTGCTCTTTTCGAAAAAAAAAACAAGTAAAGCGAGAGGAATACCAAATCGCGAACAGAAGCAGACGGAGAGGAGAGGGAAGAGAGGGAGTAAGGTAGAATGGTGAAGAAACGAGGCTCGAACCTTAGAATGGTGGAGAAAAGAGGCTCAAACCTGTCGGGCCAAGAACGAGCGATGCAACAGGACCCTTTTTAAGGCGACTTGAATTCATCCTCGGTGGAGCTTTAAGGCGCGTCAGACGGAGGCACCGAGCAACAGAGGCGGTGGCCGGAGGCAGAGGAGGCGGAGTGACGAGTGAAATAGTGGCTGACTAACTGGAGAAGAAGAAAAGTTCTGCGGCTAGGGTTTGGGGGTTTGGAGTGAGAGGAGAGTTTTAGAGGGATATAAATAGATTGGGCCAGTCGCTAGACCCAATCTGGCCTGTTTAGAGCCTGTGGATGGTGTGGATGGTAATCAGTTGGATGGAGAGTAGTAATTACCATTTCAAAGTAATAAATCGGTCCTATTGTGCCTATGAGCCCATTTACGCATGGACCGATGCGGAACGGCCTGCCTAGCGCCTTCCTGCTTTAACTAAATGTTAAAATATAAAACAAAAAATGGTAAATGGCAAGTTTTAATAAAAGGTATCAGCACTTGCTAAAATTACGTGCTTTAAAACTTTTCTTCATTCCTAAACCATAGGAGATGAGAATCCAATTGAGCATCTCCACCCTACAAGCAAGCCACAACAGATCCAGACTATTTCGATCACCTTTTCAAAGCTATGTAACTTTACATGAAACGAATTGAAAAATTCCATCAACAATATTCTTATCATAAGTTCCTAAATTACAGGTATATCTAGTTTTTTTTTTTTTTTTCTTTAAACAAAAGGAGAGTATAACTAGTTGGAATGCCCGTTTCAGGGTTAGAGCATTTGAGGCTCAAAAAAAAAATGAATTAGAAAATTGCATATTTGCAACATCGACTGCAAAATTTTCCTTGGTTATACATAGTGAGTATTTCCATGTCCATTGGACACGTTGCATATATCACAACACGAGCACTGGCATGGAAAATCAATCGGACCGATACATTTAAAGATCATAAATGCAATTCACTATTTGCACAACATTTTCATGCAAATACAGGTGAGGAGAAAGCACCATGGCAAACCCCTACCTCGCCTCACCGGCACCAGGCATCACGCCACCAATCTTGACAGAGAGAAATTTCATGAAGAAATATGAGGAGATTGACTCAGCAATACGTAACAAGAAGCTCGACTACCTTTTGAAACTAGTTAAAGAGGACACAGGTGCAAAAAAATTAACTAGATATATATAAAACTTTAATTATACTATAAAATTGTCACGGCTAACCAAATATTCCTTCGGAAACAGAAGATGCTAATTTCTACCATTATCTGATCTTTTAAATTTTCTTTTGGAGAATTATTAAGTCTGATTTTTTTTTTTAAATCTCTTTATTGGTTTTTGGGTTAGCATGCATCCTTAAGTTTTGATTTGCAGGCAAGTTTAATTAAGAGATATTTCATTGGTATGCATTACTGCTTTGTTGATGATTTTTTTCAAAATCATTAGTTCCGTTTATGTTTTTATCGGAAAAACTAGACATTTTCAAGTACAATGAAGATTATATGCATTGGGCTGTTTAGCACTGTGCCAATTAAAATAGGTTAACATATTAACATATTAAAAAAAAATAAACACAGAATCAAAACAAACCAATTCAACAGATTCATTTTAATTGCATGCAGGCCCAGTGAACCTATCTCAAGACCCACTTTTGAGCGTTGTGATTGCTTATGAGAAGAGCGATATTGCAATCCGATTAATAGATGAGATGTCCGCAGAAAGTATGATGGCAGAAAATTATGATGGAGACACCGCATTGCATGTAGCGGCAGCCAAAGGGGACGTCAAAGTGGCAGCAGCACTAGCAGAGATGAATCCTAGGCTATTAGGAGCTAGGAACAAGCATATGGAGATACCTTTGCACAAGGCAGCGCTGTTTGGGGAAGCAGATGTGTTTTGGATATTGGTGCATAAGAACAGCCCGGTAGACGCGAGAAGGGAGGATGGTGCCACCATGTTGCACTGTGCTATCATGGGCAATGCACCAGGTGTGGTAATAAACTTGCATTTGTCCATTGGGTAGTTGTCATTTCTCAATTCGTAAAATTTAGTTTTAACTTATTGATTAGTACTCTTAGACAACACATTCATTGCAAGGAACACTGTTTTATCGATAAATTATAAATGGAACGGATACGTTGGGTTTTCTACCAAAATTTTACTCCACCTGGTCTTAATCATTTTCCGGCCTAATAAAGCCCATAATGCTTGGGCTTTTGCTGCGTTTGTGTGAGCTTGTGTGAGATCCGCATATATGGTTGAATAAATGTGGCAGCGAAAGCCGCACGGTGAAACATCTTTCACCATTTTACGTGGGAATGAAATCCTCTGCGTGTTTTTTCTCTGCGTGTTTGGTGCACGGCTGGGGATCTGGACCGTCTGATTTAATCTCAACGGCTATAAGGGAGTCCCGTGCATTCCACCACACCCGAAAAAAATATTGGCTCGAAAAAAATGAACCGTCTGATTTAAATCGGACGGATCCGCACCGTGCGTGTTTTTCTTAAAACACGCAGAGGATAAAGGTCCATTTTACGTGAGGTAGATAAAGTCAAAACTCTAAGAAGAGGGAAATTAAATAGTGAACCTTTTGTCCTGGGTTTAAGTTCCCTTGCTTAATCAAAACAGTGGATTGTAAACTTCCTTTTTTTTTGGGTCTGTTGTACTGTACCTTTCTTTCGAATTTCGATGGAACCCCAATGTATACCTATATAATGCACGCAAGATGTTCGATGGAATGTTCTACTGGCAATTTCGTCAGCGCATTGGGACCTTGAGTCCTTAACAGATACACATGCATGATTGACCATTGTAATGGTGCCGCCTGGCATGCATTTAAAGGGTTAAGGGTGCAATTGGGAAAGCTGGGTTTTAGTAAATCAGCCAGCTCAAAAATGAAAACCAACAATATCTTATACTGTTTACCTTTGCAAAGGCAAGCTGTTCTAATTTCATAGTTGCTAAATTGAATTAAATTTGAGTCGAGTAATACAGAAGACTTAAATCTACTTGCATTTCTTTTTTTTTTATTTGAAAAGAATTGGCACTTCAGATAGCAGAGGAATACCCGGAACAGATGACAAGCCGCAACTCTCAAGCTGTGACACCTTTGCAATTGGTGGTGACAATACCTGAGGCCTTCAGGAGCCAGCTGAGACTTGGTTCCGTTGAATCCCTTATTTATGCATGTGTGTTTTCTTTCTTTCTCAACTTTATCGAACAAATGTGGCTTTCAGAGGAAGCTATGCTTAGGTCTAAGGATTGCATTACTTTTGCTACAGTTATTCCCTTGGAAGAGAGATGCCACAAGAGTATCCAAGGAGATGAAGAGGAGCTGGAGAAGCCATACAAGGTACCTTTAATCATTTGGTAAAGGAAAAGAAAACAAGTGATTATCCTTAAATTAAGGGGGAAAAAATTCAATTTATAAAAATGGACATGCCAATATTATCTACCTATATGATCTTAAAATTATCACCTGGTCAAAAATTTTAAGTGAGAAGGACTAATTTAATAAGATTGAACTCTGAAGGATGAAGGACTGTTGTTTCTACTAAAGCAAAGGAAAAGGTTTCCACCAAATTACAGCACTTTATTTGATATCTTACAGTTGGGTTGTATTCCAGGTAATCTACCTGTCCTTGCCTGAACGTGCATATCAGTTTCAGATTCCTTTTATATATAAAAAATATCGATAATACTTCTGTACTAAATTGATATAGTTTCCTGATATTTTGCAACAGTACGATGGGTTCGAGTACTCACTTTCAATATAATAAAACAGTGTGAGTGGTCAATCTCTGCTAATTAATCTATTTATTTCGTACATATAATCATCAATGAACAGAATATGGTGTATTCTTCCAAGCTACACATAAGCCATGAAGTTGAACCTTTTATTATTATTTTTTTCTTATGAACAAAATTGAAAATTACAACAACAATCAGAATTTAAATTTGAACTGTTGTGAACGTATCATTAGAAATTAAGGGAAATCTTCAAAAAAGAAAAAGAATGAAGTCAACAAAAAAAAAGGAAATATTTGATTAGCTCTTTCCTAGTCTTCTATTTTGAATGCTTTATTCTCTGGAAATTTGCAGTATCTCCTGGAATCCGATATCTACAGTATCAGAAGCAAAAGCACAAACACACAATGGATCTGATCGATTATTTGGCTAAAGACCCAGGCTATTGGGATTTCATTGACAAAGGAAGAGTGCCTGAAGGGGGAAGCACTGTTCCAAGACTACACGATGCATTACCCCCTCCTATAACACCGAACCTGTCATTTACTCATAGAGATGGTGCTGCAATTAGCACCATTAGCACCATTAGCAATAGCAAAAGTTCCAAAACTACTAGATGGGATGATTCACCCCTAACACTCGCTGCTAAAATGGGTCTCCATGAGTTTGTCGAGAGGATTTTGACTGTCTGCCCCCAGTCTGCCGGTAAAAAAATATTTTTATGTTTAAAGTTGACAAGACTACCTTAAGTATCTAAGCCTTATGACTGTGGAGCCAAATTTAATTGGTTATCATCAACTCGATGAACACTTGTTTGTTGATACAAGAAAGCCCACATTAAAGCATGGTGAATTGTGTTTGGCATAATTGAAAATGATCTTAAATGTAACTTGTGCTGTTTATAGCCCAATTAACATTGCTTTGGTTTTTAACGGTTTCGTTTATTTTTGGTTTTTAAAGATTAGTGACATGAGAATTACTGGAGATATTCTAAATAATTATCGAGTATTGGAAGCTGACATCATCATTTTTCTTTCAATTATGGGTAAACCAACTCTGCTTGCTCCATGTAGCATATCTTGATGCCGAAGGAATGAACGTACTTCAAGTGGCAATAAAGCATGGCCATGAGAAGATAGTAGATATAATAGCAACAATGACGTTAGGAAATAACCCCATTTTGCCCTCCTGGCTACTGTCAGCAATAGAAAAGAAGACAAAAAACACCATCTTACATTTTGCAGCTGCAAAAGAGGTCGATGCAGATCAGGCATTTGCTTTGCAAATGCAGTTCGAACTCCAGTGGTTTGAGGTTTTAGTTACCTAATTTTATTACATACCTTAACATTTGCTTAATTAACTTGCACCTACAACTTTCAAGAAAACAATAATCATATTTGAAGATATCATGCTTTCTGGTTATTTAGTGATGCCAAAAAGGTGCCCATTGAGATGCATCTTTTTCTTTTCACTATTTAATGATTTGGATCGAACATACACTGTATTATGCTTTCATTCTTTCTGTGTAGCTACATTTTTAATACAACAAATTCAAAATGACTTTTACCAAGAAAAGAATTAGTTCATTTTGTGATGCGTATGGGTATGTTTGGCAAAAAAAACGTGTGAACAAGGACAAGGAACTAGAACTGGGTCCCACCCTGTTCTTGTTCTTGGTTCGTAGTTCGCCAAAAATTAGGAACTGGGAACAGCTGTTCCTTGTTTGGCAGCAAAATTTATTTCCTTGTTCACGAACTGGGCTATTTGTGGCCCTTCCAAACATACCCATAATGTGTAAGCTGGTTGAATACATTTATAGGTAGAAAGATAACTTTATGCAAAATACAAATTTTAGATGACAAATATAGTATGATAAATATTTAGTGTAATCTGATGTAGCATAATCTTTTTTTTCCATGATAAAGAATAATCACTGTGCACATTATGCTTTTGTCATATATACTTATTAATAAGTTTATTGTTGCTAAAAAAAGCAGAACTAATTAATCGACAAAGTTTTACTAACTTTATGATGAAATATAAAATGCTGGTAATATTAAACACATTCCTTGTGGATGCAGAGAGTGAAGAAGCTCGTCCCAAAGGATCTTGAGCACAGCCGAAATCAAGATGAGAAAACAGCACAAGAGCTGTTCACTGAGACGCATAAGCAGATAGTAAAGAGTGGCAAGGACCAGCTGACAGAAGTAGGGAAAACTTGCTCCAGCCTTGTAGCTGCCGTTGTGTTTGCCTCCAGTTTCTCCATTCCTGGTGACAAAGACTCCCACAACAACCCCATCTTTGTTCATAAGATACCCTTCAAGGTTTGTCATTTGCTCGCTTGAAACTACAGAACTGCAAAAATAAGTGGTAAAATATGGAATTATGATCAATTACCTATCTTGTAGAGTTGTTCCAAAGACAAATTAAACCCATAAAGACCATAAGATTATGAGGACATATTTTCATGTCTACTGGATTTACTTTTAAAAAAATACAAGTTATGGCATGTGTAGTACTTTGCACAAGTGAAAATTTTATTTTATGTAGAAAGTATGAATCTAAAGTCTGTAATTCTGTATCTTCTCTTCGTATTGTCATAGAATAACCTAGTTCTCTATTAATGAACGAGACACTAAACTTTGGTTTAGTTGGTCATTAATTAACAAAAAATGCATCTCAGTACAAATGTAGAAATTAGTCAAATTACTATTTACCATCCCAAGAAGGATAGATAGAGGTATTTATCTTTTCATGACTTGAACTGCAATTATTGATAGGTATTTTCCCATGCATATGTCATCGGCCTCTCCTGTGCCTCCACAGCACTTGTTCTCTTCCTTTCGCTCATCACCTCTTCTTACAAGGAGCAGGATTTCCGGCGAGCTTTGCCAACCAAGTACATTTTAGCCAATATTTCCTTTTTCCTTGCACTTGTTGCACTGCTTCTGTCATTTACCTGTAATATATATTTAAATATCTATGGTGGGAGGAAGGCAGACACGGAAGATATAGTACCAATGGTATGCGAACTTGTGGTTTTCCCTGCAGTTTGCTTTATTTTGTTGCTTTATCGCAGTTCTTCTTTTGGTATAGGGACTTATTTGCGCCGTTTGCTGAGCTAAAATTATTCAGCAATGTAAATGAATTTATATCTATCTGTCAAAATCATAACTGTGATACTTTGAGAAATTTTCTCAGATCTAATTATAATATTCTTCTTCTTATTTTCTAGTAGAACTTTTCTTCATCATACATCATCTATTAGAGAAAATTGTTCAAAGACAGAAGATGATTGTGTAGGTATATATGATTATTTTCTATTTGTTGTGCATAGCTCATCTCTTTGTATCTGAGAGAATAGGTCTTTATTTGAGAGAAATTAGGGGTGATGATATTTTACATAGAGTAGTGTGGAATGCTTGTGGGATTCCAAGGATCGTGTGATCTCTATTCCTATATAATGACATTTTGCTTGGCAATCGTGTCCAGTTGGACTACGGGCCTACGGCATCGATCACTTCAATTTCGTGTTTGTTATACTCTCATGCACTCCTATTTAATTTTGTGTCAAGGGATTGCTTGTGCTTCTACTCCAGCTGTCCCAAATCTGGACAGAGAGGTTTGCTTAGAACTTGTTTAGGCTAGTTTCATTTAATTTGCTGGCTGGTTTCTTAGGAGGAATAGGTACAGCTAACACCAAGCCGATACTCTCTTCTGCTTCTTTCATGATTACTTGTTCTTTGCTCTCATTCTCCTAGTTTTTGGTATGGCTTTTGGGTTGCGAACCAACTCTCTTCTGCTTCTTTCATGCTTTTGGGATTGCGAACCATCAATCCAGTTTTTTTAAAAGAAAGAAATGTTGTTTCTATCTGAGCTGATAGCTGCATTTAAATCTGAATCTACAGTTGCAGCTCGTATACAGTTATCACTTGAGAAAACGTAAGCAGATTTTGAAAATCTCCAACAAAACCTTACAGGTAATATTAGAAATTACTGTAAATCAGAAACAAAGTGATATCAAACAACAACCATATCAAAAGAAAATGCATGTCAAATATTAGATAATCTTGATTATGGCCTTGTTTGAGACCCGAGGAAGCTCAAGCAATTCCATAAGAAACTTTGTACGGCCTTGCATCGACTTTATTAAGTTTGTTTGTTTCTTTATCCAAAACTTTTCCAGTACTGGCGCACGCTTCAGAATAAACTTATAAGTGTATTTTTGAAACTTTATACGGCCTTGGATCGACTTGAAGCTCAAGCAATTTGAATGCTAATTCTTTGAAACGCTACTCTATTGTTTATGTCTTAGAAGTATTTTTTCGTGTATTTTCCATGTAATTTCAATAATCATTTCTAAAATAACAGGTTCAATGGGTGAAATTTATTATGTAGTTTTCTTATATAGTAGCAATAGAAGAGAGAGCAAAGAATACCAGAGTTGCATGTTTTCTAAACCCATTCTAGTATAAAGAGAGTTCTTGTGTCCACCATTCGAGTATCCTCAGACGTTTCTAATTTTTTTTTTTTTTTACTTTTTCAAAATATAAAATTCAAATGTACCCAAAACCATTGACCTTATTCAATTTAACAAGTGATGTGTTTCCATGTAGCTTTTGTAAATTTTGAAATTTATTTGATATTTAATCGAGGGGCCAAAAGATGAACAATGATAATTAATCTATCATAGTTAACTATACTCATTAATTATCCAATTTGTTAATTGAGTATTAAAAAAATTTTAAATTTAAAAAAAATATAGTTAGAAACGGGTTACTCGTTAAATTAAACAAGATCAACATTTAAAGTTTATATTTCGAAAAATATTTGATATTTTGGAAAAGTAACGAAAAAAGTTAATTTTGAGACATTTGGGCGACCTAAATGGTAGGCTTAGAATCCTCTCCTTCTATATTTTAACTGAAAACTAATAAAAAATTAATTCAGAAGAATTGAGTATTGAATTACCTTCTTAATAATTATTTTTATTATGAAGAAGGTTTTAATAAGACAAAACAATCGCAAAATATCACAATCTCATTATTTTTTAATTTACATTTCAAAATTTTCAAGTCGAATGGCAAATCTGAATACTGATTTTGTTTATTTAGGAGTCATATGTTTATATAAAATTGTGTAAACTTTTAGGTTAACTATATCTTTTATTATTATAATTCTTTAATCTATAAAGTTAACACTTATAAATAAATAAATAAATAACATATTTTATTTATATAAATCAATATTTAATCTGATTTGAGTCTAGGCTAAGCACAATTGTTTATAATTAAAAAAAATAACAGTCAAATATTCAATCCATATAGTAAGTAAATTTGATTCACTGAAGAATTCATTCTATTTTATAATTTATAATTTAAAAATCACTAAAAGGAAACTCGACCGGACTGGACCGGATTGATTGCGGCCTACTCCGTCTTCAACCCAAACCCCTCCACCCCCTAGTTTGCTCTTCCTGCTCTCCCCCCCTCCCCAGTCAAATCGTGCCACGGGAAGAACTCACTCCCGCTTCTCTCCTCCTCTCCTGCCAAGACTTTTCCAATTCCAGCGTTATCTCCCTCAGCGGACCCGCCGTGAGATCGGGCGCCTCGCAGTGTACCTTTTTAGAGTACCAAATTCGGCGGCTTTCACTCATTCCTCTCTTCCTCTCTCTGCTCGACAAGGTACCGTCTCGAGACTTTACAAAGCAGTTGTTTTAGTTGTTGGGTCTTGATAGATTTTGTCAATTTTGTATACTCAGTGCTGGGCACAGTTTGGTCTTCAGGGATTGCTTGTTGATACATAATGGGATGTCATTGCAGTAGCTGTTAAGTGGAGCAGATTTTGTGTAGTTGCTTAAAATTTTTACCATGTAATTTTTAAAAGTTTTTGGTCAAGTTTTGTAGATAATTGAAACAAAATAAGAGAAAACAACCTTAAGTGCTTACTTTTTTTTTAATTAGCTTTACTTAATTCTAATTACTTTTAAGTTAAATTAAAATGTTTCTTCCTTTACTTCTTCTGCCATTGCTCGGTTTATCTTTCTTTTGCTCCCTCTGTGTCTCCACCTGTATAGTTGGATCAGCTGGATATATTTGAAAATTTTACAATTTACGAAAAGTGATTTCTTTACTGACATATACTTGCTGGGAAATAGGTAAATGAAAGCATGGAGACAGATCAAGAGATGGAACAGAATGATCAGCCAGTCGTCCGCACTAATGGTGTCAATGGACCCACCAAGTAAGACAAAAGAAATCTATTATTATGATTTTTCCTTCATTGTTATCTTTATATGGATAGCTCAGGTTTTGAGAATAGTTTTTTAATTGTTTTGCATAATTTCATATGTCAGAAACAAGATTCTGTTAGTGAACTTTAAGTAGTGGTTAATTGTGGTCGACTACCACCTAACCCAGATAATAACATGCATCAATTTAATTGAGTTTGAATTATTTTTTGCAAGTTAACACTTAACCCCTGATCAGAATGCCATTTTTTTAACGTGGGATTTCATTTTATTAGAAAATTCTTGATCAAAATGGATGGATTTCATGTCATTTGGTCGGAATTTCTATATTATTAGACCCAACGAAATCACACGAAATCAATTCCAATGAAATGAATTGAAATCCCGCGTAAAAATCATTTTGTTCAGGGCCTTAATGGAGTCTTGATTTAGGCATCTTCCTAGGAAAAGGTTTAATGAGACATAAGGATTTTGCAGATTAAGTCTGACTCACCTGGTTTTGCCATTGAGATCTTTAAAAGCTTATTGGGTTTGAATATGTGCAGCATAGCGAACTTGGGTGGAACACAATATAGCACTCCTGTCTAGTGAAATATATTGCTTGGATAAATCAACAATAGTTCTCTCAACCTTCTTTGTTTTGGTTTGTGTAGATGCCGTCAGTGCGGGTTGAGCTCCATACTTACATCACATATGCGCAGTGGCCCAGAAGGAAGGAGGACCCTTTGCAATGCTTGTGGAATTGCATGGAGAAAGGTAATCTTCTGTGTCTGCACGTACCGTGGTTTTTCTGCAGTTTTTTTTACTATATCTGTAGGACTTAAACTGAGTGGTTCATACTTCATAGTACCAGCATTTCTCAACTGTGCTTTCACCTTGTTTATGCTGCTAGGTACATAACTGAAAGACAACCTGTTTTGTTTATAATGTTTATAGGGGGCTTTATATGCATAATCGAGCTTTGAGTGCAAAATATTACTGCCAGTCTACCAGATACTATGATTAGACCTGTCAAATGTGTCAGAAACCACGGAACAAGCCTTTACCGTTTGCGTTTCGTTTAAAAACACGAAACACCAATCCATTTCGCTAACCGTTTTCGAAACGGCACAGAATACCGTTTCATTAACCGTTCCACTTCAGAAATAACACATGAAATGGTTTGAAATGAGATTGAAACAGTCGAAACGGTACAATTCCATGTTTCGTTTACCGTTTCGTTATTGGAACGAAACAAATATGGGTTATGTTATTCGTTCCATTTCGCATAACCGAAACGGCATCACGGGTTTTTTTTGTCCTGTTGACAGCCCTAACTATGATAGCCGTGCACACTGCACTATGCATATTTCTGTAAATTATGTTTATTCAACAATTTATGTCTTTTATTTATATATAAAAAAAAATTATAATAAAGGCACCAAATGTGAAGTACTCTTATGTTTTATATTATTTTGTATATCGGAAGTCAGAGCATTTCACTTTAGTCAACTGAGAATTTTTATTCCTGGGTAAATTTTGCTTGAAATTTCATTGACGATGAAGTTTGCTAACAATAGGGAATTGGAGAAAATGACTGTTAAGATAAGAATTTTCAATGTATTTTCTATATCCAAGTCATGTTAACTGTACATTACAATATGCAGGGAAAGCTAAGAAAACTTGTTGCTTATGAGAATGCTGCTCGCGATCCTGAAAGTTCAAGGCCTGTCCCACCTGAAATTGACATGGAATTTGAAAATGAGGATAAGGCATATGAATTCTACAACAAGTATGCCGGTTTGACTGGTTTCAGTGTTCGCAAGGGCTGGATTGGTAAGACCTCTGCCAAGATGATCAGATCCGTAACCTTAGTTTGTTCCCGGGAAGGTTTTAAGAAGGACAAGAAGGGCTATGGAGAGGTGAAGCGTCCAAAGCCTGATACTCGTATTGGATGCCTTGCCCGCGTGACTATAAAGCGGACGCCCAGTGGTACATACCAGGTGAAGGAGTTTATAGCAGAGCACAACCATCCGCTTGCACCACCTTCTGCTTTGCATTTGCTAAGGTCCCAGAGAGTGCTCTCGAACAGTGGTAATGCTTCTGCACCTGACCCATATGACGAGCCTGCTGAGTTCACAAGAAGTCTCAACTTTTTCCCACCAAGCTATCGCATGTCTCTCCGGTCAAAACGAACCAGGGATATGCAATCAGGTGATGCTGAAGCTATCATGAACTATCTACAAAGTATGCGATGTAATGACCCATCATTCTTCAGCGCATTTCAACTTGATGAAGACGACAGACTGACAAACGTGTTCTGGGTTGATGCAAAATCAATTCAGAATTTCAAATATTTTGGTGATGTGGTTTGTTTGGACACAAGCTACAAATCAAATGGGTACAGCCGGCCAATTGTGCCCTTTCTTGGGTTGAACCACCACAGGCAAGTTATTATATTCGGTGCAGCATTGTTGTATGATGAAACGGCGGAGTCTTTTGGATGGTTGTTGGAGACATTTAAGACAGCAATGCATGGAGACAAACCAAAATTAATTGTAACAGACCGAGCTGTGGAAATAAGTGATGCAGTCAGTGCAGTGTGGCCTGGTACATTCCACCTTGTGTGCCCATGGCAGGTGCATCAAAGCATGGTTAAGAGCCTTGGTAGCATTATTCAGAGTAATCGAGGATTTCTAAAGGAATTTACCAGGTGCATCTATGATATAGAAAATGAGCATGAATTCGTCTCTGCATGGCAGGAGATGCTAGAAAGGTTCAACATCAGGCAAAATGAGTGGCTTTCAGCACTCTTTGTGGAGAGAGAAAGGTGGGCCCAGGGTTATGTCCGGCACATATTTTGTGCGGATATAACAAGTGCTTTGCGAACCTGCAGCTTGACTAACTTTCTAAAGAGGTACCTTTGTGTGCAAACTGACTTGATCACCTTCTTCAAACACTACGAACAGATGTTGGATGAACAGAGATTTCTGGAGCTGCAAGCTGACTTCCGAGCAACTCAGAGTGCAGTGCGGGTCCCACCCTCAAAGATGCTTAGGCAGGCAGCGGAGTCGTACACACCAGCAGTTTATGAGATATTTAAGAGGGAGTTTGAGGTGTTCTTGGATTGCCTGCTTTACAACTCGATGGAATCAGGGACAGTTGCCGAGTATCGTATAGTTGAGGGTTCTAGTTTTAAAGAATACTATGTAAGAGTGGATTCATCTGATTGGTCTGCTCTGTGTACGTGTAGGAAGTTTGAGTTTGTTGGGATTCAATGTGGCCATGTGTTGAAGGTGTTAGATGTGTGCAATATAAAAGAGGTGCCTGAGAGGTACTTTTTGAGGAGGTGGAGAAGGGATGCCAAGTCAAGAGGTGGAGAAGAGATGACAAGTCCCAAGTAGCTGCTTAGCATTTAGGGGATTAACAGTAATTAAGAGGATGACTTCGGTTTAGAATTTAGGAGTTGACAGCTACTAGGAGATAGTATTGTATTGTATTGTAATTATTGCTATCAAAGATGGTAGTAGTGTTTGATGATGTTGTTTTTTGTCTATTGGTAGATGATACCTTTTATTAGATTCTTGTTGAGCATATATTGACTTGGATTTGTACGTCAATCGAACATATATCACAGTTTATTGTCTTCCCTGAGAATCACATTCTCTTAGTTGCCATTGTCATTTTCACAAGAGAGTATTAATGCTTTGATTTTGATTTTATTCAGTAGCTTCCTTTTCTTGGCAATGCAACCCAGTGGAGACTGCAAGTCTGCAAAGTAAAGTAATTCAAACGAGCTGCTTGTAGCTTATTCAAATCGAGTTGAGTTTAATTTGAAACTTATCAAGTTTACATTAAATCAAAATTCAATCTACTTGGGTTCAAAATGAGTTTATTATTTACTTATATATTATCTCAAAAAAGAAATATTAGAATCAATATCATAGTTTAAATATCACAAACAGACTGCCCCGGTATACAAGAGAGTATATCGCACATACTTCACTAAAGAAAAATACAATGAATAGTGCTAATTACCCAGCCTATTAGACGAAAGAATACCATTAGATTCAATACCACAAAGTCTCCATAAAAAAAGAGAAAAAAAAAAATGTGAATGCCGGAAATTTCCATTCTTGCACTGAAAACATAAAATTTCGTCACTGTCGGAAATTTTGGCGACCCCCGCACATAAACTTCTACTGGGTTTTAGTTTTAATTCCAATAGGCAATATTCAGATCATAAGATTGGCATGCTATAGATTTTTAATTAAAGACTAAATTTTGCTATGTTTTTTAATTCAAAATGAATGGAAATATTGTCAGGAATACAAAAATAATTGAGGGGGCGTGGAATCAACACGTTAGAGGGACCTTTGCACAATGTTAATGATTTTTTTTTAGGTTGGTTTGTAACAACGAGTTTTATTATTAAAATTTTTTTAAAAAAAATGCTCTATCCATGATTTGAACTAAAGACTACTTGATGGATGGAATAGAATCGAACCACTCGAACAACTAGGCTGAATAACTTAGCATAGGTTACTAAAGTTTTACTTATGATATTTTTATTTATTTAGTTTTATAAGTAATGTTTATTTAGAAAAGTTAATTCGATATATTTTATTTTACATCTCAAAGGATTTAAATATGTTCGGTCTATATAAAATAAATGATGATGCACTGAACATTTATACGTTCATCTTTTTTAATCTTACCAGCAAACGTACCCATCTAATGAGTAGGTAAACAAATGTTTGAAAAAAAAAAAAAAAAAGATTTATACTTCAACAAAAGAAAAAATCGACATCTCAATAAAAATTAATTTCATAAAAATATTTATTTCTTAATAAATAAAATTATTTAAAAAATTACAGATGAGGAAATTTTACACATGTGCTAAACTTATATCCATCTCTAATATTCAGTCATTGATTCACATGATCAACGATGTATAGAGTAAACAATTTTTTACACTTTTCGTCTAATTGATTTAACCCTTGATATGCGATTTCATGAGTAGGATTTGAACAAATATGTCAACTACAATTAAAAAATTGCCGCCACATCAGCTGACCAGCTGAATCTAAATGCAAATTAAATATTCTTGAAGTATTAAAGTTACTAGCATACAGGCCCACCCCAATGTGTGGACAAACTTAAAGTTATACTTTATTCATTTACTAATCTCTATGTTTCTTTACAATAATTTAATAACAATACCTGGCCGTGTCGTTTGTCAAATATAAGTCTCAACCAAAGCTTATCAAGTGCATACTAATTTAGAGTACTAAAAGACGTGGCCGTGATGATAAGTAAAATTGTGGCAGATATAAGCAAAACCTTGTAGTAAAATCGTGACTGATATAAGTTTAAGCCATAATCAATATGAGCCAAGTTATGACCAAGTAAACAAAGTCATGGCCGATGTTAGCATAGGTTTCGACCATGGCAGCACAATTTCTTCCACCTAATACATCTGAGTCTCAAACCCTTGATCAACTTAAGACATATTATGCACTGCAGATTATTGTTTGAGAAGCCTTAGTTGAGATAGACAAATATAAGGTGCCAAGCAATAAAGGGGGACTACCTAGCATCCTATAGACAGAACTGTCTCGACTCTCTTAAAGAGGAGCATTCTTTACAAATACAAAAAAGGACATGAAACATAATAAGCAAGACAACTACTTAATTTATACTTATGTTTCTCATATATGTAGCATTAACTTTACAACTAACAGACATAATAAACACTTACAAGCTCTCTTCTTTGCTCTTAATTATCAATTCACTATACAAAGATGGGACATAATCACTGCACGCTTGCAAGCTGCCGTTGCATTATCATTCACACAGAAGTGTCCCTTGTGTTGCATTTCCAAAAGTTGGATTTACTCACGATGGTATAAAAAAAAAAAAGAAAACAGAAAAAAACAGAAATCCTTAATATATAATTTTTAAGGTAATATATATAAATATTTGATAAAAGTACACAAAAAGTCAGAATAACAAGGGCATATAGATGCACCATTCCAATCCTTCCTCTCCCTTCTGTTCTGGAGCAAGTAACCAAATTCGAGCATGCCAGATTTTTAATATCTTCTATTCCCTCTCTTTCCTTTCCCTTGGGACCTTCCTGGAGCAGACCCTAAAGATATCCAAAATCTTTCATTTGTTAGAGGACTATTTGTATTTACAAACTGCAGACCCAAATATGAATGAAATTATTCATATTTCAGTAAAAAATTGATCAAATAGAAACATCGCCAAAATTGTCTCTAGCCAGTACCAAATAGAAACATCACCAAATTGCATACATCTCATCAAGCTCTTACATAAATCTCAATTATTAGGGTTCAGTATTTAGGATTTAAAATGTACCTGAACGCGTGCCTTGCGGCACAACATGCCCTCTTGAAATTTTGTTGGAACCAACAAACAAAATATATTAAAAACAAATTGCGTAATTGAATCAAATTAGTTAAAATAATGATTGAATAGAGAGATCAAGGAAAAAGAGAAATGATTTTTTTTTGCTCACCCGAACAAATGTATCATAAGGCTAGAAACATCAATGTGTCGTCACTTTTATCTCCTTTTGTACAAAAAAAAAAACTGCATTCACAAATTCATTTAAGTTTCTAATTAATAGTAAAAAGAAATAAAAAAAAAAGACGTGCATCATTTGCCATTTGAACTTCTGAACATGCTAGAATATCATAGAGCATTAAATGAACAGAATTCTGGTAAACTACTGGCGCTTACCAGTCTGTTCAAAAAGTGGAAGGTGCTTACCTGTCTCATTTATTAGTCTAGATATTACATGCCTGCGCCAACTGCTTTCCAAATTGCCCAATTATGAAATAGTGCACAAACCATATGCAATAAATTTATCCTCTAAATTGGCCCCTAAATTTGTCAACATCAATAAATAAATATATTCAGACAAAGATATTAACTGTTAAAAATTAATTGTTGTATTCAGTCGAATCTCATTGAACCTGTGAAGTTTGAAACCTATTCACTCAATCAAAATTGTAGAATCTAATTGTATTCTGCCAATTTTTTTTCACATGTGCACATGTCCTGATTTCAAAGGGTGGATATCAAGGAGAGAGAGAGGTAGGGAGAGAACGAAACTTACATTTACAACCATCTTATCGATATCACATATGTCAATTTATTCGATAGATGAGGAGCATGATACTCGTGCAATACACCGTGGTGAGGGCAAAGAGCAACGCCAACCAGAGGTGATTATGGAAGTTGAGGCCTTCCTTTGATCAAGCCGTGGCCATAGCTAGGTTTTAGTCCCCTGGACATGTTCTTTGGTGCATCTCTAGTAACTCTGGTCTCAACCTCAAAATCCTCCTGTGATTTCAATTTAAAAGCAAAATTCATCAAACCAATTGGCAAATTAGACACATTTTGAAGAAGAATAGAAGAGGGTTTATGATAAAGATGCAGAATAGAGGCAATTCAATGGAAACTAACCATGTTTCACGCTCGAAAAAAAGAAGGTAACAAGCGCAAGATTGCAAGAGATATTTAAATGTTGTCAAACAATCGAAACCAAACAATCAAATGAAAGAAGAAAAAAGGAAAATCGGGCAATACCTTGATGGGGATCTCCATTGTTGTGCTCGTCTTGGCTAAACACCTTGCCTCCAGATCGAAATTGGAGATGTGTAGAACAGCTCATAACTCAAATTTCAGCACCACAAACCCTAAGCGATGACTTTTGTGTGCTAAGTGCCAACTATTAGGATTTTCACGATAGATCCAAACAGAGGCGGAGAGAAAGAGAGAGAGGCAAAAGCTTAAACAAACCGATCGACAAGGAGTCAAGCTCGAACGATGAATAGAAAGGTTTTGGCTTACCATCAAAGACACCATTGTCGATCGAAATAGCGAAGAGAAGAGGATGGAGCGACGAACCAGGACATACTCTAGCTTGATTTTTTTTTGGTGAAGAGAGAAAACCTAGCGGCTAAATAAGAATCGCGCAGGGAATGAGGATGGAGGCGCTGAGCTTCCTAATTCATAATCTTGCGCAAGGGGATAGGGGTGGGGTGATGAGTTTCCTTTTGTTGAGAGACGACGGCTGAATGAAATTTTGAATAAAATTAAAATTAAACCCTAATTTCTATACTGATGCGCTAGCGGGGAAAAAAAAAAATAAGAAAACGTAGAAGCAGAGAATCGAACCATCGCGCTTGAGCTCAGCGGACAACGGACTTACCACCCAGCGCCAAGACACTTTTCAGATGAAAAGTCGACCTTTTATCTGATATTCAAATCTGGACCACAGATCATATTAGATTAACAAAATCAATGATCCACATTTGACATTAGGGGGTGTTAACTCCTTTTATCTGGAATGTTAAACATTGTTTACGACTTTTGGATGGATGCATTTATAAGTAGTAGAGATAAGAAGTCGAGAAAAGATGCACACACTTCTCAATTTTTGTTGGCTAGGTATTAAATGGCTCGCACTACTCCCAATATTATATTTATACCGTTACTAATTCTTCAATTCAGAGAGCGTATCTAAATCTAGAGTAGCTGGACAAAAACAAGGAAGGAGTAAATCTAGTAGATACGTCATTCTTTTTTCTGATTGAGCAATCATATTTATGCAAGTAACGTGCAAGGATTATTATTTCCCTTGCTCGGGTTACGTGTGTTGCTCTTAAATATTAGTGGTGTTTTTCTACTGTGAACATCAGAAAGTGCCGTAACAGACCCGTCTGCCTGAATTGTTTTCTTTGCTTAAACGTTTGGTTAACTATTACTAACGAAGCAATTATATTTTGTCAAAATTTACCTTTGGTTAATAACTAAAAATGTTCAAGGATAGCGAAGTGGAGAAAATTTCCATGAAGAACTCATAAAATATAATACAAGATTATAAAATTCTGAAATTCCAAGCTCCCCAAATTAGCTCTTATCCTCCAATCTTTAAGTCTTAACTAGGAAAAATGAGAGAGAGAGAGAGAGAGAGAGAGAGGAAAGAGAAACATCTTAAATAGAAAATTCAAGAGCTTTTGTTATATCAAATAATCTTTAATATGTTATAATCATGCTAAAAATTTTATAATATGCTGAACATTAAAAATTAATAATTAAAAAAAAAAATCAAAATAGCTCTTTCTAGATGTAATGAACTAATGACACATAAGAGACAAACATGTAATAGTCAATAATAATTCAATATGATATATATCACTTACAATGAAAGAATGTTTGAGTTTAGGTTCTGCAATCTCCATCGCCTCTCTGTTTTTGTATTTTAACCACCTCTTTTTTATTTAATCACAGACTAGCTACTTCACGTCATCCCTCTCTAAGATTCTATCAACCAATTATTATTTTTCAAAAAAAGTTTTGTGTTATATGCTGATGTCATCGAGTTAAGTTATTAATAATTTTCTAGACGAAAGTCAAGCTATCAAGAGAATTAAAATAATTTATTACGAGAAACTGCTATGAGTATTGATCTAAATTCTAATATGAGCCCTCACGATGCATAAATTCATAGGTGTCGTTTGGGATGGTTAGGAATAGGGTAGGAATAGCATAAATTTAGGGAAAAATACTATTCACAGGAATTGACGGAATTGGCTATTCCGGGAATTAGAAATGTTGTTTATTTGTTATCACATTAGGAAGCACAAAAGCAATCTTATCCTCTAAAGTATCTTAATTTGAGAACAATTCCAATAATAACTTAACTTGTCCTAATCTTACAAAGATTCGCTAATTATTTTCACGTCCATCATACTCTTATAATTTGGCGTTTCTCGCCAATACTTGCAAAATAAGAGTTACATTAGTAAAAGTAACAGTTTTATATTATTGGATCTCCAAAACAAATTACCAATTGCACATATTTCATTCAACTTTATAAAACCCCACAGTTTCTTCTTCCTCCCTCCTTCCCACTTCTCAATCTTCATTCTCCAAAAAAACCAACAAAGGAAAGAGAGCTAATTCACCCATGGCTTCACTAACCCAACTGATGGGAGATCTAGACCGTTCATCCTTCGTCCCTCTCCTCGCAAAGCTCATCAACGAGTCTCAGCACGTGCAGAACAACCCACCAGACCTTGTCCCACGTGAGGACCTGGTGGCGCGCCACGTGCTCGACGCCTTGCTCCCGCTCTCCACCTCTACTGGTGGTGGGCCCCTCGTCGTGCGCCACATCAACTATACTGAAGGAAGGGGTAATGTCATTGTGGAATATCCTGGGTCTGTGCCTGGTCGGGTCGTTTCCTTTGTTGGGATGCACATGGATGTTGTCACAGCCGATCCTGCTGATTGGGTATTGATTCTTCTCTATTATGTCTCCGTTTACTTTTACTGTTTTGTATGATGTGAAATTTGGATTGAGAATTTTACTAATAGTGTTTTATGTTTCCATTTTAAATTTTATAGTTTGATCAGAATTTAATTCTGTACATAGACCCTAACCAAGAATAGTATCCGTTTTGAAATGTTGTATTGTAGAATTTCATCATTAAACTATTGTTGGAAAGAGGAACTCTCAAATATAAGTATATGGCAAATTTTCATCCAACTTGATCTGTGTTCACATTTATTGTCAATAGGTGTGAGTCAGTTTCTTCACTTTATAGTGATGCAAGAAAGGAAACCAACCGAATCAACATATTTTTATTTATTTCCAAGTTTTTTAATTATTTCCATATTATTTATTTCTAAGTTTAATATGTTAAATTAGGAAATGTATCAGGATTTATGCAACTATATATGAATGAATCAGCTGTAAGAGAAAGCAGATTTTATTAGAGAATTAAAATTTTATCAAAGAATTGAGAATCTGTGTGATCTCAGCAAAAATCTCTCTTTTTCGTGTTTTCTCCATTATCTTTCTCTATTGTTCGTGCATCATATAGTTAGTTGCCACTTGAAGGTCAAAGTTTCAATTTCTCATGTTCATGGTTACCCAGAGAAAAACATTGTCAATATGATTTATCTCCTGAGTCCTGATTTCTTCGGATGCAACCAAATACTTGATCTTTCTCAATTATTATCTGGAGCATGTGATGACCATAATTGTTTGTGTAAATCGCCTTAAACTTTGGTTTGAGTCCCGTGGTAATTAAAGACCTATCTATTTCTAGAATTGCTGCATTAGATTTATGTTTCGTGAAACTAACATTTTTACATGAAATGACTGGCACAAATCAGGATCAATAAACAATATATTTTAGAAAGAAACAGCATAGCTGAGTATTAGTGGAACATAATAATTTTATTCTGGTTAAATCAATTTATAAGAACTAAGAATAGAAGTAACCTTTTGGTACCTTGAGCATAAGGCTCTATTGGTTAATTATGTGGCAAGATGATTTTTGTATCATATTATAGTAGACTTCATTTTTCATTATTTATTTTCTGCATCTAAATTGTCCTCCTCTTATGTCTGGAGTTTGCCTTCTCTTGCATTCATTCCTTTTTGTCTTGTTTAATTTCATAGGATTTTGATCCCTTCACATTTAGTGAAGATGGTGACAAATTGCGGGGCCGTGGTACTACTGACTGTTTAGGCCATGTGGCGCTCGTCACAGAGCTTATGAGAACGCTAGGCCAAACAAAACCTAATTTAAAAAACACTGTTGTTGCTGTTTTTATTGCAAATGAAGAAAATTCATCTATTCCTGGGATTGGTGTAGATGCACTGGTTAAAGATGGCTTACTCGACCATCTGAAGGATGGTCCACTGTAAGTTTGTAAAGTTTAATACATCAGTTAATCAGTATATTACTGGCAGTGGCATGTACATGTCAGGAAAACAAAGATATCTCAAATTATTTTTACCTGGGTTGTCACGTGTTGAAACGCAAAATCTCATGTTATTAGGTGTTGGTAAGTGGAAGTCAGGTTTTGTACTGGTATGAAATTGCAGACTGTTTTGAATCCTCACTTGGGTTGAAGCAGCGTCATTTGATTGCTACCTGACCTTTAAGAGTCTGATGGTCGCAGATGAAATTTTAGGGAAAGCAAATATAGAGAAGGAAAAAAGAAAAAAATTGAAACAATTTTGTTGATGGAGTTTGGTGCAACACTTGTCAGCCCAATAGGTCCAAAAATTCATACTTAATTGGAGATTCATTTTTCATTTGGGGACAGTTTGTGTTCTGCAGTATTGTATGGATGTGTTGAGTCCAAATCGAGGTTACCATCTGGACAACTACTCTACCCACTGCTTGATCCTTTAAAGCTGCTTTCTTTCTTGTTTCAATTCTGCATTGCATGTTACAGGTTTTGGATCGATACAGCTGATAAGCAACCATGCGTTGGTACTGGTGGCATGATAGCATGGCACCTGAAAGCTACTGGAAAATTGTTTCACAGTGGTCTTGCCCATAAGGTACCCCATTGTTGCTGCTCAATCTGTGCTTGTTTCTTTTACTATCAATCACCATCTTTTTTTTCTTTTAGCAATTTTGGTCCTTGATCAACAACTGCTTATCTGGTTGCTCTGGCCTCTGCGTATTTCTAACTGACAGACTACATTAAGTCGTTAATATTATAAGTTAATCTTGATGGTAATCAAGGAGTAGCATTTCTTTTTTGGTCAGGACAAAATGGTCCCAACATGGTCCTTAGTTATAAAAACTACCTTGTTTCCAGCACAAACTATCTATGAGAGCATTTTTTAGGCCTCTGATTCCTCAATCAGCCAAGAAGCACCAGGTAATTAGATAAACTATGAAGATTCTAAAACTGTCAAATATTGTTTTATTGGTAGGCTATAAATGCAATGGAGCTAAACATGGAAGCTCTTAAAGTAATACAAGAGAGATTCTACAAGGATTTCCCAGCGCACCCCAAAGAAACTGTCTACAAATTTGCGACCCCTTCAACAATGAAGCCAACTAAATGGAGTTGTAAGTAATTTAGGCAATTACCTCTTTGCCCTTGTATCTTGAAACTTTTGGTTTGTTCAAAGTATAGAAATTTACTTATAAAATTAACAATTGCAATTGTACTTACAATTTAGCATTAACTTGACCCAATTACCCTTGATTGGTCAAAAGTGCCTCTATTTTTACCCAACTAATTTTTCATGGCATAACCAAGCTCAGGTGAGGGCAGCATTTTTGTTTAACTATGTTTCAAGTAAGTTTTATTTTGCATTTCCATCTTATACTGGCTGGTGCATATCACTGTTCCTTAATTTAAGAGATGGTACAATTGCAGATCCTGGAGGTGGTATCAACCAGATACCTGGTGAATGTACCATATCAGGAGATATAAGGTTCGACAATCCACTTTTCTTTCTAATTTAATTTTCTGGTAAGTTAGGACCTTCACTGCACTACAATATGGCATCATTATATTGGGTGTATTCTTGCAAAGAAGCACCAAGGTTTGGAGAGACTTCAACTGAAATTACTGAAAATACTGAAAATCTGCCCCATTGGAATCACCATATGGTTATTCTTTAATGGACTATATTGCTTTGCCTTTCTTGTATGAAAAGGTATAATTTTATTAATATGAACCTATCAAATGAGGTCGCCCTAACTGATTACAATTCTTGTTTTACTTTTACAGATTAACTCCTTTCTATAGGTGAGACTGCCTTCAGCCTAATGCTCTCTTTAATGTGAAAGTGTCTTCTTCTCGCTCTTCTTAATTTTTTTTAGGCTTTAATGAAGAAAGGCTTAACATAGTAATTTGTTGAGGATATAAAAGCCCACATAAAGTGTATAACAGAAGTTGTGACTTAGAAAAAGAAGTTATACAGCAAGGGAGATGTGAAAATATCTTTATTTGACAGTTTCTGTGTTTGTCATCTGGATACAGCACATCAGATGTTGTGAAGAAACTCAAAGAATATGTTGATGATATAAATGCCAACATAGAGCAGTTAGGTACACGTGGGCCTGTATCCAAATATGTACTGCCAGATGAAAATTTGAGGGGAAGGTAAAACTTTATATCATAATTATGTTTTATTATGGAGGTTTTAGTTCTCTTATGTCCTCAAAGAAGGAAACTTTTGCACATAAAACTACAACTTATTTAGTATTGATTTTACATGACCTAATGAGACCTAACTAAACAATGAAAGTTATCATATTTTACAATTCACAGAATTGAGTTTGGTGCTTCAAGGGTAATATGTTATTATACATTCATTAAGCTGCCCCCATCAAGGGTGTAATAGCACTTTTGTTTCCATTGTAGAATTGCACAACAAACTGTGAACTCATGTAGAGGGTTCTCCTTAATCTCATTGTTCACGTTAAAGTTGCAGTTGTCTTTCAAGTATAGTGAATAAAACAAAAATGTCTTGTTATGCTGCTTTATTAAGATTAAATATAGCGGTAACTAAACTAGTTTGACACATTGTTGCAGAACTGATTATTGAGTGAGGCTCGTGTATATTGACTGTCTTACTTTTAACTTTTGTAGAGTTGAAATAACAATAGATGGGGATGTGATGTCGGGAGTTGCATGTGATTTGGATTCACGTGGTTTTAAAGCACTGTGCAAAGCAACTGAGGAGGTTGTTGGTTCTGTTCAGCCTTATTCGATCACTGGAAGTTTGCCATTAATTCGTGATTTACAGGTTTATTTTCTTCTTTAGAAGTACAATCATTGAGCCATCTTTTTTTTTTTTTTTTGCTCGAACCCACCCCCCAAATGAATTGGTTATCATTTAAGAAAAATGGTTAACCTTTGAAAAATCACGTGATCTTCTCCTACAAAATGTTTTTTTATGTCCTCAAGTCGTTGATGATTAATCTGCAACACAAGTAATTTTTTTATTTTAAAAAAGTAGTGACATGAACTGTCTGTTTCATTATAGAAAACAAAAAGTTTGTACAATCAGACCAATCTAAAACGTATGCCCAATCAACAACAGCAAGAAAACCTGAACTTAGGCTTCAGGAATCCTCGGAATAGACCTATTAGCAAACCTAAACCTAATATACATTTGTTATTTGTTGTTAATGTACTATATAAGTTTTGAGTTTTCAATTGTGTATTGATCTCCTTGCTGTATGACTTTTATATAATAGGATGAAGGCTTTGATGTTCAGACAAGTGGATATGGTATGGTTTATAGTTCTTTCTATAACATTTCAAAAAAAAAAATAATAATAAATAAATAAAATACCGTGTCCAAAGGAAATCCTTTGAAGCAGAATGAAAAATCCTCAAATTGTAAAATAGGTAAAAAAAAGTAGCATCTCTATGCATCAATAGAAGTATACTGAGGGTTTTGGTGGTATTTTGATTGTGATATATTTTGTCCTGAGCGCATTTCCAAATAAAGAACTAAAGATGTAAATTTTGAATAACTCCCAACTTCAGCATAGAATTTTTCCTGTGCTCCCTCCAAAATCTCAAAATACTCCTGTGTACCCTCTAAGACAGGAAACATCCTCTCCAGTGTAATTTCAAAACATGTAGAATACTTCAAACCCTCTCATTGATGAACATAGTAGATGTATCAATTTTCATATTTCTGTAATCGTGTTCCACATGGTATACATGGTAGTTCCTCTACTAGCCTCTGGTATGGAATCATTAACTATTTTTGGAATTGTAGGTATAATGAACACATACCATGCGAAGAACGAATATTGCCTCTTCTCTGACATGGCACAAGGCTTCAAAGTATTTGTGAGCATCATTTCTCAGTTAGAAGAGGCTTAAAGTGCCAAAATGGCTTAGATTTAGTTTAATTGTAATACATCTTTTCTTTAATATACATACTGGTGGTGCTTTACTGATATTTATAAGCAGTTATGATAGATCAAAAGTGTGAGCACATTACCTTATTTACTTCATAGAAAAACCATGTTCATTTATAAAGGAGAATTGATTTAAAAGGTTATCCATATTTTGTTTCTCTATTATTTGGTGCTTCATTACATTATGCTTGTACGTGTTTGGTCCAGTTTTCTCTCATTATGATTCATTTGACGGTAAGGTCTTTCTTTGTTTCACTTGATAATTTCTGCTTCATACTGAGGATGTAATTTTTATTTATTATATCAACTGTCTTTTCATTCATTCATATTTTAAACTATTTCTTCATGAGCACTTGGTGCTACTTGTCCTCCATTTATCCAACCAATTCATGTCCAAAATTATGACTAACTAACAAGATTTCACCGAAATTTAATAATCAAAAGAAGTTATTGAACAAAGATTCTAAAAATAGTTCCAGAAAATTCCGAACACACTTATTGTTTTTGTGTTGAATTACACCAATTTTTTTTAAAAAAAATCTCAAGTTTACATAATCTTTGTTTAGCTGACTCCATTAAACCTTATACCCGAGCTCAGAGGATACTAATCGATCAATCCAGGCTTTCAAAGGCTTCTTTGCAGCACTATCTACTGAAATATCAGTGTGGATTTGTCATTATTAGAGCTTCAAACGGAAATATTTGACTTACATAGTTACCTACAGGAAATTATTGGTTTTAGACTTTTAGGAACGGCCACAAAGTCGCAACTCTGGTTTATCCTGGAAGCAGATCTTTGGGTTTATGGGTTTGTCGGTTGTACCAAAAGCCCAGTTACAATGAGTTGATCAATATTAAGCCCAAGTACAGTTGGTTTCGGTCCACATACACCGGCCATATTTAAAAAAATGTTTCACGTATAAGCCTGATTAAAATTCGGCCTCACATAACGACTCCCAAAAGTTTGAGATATACGACTATAATTATTACTTACAAGTAAAAATTTAAAACATATGACACCATCAGAAAAGCTTATTTTCCCGAAATCAAGGCATCTGGAAGACTACAACAGTCAAAGCACTATACATTTCCGAGCTTGTCAGATTTTCAATGCATCTGTTACAGAATCAAAGGTACACTTGCTATCAATCATAGAAATGTTGACCAAAAATGCTTCTTGGTAAATGGCAGACAAAAGATGACTGCAATTTGTTTCAAGTATACATGCAGTTGTATACCATTTTGTCACGCATAGATGTTAATTACTCTCGATCAAATATGGACTTCGCGTTTATTCTAATAACAATGTGACTAGCATTCGAATTACATTGTTTGATAAATACTGTTAATCAGCTATGTGATTCGAATATTTTATTTGTTGTAGGCACAGCAGCATCCAATAAGACCCAATAAATTATTAGTATGATCATAAAAATCTATCAGATTATCACCAAAGAATGTCTTAAATTTTATAAATACGCCAAGGAGAATACGAACAAGTAATTTGGCATTTTTATTTCTTTCGTGACAGGGGCGAAGCTACGCTCAATTTGGTGGGTCCATGGACCCACCTGAAATTTTTTTTTTCCTTGATATAACAATAATTTTTGAAGTAAAAAAAAAAAGCATAAGGAGGTCGGACCCATCTCAGAAACCTGAAGGACCCATGTGGGCGGGTCATGTTTGATTTGAATGGTATAATGGATCTAGATCACGTTCTAAACATAATAAGATATAATGGGAAATACTTGGATGAATGATTGTCTTATAACATATATATCGAAAGAGAGATGTTCAAATATATTCCTAATGAATTTATTATGCAAAATTATCTGAAAACAAAAACTCATATGGAATTGTTGTATTTTTTTATTATCTTGAATTATTATTTTTGATATTTCGTGTTATTATTTTTGAAGATAAATTGGAGGTCAAGCCTTCCAACTTATTTTTAAATTAAATATCTATGAAAGACCCCTAGCCGGGTTTCGAACATGCGACTTTTCACTCAAGGTGAATTGCTCTTTGCCACTTGACGAAGAGCTGGTTCTCACATATTTTGTGTTGTTATTATAGATATATTTGATTTCTCATAAATTTTTGTTATGTCACATTGTCTTAGAATTATTAATTTTTTAACATTATTGTTATATTATATCTATATTAGATGTTATATCGTACATTTGTTTTTAGCAAAAAAAATTTTGGACCCTGCTGACATAAATTTCTAGCTTCGCCACTGTTTCGTGAAATACCTGCTGATGCGGATGTACTTTTGCTAATATGAGGGATGTCGTGACAATTACATTGGCACCAACTAGAAAAGTGTTATTTTTGAAAATAAGTACTAAGAGCTCGTTTGGATCTACTTGGAATAGGCCTATTTCCCGAATAGTCTATTCCTGGTCGAAAATATTCATCCAAACGGAAGTGGACTAAGATTGGAATAGGTGCTATTCCGCGAATAGGTGCTGCCGACAGCGAGATATTTTGCGGAGAGTGATTTAATAAAATATAATTTTCCGAAGCCCCTCTCTCTCATGTATTATTGATCGGCAATAATTGCTCCAACGGACTGATATTCGCTCCTTTCTTCCTCTATAGCTTTCTCAATCGAAGCTTTCTCTTCTCAGCATTCTTCCTGTACACCCCTCAATCACAATCTCTCGCCGCAGCCTAGCAAACCGGAAACCTAACTCTCTCTTCGCCTTTCTGTGTTCTACTGTGCTGAGATTCTCTCGCTATTCCCCTTTGATCCGCGACAGTGGTAAGTCCTTCCTCCAAATTAATTTTATTAGGCTAGAGATGGTAATAAATTGTAACTATTTCGGGAATATTTTCAATATTTCCATCGTTATTTGTTCGATCTATATCATACGTTCTAATCTATGTACATTTTAATCGGATTTTAATGCAGAGAGGAGATCTGCGATCTACCGATGGCGTGAAGGAGAGGTACTGAAGCCATTGCCTGCCTTTTAGTACCCTAGGTAATACTTCTTCTTTCCTTTCCTGATGGCGATTTGCATTTCATGTAATCTGAGGCTCCAATTTTGTGTAAAACTTGATTAATCTATGTGCGCCAATTGAGGCTTCCAAGTTATTGAAAACCTTTAGCTCTGTTAATTCATCCAATAGTTAATGTGTGTGATTGTTTAATCAAAGCTATTATTGTGTAAATTTTTTTTTTGTGATTGTTTAATGAACTATTGATTCATCTGGCTATTTCCTATTAGCATTCTGAACGTTTTCAATCAATTGAAAACGTAGGCTGCATATTGATGGAATGAGATTCCTTAATCAAACAATACAAAGTTATCTTTTCAAGTTGGCAAAAATATTCTATTTATTTTTCTTTTGGGCTTGTACCTATTTACGCTGGTATGGCTATCGGCCTTACAGTGGAATAAAAGCAACTTATCCAATCCATTCAGATTAATCTTTTTTCGTTAATAAAGCAGGAGATAGTTGTGATTTCGTCATTGTTTGGATTCTCTGATTGCTGAGTTTTTCATTCAAATATTTTCACAAAAGTCTTTACAAAAATGTTACAAACTATTGATTATTGCATTGTCAGTTCAAGGTAAATGATGCCTGTTAATTTATTTGCAAGTGTAAACTAAATATATGGAAATAGAAACTTTACTAATAAAAAATAAATCTTGCATCAGCTTCTGCCATTATACAAAGTTATAATATTTCATCCGACCTGACATCTTTTTTCTATTTTTTTTCTGGAATTGAAGTCTTCTTTGTACCTTCTTAGAGATTGCAACTAATTACTGAAATCTGTGGAAAGGTATGAAATTGTTCTCCTCATCCTTGTCAAATATAATTGCTTGGTTTGATCCATTCAAATATAATTGCTTGGTTTGTACATGGATCATTAGTTCATTGTTTGCTCATGCTTTTTCAAGTATTTTAGTACATGCTTTGTAATTTTCCATGGGTATCAATGTTAGGCCGTAATTTAGAAACCTTTAAAGTTGTGTATGCATTGAAGTATTATCTATTTAAATTTTCATAGCAAAATGAATCGAATTTAAAGAGAGGACGACAAAAGAACAAAGAAGCAGGTACTAGTGGAGCCCCTAGAAGGGATAGGGTTGAAAACTGGTTAGAGGAAGAGACAACAGTTCTACTGGATGTAGTTGCACAAGTGAAAGTCAACAATGGGAGGAATGACATCAATTTCAAAGAGCAGGAGTACAATGAAGTCCATACTCTTTTCAAGGAAAAGCTGCCCAATAGTGCTCGTACAAACCGGCATTGCAGAACTAAGCTAAAGCATTTGAAGCAACAATTCAGTTTGATTAAGCAGTTATTGGCCAACAAAAGTGGATTGCAGTGGAATCATACTACTTGCAGACTCATTGTAGGTTCAAGGGATGATCTTGAAGACCTAATCGGGGTATGTTTTCTTCTAAAGCTCCCTGTTCAAATTTGTTTAGCTTTGTTTATATGAAAAAAATTAGTCCAACTCATTTATATGCAACTCAATTATTAAATGCAGGGTATGGATAACCGCACTTTCTTAAGAAAACCAAAGATGAACTATCCAGTATTACTTCTCTGTACTCTCCTCTCCGTTCTTTTGAAATTTCTTTTCGTAAAATAGCATGGAGATTCCTAATATTTTTATTAAAAGATAAGATGGGGTCAAATCCTCTAACTTATTTCGAAATTAAATATCACAAATAGTTGTGTTTCGAACATGCAATCTCTACTAAAGATGTGTTGCTCTTTGCTGACTTTTCTAATATTATTCTTGTTTTTGATAAAATCTTTTGCTCAAGGAACTTCTTTGCTCGAATAATTTGTAATTCTAGAGAGGGTGTTGTCTCACACCTCTTTAGATTTTTTTTTATTGAAAAAAATAATAGAATAACTTAGAAAAAAATATAAAATGTTAATAACTTTTGAGTTTTGACAGAATCGGTTGTTTGACCCAGTGATTTGACTATTTCTCACTGATAAAAAAAAAAATTAGTTCGAATCATGGAGATTAATACTTTTTTATAAAAAATGATGGATTCAAACCAACCTTTTAAAAAACATTCACATGTGATAAATTAATGGCCTCCGATATATATAATAAGAAAACCAATTAATTTTGAAAACTATGTCATTCGGAATGAAAATAGGCTTATGCAAGTCGGTACATGAAGAATTTGATAAAGGGAAATGAGTAATGCTAGAATCAAACATATAGGACGTCAAACACGATCCAAATATCAAATGTTAAAATTTCAAATGGCCGATCCGAACCGTTCAATATTATCTCCATATTTAAATATCTTTGAAAACCAAATTTTATATTTTTTTCAAATTTTCTAACTAATTTTTTCGAATTTTTAAAATTGGAGGGTTCAAAACTTTTTAGATTGAGCATATTAGAAAATTCTAAGAAATAGTTAAAAATTTTCAAAAAATATAAAATTTGGTTTCCAAGGAGATTTTATATGGACAACAATTTGAGCGGTTCGGATCGGCCATTGTAGTTTCAAAAATTGAAATTTTATCGTGTTGGACGAGTGCATGTGTCCTATATGTTTGACACTAACAACTCCCAGGGAAATAGTATCTGTAGATAAACATTTTTTTAAATTAAAAGGGAAAAAATACTGTAGGATGTTTGGCCAACAGTCTTAGTAAAATTGAAAGGAGCATGAGATAGTGACCTCACAAACTCACATCATTCATCTTTTATTGGTGGTAAAGGTGATAGTACGTTGCTCACGAGATTCATGCGATTAAAGAAGATTCATAAGATACATTTACGAAACAACTGCAAGCATACGGATGTGAAGTCCGTATCTACCAATAAAAAAAAGGAGATATTTTTTACTAAAAATATTAGTTAAAAAATTGGCAATTAGAGTTGATTCTGATGTAAGTTAGTGTACATAAATTTTATCGTGGATACAGGATATGATCCGTCCATCTTAAATTGGATGACAAAAAAAAAAATCTCTTTTTGAAAACAAGTTTTTAAGATTTTTTTTTTGAGAAGAATAATGATCTCGTACGAAGCTCAAGTATCGAAATTTTTTATTTTTTTAAAAGTACTGATTGGGACTATAGGTATATTTCCATTTTTTAAAAAAATGGAGCATGATTACAAATTTAATTAGTTTGATAGCAAGTATAATTATGTATATTTATATATTTTTTTTTCTCGATAGTGTAGGAAAACAATAATTTTATTGCTTGAAACAAGATGAACATTTGATGAGGTTCTCGTAAATGAAATTGATACAAGATATAAATCAGATCTCACATTGATCATCTTCTCATAAAAGATACATAATTAGTTTATATTAGTATTTAACTATTAATACTAATTTAGTTAGATTTTTTTTTTTTTGGCATCAGTCAATTATGCCACTATTTGATCCACTTGAAAACTTATTAAGATACAATTACAAAAACTTGAGGAGTGCTCATGCGAAAATGAAAGCTCAAATTTGGTCCTGTGAGGGTACAATGAAGAAACAGCCGCAATGCATCAATGAAACAAAAACAGTCTGCTAGATTAGTGTACCATGTACAATCCGGCCCACCTCTGACAAATTGAGATGAGGCTCTGAAAGCCTGAAAGGGATTCCATGGCAGCACAAATTGGGCCCCTGAGCCTACCACATACAGACATTCGTGAGTGAAGAAGAAAAGTACTGGTAAATTTCAAAAATTGTCCTTCCTCAAAACTGAACCAATGTGCATGGTCCCAATTTATTGTTTTTATTCAAATACCATATATAATTTCCTCTGAATACCACATCTTTGTGTAGACCGTTTTCTTGGTTTCATACTTCCATGTCTTAATGTTTTTATTCCTGATCTCTTGTAATTCCTTGGACATAATAACATTAGCATGAGAAAGGTAAGGGTTGGTTTAAATTTTTCCTAAAAGGTGAATATTATAAATTTGGCAGAGAGAGAGAGAAGTTCTATTTCACTGACAGGTTGCTACGTTTTAAAATGTACCATCATATTGTACGCTCCATGGAATAGACATGTACCTGAAATACAACAGGCGGCAACAATTTCAGGGATCCTGTCTATTTCATGTTGGATAGCCAAAGATAATTGGTTCAATATGGAATTATTGATAAACACAAACACATCTCTTGTGCAGTTGTACCTATATATACCTCTAATTCATTGGTTAATTGAGTATTGAGTTGACCGGTGCACATGTTATTGGACTGATTACATGTAGTTACATTAATTAGCCTAAATAACATTTATGGATATATTAATTAGCCTAAGTATTGAGTGGCTGTCAAGATATACCGTTTCATTATTTGAAACAAAATTTGTACAGGTCGAGTTCAATTTTGAGCTATATGATTGATCTAGGTCTATCTAAAAGCATCCAATGGAACTACGCTATTGAGGAGGAGACCAGCTCAAAATATTGGATTGAATCAAAGCATCTGTGCAGATTTAATGGAAATAGATGTCCTAGGATCATGTCTTTATTTGGCATGTAATTAAATACTTGTAAGTCCTGGGTTACAATGTGATGTGACTGCGAGCAGTAAACAGACAGCAAGTGTAGGCACTTTGAAAGCTCATATAATTAATATTGTTCTGCACTCTTATGATAAAATAAATGTACAGAGTGCATTGTTAGCAATAGAACCAGCAGTAATCACAATAACAACAAAAGGGTAGTTTTCACCTTTCAAAGGATATCAAAAGAATTAATTACAAACAAGCTTCGTGGTCAATAAACAAAGTAAAGCGTGCAAAAGTATTATCAATTATAAGGCTATTAAGTATAACAGTAAGCACGATCCATTGGTTAGATGTTTACTATATTAGGATGATTATAAACAGGATTAGGATCTATTGACAATGGATCAAATTAAAAAGCGTGACAATAGTCTAAAATAACTTCTGATATTGTGAAGAATAACATTTAGGTACCCAAAATAACTCAGAGATCGAAACAGGTGCGCAACTTATGTATTTGGTTTCTTATGAAACAGGTGCCATGCATGCATCTCTGCCTCCTTCTGGGGTTACCATATCGTTGCATTCGATGCCTCCTGTGCCAGGGGCTGAGTTTCAGTAAAAGAGAAGGTGGTCTTTTTCGCAAAAAAAACCAATTCTGAATAGTCAAACTAGAGAGTTGATTAGATGATAGCAACTTAACCTGATTTTATAAATTGTAAGTCAGTCTATGCGTGTTGATATTGTTGTATGAATGATAGTGTAATGTTGCTTTCCTTGTGCTCAGTTCTTCGTGGATTTCTATGGCTGTAGCAGGAATCAGTACTGATATTGATACTGGAATCGGTACAATGAACAGTATCCTATGTTTTACACACACACACCAATGAAACGATGATTCTGGATGATGATTCTGTTATTCTTTTTTTTCCTTTTCGTGCAGCTGATATAGTGAATTGCAAACGTGTCGTGTCGTGTCGTGTCAAACACGCGCATGTTAGAGCTCGTGTTGTGTCGTGCTGACACGATTTAATATTTTCAATGTGTCATATATTGTCGTGTTAAGTGAAGGAATTGGTTAACACGACATGTCCGACACGAAATGTTAAACGTGTCAAGTCATATTATAATTTATTTAATTTTTTTTTGCTAAAAATTCATTAAATAATACTTAAATAATTCTTTAAAATAGAAAAATATAATAAATAGTTGAAATTTATTTCAACTTCATATATAAAAAAATGAAAATTAATGATGGAATAAAAAAGATCATGAATAAAATTTATTAAATTTATAATATGAACTCAATATAATTTAATAAATTCTATATATATTAACTTTCGTAGTGTTAACTCATGTTGATGTCGTGTTAAGATGTGTCAGTATTTAGAAGTCTCCAACACGACATGCTGACATGCACATATCGTGCTAATTTCATAAATATATCGTGCCGTGTCATTTTGGAGAATACTAAGCTAATATGTGAAGCTTGCGCCATATGCAGCTAGTTGTGGCCAGCTGGCAGCTTTCAGCCGCCTTTTTTTCTTTGAAAAAAAAAAAAAACATGTAACAAAAAATGATTTGCACTATATATTTCTAATATGTTTATGAAAAATGGTAAAATTTTTCATAAGTTATAACATTCAACCAATAACTTAAAAATTAGGATGATTCATATCTATCAGACTTCAATGTATCAAATGCTAAAATTATATTAATTTGAATTTTGATACACAAATATATCTATCAGACTTCAATGTATCAAATTCTAAGATTATATTTCTTTCATAAATATATGAGGTCAACAATGTTTACCTTATTACCTCACTATTTTCACCCAAGTAAATCAATCAATCAACAGTGTCGTACTTAGGAGAGCTGGGCCCTTGACAGTTTGGATTAATCTAAGGTAGGTATAGCATATTTGGTACAAATTGGAGTGACGTTAACGGGTCTTATCGGTAGGCAGGCACCAATGTCCGGTACATGGTAACATGGAGCAGCGTCATGCCATACACGTAGCAACCATTTCCCAGCAACATTTTTTAAAAAAATACGCCATAAATAGCCTATTTAACAGAGAATTTATCTTTATTCCTCATCTAGTGAAAATTGAACTCATTATCTCTAGAATAACGGCCGACTCACTAACCACCTGCGCTAGACTCTCACATTCCATTCCCAGCAACATTAAAGTTAACATTTTCCCAGTACGTAGTTCCTGATTATAGAACTGCGTTATACACGCTAAATTACCCAGTACCGTTTACGAGAAAAGAGAACAACAAGTCTAGCATAAATGATAAAAAAAAAAAACGCAGTTTTAGTCTACCCAAAAAATGAGAAAAAATATAGATAATGGACAGAGTCCAATATCTCATCCGTCCCACGCAATTGTCTCACGTTTTAAATTTGTGGTTCAATATGAATTTCTATTAAAAACTTGTAAGAAATAAAAAAATATTTTTTCAAATTTAGTTTTATTTTTTTTCGATTTTTTTAAATTTGTTTCTATTAAAAAGTTTATAACTCTGGTGTGGTAATTATTTTTAGGATATCACAATTAAAGAAGAACCTGTCATCTCCAGTTTTATGAAACTGGAGACAACCGCTTTTACAGTATGAATTAATGAAGTAGAGTGATGATGGATGATTTAGAGATGAGGATTTCTTATAAATAAATATTATGAAAGTAGGTTGCGCGGCTCATTTTGGTCACAAATGACAATGGTGATTACACTTAAATAGCATGCCAGTATGCCACCACAGCTTCAATATTGATGCATGCAATAAAATTAATATGGATGACCATTTACGATTTGTAACTTCTATATTTTAATGGATATATACATCAAGATATGAAGCATGACTTCAAAAACTATAGTTCTTAACTTTAAGATGGTGATGTTCATATAAACGGTATTATGTTGCTTTATAACCATCTGATCAGTATCCAACAGTTGTTCCTCCATGGTCCAGCTTAGGTGTGTTTCTTTTCTTTTTCTTTTTCTTTTTCTTTTCTTTTCTTTTGCTCTCGGTGTACCCAATGACATGAACACCTCTCTCGTTGGCGACGACGGTTTCTTGTGGTCTAGTCTCTAACAGGGTCCATGTGGTCTCGGTTTGTACAGATGTTAGTCGCTAATTGTACTTGAGATATCTTTTCCTGGATGGAATTGAACCTCCTATAGTTTTTTTTCCCCTTCTTGAAGCATTTAATTCTACAATTTTTCTTTTTCTTGGTAATTCGCGCGCTTTTCTCCCTTGAAACTAAAAACAAAAAGAAACTTTCTCAAACAAATTAGCTTGTAAATTTAATTAGTACCTTCATAACCCATTTCCTTATTATTATTTATTAATAATTTAATATTTATATTATTATTATCAGGGACGGAGGCAGAAAATTTTAGAATGGGGTTCACTGATCTTTAGAGCTAGTAACACAAATCGAGGTCAAGCAAGTTGACCGTGACCAAGGCTTGATTTTAAATACATCGAAGTTTGTCGAATCGAGTTTAATTGAACACGAGCCACAATCGAGCCTATACACCATCGATTATTATACTTTTTATATATATTTCATACATTTTTAAGCAAGAAAAATACAAACTAATTAATATTTATTATTTTCTAGATTATTTATATATATAAACTAAAAATTTTTATTTTTATAATGATATTTTAAAAAGTTAGTATTTATAATAAAAAATAAATTAATTATATGTCAAATTAGGTATTAAATGTTATAAATAAGATAATAAAATTACATATCTAGTTATAGATATTTTGTGTAAAATTCGAGTGAGTCAAATTAATCACGAGCCAAAAGCGAGTGAGATAATTTCGAACAAAAGTTGGAATCGATCTCAAGCAAGTCACGAGCATGATTTTTTTCCCACTCTACTAATCTTTCCAAAAAAGATCTCACAAACAATTTCATAAAAAAATATGCATGGGGTTCAACAATAGAAAATCACATAAATATTTATGGGGTTCAAATAGATTATATATATATAAATTTTTATTTTAGAACTATCAATATTCATCTTTAATAACATTATTCTTAAAAATAGGGGTGACATTGACATCCTATGTTGAACTTAAATCCGTCTCTGATTATTATGAAGTATTACTTCAAAAACTATATATTTCATAAAGTCCGTTGCCTATCGTACTAATAACTTGTACCGCAACGAAAGAAATGAGAGGAACAGCCCACATGCTAACTAAATGCCAAATCCAGACTAAGTGACCAACTTTTGAAAGTGCTTTAATTAGATCTGGTGTGTTCCGACTTTTGTAGACTTAACAGTAGCCATCGGTATGTCCTGTATTAGAGAGCTTTTTTTTCCAAAAAAAAAATGAAGATGATTAGAACTTTGAATGTAATTTTTTTAATATGAATAAAATATTATTATTATACAATAAAAAATTATGTTTATATTTTTGGCATACGGAAACAATATAAGTCACACAAAGTGGCGTGGTCAGCATAATTTTTTTTCTGTATATTCTATTATTCTTCAAAAAATTCCATAACATGATCAAAATATCTTTTGTTCTCTATAAATTTTAAATCTTGGAAATTAATTCTTGATTAACAAGAAAGTGTTTAAGCTATGAAGTTAGTTTTTGATCTTTTGCATTGAAAATGATTAATAAAATATTAAAAGAATTTCGGTCCCGTTTTGGTTGATGGTTTCTTCAGACATGTTCGTTTTGGTATGGAATATTAATGTATAGAAAATTGCTAAGTAATAAGAAGAGTATGAGGACAAGAAGAAGAAGAAGGAACTTGATCAAGTAATGATGGATATATGATAGACACAGTGGCGAAGCCTGGATTGAAGAACGATAGGGACGAAATCTGTCTAAGTGAAATTGAGAATCAAGAAGAATAAGCCTAAAATTTTAATTAATTTAACTAATTGGATTTTATACTCTAATTCTAAATTAATGATAGAGGAAATAATTGTGTTCACAATTTTAATAAAAGACTATACGAAGAAAGAGTGATTAAGCACTATTTTGGGTCCAATTTTAATTTAAAAGTACATATAACGGAGAGGAGAAAGTGTTGTTCGGTATGCCGTATACAATATATATACTTGAAAGCATTTTGGGCCTAGGGAAAGGGAGGTCCGGTGACATAAGTATCTAAGTTTACCTATATAAAATTTACGTATAGTGAAAAAAAAATCTAATTTATAGGGGAGACACGGCTTTCGCCAGTCTCCTGCTGTCTTCGCCACTAGATAGACAAATCTAGAAAGGACATGACTTTTTATAGAAACAAGTTTGAGGAGGATGTTAAGGAATATCGAAAGAGGGGGACTGTTTGCGAGTAGAACATGCCAAGGATAAGGAATTAGAAATGGAATAAAAAAAAATGGAAACAATCCAATGAAGTGCGAAATAATTCTTTAATGTTGAATTGGGTCATTTTTATGCTCAATTATACCCGTTACACATACATTTACAGTGTTCAACGATGCATGAATAAAAAATTTTATTTATTTTATATTTCTTGGACCTAAACATGGCGCCCAATATTTAACCAACCAACCAATGACACCCACACATATGTATTTATAATTTTGATATCTAACATTTCCACATGACACTAATTTAAAGAGCATGGAAAATATTATACGTTCATTAGTAGATGTAGTCATTTGCATATAACGTTCATTTTCTAATTCAAAGAATAACATTTGAAGACTTAGTTTTTTCAATAAATATTTTGATGTATTAATTACTTTTGTATAAAGCTTTTACATGCAGCTGATTGTTTCGTCATTGATATATAGACAGTTGTTCTAAGCTGGTGTAGAAATTCGTATATATAAAAGCACATAAAAGTGACCTTGTTTATGGCCACAAAGAATCATTATTGGTCATTATAAGAGCTTTAATTTGCTATGAAACTATGATTATAATTCACGTGCAAATGTAAAATTCCATAATGGATGTAACAAATCATATTTATACTTTATTCTCACCTGATGCTCTCCAGAATATATTGTGTTGCATAAGCATACCTGCTTTGTAGCCTTGCCTTGGAGCGCCACTAGGGATTTTATACGAACGAGCAGAGATATATTTCTTAGAAAGAAACTGCTTATCAAGATTCAAGAGCATACACTCTACTAAATAAACAAAATCATGTCCAAAATGAGATTGTTAGCCCGATCGAGATTACTGATTTGCTAGCTATTTTTTTTAGAGCTGGAAGCTGCAGGTGCATGTTTGCAAAATATTCATTGCTCTTTAATTTTTTTTTAAAATAAATAATGAATCACATTTTCCAACTTTAACATGTTATTTTGTTCACAGGATATATTAGTCAAGATTAGGGGAAATGAAAAACAATGAAAAACAGTCTTATCATATTTTCCATCCTCATATTTTTTCCAGTCTTATTTCCATTCATTGCACTCCAATTCAGAAAATTACTGAGTAGCATTCTTTAATGGTAATCTCCTATAACTAAATAACCAACCAAACAAAAAAAATGAGCTAAAAAAATTCTCTTGCTTTTCTCTAATCAATGTTTTGAAAATTGGACCGGACCGACTAACTGAACCGGTTCAATCGCATACCAGAGCTTGTTTGTTTTCGGTTCAACCAAAATAAACCCGGTTCGACCACGGTTAAACTAGAAAACCGGCCGACCGAGTAGCCTTTCCGGTTCAGTGGCCAGTCCGGTTTCCAAAACATTGTCTCTAACCCTCCATTCAAACAACTACGTCTTGCTTGGTTCCAAATCAGTCACTTTAGAATGCCATATACTTCTATTATCTGGCCGAACTACGATTAAACTAGAAAACCGGCCGACCCAATGGCCTTTCCGGTTCGGCGACTAGTCCAGTTCTTAAAACATTTGTATCTAACCTCCATTCAAACAAGTGTAAGAAATTGTATTGCTTGGTTCCAAACCAGTCACTTTAGAATGACACATCTATTATTTATGACATCATTCGACATATACAGTGAAGAATTGTTGGACTCCAATAGGTCAGATACAAAATTCTTTTTATTTAAGATTATTATTGTTTTTTACTCAGATCAGATATATATGAAATATTTCCTAAAATTCAAGATGTCAATTAAAACCGTTCAAAATTTATCTAATTAAATAAATTAGATTATTTAATAGAGCGTGAACTCATCTTTTAAATGAATTTGTTTATCATGCCTTGAAAATGCAAAATGGCTCCTAAAAACATTATTTACTATTGATAATACCCGTTCAACTTTTTTTTCTTTTTCTTCCTGCAGTGAGTTCCTTTGAAACGCTTTATTGTTTTTCATTTTATGGGACAGCTTCAGATTTCAAGACAAAACAAATATGCATAGTAATCATACTAACATACTTGATACTTCCTGTCCAAAAAGAGTAAACCTCTAAAATGAACTACTGTATAGCGCCGTACTGCCGTGAACGTAAGGCAAACTTTTCCTTTGTATTGTCCTTGAAGAGGTACTGTTGCATAGTATATTGACCTTGCTTTTTAAATCTTGCCAAAATGCCAAGACATCATTAAATGCGCTTAACTATAGTCGAAGAGCAGTCCATTTTATCGTCAGCACCCAACTCACCTATTATCCTGTTATTCTTTTTTTTTCTTTTTTTTTTGAATGACAACCGGATATTTAGCCAACATTCCGAAGTGAAAATTTTCCCTCAGTTGGATTGAATATCGCTAGTATTTTCGTTTTTTATTAGAGTGGTGAAGAGGTACCAAAAAAATAAGACAACGAAAAAAATTGTCGATTAAGTGACTGCTTGTATAATTTAATTTCTAAATGTAAAGTATCGTGAGTCTCAATATAAAAAATGAAATAGAAAAATATGAAAAATTCAAAAGTATCTATTTTTACTTTAGTCTCTTTGGTGGTGCGGTTATTCTCTGCCTGACCTGAGATAAAACTAAACCAATAATTTAATGTGTCCCAGTACAATTAAGAAATAGTAAATATAAATACCCAGATTTGGGGGGAAAAACTGGCTTTTAACACCGGAACAAAAGGAAAAAAAATTTATCAAGACAGCGTTTCTGGATGGATATTGACATGTCAATACTTAAATAGAATTAAAAATAATATAAAATGTCAAAATTAGGGGGCTTCACCCTAATTTTCTTCTTAAAATAATAATAATAATATAATATAGAAGTTATAATTGAGCTAGGTGCCCACTTGTATTATTTTCGAACTGTCTTAGGTAGATCTTTCCCTTGTACACCTATTGGTTAAGTTTTACTTGGTATATTCCCTTTTTACTTAAAAAAATAAATAAAGAAATGTGCAATCATTCCGACACAAAAAGAGAAGTTATATAATTTTACTGTTTTTTTTTTTTTTTTTGATTTTAAACACCCCGTAGGGTTATAATTTTACTGTTATTACTGAACTTTAACCAATGTTGTAACAGTTTAGTGCTGCACCTCGGAGACACCGATCATTTCTGTGGATTGGAGTAAAGTAAAAACTCTGACTCCACAGTGTTTAGGCGCAGTCAGTGAAAACTTTATAAATAAACACAAGCAGAGATAAAACAAGGATCATTAAATCATCCTTGACCACGGATTATGCCAAAATAGGAATGGGCAATACGTTAAAGGAGCTTATCCTTCTGCAATTCTGCTTCATTACCAAGTGTTAAGTGGTTGGTATTTATTTTAAAATTTATATAGTTTTTCCCTCTGACCTAATTAATGTGGTCCTCGTTTCTGAAGATTAATAAAGGAGCTTGCAAAGGTCAACAAACTACATTCTAATTAATTTATTCCTTTATTCCTCTTAAGGTTGCCAGTTTAGCTATTTTCTGTACATAACCAATGAAATTAATTAATTAAAAATATTTCAGATTGATTTATGTTAACTAATGGAAATCCTAACCTGATCAGACCAATGTGTCTGATTCATCATCAGTTCATCACAATAATTATTGAAATATTTTGGACCCAAAAAAAGGTGCAAACCGTATCTATCTCAAGGCAAATTGTAATGATGAAATAAAAGCCCCCAAAAGTAAATTCCAAATAGCATTAATTCGCTTTTGGCACAGATGCTTAATTCTAGCAACATCCCTCCAAATGCCATTGCCACAGTGCACATGTCCTCTGTGCTCTTTCAACCAGGGATGAGAGAGAAAATGGGAGGGAGGGACACAGAAAGAGAGAGAATTCCTTGGATGTGGTTGTCCACTTGTCCCCTTTACGTTAGCGATAAAATTTTGATGGCGTAGGTCAGGATTGAATGATAGGAGGGACCCCTCCCTACAGAAGCCTCTGTTACATGTTTTATTCGGTAACAAATTTCTGTATCATATATATGGCAACTACTATAAAGCACTAACATATTTGTGTATGCAAGCGTGCCTTGATTGTTCCTGTAATAGTGTATAGTTTGTAAATTTCTGCACATAACGATAGCAGAGAATGAGAGAAACTGTATCAGGGTAATAATTGTTATGGATCCAATCTTTAGTAACTTTTTTGCAAGATTGATTAGAGGCCCATATTTCATGAGATCCAATAATACATCCCGTCAAATTAATTCTCCTAGACATCGGAAAGACATGGAGCAATCCAACGGCGGTCCAGCATTTTGGAGCAAAAGCCAATGTACAAATCTCTGTGCTTGGCACAAGCTGGTAACTAGATACCTCTATTTGTCCCTTTAAAGTTGCAGATTTTCCAATTTGTCTCAACATGAAATTTTTATTCTCACTCCCTCAATGATTTAATCAACTTCCACAAAGTCAAGCATATAATGTGTTTTTAGCGTATCAAAACAACCGAAAAATCATAATACAAACAAAGATCATAATTAATCTAAGCATAAAGGTAATATAATATCAGTCCTATCCCTATGAACAGTATCTGATATATTTACAAATAGAAAGTAAAAACTCCTATGATTAAAATAATACAACCTAAAATGTAGCGAGTGCTTGGGTAAAATTATAAATAATGATACATTCGACAAATTCGCTTTATTAAAGCACCGGAGTATGATAAACTGCAGTATTTTAATGGGGAAAATGAATCCTTGCCTTTGTTTCCCAGAGGGGGGAAAAAAGCGAAGCTGAAATGAATTTACATCGGCAACTTTCTAGTACTCACAGAGGAAGTCTAAAGCTTCTCTTCATCATAGATAAATACCAGGTGAAATGAATCATTATGTATTACGAAAGGACAGCATAAAAAATTGTCTTGTATTTTAAAATGAGGGTATGGGCCGTATGGCATCCTAATTTATTTGAAATTTAAATATTCACAAGTGATCTTCAGATGGGCTTCTGAGTTTGTAACCTCGGCAATAATTTAAATTGACATGTATCCCTTTTATAATGTTAAACATTAGTTGCGGACATCAAATTCTAAAGAATTTTGCGAGCATCAATTTATGCCCCTCAATTCATCTTAGTCTCTAATATGATTGTAATACGAAGGATATTTTCGTCCAATAGGAGTGTATCTCAATTTTAAGGAGTGTAGGAATCAATTCCCATCACTATAACTGTCATTATCAAAAGGATAAGGAATATGTATGTTCAATTTAAAATAAGAATTAAAAAATCTTCCTTGGAAGTATATGATTAATGTTGACAAAATGACGAATGATAACATACTGTCAAATCAATATAATCATAGTTGTTCCGGCGACCATAGTCCTTAGCTGGTTAGATTACATCGTGCTAGCTAATAGTGGTCCATGTCCAGAACAATGTTCCAGCGAGTGATAGCATTCAACTAGGTAGGTTTGGCTCAATAGCTTGCTTTTTGCTTAAAGTTAAAACTTAAAACTCATGAATACTAAAAACAATTTTACATTATTTTTAGCTATAGTATAAATTGAGTTAAGTTTCTCGCCTTCAAATATTCACGAGAATCTTCCAACCAAACTCCGAATCGTGACAAGCTTGCACATATGTTTGCAATCTACAAACAAAAATCCATTCTTTTTTTTTTTTCAAAAAAAGGCTCTGTTTAAATATTATTTTGTATAGACCGCAGTTGGTTACATGCAAACTAATAAATTTAGACTAGCACGAGCATGAAATTGCAAGGCTCAGAATTTATTTTTTTTTAATGTACATTAGTACCTGAATAAAACTTATGATAGCGACAAAAAACTAGGACATAGAAAGGCTTTGTAAAAATACATCTGAAATAAATTCGAAATCTCTTTTATCTACTAAATTTTAAATCATTTTAAACTTCCAACGTACATAAAATAAGGGCCAATTTCGTCAGATCGTTGAACTTGTTATAAAAGTTATTTATAACGAATGAAATTTGAAATATTTCTTTTCGGTCACAAAATTTTAAAATTTAAATTTGCCTACTCCGTTAAAAAAATATATTAACGGAGCCTAACTATATTTGGATGGAAAAAAAATAGCAATTGATCTAATTACTTACGAAAATTCAGTGATGAAAATAAATAAATGAATAAAATTATAGGAAAATAAAAATAGATTTTCATGAAATTCAACTATAGGGCTCCACAATATTTCTAAGAATTAGCTGGGGGCTAAAGAATTATTCCAGGAGAGCAGACTACTGTGTACGGTGTGTTACCCAATTCACAAGTCCACAACCATTGTTGTTCAGATTCTCTGTGACGTGTATAGAAGTTTATGACAACTAGATTTGTCTCGACGATTTTGGATGTTTTGTAAACATTATATGAAAAAATGTGCCATTAATTTTTTTTAAGTAAATAGATGATTTTGATTAAATGAATTTAACGAAAAAATTTTGTTTTAAAGTATATTTGCTGTTATATTAGAGTTCGCTTCAACCTCTTCAATGTTTATCGAATCAATAAAATATTCCCATAAAACAATATCAATTGTATGCATGGCTTCTTGATATAAGTAAATATAGAGTTAAAAAAATTCTCGTAAAACAATATCAATGTTTACAGAATCATAAAGTTGTTTGTCCAAATGCATAAATATGAAAACTGTGTTAGTAGCAAATTCTTGTCGCATATTTGAAATAGAAAATTAATGTAAACATGAAATTTATAAAAAAAATTACCTTAATATCTAGTAGAACGGAATTCATGCTCCATGTATTTTCCGTCTTCAAATATGTTGTGGGCCAAATTTTTGTGACCCGTGATGCTATATCTAGTATATTTGTCATTTTGAAAAATGTGAAATGGATGATGAAAAATTGAAATAAGGAGCACTATTTATAGATAAAATATTGGCACCTTTTGGTGGTGGATGAGACATATATTCGATTGCACCCTTTGATGGAGGATTCATCCATTCCATTGCATCATTTGGCGAGAAATTTCTTAAATGACACCCTATGACCTTTATGTCAAGACATGCATCTTTTCAATCGCAACCCTTTACATTTATTCGATTTGCACCCTTCGGTAAGATATCTCTCAAATGACACCGTATGGTCTCCATATCAAGATATGCACGTTTTCAATCGCACCTTTTAAAACGTCCACTTAATTGCACCTTTTGGCGAGACATCCCTAAATGACATCATATGATCTCTACGTTAATATAGATATCTTTCCATTCGCATCTTTTGGGACCATCCACGCATCTTTATTATATGTAAGAGGTGGAAATTTGATCCTTTTGCATACCCTGAAAGTTCATATTATTATTAAATGCCTCAGGTGAAAATATATTTGCTACCTTTAAGACTTAAAATCGACGGCCTATTCTTTCTCGTTATTGTGATTTTTTGTGAAAATGGATAAATCATTATTTATATTAAAATAGGGAGCGGTCTTACATATATTGATTTTGTCACACCCTAAATCAAGCCATAATCTGGGGAGGACAACCCCGCCACGCATACACAATCTACTGTGTACACGTAAGGCTATAAAACAGTGTCACAGATACAATATCACAAATAATAATCACAAATAATATCATGTAATAAAGGATTAGTTTGTTCATACATCAAAAGGGCCGGTAAATATTTACATATCAAAATTTCCAGCCAAAGTTAAACAAAATCCTAATAATAATAAATAATAAGATGACTACTCCAGCTCGGCTTGGTCTTCTGCTAAATCTTCCTCCGCTACGTCTACCAAACCTGAACCTGTCTCCATAAATCAAAGTATTGTGGGATAAGTACATTAATACTCGGTGTGGTAATAGTGTGAGCCAACAAGGTCTTGGTTATTATCTAGTTAGAACTAAACCATACTTAAACACTTTTAAGATCCTAACTTGCAATTTCTATATGTACTAAAGTGTTATGAATAGAACTACACTATATGTAATGACATGCCAAAGAAAATCTGAAAACTATCTGGAGAAGTATAAGATATATAATAATATAGTAATATATGGTGGATAAATATATAATGATACGAGAATCAAGCACCCTCACTCAAAGGTCCAATCATAAGTCACATAAATCCAAAATCAACCTCACAAATCCCAATATGACAAGAACCGTGCCTACAGATCAACCTGGTTGCCCGAAGCTGCTTGTCTGGACCCTATAGGAAGCTCCAATCTCAAACCCGGGCCAAAGGGAGTGAGCAGTAATACGCGGTACCCGTAAACTGAATACGTGGAGAGACGAGAGGAAGTCTGATATCATGGCACATACCCATGGTCCAAGTCAAGTCCAACAGGGGATATAATACTATAGTGCAATACAAATAACCATCAAGTGACCGCAGTACCGCCTGACGGTCGGTCTGCTGAGTGATCATCACAATGCATTGCCCACGATCGCTATCATAAGGAGACCACTGGCATTTAGCTTGGGTGCAATCTCCCGATAATGAAAACCCCAGGCAAAACGCTCTTATCTCACTCGGTCTCACTATCTTGATCCATACCAATGCAAGTGTTTATTATGTTGGAGTTATGTCCTAGAAGCCAATCATTCTGGCTACTTCTATGGTTTATGTTATTGATGATATTTTATCATTTGTTCCTTGATTTATTTATTGATAGATCATTCAGGTTGAGGATCTGAATTGTAGATCTCTATAATTCATTTGTTCATAAATGACAATAATAAATCTAAAGATGTCCATAATCTTGATAATTAACAATGAGCATTAATTATCAAATAAGATTATTATGCAAGTTAAGCGATGATTAAGTTCTACAAATCATAGGTAAGGAGTTACCAACTTAATTGCATATGTATATGTTGTAGAACATAGTACAGGACTTGACCCAATGAAATAAATATTTGGATTGTGTTGAGTGTCATTGTTTATTTCATATCAGTTTGATTCTAAGTTTGAGATGCTCACCTTTTCCACATGAGGATAGGTTCAATAAATATCGTCTAACGTTGATTCCTGATAAAGGCTGCTATAAGGACTTTATTTATGTTCTCTTGAATTGTGCGGGGAAAAGTTGTTCATCAAGAAAACCGTATGTCCCTCATTAATATACTTAATGAGTGATGATATCTGTTTGGGCCCCTTGATGGAGTTGGATTGATTCGCCGACATGTACAATCAACTCTAGATCAAGAAATGTATAATCTGCAAGAATGACACATTCCTATCTTGGATTATACAAAGATATCGTGTGACATAAGAATCAGACAAGGAAATACTAATATTTCTTATGCAGGATTGACATATTGTAGCAGTACATTATTTATGCGAATTGGGAATCATAACGTGTTGCTAGATACCGCTTATGATTATTGGAATTAAATAAGCGATTTAATTCCATGGCCAACATAGCATAAATTCTCAAAGGGTCACACAAAATAGAGTTTTAACCAAACAGTGCATTATTTATTTATTCGCAACAGTGAGTATTGCGAAAATATGATGGGTTGATTAATTAATTATATACCGTTGTGAACCGTTATAATTAATTAAATCAAATTGATCATATAGAAATAAATTAGTGCATTTGCTAATCCTAGATTAATTATTAATATGTTAATATTTAATCATGTGCAATACATTTAATTAATTGAACTAATTGGGCTTCTAAATTAAATGGTTATTTAAAGGCCCGAATTGAGGTGTATGAAAGAAGCAACATGAGAGATGGATTAATGGGCTTTGGAGCCCATAATCCTTCTCCCTAATTTCGGCAAAGAGAGGGGCAAAATTGTCCAAGCTCATTTGGATGAGAGACCTAGGGTTGGAGCACTATAAATAGGGGTATCTCTTGGGAGAAAAACCCTAGCCGTCATTTGCTCTCTTCCCTTCTCTCTCTCTTGGCCGAAATCCACCCAAGGAAGAAGAAATTTCAGAATTTCTTCCTCCATTTCCTCTCATCTCCACCTCTCAAAGTTCATCTGTTGAACAAATTTCCCTCAAATAATTAACTAGTTAATTGCTTTGGAAGAGGGAAAACCTTAGGATTAGCTTTGCTCTCTTTGAATCGCTAGCACGAATCTTCTAGAGCTTGGTTAATCTCTTGGTGGACTCGAGGCGGCCGGCCGGCGACCTAGGAGAAGAGGAGAGCACCCCATCGACTCCTACGCATTGGATCTAACCTCCTTGATACGATTCAAGGAGAGGTAATGATTCAATCTTTTTTCTCATGACGTGTGATTGCTTTAGCACTAGATTTTATGACTTGCTTGTTGTTAATGGTGATTAATTAGTTGTAATTAATTTAAAATTAAAAATGAGCATTTCCTCTCATATTAAGGGCACTTTTAAGTTTATTAATCACCTTATTAATATGAATGCACATCCTATATATGCAAAACTAATCTTTCATTAATGACATGCGCTTAACTGTTTACTTAATGTTAAATGACATAATATGCACACAATTAATTATTGATCTAATCCTAGACTAAATAATAAACAAAACCTAAGGCATCCACACCTGGAAAGTAGGGCGTAGAAGCGACTACTCTGCTGGAGGGTCGATGGAGTCCTGCCCTGCGTCACCACCCTCGTACTCGGGGTAGTAATCGTCTCCCTGGTAGTATGCCTGATCACCTGGTGAACGAAACTACGTGTTAAAAGCTAAGCTAACGATTAACCCATTATCCCTCAATTTTGGTTTCAAGTTCTGACTATGTGATCTTATACTAGACTTAACTCCTATATTATTTGAAAGAGACTCAGTATTAAAATATGTTATTATATTTAATTAGTTTCTAAAAATAATTTGACGGAGTTCCGTTTGAAATTAGTTGTGAGGAAAAATTGGGTTATTAATTTTTTGGAAATATTTTGTTAAGTTCTAGTATAAAATCAATGTGTAGATAGACGTTTTTGACGGTCCCTGCAAGTCCAAACTACGACGATTAGACGTGTCATAATTAGTTCGGTTTAGGAAGTCATTTGAATAGTTTAGTTAATAATTAAATAGTGTTTTGCTCAAGTATGAAAAGCTTTTGATAATTCAACTAAAATAAGATAAACTTCGCTTCAAAAGATTAACGAAGAAAACTTAGTTTACTTGAAATTGTTTTGGGATCATACTGTGTCCGTTTATATTGTAGCATCTGTTTTGAAATCATTTTTACGGACAATCTAATCATTTCCCATTTTTAAAGTCAACAACTTTATTTTCGAATCCGACTAAATTCACTTTTTGGCCAAAAGCTTTTATTTTCAAATTTCCAACTATTTATTTCAAGCCACCAAAATCATATATCAAATACCATATGGTTCTAGTTTTATTTTCTCAAAATCCAACTCAAACATTTCGGTTTCAAAATCTCAAGCCAACAATTAAACAGAATGGGCCACGCACAATAGAAATAACAAAGCCCAAGACTCACGGATCCAACAGAAAAGAAAAAGGCCCACGGGTAATGGAATCGGATCCTCTGGACGTCCATTCTCTGGACGTTTGGTGGACGTCTAGGGATCTGGACCGTCTGATTTAATCTCAACGGCTATAAGGGAGCCCCGTGCATTCCACCACACCCGAAAAAAATATTGGCCCGAAAAAAATGAACCGTCTGATTTAAATCGGACGGCTCCGATCAAGACGTCCACTGGACGTTTCAAAAAAAACGTCCAGAGGATCCTGGTCCCACGGGTAATGGGTCTAAACCCGACAGGAACAGAACCCAACAGACAAAGGGGTACGGATCCAGGAAAATACAGATCCGATCCATAACACAGGAATTTTACACAGAAGACCCTGAATCTAAATTATTTACCTATAATATTACAGTAAAGACCTTAATAACAGAAATAATTTCAGGCAGATCCTAAAACAGTTCAAAAATATTTATAGAAAGGTTCCTGGCAACAGAAAACTTCACAGAAAGGTCCTGGGACAGATTTAAAACGTGTACCAGACTGGTACAGAGCCTGAACCAGCTCCGTACCTGTACCAGAAGCTCAAAAATCACAGCGCAAGTAACAGACATGCCTCACAACACCCTGAGTCTAAGTAATCCAATACAAAAGCATTCCTAAGCAAATAAACTGCACAGTTCAAGGATTTAGGATCTTTCTACACTAGATCGGACTCCACAGCCACAAAACAGATTCTTTTGACATGAATAGACATCTAACAGTTAGGGGGAATCACTTATTAACCTATATATACAGGTACTCTCTACAGGCCAATCTGAGCCAAACAATAAGCACACATTTCAAATTTTTGCTTCAGATAGCAATTACACACGATCCTCAATACAGAACATAATTAAGCATCTAAGTATCTCTATATCCCTTAATCAAGCACACACAGAGACTACATAATACACAACTATGAGTCTTATCAATAAACAAGAAATCAATCGACAAGCTCATCTCAGATTTTTCCCAAAGAGAACAGATACACAAATTGATCAATAGAGCTCATAGATATATTTTCAATTTGAGGCATCAACTACCAATAGATCAAAACCAAGCATTATTTTGCCTCAATCAAGCACACAGATTAAAGGAAAGAAATAGAAATTACCAACAGAGAGGGGAAGAAGAAATAAGAAGGGAAGGGAAAGAGGTCAGCTCAGCCAGCACCACATCACCTCATCGTTAGCACCACCACCTCGCCTTGTCGACCACCACCTTCTTCTCCACCTCCGGCTATACAGTCTCCACCTCTCTCACTCTTTTCCTTTCTCTATTTTCTGTTCTTATCGGATTTGTGATGGGTCTGGACAGAGAGAGGAGAGGGGTGACACATATAGAAGAATGGAATGGAGAGGATGGAGGATGCGCTGCTGAGGTGGCGGCCAGTGGGAGGCAAAAGGGGCGGTGGTAGGGTTTAGGTCTAGGCGTGAGAGAGTGACAAAAGTCGTGCTTCCATTCGGCTTAGGTAAACCCACAGAGGGAAAACCAGGGGCTTGAAAGGGGTTTCTCTGATTGGTTGCGGGAAATGGGGGAGAGGGAATTAAGGAGGTAGGATTGAGGGTTTCTGTCACGGGGGAGAGTGGAGAGCGTACTGATTGGGTAGAGGAAGAGTGGGGTCGAGCTTTGGTCGCAAGCGAGGGGACAGAGAGGAGAGAGGGTTAAGCGGACTGGTCGAGAGAGATCGCCTGAGGCGTCTCCAATGGTGAATCGCGAGACAAGAGGAAAAAGGGGACAGGTGGGGGAGGCTCTGTCGTCAGCGAAGAAAAGAAAGGGGAAAGATAAGGAGAGAGGAAGGGAGATGATCCGACGGCTCAGATAAATTCAGAGATTTAAAACTCGATCCAACGGTACATAACAAAGGAATTTTGGAAATTGAATTAAACAATTAGTAAAACATAGACTTTGACACAAATTATACTCGTAGTAATTTTATAAAATAGATAATTGGAATTTTTATGGCATGATCTAAATATTTAAGCAAGTAATTCATTTGGAAATTTTATAGTATAATCTAATTGTTCAATTAAATAATTCCTCGAAAATTTTGTAAACGGCCGAAATTGATATTGATCGGATTCGAATAATGTCGTCTTCTAGCTTTAAAATGGGAGTTGAATTTTTTATTTGATTTTTCATCTTTTAATTTATTTATTTGCTTGAAGATTTTTATTTAATTAACTTAACTCATAATTAATATTTTTCGGATTTTTACAGATTTTCCAATAGTGTAATATTAAACCTCTTAAACAAATCCAATTCCTACAAATATTTAACTACTATTTATATCTTGATAATATTTAATATAAATATATGATGATTGTAGCATATTGCTGCAAGTAATTGTGATAATAGCATTGTCACACCGTTTATAAAAACAATTTATGCATGCTTCTTCCATTCATTAAAAAAATCAAGAAATCTTAATAGAGTTTACTTTTCAAGTGAAGGTCGGCCCAAAGTATACTTTTTTATATCTTCATCCATAATTAAATTTCAAGCATAAATCTTACACGCGTACAATCTGTAATGCTTTAATATATTAGACATTTGTAGCTCTCAAAAGTATTATCAGATTGAACATCTTATTAATATTTAAAATAAAAATAAAAATAATGTTCGAAATCTGGTTGGAATCTTTTATGGACATTTAATTTTAAAAATAAGTTGGTAGCCTTGATCCTAATTTATCTAAAAAAATGAAAATAATTTTTAAATGTTTTTAATCTGGGAACATTCTTAAGACGAAGGTTTCATAAACTTTAAATTTATGATTGTATTTATGTACGAATGCAGCCACAATTATACTATACGTGAATGCAGTGAATTATTGTTTTGGGCCATTTGCAGCTACACCGACTAACCGCATGAGGGTGCATGAAACTGTCGCCACATGTGATTAAAAGCGTTTATATCAATTTGTCAAATCTTATCCTATCAAAATGATGATATTTATGCCGCTCCTTGAAATGGAGTAAACAACAAAAAACTTCGAAAAAAAGCACAACGGCGCCTCTTGGTAAGATACAATTCGATGACAAGTTTATTCCGAGGCGAATTTGAGCACATAAAACGCGGAATTGTTCTTCAAAATAACGGTGTATATGAAATTTTTACTGATAATACTTTTTTGTATATGTAATTTTTATAAGAATTATAATATATTATATACAAAATAATTTATTATCGTTCTCTATTATTAATTGTAAATTCTACTTATAATAAACATTTTTTACTGATCAACTTTTACTGAAAAAATTACTAGATCCGTTATACAAGCCCTACTATAAAAAAAGGTAATACAATATTCTATTTTTTAGCGATATTAGATTTCAGCGACTTGCAATATGTAAATAAATTAAGAACAAGAGATGAGACAAGAAGAATTCAAAGAGATTGCTATTTACATATTAGTATCATATGAGGATTTTCCAATCTATTTCTAGTACAATAGAAAAGTAGAGTTGACAAAATTTAAACCGTTCCATACAAATTTAGAAGCGATCCACTTCTCTAAAATTGTGGCACTAAAACCCTCCTCTAAATTACATCAAATTGTTTGAATTATCTTAAACACTCATCAATATGTATTGTCACGGATATTATTTAAAATTATAAACTTTGAATAATATTATTAGTTATTGTTTAAAGAAGAATCTATTGCAATGTCGATTTAACTAAAAAATATTTTTTGGCATTTTTATTTTTTAGATATTGAATATTAATTAAAAATCAAATAATATTATTAATTTTTCATTTTTATATGATTAAAAATAATTTCTATATTATTATAAATATACAAAGTTAACAAACCATTTGTACATTACCATGAAGATAAGCACTCAACAAATTATTATTATTATTTTTTGGTTATTTTAAGCACTCAACAAATTATTATTATTATTTTGTGGTTATTTTAAGCACTCAACAAGTTTATAGATCTGCAGAGGATACAGATTTTAAACTGCCTTTTTTCCTTATTTCAGGGGACCTCTTTTCTCCGTCAGCTCTGAGGCCTGAATGATAGTTGTTTTGGTATGTATGATAAGTGTCTTTCTCCACTGCACAAGAATCGAAGAGTACCTCGGGAAACGAGACACAGAGAGAGACCAAAGTGTCTAGGGAATGGAGAGGCAGATGCCTTTTGATCTTCCAATCATGGAGCGGAAAGAAGCCACCACTGGAGATCTATCTTACATTTGCTCCCACTCCCAGTTGTCCTGCTTTGTAGTTTGTATAAATACAAATATCTCTTTGTCACTTGTCGACAATTATACGGTCAGTCAAACCGACTGAAAATTCAGCTTGCAGTAAGGAAGGACAAAATCAACAATATCATATATAAACTTGAAAATGCAGATCTAAATACCATTTATTAAATAGCCACATAGCAGGGATAAGATAATATCCCTCTTTGTCTGAAGTAGTTAGTAGGACGTATTTAAGAGAGACTGATTTATTAAATAGCCACATAGCAGGGATAAGATAATATCCCTCTTTGTTTGACCAATACTTTTCAGAAGGTTTTGTACGTACTTTTTTTTTAAAAAATAAAATCGATTCTCATATGTCCAATTAAAATATCTTGGAGAAACTGATTTTGTATAATACGAATATACGATATACATTGGTTATATAAATATTCAGATTTTTTTTCAACTTGTAATATATATTGCTCTCTCTTGGATACTTGGCCAGTTCGGGGTTTTGAGTTCGATGTATTATATATATCTGCTGTACTTACTGACTTACTGTCGCTTTGCTTCGTCGACGTCTGGAAGGCGTTCAACAGAGGAACGTCTCTCTTCGCTCTCTATAAAATTTTATTTCATTGGTTCATATTGCATCTTCGAATAAAATATTATAGAGTAAAAAAAAAAAAAGCAAACTACGTGATAGACATAATATTTAATTCAATTATTTCATAGTAAGCCATCTAATAAATGGGTTGTAAGTTTCAAATTTGACTATCAATTCATGATTTTTTTTATCTTTCTTTATAACTCACATTTTTGGGAATTTTGTTCAGTTATACATTTGATTTTTTTTTTTTTTTTTTTTTTTGTGCATGTCTAACGCATCTGGAACGAAATATCCTTTTTTTTATTCATTGAAACTATTGATATATTATATAAAATTACTCCGCTTCACAATATTTGATATAGTGAAAATGTACATTACATAATTTAAAAACTATATAAAATGCGAAAGAAAAACGAGTTACCAATTGCAGAGGATGCAGTCAAAGCAGCGACCAAAATCTTGCAACTTCAACGTGTTGCATATTTTTGTACCGGCTTCTCCTGAAAGTGTAATTGTAATTGTCTCTATTACTTGGGTGCCGAATTGACTATTTTATTACGTTTACAATTCTATTGGAGGATAATATCATACAACAGATATGGCGTGGCATGCTGCTGGTATGTTTAGCAAACATACCCATGAAGAATTTGAAATTATGAAAATCAAGTCATTTTGTATCACAGATATGATGTATCATGTATAATCTATATTGGTCTTAAGCTCTATATATGGATAAGTTTAAATTATGAAAATATTGTTTGTCAGATGGATCTTTTAATGGTACCAGATGGAAGGTTAGAATTTGTATTAGTGAAGTTAGAAGTTGCATATTAGCGCAAAAGAAAAAAAAACCAGAGATATTATTTAAAGAAAAAAAAAACCAGAGATATTATTTTTGAGGTCTAATAGTTAGCTTTTCTTTACCTCACTTTTCTTTTTGTTCATTTTGTTTGAATTCTATTGCTGGCCTATACTTGATTAAAAATAAAGGGGAAAAAGGTGGATGAATAATTAATAATACAATGAATTCTAGGAATTGATTTTTTTTTTTCGTCACCTCTTTCTCTCTAGTACTCCATTTATTATGTTTTAGTTATTTGCCGATAGAGTTTAAGAAAAATAAAGATAATGCATCAAATAAGCTGGTATAATTTTTTTTTTTTTTTTTTTTTGAAGAACGAGCTAGTAGAATGTTTCATATACAGAGGCATGACGGTTTGTAACGAAAAGCATATTGCTATTTTCAACTTTTTGAATGCATTATTTTACATTACTCAATAAGCCAAAACGTAGAATGGGAGTTTAACAACATATTTGCCATAATGACATGTAAAGTAAATTAAGAGGAGTATTTATAATCTATGATCCCGATATACTTACTTTTTTTTTTGGGTCAAAATCAGTTTGTCAAATTAAAAGACATACTTGAAAGTTGAAACTAGCTGCTAATTTTTAACCAGACAGTGAAAAAAATAGAAGACTTGACATTTCTTGTCAACTGAAAAAAAAAGGAAGAAAACTTTAAATTCTTTCAAACAAAAAAGCACCAATATTAGGACCATTGAGTGGAGGCATGAATCATTGCATGTAACCCAAAAAGTACATATTGGTTCGGGCCTTCGGGGTCTCTGTTGTCATTCCCTCACTGTCCCATGTGCCCTTTTCTTTCCCACCCCTCTCTCATCTTTCCCTTCAGAAAAATTTACGCAGTGGCCCATATTTTTGTATAAATTCGGTAATCCACCTGGCAATTACCAGCTTTATTTTTGGCTCCGTGCGGATAATCATATGATATCTTGTATCGGGTCTCCCCCATAGATCAAAGACATGGGTCGCATTCTCTTTGACAGCATCTTTAATCTAGAGCGAGATAAGAGGGTAAGGGAGATCTAGAGAGAGATTGAAGTGTTAAGTACATCCTGTGACGTTTTTCTATGTGGCCAACTATGGTGTCTACACTCTACATTACCTGCATTGATGAGTCCGAGTACAGGATTACACAATGTATGCACATCAATTTACTTAAGCAATTACTTTAATGAAGTATCTAACATTTGTCATCTCGTTACTCACAGATTAACCCAAAATTAGAAAATTATACAAATTCTTCACTCTATCAGGCATAATTAATCAGCATGTTTTTTTATACTACATGTATATATAATATATCTCATTATAGTTAATGTAGTATTCTATCTGTAAAATAACTGTAGTACTGTACTAGCAACACAATGCATGATAAGGTGTAAGTCCACTGTAGTCTACGTAGATATATAGCCCATCCACACAGAAGTAGATCTAGGATAGGCTCTATTTCTTATTTCCTCCTGAATTTTTAATTGACATACGAAAAAGTTCTCTACCTTTCCCTGCCTCCTCACGTGTAATCTTCTCCTCTACACCAATTCAACGTCTCTCCAATCCAGTCCCCCCACCTTTTTTCTCTCTAAAGTGAGCTTTTGGTGTCAATTGTTTGTAGTATTATCTTCTCTCACCTTTTCTTTTCTCAAAGCTAATGCCCCCAACACCTTAATTCCAAATGTGAGATTTAAAGAGAGAGATGGTAGAAAGTGCATGACTCAAAAAAACAAAGCCACTACCTCTTAAACTCGGTCAAGACATACACAAGAGAATCTAAAAAGCCATGACACTAGAAACACTAGCCTCAAATGACCTCCCAAACTTCCTCATCTATGACACAATCAATGCTACGCAAGCACTTCAAACCAACTACCACTCTGCCAACACAAGCATACTGCTAAGCAATGCTGAACTGGAGCCAAGCCCGGTGAGCATGGTTTGTGTGCCACCGGCCAACACGATGATTGCGGGTAGCACAACAACTGCTGTAGCACCAACAGCAGTGCAGAGTAGAAGGAAGAGGAGGCGAAGAGTGAGAACTTGCAAGAATAAGGAGGATGCGGAGAGCCAAAGGATGACGCACATTGCCGTTGAAAGGAACCGTCGACGCCAGATGAACGAGTATCTGGCTGTCCTGCGGTCGCTCATGCCAGATTCATACATCCAAAGAGTATATATTAATATTTTTTTCACATTCTGTCCACTGATAATAAATCTTATTTTCTATATATTTTTTGTGTATGTTCTACATAGTTTATCTTTTGTTTTATGGGTTTTGGATGTCGATTGCTATTTGCTACGCATGTACATGTTGCTAAAATTTCCAGTGTACTTGGCTGACTATAAATTGGAATTTGGACCTAAAAGTTTCTTCAGTGCCTTCAGCAATTGTTCTGAATTTTCTCTTGGCGTCGCATTTTTTTTTTTTTTTTTTGCATCATTTGGCGTCGCATTTTAATATTCAATCACTGTACTCTTTAAATTTATTAAGATCGATAAATTTGTAAATTATTTATATTTAAAGATGGAATGTTGCCTTCAAACTTATTGTAATTTAAGTAGCACAGTTCTATATTATTTTAAATGCTTATGCAATTTTTGGATTTAATTCTTAAATAACAATTTTCTACCCGTCTAATAAGTATGTATGGATGAACACAACTCTTTTCTGTTGATTGAAAAAACCATTCGGGTCTAAAGCGACCTTGGTCCTTTTTTAAATTCTCCCCTTGTCACTGTCATGTTGGTTTCCGAAAAACATACATTGCAGTTCATGGAGGGAATCTTTCCTACACAAGAAAAGTTAGGTTGTCACAAGTTCTTTATGAATAGTATTTTATTCTCTATTCTCTATCTACTAGGACCAGCTTCCTTTGTTCATATTAATCATTTTTTAATAACATTTATCTCAAGCTTTGCAATAAACATATGCTAACCTAAACTGAAAAAAGCTGATGACATTATCCACATTTATCAAAGTGCAATTAATGCACTTCCAATCATTACCTCATTAAAACCAAGTACTAGTTCATTCTTTATTAATTTAGTTTTTTTTATTAAATTCTTTATTAATTTAGTAAACAGTAACTTGTCCAACTAATATTTTATTATTTTCCTTCTCAAGGGTGACCAAGCTTCTATTGTTGGTGGCGCAATTGATTTTGTGAAGGAGCTGGAACAACTCCTCCAATCCCTAGAAGCGCAAAAGAGAGCACTCGTGCAAAAACAGAACACCACCAATCCTACCATAGATCCAACCAACAATGCGTCCAAGTTAGACATCGAGTCTCCACCATTTGCACAGTTCTTCTCCTACCCGCAGTACATCTGGTGTCACGCGCCGAGAGATTGTCCAGTGCCGGCTGAGCACCAACAGTCGGCCATCGCTGACATAGAGGTAACTCTAATCGAAACTCATGCGAACATTCGGATAATGTCACCCCGGCGACCTGGCCAGCTATTAAAAATGGTGGCAGGTCTACAGACGCTGCGGCTCACAATTTTGCACCTCAATGTCACAACAATGGATGCGATGGCGCTCTACTCGCTTAGCGTTAAGGTACACAACTATTATTGGTGGAGCATTGTGCTTTAATTTTGTTCTTTTCTACTATATAGTTAGGTTGGATTATTGCATAAGTACTGGACATTTAATGTTTAGAACAATCTAAAAAGGTAAGTCCAATTATTAGGAGCCCACAATATAGCTACTACCTTTTTTTTTTATGTCGACTGCTTTCTGTAAAAATCTCCTGTTCTTCAATTTTGGATTGTAGATTAAGTGGTTTGTGTTCTGTGCGTTCATAAATTGTAATAATAGTCCTGTATAGCTAATAGGTATTATTTGATAAAACAGCTTACTCCTCTTCCAATTCTATACGAGAATCGATAAACAACTAAAACAACACGATGATGAACTTATCTAGTTTAATAAAATTTTCTCTTTTTTTTTCTTTTTTTTAAACTAACCCTGTTTGAAAAAAAAAAAATAATAGCCAAGTTGCTTCTAGTATTCGTAGTTTTATCTTTTGCAAATTTATTGGTTCTTTAGATAAGTGAACATCGGGGTGCTAAGAAATTATGGGGTCTGCAATATGATACTAGGAGCGAATTTAAATTTATCTTATGATGTTAAATATCTCTTATATTATTTCCCATAAAATATTTTTCATATATTTTTAATTGCTACGTTAAAATTTTTCAAAAGATATTCTATATTATTTGACCCACCCCTAAAATATAATTATAATTCTGTCGTTGGTCCCACATTTAAAAAAAAAAAAATCGTACTTACATTTTATCTTACCTTCTCTTTCGTTCTCGTCTCCTTTCAGTATCTACTCCTTTTATCTATGCGAAAGCGATGCACATGTCAAGATGCCCTTCCAACATGAATTAAACAAGTTTGTTTAGAATACCTTAGTAAAACCTCTTTATAACAAAATAAATTTTGGGTGTCCTGTATAGTCATGATATTTTGTATTGGAGGAGCCAATAATTTCTCCTAGGAATAGTTTTTACGTACATTAGTCACATGAAGATTTGGAATCCAATCCACATTGAACAGATGAAATCAATGACATTTTGATTTCTGCAAAACTGTCAGAAATTCCCCGTTTGCGCAACTTTTTGCTGTTCTTTCTGATGTTTTGGGGTTTTCAATGTCCATCGATTTAATGAAACTGTGATAAAAATATGGGACCAAGCCCAATTGTATTAGAGGCATTAGACTAATTCTTTATACGTACATATAATTTTGGCCCACTAAGAATAAAGGATATTCAGCATATATTTAGCAACATTTTGTACAAACTGATGGCGATGAATTTCGTAATGTTCACAATCTGAACATAGTCGACAGTTTTATTTTTAAGTAAGTACAAAAGCTCGTGGCGATAATTTTTAAATCGTATCATTAAATGTCAGTTTTGTCGTGGCCTAAAAGCTGACCTTCTTAATGAGGAACCATTTATTATTTTGAATTTTTTAAGATGATCTTAAATTCAAAATTTTAGGAAACCTTATAAATTTTTATTTTTAGATCATAATATATATAGAGCTAGCCTAGTTTTCCTTTACATCATTTTTTTAAAAAAAAATTTCCCTCCCATTTCCTTGCAAGATTTCTGTGGTATTGAATAAGTTTTATGGTACTCGGGGATCTAACAATAGTAGAGGCCTCATTGAGCCTTACTTTAAAAGGACTCGAAAGAGACTTGTGATTGTGATGCTATATGTTCTTGTCTCTTATTTTTGTTTGACACACTTATTTATTTTTTAGGATATCTTTGAGGAACTAGACGCAATTCTAGGAGAAACTAATAATTATATTCTTGGTCACAAAATTCTCTAATACCATTTAAGAAGTGGAAATAATAATGTACTTTTTATCTAATTTTTAGTTTTCTACTTTTGCATGAGTATCTAGGTAGTCTAGTGTAATGCACCAAAACTTTTGCATCTAGGCATTTTACTCTTTGGAATTATAGTGCCATATATTACTCATATCGAGACGGATGATTATATTACGTCCCAAAAGGCCTTCCTATCGTTTTCTTTTTTTTTTAGTTACGATTTACAATAAACTCATTTACCCAATCATCATCCTTGGGAATGTTGTATTAACATCTATAAATATACATGTCCGACGAATTGGGAAATACAACAAAAATAAGTGCATATTGGTGATCTGTGACAAGTGCTTTTTTTAACACAGTAAAAACAATTGTCTGGGAATCTTTCTCGCATTGTCTTTCCTTGCTACACTGATATCTAACAGAGTCTAGACAAAGGACATATGCTCCTCTGTCCTCTGATTTATAAAAAGTTTTAATTTAACATAAACTATTGGCTTTATTAAAAATGATAAGAAATGGACAATAACTAGTCCGATTATACACCAAATGGAATCTAGGCGACCATAAAAAACTAGAAGCAAACTGCTGGCCTCCACTTGGAAGAAGATTCTCTTTCTTTTTCCACATTATTCATTGTGCATTCATCTTATTTATATCATCCAAATAGTACTTCTCCCATAATAAAATGTTCTATTGAATTTATGCAACTTGTCAGTAGAGATTAATGAACTTTGCTCCACTAAAAAACAGCAGTAAGCAGAAAGCAAAAGCTGTCAGTAATGGTAAAGGAGAGTATCAATTGCCCCATTGTCTACAACATTTAAAGCTGTAAAGAACTAATGCAATAGTATTTGTACTACGCATTCATTGTTTAACTTACAATTTTGTGCATTTAGGTGGAGGAAGGATGCAATCTAACAACAGTAGATGATATAGCAGCTGCTGTGCACCATATTTTGTCTTTAATCGAGGCGGAAATGGTGGCTCTCAACCCATAATCAGCTTTTGTTCATTTAATTTACATCTTTTTAGATTTATTTTTATCGTAAGATTTTCCCAAATATGCAGTGGGAGTAGGAATTTAGGTTTGCCTGATCTGTAATATAAGTGGGCCCCTTTTAACTTGTAGAATTAGCCCAATTCTATGTAACCCAATAAGAACGTTTGTAGCTTCACTCGAAAATTATAAATATGGGTTCCTGTGTTTCAATATAATTTTGTGTTAAATAGTGACATATTGTGCCGGTCATTATGCTGAGACGCCTTTTTTAAGGCTCAAAGAAGGAAGAAAATGTAGTGAGGTTATTGTTAATGTTTGAAGTTAAACTGTTTTTACGACGATGATATAAATTTTGATCATTGGATGGATCATATCAGAATAATCAGACGGAGAAATCTCGGATAAAGACGGGAACCTGATGGAAAAATGTAACTATCACAGTGTACAAAAATACTCAGACGGCTGTGGTAGGAAGTAGAATTTTGTTCATCGAGCAGTACCGGTTGTGAGGAATATTTAATCCAATGTTGCACAGGTGATAGGACACTTCCAATTTAGAAGAACTAATGAGTGAGCTTCAAGCGACCTCCTTTTAGATTTATTAGTAATCGCGTCCACCCAATGTGTCGGCACATTTTTATTTTCAAAATTGCTATTATTTTTCTTAACCAATGACCAATAAGAAATGACGACGATGTTAAAAATCAAGTAAATGACAAAATGACATGCTTCAATAAATTTTATTTCTATGATTTCAAATAGAGAAAGCATAGTGAATTAGTGATTAACGTATTAATTAATATCTTTTGTGACTAGAATTGCATTATATCTCCCTCTGATATTGCTTCATCTACTATCTATTTATAATAATTCATTGTGGAAAAGCTACTCCAGTCCAACTAGAATTTTATTTCCATTTAAATTTAAGAGTCAGTAAATTTCTATGATGATTTGGATCTAAACATTAATCAAATTAGATTTAAATAATTAATAGTCTAGAATATGTATAATAAACTAAATGTTTACATTTTTTTTTAAATTTGATTGTTTATATCCTTAGATTAGTGCTTTTATAAGTTGTAGGAATTTTTATGATGGGCTGTGGGCATATGAGTGATTCAGCATGAAGTAATTCTGTGCTTACCAAAGTTCTTATGGTCTTATGGATGTTTAAACCATCTAACTACAGCCCAAGTATATGAATAATAAGCTCAGAAAACAAAACACCCATTAAGGCCCGGCCTAAAAGCTGGCCCAGCCACATCACCTCCTAAAAGATTCAATCACTCTTCTCAACCTAACAACCTAATACAAGTCCTAGTGCCTCATGCTACAAGCCTACGAGATATTTCAGGCAATTGGTACCCATAACTTGATCTATGTCACTGCCACAAAAATTTACTTATAATGGATCAAAAGATTTGAAAGTAATGTATAACAGACCTACATTACCAAATGGCTAAGGCCGTGGATTTCGCACTTGCTTAAATAATACACTGCACCCCAGCTCCCTAGGGCTGCATAACGTGGAAAACGGTGACGAAACTCACCTCTTTCGTAAATCGTTTCGTGGATAAGACGAAAAAATTTATTTTTTGCGTTTTGCGTTTCGTTCATTGAACGCAATAAAAATTTGTTGCGTTGATCGTTGCGTAATATTAAACGATCAAAACGGTTAAACCGTTTAACCGTGTCTAGCGATTAGTTTGTTTAATTTCAATTTTATAGAAGGCAACTGTTTGGTAACTTCCGTTTCCTTAGAAAAATGCATGAAATTTTTAGGCCGACTAAACATATATATATTTCAAGCATCATTCAACATTTCAGCATATACTTTTATTCATACACCATCTGAGCAATATTTTTCTTCAATCTTCACAAAAACACTATTTAAACAAACAAATTACGTGCACTTGTTTAGACAGAAACAAATTGCCAGAAAAAACACCAGAAAACTGGTACTAAACGAGCTCAAGTAATTTGTAATTGGATAGAGAAAAAAATAGATAACAGTGTAGAAGAGAAATCACATAATGAAAATATGTTATGAGCTTAATTGAGCAAAGTACAGAGTACAACAGTATATATAGCACTGATACACGCATAGTAAAGAGCCAAGAACCCAAGTCTAAAATATATGCTAAATTAATTACACAAATGTCTCTAACTAATCACATGACATCAGGATGGAGGAATTGTGAAGTCACGTTATAACAGGAAGCACCAGCGATCAAAGTACCAGTAGCTTAGCTGATGACAACACTTTGTTTAATAGGTACACTTTGATTCATAGACCAGAAAATACCAGAAAACACCAATTAAACATAAAATTGAAAAAAATTCCAAAAAAATACAAATTAACCAGAAAAAATTTCCAAAAAGGTTTCAATCACAAGAAAACACCATTCAGAAAAAAAAATACAAATTTACCGGAAAACACCATTCTTCTTGAGGAGTAGCTTTCTGGAGGAGCATCTTTTCAAAAAGGTTTCAGTCACTACTTCTATTCAATCACACTTCTTCACAAATATTGGATGAGGAGCAGCTTGATGGAGACTGAGTTGGGGTTGGTTTCGCAAAGAGAGTAGAAGAGTGTGTGTTTGGTCTAGGAGGAGAGAGACGGAGAACGAGAGTGAGAGGAGGTCATGGCGGAGAGAGAGAGAGCGAGGAGGTCACGGCGAGAGGAGGTCTGAGACCGACGAGTTTGAGTATGAGAGGAGGTCACGACGGAGAGAGAGAGTTTGGGTCTGGGTGGAGAGAGACAAGGAACGAGAGTGAGAGATGGGAATTCTGAGTTGAGTGAGGCGGCGAGAAGGGAAGAAGGGAGGGGGTGCTCTGTGGAGGTTCTGAGTGGAGATCGGAGAAGGGAAGTCGGAGGCGGCGAGAGCGAAGAGGAGAAAAAGGGAGAGGAGTTTTGTCCAGAACCCTCGTTTTCTCCGCAACCATTCTGTACAAACAAAATAAAATCAGTCCCGCAAAATGTTTGAACGAAACCGACGAAACAACGATCACGAAATCGATCTGTTTCGTTAACCGTTTCGTCACATCAACGAAACTGGTTTTCACTTGCGCCAACCGTTTCGTTTCTAAAACGAAACCAAAATCCCTGACCGTTACCGTTCCGTTTCGGACGAAACGAAACGATCGGACGGTCGAAACGGTTTCCGTTTTCACCCCTACAGCTCCCCATTGTCCCCAAGCAACAGTTAGTCCAACGATACGGTGAAAAATAATTTTATTTTTAATTTTAAGCAACTAATTAATCAAAATGAAGAATAGAATTAATATATTCCATGTTTAGGAAACTATACCAGACAATGAGCTAGTGGAGTTATCAATTCAACCATTGATAAAAAACAATATAGAAATATGCATTAAAAGTTCTAAAAAAATCAATGTTTAAAAAAATGATCAAAGGTAACTGAAGGTCAGCGCAAAAAAAAATATATAATAAAAAACTGGCTCAGGCTAAGTCAGGTACTGCAAAAGATAACCATAATGTCCCTCCCAAAGTAAATGAGTGTATTTAACCATGTATTTATTCTTTTGATTTACATGCATTTTACACTCACATAGTGTATTTAACCATGTGAGCGTGCAAAACCTCGTCCAAACACAACCATAAGTACTAGTTTATTTTTTTTTATAACAAAAATATCGGGAAAAAATGGGGGAAAACAACATAGAAGTAAATATGAATCAACGAAAGCTGTTTGTTTTGACTTAAATGCAATTGAAATGCTGACAATCAAGCGTCAACAAACTTATCGGAATTATTGATAACATCAAAGATTGGTAATTTTTATTTTTTAATTCCAGCGGCTCAGATTAACACAGCTTCTCTCTGTAGCAACTGAAGAACAGACCCCATGCCCATTGTTGCTCTCTACGCACCCACAATTCTGTCTTTTTAAAACTTCCACAGAAGATTTGACATTTTTTTTAGAGAGAGGGAAATTTCAGTAAACAGAGGCCCCTCCAGCGACGGAAAGCGTTTGATGGAACTTTGATGTATGATGCGGGAATTTCTTCCTAAATGTTAAATACGTTCTGCTGTGACTTTCTTTTATGATAAAATATGAGGTACGCCGTACGCGCTATCTTTTTATGACCCTTTCATTTTAAATATTTTTATTTATTATCAGCGTACTTTTTCACCTTAAATTCGAAAGTAAGATAAGCATTTCCTACCAATTCTTTTTCAAAAAAAAAAAAAAATTGCTTTAATTTTTTTATCATCTAATATATATAAAATATTTTTTGAAGTTATGATGGCGTAAGGTTTTCCAGTTTAATTAATTTGCATATCCAATAAAGCCCTCCTAATCGAGTTTCGAAGCCACCACTTCATCATCCAAATTTTTTGTTTTTGATATAGACAAAAAATAATTTTGGGCAAATATTGTCCCGCTTATGCAGCATAAAAATATGTTGCTCACATCTTTCATTGATCATAGAAAGATGCTTTCGTTCTTTTTTTTTTTTTGAAATTATTCATAAAAAAAATTTTCTTTTAAAATTATTCATAAAAATTTCCGATAAGTTGAAATGCAAGTACACAAATTTTTCTTTTAAAATTATTCATAAAAAAAATGCTTTCGTTCTTTTTTTTTTTTGTGCTGCAGCTATTGATCACATTATGTGCATTTTACAACTATTCAATCATAAAATTAAATATATCTATAATTATACAATAAATGAATCTGACTATGGGGAAAAAACTGCCGCGAGCTTCATGCAGATCCGACTGCATGTACTTTGTTTTTTCATTGGTTATATTATAGGAGATTCTAGTACATTTAACAATTTACTTTTTGTGTGAGTGGAAAGTGTAATGAGATAACGTAGATATGGTATGAGAATATAATAACTGGACGACATTGGCACATTGCAATAAAGAATTGGTTGTTGTTGCATTTCAACTTCTTATCAAGCATGACAATTTACAAAGCCACAAAAGGACATCTACTCAAAATAAAAAAGAATAAAATGAATTTGCCACGGAAAGGCCCACTTCATCTAAAGGTACAAATTTGGTAATATATTTCAAACTTTTTTTGTGTCTTATGATGCCTCTTCATATGGAAGCTGTTAGAATCCCAGAACCGAAAGATATTAAAACTTCAGATCTAAAAATATGCATTATGCCAACAGTAAAGGCTAAAGATCACATGCTAGCCTCTTATTTGATTCCTCTAGCATAATTCAATTCTAGGAAAAGGAAGAGAGAAGGAAGAACTATCATCATTGCCCCATCCATTATGCTAATTAAGAACAACATAACATTCGTATTTCATACAACACGCAAAATTAATTTCTAAAGTAAAATGAATTATGTCAAAACAACTCAAAAAAAAAAAAAAAATGAAGAAATGTCCAAATATATCGAATATCAACAAACCCATAATGGGCACAGAATGTTATCTTTCTAATTCTAAATTCAACACAAAATCCTTTGCAACTATGAAGAACAAATCTCCAACAAAGTCCCCCAAAACACACTCCTCCGGTTTTCTTTTTCTTTTCTCATGCGAACTCTCTCGGCATCTTTTGTAATTGCAAATTCCAAACAATATCTGAAAGCTACCTGACACCAGAATTGTCCCAAATTGGAAGCACACTATCCCTTCCCCTCCCATTTCTAAGCAGCCTTCCACTAGAAAAAGATCTTTTCATGGGTAATGGAAGTACATTGAACCTCCCTTGATCTTTGTTATGTGGCCCCAAGCTCCTCCGTGAAGTACCAAGCCCGGTCACGAGCAACCCGCTCTCCTTTGCCACCATCATCTCATCCTCCATACTCAATTGCAGTACATCAGCAATTGACATGCGGGTCCCAACATCCCTATCTGAATCCATTGACAATGATCTCCTGATTCGGGGCCCGACATCATCATCATGTCCTTCTGATTCATCGGCAATCTCAATTATCTCCTCCTCGGTACCGCCATTACCAGTACCACTGTTTCCATTAACATCCATGTTTGTATTGCTGTCGGATATTGCTACAGTTACTTCACTGTCTTTCGCAATTTCGTGTTGAGTGGGCACGATGCTTGCACGGCAGAGAGGGCAATTCGAGTGTGACTTGAGCCATGTATCGATACACGGCACGTGAAATGCATGGCTGCACTTGGGGAGAAGCCTAACATCTTCGCCTTCTGTAAACTCGCTAAGACATACCGAGCAATCACTGCTGACCTTACCATCTAAACCTCCTTTTTCATACTTCCAAATAGTGATCTTCTTTATGACAGTCTCATCAAGGCCATTTGATGGTGACACGTGCCATGCAGTCGGGTAGTCCGATCCACCACTTGTCGGTTGGTCAGCACTGGTGTCCTGCCGGCGGCGAAATGACATGCGCGATCCAGGATTGCAGTATCTGGATACAACAGCATAGTATGTGACTAACAGAAAGGCTGATGCCAGAACACCGATGACCGCAATAACAAGGGGAGAGAAAATGGGGCCGGAGGATGAATCGGAGTCGGTGCTGGAAGGGTTGAAGGGAGGAGGAGGAGGGAACAGGAAGTAGCACCATTGAGGACAGTACATGCTACAAAAGCCTTGAGAGCAATCCCTTGTTGGCACATATGGCACCCATGTTGGTTGCTGGTTTGCGCTTGCCATGAGAGAGAGAGGAGGTAGGAAGGAGAGGAATGTAGGTTTCTTTGCTAGCTAAATCATTGTTGTCACTTGTCAGGTTAAGTTTTGGTAAGGTTTGGGAGGTGATGGAGTGCTGACAGCAAAGGGAGAGGTCGGGTCAGTGGGCTTGGATGCAAAGCAAAGTTTTAGAGAGGGAGGTTGGTGGGTTACGTTCTTTCTCATATGAATCCTTTTTTCTTTATTTTTTTCTCCCTCTTTTATCTCCTTTTCTTTTTCTTTGTTCTTCTCCTGTCTGTCTGGCTGTCTTGTATATATGATATATCTATTTCTTATTTCTTTTATGAGCAGAAAGAGAGGGATGCGAGAGATGATGGTTCGTTGGACCGGTGTAGTTGACTGGAGTTGGGAATCATTTGTGCCGGTCCGATCGCCACACAATGTGGGGTACCTTTGACATCCTGGGCCCACTCATCTTTGTTGACTATTTTATCGTTTCTGATGAGTTGAAGTTGGTAATACGAGCACAAGCACTAGTATAACTGCCCTCAATTATACAACCAAGGAGGATCGGATTGAATCATTAAAATAAAAGCGATCAATTAACAAGTCAAGGATGGACGGTCAGGATATAACCAAGTTAAAGGCGAGGGATCAATCCATCCTGAAAACTAATTAATAAGGTCAACGATGAGAGGTAATTTACTAATTGCAGATACCATGCAGATTGACACCTAATTTGCTGCAGTTAGTCCAAATTCAAACAATGAAAATTGGTTTTCTTCGCTTTACTCGAGGTTGATCTTTCTCATGTCAATTTGTGTAACATTTAATTGTATTTATTTAAACTGTCGCTTGTAACATTTATTCAATTATTAACTTTTTTTTTTTCAGATTAACACATGATCCCGAATTGACACAAATTCCCAGTCCATCCGTTACTATCTCCAAATTCAAATCAACACCTAACAATTTACTTTCACATTTAACTCATTACCAAAAAAAAAAAAGCATTTAATTATAATTAGATTATGACTGAATTACAGTAAGATTTGAACTTAACATTGCTTTAGGTAGGTAGTGTTTGGTGACAATACTTGGGAGTTGACATGCTTGGCGCGCCCTTATGTGGTAATTCATGGAGATGGAGAACCTAAGAGTAGGGCCGTCAACGGTACGCCACTTACCGTTATGCCGTTTTGTTTAACCTAAGTGGAATGGTTTGTGGCATAGAAAATTATACCGTTTTCTAAACGGTAGGTGGCATAGAAAATTATACCGTTTTGATCGTTTCAATCTCATTTCAAACCATTTTATATGTAATATTTGAAGTGGAACGGTTGATGGCACAAAAATCTGTTTCGTTTAATAAATAAAACGATAAGTGGTATACCGGTTTCATACCGTTTTTTAAGTGGCACAATAACGACAGAGAACATTTTCGTGGTTTTTCACCACGTTTGACAGCCCTACCTAAGAGCTATCAATTTTAGTCAATGATAAATCAATTGTATGTCAGTCATGTTATTGTAATTAATGCGATTTCTTATTTGTATATTTTCAATACAATTGCTCAAAATAGGCCGATTTACCTACCATGCCTTATCTAACGAGAGAGGTGGTCTTGATATTTGCTATTTAGAAGGTTCTCCATAGAGGACCACTGCAGATCATCCGTATCATAAAATTTCAAATACTCTTGTATTATTTGTTGCCACCCAAATTATACTGATTTGTGTGCCCCAAAAAGGTTCTATGGAAGACAGCTAACAAGAATTTGAGTTCCAAATTTCCAATGTTACATATCCAATCCCAATATTTCTCTATTTATAAATTGGTAGTGAAAAACATTAATTAATTATGTGGTCAAAATATTTCATTCCATACAAATGACAGTTTCCAAAAGCATCACATGCTTGAAAGAAGAGAGGTAAATGAGGAATATTGAGATCAATGTTGGGAGCGTTTGACACTTTTACCACTTTTTTCTAAGAAAAGGCAAAAATAAACAATGCGAGTTGTAAAACAAAGGTCATAGTAACATGTTGCAAACAAAAGTAAAAGTCACTTACAGAATATTAAATTGCAAATTTAACCTTCCTCTGTTCTGCAGACTGCAAGACTGCAACAGTTGTTCAGATCCATGTGGATATGGAATATTTTGTTTCTGGAAGGTAGATCGGTTAATTTTGCAAAGTAACTTGCAAGCAACCTTTGAAAAGTTTCACTAATTCCTAGACGATGCATTTATTTCTCTAACCTTGATTGAGGATTCACCATTGTTTTCAGGAACTATAGTCAAAGAGGCGTCAAAAAGACAAAGAATATTGAAAAGAAACCATAATCCTAAGATTAAGGTGATGTGGGACCCGGCATTAAGCTCATCTTCGGTGATTGGAAACATGGGATGGTGCCTCAAATCTGAACCGCTTAATTCAGACATCATGGTTGAGATTGTGTTTGACTTGTCCCTATCAAGATCAGACAAAGTTAACAATCACACAGTGAGATACGGCATGAACCATTGGATATGAATGGAGAGTCCAGTGAGATCCGTACTACTGGAGAAGAGATGAACTATTGCAATTTGCAAAGTTAAAAGGGTATTAAAGGCTTTAATTTCACACTAGCAGTCAAAGAGAGTAGCTTTCTTGGGTAGAGAGCTTGTCAGTAATCTAAGCAAACGTTTTCTTCGCGTCCCTATTTCTACTTAAACAAGGAATAACGATGGTTGTCCTAATTGGGTTTTCATTATATTTGCGTCTAGAATCCGTCATGTCAAAATTGGAACAAAACATTTATATAATTATTGTCCTGTATTACCATGTACGCCAAAGGCCAACGTCAGCATTTGATAGATTGAGCTCATTTGATGTAAATATGGTTCAATAGATTGGGACTAGTTGATTATTACTGAGAAAAATCCTACTTAATTAGTAAATTTGCAATTTGAAATATCTGTGTATAAATCTGATTTTTATTTGTTAAGGGAACTTGTAGATGAAGAGTTAAGTTAGCGAAGTTATTGGACTAATTTGAGTTTTCAGACTTGCTAGTGTAAGTTTTTATTGGAATTACAAAACAGTAAGATTAGAAACTATTTCAAAAAGTTATTTATCCTATTCAAACATCTAATAAAATTTTGAAATCGTTATTCCGAACAAGTATTCTTTTATTATTCTGAATTAGTATTATTTTTTGTCAGCCCAAATATAGCCTCCGAAAAAAGTGCTAGTTTGTTGTTTTAAGTATGATGAAGCCGATAATTAAAGTTGCAGCCATGACATAAAGACCACGTTTCAATTTTTGACTAAACCCGCATCTTCTCATCAGAAAGTACAGAGAAAACTAAGAGATTCAGTAAATAACAAAAGTAAATTTTAATATATTATCACTACGAGCTTCAACCTCTACTGCATTGCACGCTCAACATATAACAGAGGTGACAGACTTCATATATGATTAAATGAAATTCAGACTGTTTAATTAACTTATGACAAATTATCTCAGAATAATTGTTCATAAATAGGTTGCTTCAATAATTAGTTTCTAAGATGATGTTTTGCTAAAACATTTAAGTATTTAACTATACAAAGGAACAAAGTTATTCCTGAATTCACGCCAGAGCTAGCTAGATGCTCGCCTATTGTTTGTAAAATCGTTTAAAAGTAACTAAGTAAGGTCATAGTAAGGAATACGATTAGATTTGCAAAATTATCGATCACTAGTATATGTTTCTTAGTGTGATTGTAATTTGTATATTTCTCACTTAGCTTCTGATAATTTTTTAATGGTTTTAGGGAATACCCAAAGAATAAGAAGAAAAATGGTCTTAATATCGATAACCAAACGTCTGTAAGATATTAGAACAAAACAATAGAAACTATTCTTCGTTTTCTTAAAAGTTACATATGTTGACCGATGGTACTATACCCAAAAATTTTTGTGGTTCCTTACTTCCTTGCCGCAAAGTTAACATTACATAATGAAAAATTTAGGCTGTGTTTCCAACCAAAAGTCAAGCAAAATAAATTCTTTATACAATGATAATTACAATGTAACTAATTGCTGATTACTAACTTAAAATAAGACAAGCAAACTCCATGAGATATTAAAAAAAAAAGGAAGAAAAGATAAATGGAAAAGGAAAAACAACGAAAGAAAATCAAGCGATCTAGTGCCATTGCGCCGGACCTAACCAGTTGAAGCGAACAAAAGAAATGGCATTTTTAAAGAGGAAAATCCACATGCACTCCTGCAAAATCTCAATCCATTATCAACCCAAGATATCGTTTATGCTCCTTCGAAATAAAAAAATATTTCTGCAAACACATCAAAATATTATAGTAGCGATATGATCAGTAATATTTTGGCACAGGATGTTGATTATTTAAGAATACGCTTTTTAGTTTAAACTTTTTTATATAACCCAGCAAAAACATGAAATATCATGAATAGTACCGCAAATCCTCATCAAATTTTATGATGGGTATCATAGTATTATTTTATCAATATTATATCGAATATACTCAACATCATTTTTTATTTTGATAATAAATAAACACGTACAGAACTTATTGACTCGCTCGGCAACACATATAACAACATAAGGGTATTAATTATAGAATAAAAAAAAGAGAATAATGTTAAAATGGTGCTATTAGTTGAGTGTAAAAATGTTCTAGAATGAGCTGCTGATAATTTAGGATTATCTTAAAATACGAAATTATAATTTTAATGTTTACTCACTTTTTCTTGCAAAAGAAGTTATTTCGTGCTACTCATTACGTCATAAAAATAGTGTTCTTATTATCTATGGAAGTATGAAATATTGTTTAACAGTTCCAAACTGTTATAGTGTTTGGTGTTGGCTCTCTTCTACTATTTCATCAAATGGTCAGATAGCAGAATATAATATTGAAAACACTAGTCCATATACAAACTGTATTATATATTGCATGCTACTTAAAATCGAATATAGATATGCCTTTCCTAAATATATGTTTAGAATAAAAATTTAAAATTTTGTTTCATTAAGTCTTAAATTTTTTTTCTAGAACGCTAGCCTACAATTACGTACCATGACACGTACGCCTCCTTTCTTAACAAAATAGTGTTGCAAATAGAGCTGGCAACGGAATGCCGTTTCGCACGTTTCCAATCTGTTCCGTCCAAAACGGAACATAGGAAAATGAGTTTTGTTTTTAGAAACGAAACAGCATTTTGTTTCATTTCAGTGATTTACCGTGAAAAATCAATGCAAAATCGAAACGGAACGTTAATTCCGTTCCATTTAATGGAAACGGAACACTCTTTCTGTTTTGTTGATTGGAACGGAACAAAAACGGAACATATCAGTTCCATTCCTTTTCTGCACGTTAGACACCCTATATTTATTTAGTACTTCAACTGAAATTGTACAAATCTCCGTTAAAGTTGTCCAAATCTTTCATTATATTTATTTTCTATTAAGTTGCCTTTTCTTGTGATACAATAATATTTTATGAAAAAGAGACGGCCAACAGAAGATACCTACAATATTTTACCATAGTAATTTTTTATTCCATGCAATCATGGTGATAATTATAAATTAGCTATACAATAGTTCTGTATTTATGACACATAATCTGAACCATTAAATTAAGTCTATTAAATTAAGTCTGATGAAATTTTCTAAAAAAACTAAAATATATTAGTAATAAATTTACGTCATATTATAACTATAGATAACGACTGGATAGGTTACAAGTTACAACTCAACAATCATAGAAGAGGCTTCTCATACAAGACTTAATGTAAAGAGAATAAAGTCACTGTAGAATTCGATGGTTCCAACTCCATTTTCCTTTTCTCTTTGTCGTTCTCTTTTCCTAAAGCGGTTATAGTAAACAAAGTCAAGAAGCCTCCTTTGTTATCTTCTGAGATTTGTTTCAGTTTAGTAAGGCTCTGCAGCCTTATTTTTACTTTTTAAATTTATTTTTGGATGTATTTAAGCATTAGTTGGCGGATCTCTCACGATATATGCAATCTTATCTTATTTAATTAATAAAGCCACAATTTTTGTGAATCCATTAGAAATAGGTATCCTCTTTTTCCATCCTGAAGATAGATGAGAACAATTAAAGAAGCATACTTGGTTTTTCAAACGTTCTTTTTTTGGAAGCTAAAGTTAAAAAACTACCGACCAAAATTAATTTACACTATGAAAATTGTGACATCCAATTGGCACACGACACACGACTATAGTGTTGATGTTAACCTCATTCTGCCTTATTCTTTTCTTACGCAGAATGCATTACATTTAATTATTGGCCAAGTTATTTTTCCTTTCTTTCTATAACACAAACCCTGCTACTTTAAGTAAATTACTATCCATCAAGGATTTATTTCAAATATTTATAATAGAAAATTATATCGCAGAGTCAGATCAAATTGCATTCATCTAAAGTTGGGCAGTTATGTTGGCACTTCATTTATCACTAGAATAATGACGTCTAACTATGTTGAAGTTACATGACGTGATGACTTCTGGGTTGACTTTTCAATTTTCATCTATTACTTTTTAGTCACTCAAATGACCTTTGCAAATTCATTCTCATACTGACATTTGCACATATCCAGGCTGCCATTTGGCCCATATCAATACTTCAATATCAGTATTGTGCTCAATACTGAATTGCATATTCATTATCGGTGATTACACCATGGTGTGAGAGTGAGACTAAAATCGCATACGTTACTAGTAAAATTGTGCTCAATATATGGTCGCAGCGAGGATGCAGCCATTTTAACAGAAAAGAAACAAAATTAACATAATTATGGGCCATTTTGTAAAACCTTAATCTAACATTTTATATTGCTTGAATGTACAATATTCAAGCTACAAAATTCTTAAGAGGATGTAATTTTTGCGCTTTCTCAAGTATGCTATCACACAACCAGTTCAGACTCAAGTATGCTAAGAATAAGTACCTATCAAAATGCACTAAAAGTGGTAATAACTTCAGTTAGTTGTCTCGAGTCTTAATTGCGAATGAAGAATAAGATGTATATATATTAACTAATAACAGTAAAAAAATGAGTAAACACCAGTACCTCAATCTCATGTCCGTTAGAATTCCTATGTTTGATATATAGAAAGAAAATAAAGAAAAACTCTACCAAATGCAAAAGGATCACAGCAAGGTAAGTAATAGGAAGTCAAAAACACTCTCTAGCTTGTATGATTAATAACTGAAGTTTCGGCAATTCGGTCACTACATACTGACTATATTACGCCTCCTTTTCTCCAGTGTCTTTGGCTACACTTTCAGATTTTTCAGAGTCTTGCGCTATGCTGTCAGATTCTTCAGAGTCTTGAGCTACACTTTTAGATTTTTTATCGACTGGTTCACTTATTTTTATCCGAAGAGGCCTCCCCATAAGTTCCTGTATGGAGGCAGTTGTTATCCACATAGAATACACCAAGAAACTATCATTATTTAATATTAGAAATTATGCACGGAGAATGAAGTATTCAAAAAAGCATAAATGACATCTATTAATTAATTAAACTTAAGCATATATGCATACAATTAGCCCTCAACTGTGCAATTATTCCTCATTTACCTGGTCTCTCAAGAATACAACTAACGCTCAGTTTTCCCAATATGTTTTTAGACAACAAAAGACTCATAAAAGAGGATCACTCCATTGTTTACGAAAAGTGTACAAACTCCATAATATCAACATTATCAGCTGGAAAAATAGTTAAATACACAGACAACTTTAGTGAAAAGTAAAATAACAAAATATGTTAGGGGCTATATTAGTCAATAAAATCTGGATACTTGTGTTTATCTTTTCTTTTTATTTTATGTTTGAAAGCACCTGAACCATAGGTTTAAAAGCATGTTTTCTGTTTAGGTCTTTAGGATTTAGAGGTATTTTACCGAACTTTTTTCCAAATTTGTGTTTCTTTTGACAACGAGTATCTCAGATAGTCAAAACTAATCATTTCAAAAACAATATCACCATGGCATCTAATTTAGCATCAAAGGGATGGAGAAAACTCATTAAACTATTTTATTATTTTGACAAACCCAGTATCACATATTTAAAAGAATTTGTTTTCAGATTTTTTTTTTTTTGGAAAAAAAGGTATCACAACTGGAATTAATATTGACTCCAAATTACTCCTATGGAGGATATACTGAGACTGACTGCCTTATACTGTCTGTATATCAGTGAACAGTACCCATACTGATGCTGACAAGTCAACAATTAAACATACTATTTTGATTAACTTACCTTCCCATTAAGCTCAAAAACGGCAGCCTCAGCCTCCTCCTTAGTTTTAAAAGCAACAAAACCGTAACCTGCTGAGCGCCCATTACGATTCTGAAAGATAACCTTTGTAGATACTGGGTTGAAAGCCGCAAAAAACTCTCTTAGATTACCAGCTCTGGCTTTCCATGCAACATTTGATACATACACTTTATGTCTCTCTTCTGCAGGAGCTGTACCTTCAGGAGCAGGGGGAGGAGGTTTTCTCAATCTCTTGGCAAATTCAACCTGAATTGTTCTACCTGACAAATCCTGGTAAATAAGAGAGAATATAATTATTTCAGTTCACTGAAGCAAATGCCACAAAAAATTGCAATGCTGGTTGCTAGTAGTAATCATATAAACTAACTGTATAGGTTTGCAAAAAAATTGAGGCAACTATCAACATATGCATAAACGACACTTCAAAGCAAAATATAATTAAAACAAAAAATTACTACTGAGAACATCCCCTCTAGATCTGTATTCTACGCACATAATACATGCCGGTGACAACAAATTAAACCCTTACTGATATTTATTGGAGTGATGTTTCAGAGTATTGATCACCATATGGTTCTAATCTAATTGTGTCAAAGGGTAAGGCAAATCCATTTTTGTTCCATTTCACAAAAGTATACTATTACTGTATCAGAAATTTAGCAACCATTATGGCAATCTTTCCATTTTGAAGTTGAAAAGGTGGGGATGTCCTGTAATGTCTTGTCAGATAGGGTTTTTTAACTAATTAGAAATATAATGTATCTAAATTTATACTTACAAACGAGTTATATTTTTCAATAGCCGCGTGTGCCTCCTCCGTAGAAGACATGGTAACAAATGCAAAACCTCTGCTCTTTCCATTTTTCTGCTTAATTATCTGCACAATGTGAGAGAGTTCTTCAAAATTTCTCAAAGCATGCATGAATATAATTTAATATTTTGTTCACATGAACATGCCTTTGTAAAAAATTTTTGACACACACCATCAATTTCCTTTAGTAATTTTGGAATAACTTAAATTATTCGGGTACCATAGCATATATTCCTGACATACTGACAATGTACCAGTTTGTAGGTAGTTGGTACTGGTCAACACTGGTTCCACCACTACACCAATGAAATGCCCAAAAGGTTATCCTAAGAACATTCAGAATTAATTTCTTATTCATTCAATATGACACACTTTGTTTTCAATTTTTTATGGGCACATATATATACAAACAGAAAACTACCTCCACATCTTTTACTGTGCCACACTCGCTAAATAATGTCTGAATCTCTGGAGCTGTCACGCTCCATGGAAAATTCGCCACATAAAGCTTCCTTTTAACCACCTCCTCCTCCTCCGGTGAGTTTACCTCCGGCGTTGTCGCCTCACCACTCTCTGCGACCACCACCTCTTGAACAGCCGAGCACTGAAGTCTCAGTCTTGGCAAGCGAATTGAAGGGTATAATGAAGATTTGAAGGAGATATGAGAGGTTTGATGAGAAAGTACATGCCATTTTTGGAGGGAGAGGCTGAGCTTGGTGTTGGGTTTTGGGATTGAGAGGAGAGAAGCTGTAGCTGCCATTTTTTTTCTGAGGTGAAGGTTTTGAAACGTTGGTTTAGTAGGACTGTAGGAGTTTTAATTTGACCAAATTACCCCTACCTGGCTTTTTCGTGTTTTGGATAAGGAGAGCACAAGTTTTAAAAAATATCTTCTTATTTACAAAAAAAAATTATTATTATTATTTTAAGATTCTGACCTACACAGAAATCTATGGTTTTTCTTTGCAAATAAAATGTTAGGGGAGGTGCTAATAATCGTCAGAAATTGTTATATATTATTGAATTATTTTTTACTGTGCTAGTTTTAAAAAAAAATACAAAAATAATTATTTTCTTTCCAGATTTTCACATTCACAAATCTTTATATTTACGAATAAAATATTTTAAGAGAATAGTGTAATGATCGCCAGAAAAAAATTATAATATTATTTATTTATGTAGTGTGCGAGTTGTATGCAAATTTATTTCTTTTATAAGAAACTGATGCTCAACTCAATTGGTCCATTTAAAACGACTTATTTTTCCGAAAGGGAAAGTACCCTTAATTTGGACCTCACTAGTCACCACTAAAAAGGCCTGTCTCAGTGTTTACCTATTTGGACCAGAACAAATAAAAAGGCTTAGTTTTTTTAACCGGGAAGCAAGAGAAATGGGCCCAAATGTACAACAAGTCAGCAATTACATCACCTTCTATGTTACAAATTCAATGGCATTTTCATGTTATATATAGGTGGCCATTTGGGAGTTCATTTGGTGGTAGTTTGGTCAATATTTCTCCCATTGCAAAGCAAATCCATCTTTTAGAGGTTTGTAACCCTAAATATATTCATATTATCACAGGTCTGATTAGCATCATACTTGTAGCAATGTAGTTCTGCAAACTAGCACATAACATTTGCAGAAAATTGAATATACAGAGTGAATTTTGCCATTGTATTAGTTCGATGTCGTGCTAGAGTACTAGAGAAAAAGACTTATACTAGTTTGCTTTAAAGTTAGTCAACTATCATCATCAACATTAAATCTTGCTTTAATGTTAGTCCACTATGATCATCAACATTTAATCTACCTTATGTTCCTCATTTCTAGCTGACGGCCTGTTGACACATGAACAGGAGTTTCATAGCTGGTCCCTGCCTGGATAATAACAAAGGGATAAGAACCCTCTTTAGGGACATAAAATGTGAGTGTGTTGTGCCCACGATATGCGAGTGGCCGAGTGCCTCGGCTATGATCAATGTGTTGCCGTGGTGAAGCTCGTGACATGTCAATATGTCATATATTAGGCTCAAATGTACCAATTTCGAAAGAGGTGGTGTGAAACATGTTTTAGACGAGGCAATTCACTGCAATTGACATGTTGGCGTATTATACATGCCGTGCTGTGTGTTCTAGAATTTTTCTATTATACTTAGTTGGATGAGTAGTTAAAAGTGCGAAAAAATAGCAAAAAATAAAAAATAACCACACCAACGGAACTTATATAAAATCATAATAGTGATGTACCAATTCAGGAAAACAGGTTACTGAAAAAGCCGAAGCAGGTTGTATATAAAACTACATAAGTTTAATAATTATATTGAATCTAAAAATGGAAATTGAAAGAAACAGTAATGATTTTCATGATAAATTATTTCCTGGGCAAATAATCAATTTTTTTTGTCAAATCATAATAGATTAAGTTAAATTCTAATGTAAATTAAATTCAAGTCACATCAGCATATACTATTTAAGTCTTTTATATAGGTCAGGTTTGGTGAACTACCTTAGGGCTTAACAACTCTCTGGGAGAGAATTGGGTTACACTTATGATTTTACGATCCGATAGTTATTGATCCGCACCCGTAATTAGAACAGAGGAATTCTTAACAGGTTAAGTCAGATTCATTTCATCTCAATAATCTTTTATTTAAGTCAACAGTATCTATTTTACAACAAGCAACATACAAAACTCGTTTTCATTCAACAATAGGCCCATAAATGTAGAAGAGAAATGCAACTATTTTGATATTTTGATGAAAAAGATTAGCCATGGTGTAAATCTTGTTAAAAAAAAAAAAAAAAAAAAACTATGCGATTTATTTTTAAAGATGGCTTTTAAGGGATTACAAATAATATTAAGACGGGGCAGAAAGGTAGTGACTTTAGCTCCGCTGGAAACATGCAATTGTGGATCTCTTCTGACAGTTTAAAATGAGTAAAAATGTTGTCAAGATTTTTGGAGACTTTATTGCCAAGCCAGTACTTCTCAAAATGGCTGAAAGATGTTACTTAAGAAAAAATAATAATAAATAAATAACCTGAAAGATGTCGTCAATATTTCTGAAGGCTCTACAACATAGTGAATGCTTCAAAATTAAGGACAAAGTCATGATTCTAAAATAAACAATAACAAATGTTTGAAATATTTATATATTTATATTATATAAACATATATAAATAATAATAATAATAATATAATAATAAGGAATGTGATCATATAAAAATTATGGACAATAATAACAAAGAATTAACTGCAAAATAATTGTCCTGTTTTATAACAATTAAATATGGAAGTCGTTAATTTTTTTTCTTTCACCATCTCGCGATCACATCAAATCAAAAGACAATACATGAATCCGCAGATGGCTGCGCGCCTGTATATCCACAGTTCTCCCGACAGTTCTTCCATCCAGGCCATCCGTTTTGCTCCGTTCAATCCTGATCGTCTGATTTATCTCCTCCCATTTCGTCCCTCTGATGGTTTCTCTCTGGATGTTTCGTTCTGATTGACATTTATCCCCTTTTTGCCATGCCGTCTCCACCTTTTCCCCTTTCGCGACGTGCTCTCCGCGGACCAAGAGGCATCCTCCATGTGGTTTCTATACGAAAAATGTCGGGTCCCTGGTCGTGGTGTGTGCGCCGCTGTGCTTTTCTGCTCCCTCCTACTGTGCTGGTCTTTGACGGTGCATTGTTTCAGTCCCTTTGCTTTTCTGCTCCCATTATGTCTTTCCCACAGTATGTTGCGTTACCTATATGCCTCTCATCCTTGATTTTCCCAGTGTTGTCTGTCCAGTTTGTGGTTTCATGTGCTTTGTTCTGGTGCTCTCTTCTTCTCCTCTTTCCATTACATATTTCCTTTCTTTTTTTCCCTTCAATTTGGTTTTCCTTTCTCTTCTTAATTTGATTCTTTTCTCATGTTCTGTGTTTTGTAGGTTTCCAGGCTGGTGCGCTCTACTGTGCTACTGTAGGTGTCATTTGTTCTTCTTCCTTATTTGCAAGGTTAGTGTTCTTATCTGATTTGGTAGATTTATACATGGGATTCTTTGTTTCGCTTTCCTTCATTTCCCTATTTGGGTTGTAAATGTATCAGTTGTTAATTTGTATCTGTTCTGTGTGCATTATTGTTCATGTGCTGTCATCGTTATTCTCATTCTTACATTTAAGTTCTTTTGTCTTTGCAATCAGACTGATTCACTCATGTGATCAACTAAAGGTTGTGGAACCAAGACAAGTGATATTAAAAGTTACCAACTTGATATGAAAATGATGTTATGGCAATATGCATCAGCAGTTGAAATAAGAAAATTTTATTGAATGGTGGTTCAATTAAATAGGGTTCATCTTATAAAAATATATAGTTGTTGTGGAAGTTATTTCTCTTGATTTTATTTTCTATTATTAATTTAACAGTTTAGAAATAGTTTTCGTTTAGGTAAACAATTTTTTCATCAGCATGGTACAGGGAACAATTAAAGGTGGAGTACCAGTAAAAGGTTGTGGATGCTGGTTTATTAGAAGGTGAAAAATGAAGAGAGAAATCAGTACAGGTAGGGATGCAATGGGCTTAGAAACCAGTGAGTAAGGATTTAATCTCAACAATTTGGCATCTGTCATTGCACTTACATTTTACTCAGCCCATACGCATACATACATGACTGCACATTACTTATGCCTAATTTCCAATTCTATGTTCTGCACATCGATGTGTCACAATTAAGATAAGTAATCATCAAATATGTGCACATTGCTTATAATACAGAATTCACATGGCATCTCATAAGTTCATTATCGAGAAGAATAAAATTTCCAAGTACATACCAACCAACTTGAGTTATTGTCTACAAATTATGACACAAACTTTAGTGTCACCTACACAAATTTAAAGCTTTCAAATTCTTCTGGAGTACCTGACACAAGAAAAAGAAGGGAGAAAATTACTTTGTGAGCCAGTAGCAACGATTTGAAATTATATACAACTACAATTCACTTAAGAGCTGACATTAACTTAACACAGTATGCATTATGTTTTATTTCCATTTAAGATATTTAAGAACCCTGAACATGAGCTATGGCAAGTTGCAACTATTATTTATTTTTTTATTTGATCCTTACTTTGTTTCATGTAGCCTACAATTATGAATTACAAATGCACATGATTAAGCTGGAAGAGCCATGCAATATCCAATGAATAAGAAAGCATTCAGTATCTAATAAAAGCATGATACAGTAATGAGATTCAATGGTGCAAAGACTATGCAAAAGTAAGTCTCTCAGGCTCTTATTATTATTGATTTGGTTTCCAAAAATCCCCCTGTAAAGCATGCATATATTATGCACAGAGGAAGGGAATTTTGTTTTATTTATCAGACTATCAATATAGCAACAAAGAAGATTAAGTCTTACCATCATATTTGTATTTATTTTATTTATTGTGTTGTTGTTGCTTCTCTATCTATCGTTTCCTTCTTTTTTCAGAGTCAGCTTGCACATAAAAATTAGGCTAGCAGAATTTTCCAAGGCAATAGCTCAACGAAGAAAAAAAAACTTACAAAGAAGATAACAAAAATTGAGAATCAAATTGTATTTTTATTTGGAATTTTATATAATTAATTCGATTGTGTTAGGGCAGTGTGTCAACAGCATTGCAGCAGTTCCAGAAGTCACAGTATCATTGCATCTGGCAGGTATTTCTTTACATTTGCCATTTTAATTTTTCATGTATGAAACATTTGGTCTTATTTTTCTCTTCTTCAAAAAAAAGGGAAAAAATAGTACCTTCTTCAATGATTTAAAGATGATAACTTGACATCTCTATTTTTGTGACGTCTCTTTTAGTGCTAACAATATGTTGTGAAATTTTTGTGAATATATGGAAAAATATGAAAAATTGGTGGCGTTTATCTTCGTCAATGAAGAAACATATTAACCAGCATTCAGTGTATAAGGCACAATTAATGAATTGATAACATGCTTTTCAGATAATATGAAGAGCATGTGTCTTAAGAATATAAAAACAGTACCCAAAAGAAAGTGAAAGAAAAGCTTATTAGGTGGGATTTAATGATGATTTGTGGATTTGAACTGCCAAGCAACAAGAAAATTCTCAGGTGAGTTCAACCATAATTTTACTTCGAATCATTTGAACCTCAAATCTAAGCATAATTTGTCATATTTTTTTATTAGCACTTCTTATATCATTTACATTCTCTGGTTGCAACCTCATTCAGAGACACTGTAGGTCTATAAATCTTTGCAGGTTCATTGAACTATATGGGATAGGGACGATAGCGGTTTGAGTTTGGGTTTAGCTAGCCTACTGATTTGTCAAAGATTGACACAAATACCACAGAAAAGCAGAGATGAGGTGTGCATTTAGTCATGGAATTGTACTGCCACAAAACTATATAAATAATCACTTATGAATTATACTGACAAATCATGTTAGAAGGGGATCAGTTTTTTTTTTTATGTTTTTTATAAATGTCAGTTTTTTATTTCCTAAATTCCATGGGAGTATTATTTTACCTCAATCAAATATTCTTTCTTCAAGATGCTTGGTAGAGGTAATAGAACTTATTATTGTTATGTTGGAATATATTAATCTTATTTTATATTTTTTCCTTCAATTATATAATTTGTAAATTCAACCATGATTTTTTTTACATCTTTATTCTTTACGACAATAAGATCTGGGAATTTTTTTTTTTTAAAAAAAAGTATATAAAAAAAATAGGTCGCGCAACGCAGTCAACGTGAACCCATGAAATATTTGAGGATGCCAGTATAGCCAACAAGACCAGCTGGTGCATCTTTCCAAGTGGATTAAGTCCCTTCTGTAACTGCATTCTATGGCATGACATAAGACACTTTGCGAGAATAAAATTGCCACACTATTTTTTTTCCCTTTTTAAGGAAATTGACCCTTGCATAATTGATGAATTTTTGTTAACATTGTGTCTAAATTCAACTGATGGCATGTGAGTGCTTAACTATATCTTTTAATTATAATGGTTCTGTGCTATCCATTTATTATTTACGTTCTCTGGTTGTGCTTTTCTTTAGAGCAGAGGCACTTTTGATGTATAAAGTGGTTTGGCTTTGCGTTTGATTATCTTTCCAATTTGTCAATGAGTGTCACAAATACAACACTACATTGAGTTGAAACGTATTGTTCATGATTAAATTGTACATCATTTTGCACGCATTCATTTGCAAGAACTGTCGAGCAGAGGTTTATGAAAGAATACGTGCAACTATAGTGACATTGATATAGCCAAGCATTATAATATCAGTAAGTTTTCTTTTTCCTAATATTCACAATATACAATTCATATGCATACAAAAATGTCATATTATCGATCTATTAACAACTGATGAGAATGAAAAATAGATCGCGCAACGCGCGAACAACCACTAGTTCATATAAACACAAAGACGTTTCACTGTTTTTTTAGAACCCATCACGGTTACAAATTCAACTGACTTGCTACCAAAATCCTTAATTAGTGTGTTGTATTCAGAGTAACTCAGAAGTCAGACACAAATTAAAACCAAAAAAAAAGAAAAAAGAAAAATGACCTATTTAACATCCATAAAAACACAAAAGACTTTTCACCATTATTTTTAGGCCATCACAGTAACTAATTAATTTGACATGCTACCAATCCATAATGCTTTCTTTGTTTTTTATGATTAATTAAAGTTACTTAGAAGTTCGACCCCAATCTTTAGGCGAAAAAGGTCCATTTAACTATATTTGAACGGACAGTAACTATCCATCATTTATGGATAGAGGGACCTCAAGGTGACGTCTAAATGAAGTATGGTGTTGCATTTTTTTTATTTATTTTTTTCTTTTGGATAGTGGTATGATGTTTCATATATGGCACAGGCCAAAGGTAATCAATAATTTTCAGGGTGTTTTTTTATTGTTATTTCTTTCTTTGAATATATTGAAGGACGGGTCAAAGAGGATGTAACATCGCAGACCCGCTTCCAAAGGAACGGGTCAACAAGGTCGTCTCCAGACTTTTCTCCTCTCCATTTCTCGGAACTGGAGTAATATCAGATCATTCTATACAATATCAGTTTGTCAAAGAAATTGATCATTCTGTAATCATTAGTTGTGCTGTAAAGTGGGATTTCGAGTTAAAGAAATTTGTCATGTATATCTTTTTATTTCGCTAGTCACTACTCACCACAGTCACCAGTCACTACCCAGTAGCAACATTTGACAAGCTGTCATAGCAGAGGTACGCAGTGGTAGGTTACTACAAACCTTGTGCGTCCAATCTTCAAAGTTAGGCACCGCATCCAAAAATCCTCCAGTATATATGCATAGAAAGAAAAAATTATGTTCATTGTTCATTTTCTTCCACTACTACTATTTATTATTATTATTATTATTATTATTATTATTATTATTACCATTTTATTTTGTTTTTCTATATTATTTTTTAAGTATTATTAGTTATATTTTTGACATTTACTTTTTATTTTTGGGTGACTTTGTGACTTTTGTTGGGTCTCTTTTGTAGCCTACTCCAACTTGTTTGGGACAAAAAGCTTAGTAGTTGTTGTTGTTGTTCATTTTCTTTTTTTTTCATTAATAAAAATGAATAATACACTGCACAAATCTACTCAGCAGGCCCATTCAGTTCCTCCTGTTTTTTTTTTAAATTACACAAAACAGAGAGCTTGTCTTATTAATGCAGAGTCACACCATGTGCAGAAATAAACCGATATTTTTTATCGAATTTTTTAAATATATAAACCAATATTGAACCGGAAAAAGAGAGAGAGAGAGAGAGAGAGATTGTAGTATTGTACTGAAAAATCAAATGCTGGTAACATCAGACGTAGCTCTTGCTCGTTATTATTCATTTATTGTCAAACCTAAAAGTCAAGAGTTGAGACATTTCTAAGTCAATTGTGACACAAGTCATGAGTCATGCCACATTGATACCTCAATCCCTAGTCATGACACGTTGCAATCATGCAAGATTTCATTCTGATCATATTCCTGTGGTCGCATATTATTTCCTTCTTTTCCCCAGAAAATGGTCCTTTGATCCATCATCCACATTGAACCTCCTGTTTTTAAGTTCTGGTGGTTTCATATAGAATTTTATATAGACGGAGGTCTAATGAATGTGCGCACTATATCATACCTAAAATAGATACATGGTACCATCAAAGTCAAAACAGAGATAGGAAGAATAATCAAGACAAAAGACCCCTCATAAATATTAACAAAATTCACAAAAGTAACGCAATTACTCTCTTCATCACTACCATTTCTATAACTATACAACCAGACAAAATTTAGACTCTATTTCTACCTCCAAATCCAGCATTGACATGCTCTTAGAAGAAGCATTCTGGGTCACTTAATTATTAAGTTTTTCATAACTACGCTTACCATATTCTATATCACTCAGTAACATATTTTAAGGTTAGGCTATACTTATGGTAACTAGACAAGCATGCCAGAGTCTAAACCTCTAGCAAGAGGCCACCAAATGAGGATCTATGAGGGATTCCTTTGCGCCGCTTTGTAGGACCAGTTTGGTAACTGACAGATGCCGGCGGTGGGGTCGAGGGGTTAAAACTCTCCACGACAGTGCTCCTGCCACTCTCATGGCCTGAGCTGGAGTATGACTCAGTGTCTGATGCATCAATCTTCCCCTTCTTTCCATTGGTCTTGCAATAGTCCTCATTGGAGGTCCCAGCAATCTGTGCACCAAATGCATATGTTATAATTTCTTGGAATTAAATTTGGTAAGACAATAAATAAATTTAGTAAATCTGCAAATTCAACTTCACTCAGAAATCTAAATTTGTTAGTTTGGGAATTGAGGGAACTAATTTTGAATTTATATCTGCGAGACAAAAAATGCCAAACAATTAATGCAGAGATATTTCACCTAATTTAAGCCAATAATGCACCAAGCACATACAAAATTAAGTAGTTATTTGCTGACGACCAGGACAAGCATGCAAAACTTGTTTATTTATTAGCAACAGACTTGGGAACCTTTCACAAGTTTTCTCAAAAAAAAGCAAAGAAATGTCAAACTTAGCCTCAAACTGCCTGAGTCAGACTATTATGCAATTCTGACTATACAAAGGGCCCAAATATCTTAATTTATTATCCAATTATCTTCTTGTAGTTGTACCTAATACATTATGAGGTAATGAAGACCTTTTCTGTTAAGAACTCAATGAGCAACATATATTTAAAAAACCAGAAAAATAAAAATACACATATGAACACAATAGGCATCATTCATGATTCTAGAAAATGTCAAAACTTTTGCCATTTAAAAATAACCAAAACAACTCTCCCACCTTCCCTTGTTTGGTAGAGAGAAGAATGTTAAAGAACCACAGAAAAGCCTAAGCCCGACTCAATTATAATCATTTAGAGAAGCAAGTAAATATAAATTAGTAACAAAACAAACCTTGCAGGCAAGGGAACAGTAGAAGTTGAAGGAGTCAAGGAGGGAGCGGAAGCAAGTGAGGCAGCAGGGCGAGGCAGCTGCAGCCTTTGGGGGACGGGGCTGGGGACGGGGATTGAGGAACACCACCCTCGCACTGTTGATGACGTATGTCTGGACCCTGCTTATGTCAAACACCTTCTGTATCTCCACTGCTCTGATCACATCATGGTACGAAGACCTCCTTATCTGCATTGTACCAGAATCGTCAGTTGTGTCGTTCACAACTTGTATAGTAAATAATAAAAATTGTTTCAGAATTGAACGAGCACCTGAACTTATATGTGCATCACTAAATAATGCAGTAATGGACAATTTCTGTTTGTTGAAACTTGAAGCAAGGTGCATTGGGTTAGGAACTCTTGAAATACACACAGTTTAAGATAGTAATATAAGTGTAATAAAGCGTAGAAGGCATGTGTTAAGAGCTTAATATTGTTGCTGAAAAAGTAACTAATGTAGAATGAAGCCTCATTATGGCATTCTTCAATGAAAAACAACAAAAACTTTCTTAAATTTGAGTAATGTAGATGTGAAGGAAGTGAAAACTACAGAAAAAAAAAAAAAAAAAAAAGGTGGTTTTTTAGCTTGTGTACCGACAGAACCAGACTAAATTTTCTTTTCCAATATCAAGCAAAAGGAAAAAAAAAAATTTCTAATTTTGTAAAACATTACAAAAGGAGAAAATTAAAATCAATTTCATCTATAAATTGACTGCTGTTCTATTAATATCCAATAGTTCTATAACATTCATCAACTTGTTGCGCAAGAGACGTGGCAGAGTTGTCAATGCCCAGGGAAGGAAACATATACCACATATAGCAATCAATTAATAAAATCATTGATTTTTCATTGTAAAGAAAGAAATAAGTTAAAACAAAATCCATTCAAATCGACCCACGTTAAAAACAGAGCAATAACATAAAGAAAATAACAAAGTAACCTCTCGGATGTTTCTACAAACACCTAGCGTGCAGATTTTTAACTTATATAAAAAATAACTACAGGAAGGAAGCTTAATGGCGAAACCTGAATAGTGTGGTGGTTATGATGGTCCTGAGAGAGGCAGAGAGAACAGAGCGCGCCATTGAAGCAATCGAGACAGTACATGTTGCATTCTCTCTTGTGCGAATCGACGTGCGCCTTGCATTGCACAAAGAACTTGGTAGTGAGCAATGGTTCCAGCCATGGCGGCGACGTCTTCTCTCCGTCTTTCTTCACCTCTTTCACCATTTTTGGTTCTTCTCCCTGATTAATCGAATCGAGTAAAGACTATAACATCAAATTTAAAAAACCCAACAACAAAAAGCGCTTAAACGACCAACATTGCAATCTAAAAAGTAAAATAGACACGAGAGAGAGAGAAAATGGAGGGTTAAAACTCACCATGACCATCTTTTTTAGCTCCTTCAATGGAAAATCAATGCAATTTGTAGGCCTTTTATGGGTTCCAATCGAGGAAGCAACGAGTACAAAGAAGAGAGCAGAGAGAGAGAGAGATGGAAATGGAGAGGATGGGTTTGGGGTTTAGTCTTATAAATGTATCGTTTCCGGAGACTTGGAGAGGCGCTGAGAGCACTAATAGTTTACGATAGTCTATAGTCAATCAATGAAGTATTAAATAAAAGAGGAGAAATGAAAGGGCAATAATAAAAACAAAATTACTCTGTTCTTATCTGATGTATGTATACTAATGTATGTAATTGAACCTACTTTTGTTGGTTGGATCCGATCCGATAAGGTCAAAAACCAAACCCGATATTGGTGGTGGTTTTGGTTTGAGCTAATTAGGAATGATGTCATTTTGGGGCAGGTTGGTTAATGGCGTAATAATACTATACATACTGTTTATTTTTATATAATTTCATTTTTAATGAATTTATTACCAAAATTGCTTAAACCGACCTTTCTATTGGTTATTTTTGGACACAGTGTCTGGTAATTACCTTACATAGCTCTGTGATTTTTGTTTGATGAGGAACCGTTTTGTCAGAGAGAGAGAGAGAGAGGGACGCCAGAAGCGTGTTCCCAAAGGAACAATTTATTTTTTCTATTTTAAAAAGATGTGCATCTTATTGTCGATTAATTAATTAAACTAGAGCTGTAATCAAGTTGCTCAATCTATTTTTATATGTTGTTCATGTTCATGAGCAACGATATTCATATCAATATTCCGTCAATCAGAATAGCTTAGAGCAATCTTCTCTCCAGAGCAATAAACATAGCGAAAGTTACTTCCGAAAATAAATAGTATCAGTGATATAATTTATATTTTAAGATAATTTTACATTTTCTGATAAAACTATGCGTAATTAGAATTCATATATAATGAAAATTTTGTTCTAATTAGTATTGGTAATTCATATATAAGATTATAAATATTCTAGATAAATATTATATAATCGAATCGTATCGATAGTAAATACTAAATACATTTTACACATAATAGAAATACATATTTCTTATAGCATATTATTAGTAAATATAATTATTAGGCATTCTGTATAATAAGTTTACCAGAGTTCCTAAATACGATAATCTCCAGATTGTTACAGAAATATAAAATTAAATACAACAAATCATGAACATAAAAAAATGTATATGAAAATGTTAAATGAATCGCATAAACTAAAATATATCTTTCCATATTATGCTTTAAAATTTTGATTCCGAATCATAATTGATCTTTTTTTTTGGTTAGAAAAAAGAAAAGAAGAAGAGATCAAGATGGAAGATCCGAAAAGTTCTTTTTAAACCAAAGAAGATTCGAAAAGTTGCATTCTCTGATTCTCTCGCTCCACTAATTACATATTTTATTGTTCCCCTAAATGTAAGTATGGCATGCGAAGGTTTCCAAAATAAAAAAGTTACCAGGAATGCCATCGTAAAATAAAGGTAACAAACATAAGTAAAATAAAAAATGAGAAAACAATCATGTGAATCATATGAACACAAAAGATTCTTCATGACTCACTGTCTTTTCAGTTTCTTAAAAACAATGAGGATATCTCAAAATCTACGGTTACTATATCTTGAAACAAGGAGTGGGACTCTAGATATCTTTTCTAATAAATTAGGAAATGACGGATATGATATCTGAAAAATACTTCTAAATTATTTTTTTCTATAAAAAGGGGAAAATATGTAGTGATGGCAAAAAGCGATGCTTGGTTACACTTTCAAAAGGTACCACTAATTAAGAATTTAAGATTTGGCCTAAATTACCCAATCACTCAGCAATGCACCTCTCTCAATTATTCCCCACCATGCAATTTTGGTGGAAAACACGTGATGTGAAAGATGCTTCGCCTAAGCAAACACGATCCAAGTATTGAGGGAATAATTATCTATCGAAGCCCGAAATTTTGGGATCATCTGTAATCTCTACCAAATGTTTATTAAAAACTATTAAAAAAACTTTATTTTCCAGTCATTTATTCAAGGAGATAATAGTAGAGATCGTTACTGACAGTCTCTATGAATTATGAAATGAAGAAAATTAGAAAAGGTAGTAATTCATGTTTAGATCGAAATATTAGTATAGGGCACGAGATACTTATATATACGTAAATAAAGTGTAGAAATTGAAGTTCAATTTGCAACGAATAATTTTTCTGTGAAATGAGAATTGACTGATTTTTCCAACTTTACAATACAGCTAAGTTACTAAACTGCACAAGTCATTTAAATAGTAACTTCTTTTTTTTTTACTCCATATTTTTTTTCTAGAGTTATTGTTTATTATAATTATATTTCAGATTTCACTCTGGACAGTAAATATTTTTTAAAAATATAGAAAATTTGTAATAAAATAATCTTAAAAAAAACTTTGGAAAACTTGAGACTGGTATCTAAAAAAAATTGCATTTAACAAATGTTAAACGCTAACTATATTTTTTAAAAAAAAAATAAATCGATACAAATAATTTTTAAGATTTTATGCAGAGTAGTGAGAGTACACGACAGGAATTGCATTATTTGAGAGTTTCGTTGTACTTAAACATATCTAACATTTCTCTTAAATAAGAAGAGAAACATATAAATAAAAAGTCGTTCGAAAAATCAGACAATAAGGAATAAATATAATGGTTCACGTATCGGTTTTTAACTAGTCCTTCGTAGACTCTGGCAATTTTTTTTTTTTTAAATAACTTTCTTCTTTTTTATTCATAAGTTTGTCATCTCTGTGTAACATTATTATTCAAGGATTTATTGTATCAACAATACTATACATATTTTATATTTTTATTTTTTTATCATCTATTGAATTTTGAGGAGAAAATTTTTTTGGGTGGATCGAATGTAACATTATGTTTCTTCAAAAATATATATTTATTTTGTAATATTATGAGAGTGTATACGTATATTCGATTTGAGCTTATCATTAGACTTTTGTTATTAACAAAATTTAAACGTTGTATAGGTTCAATGATATTATTTTAGATGCTGATTTAGATATTGATGTTTTTCCAAGTCACAAAAAATACATCAATTAAATTCTCCATTTTTTTGTGCCCTTTTTAATTCTCCGAATTAGAAAAAAAAATAATTATCCTTTAAAAGTGATCATTGTCTCCTTGGATTTCCTGGCGTGGCGCATAAAAGTTTCCTTGCCGTATGAGTGTTATGTTTGTCATAACTCTCATACAACAAACATAATTTGTGAAAAGTCTCTGTTTCTTATAAAATAAGCTCAAGGCAACAAGTAGGTCCTTGCACATATTTTAAGTGTCAAATGTTTATTTCAAAATAACACCTTTCATTTCTATTCTAGGATGAATATATATTATATATTGATTTTTCTTTTTACATGGTTTCATCCGATGCATTTAATCACATCCCCTCAAGACTATAAATATACCGCATAAGAATATGAATCTGTGTGTTGATTGACCAACGCATTAAACATACTCCCTTTGACCACATATACCACAGAATTTTTTGACATTAAATAATATTTTGTTTTTGGAAAGAAATGATAATTTCCTCATGATTTTATTTATAAATGATTAATTTTCTAATCTCTATCTTTACTACTTATAAATGCACGGACCGTATAGATATTATACACTAGGTCTAAATAGTAAACAGGTGTTTCTGCCATTGGATCGATTTGATCTGTGGTTGGATATCAATCGCCAGACGAAACAACACTATTATTTGGTTTTCCATCTAATATAGAAACAAATTGAATAACACATCAATTTGGCAGCTGCTTCGGACAGTAGCCAATTTTCTCTGGACAACATTAATGGAGAAAATTACCCTCTTACAAACCAAATGCAATTTAACCTTATGTTTGAATTTGCAATTAAACTATTGTCCTTAGATAAATCCACATTATTTAGATTAGATTATGTATCATATACATCACGCCGCTAGAAAATATATTTGATGAATTAGCTTACACATTTTTTTTATTAATTTCACAAGCAATTTTGGATAAAATAATTTATTATATTTTTTTTATTAGACTAAACTCGATTTTTCCACAAAATCATATTTTATATTATTTTAATTGATTGCGTTTAATTAAAGATTTATAAAATATAGTATTGGAATGATAATACTTAATTAGAGGGGCAACTTCGTCCACAAATGTTGTACCAAGAAAATTAAACGCTGCCCGAAGCAGTTGCCCATCGATTTGTATTGCTAGTAAATCAAGCAACATATTTTAATGTCTAACATTATTTTGTTTCTTTTATTTGCCTACATATGAGGAATCTTATGCTAATACTAAGCTAATGAAAATATTATTTCATAAATAATTCTAAGAATTAATATTCTTCAACTTTAGTTAAGTGTTCTTTCTAATTTTTATGTCTATTTGCAATTGTTTGTACAAAGATTTCAACTAAATTCCAGTTTAGAACGCACCCCCCCCCCCCCCCCCCCCCCCCCCCTTGGGGCTGGCCCCCGTATGCGCATGGCACAGTTGGCACTTTGCTATTTCTTCATCCCAAAGTCTTGCCATATTTCAGTCTTTATTCTGATTAAGGAAATTTTCTATAATTTGATTTCTTAGCCATCAAACAATTCCATACAATTCCATGTCTTTCTCTCAAATCTGTTCTTATTTTATTAAATCAAATCTAGGAGATGCATCATTTTTTTTTTTTTTTTTTTTGATACAACTGAGAAACCAACCTGTGTGTATAAAATTATCCCTACACCATTCTTCACTCGACAAAACACAAACTAAACACAACACCAAGCTGCCCCTAGCCTCTTCCTTCATCCACGAACTACCATTTTCCACCTCAGTTTCAACAGCCTCAAATATCCTTAATTTTTTTATAGTAAAATAATAAAATAAATAAATAAATATTTTATTCATAATTGATTATCTGAAACTTTAACAAGTACCGGTAGGAATTGAATACCACGTAGAGAAATTGTCTGACTTCTCGCTTGTTTTCTGACGTGGGTTTCTGGTTATAGAGATGAATCTAACAAGCTTTCGCATAACGGCATAAGTGCATAACTAGTGCGATGGATAAGGTACGTCTAGCTATTGCTACATGCATGCCTTCTTATTTCCGGTTATCTATTTTGAACATGAACAATTGATCTAGTATATATGACCAATAAAATCCATCATATTAGACATTATTTTATTCGTAAGATAATATTATTATGAAATAAAAATGAATTTGTGGCAATTACTTTTTGTATTATTGATATTGTATATGTTATTCTTTTACGCATTATACTTATGCACAGCGTAAAAAAACAACACATAAATTAGCAATAATATAACTAGTAATTGCCACAAATTTATTTCATAATTAGTAACATTTAATAACATGTCTAATATGACAAATTTAATGTGGTATTTTTCATACTAGATAAAATGTTTAATACAATTAATAAGATTTTTTATGGTATAATTTAAGATCATGTCCGATATAAATATGCATAATTTCTGATAAAATAAAGAAAACACAAACAAACAGAATGATATTTAACAAAATAAGGAAAACCCACAACTTTTGTGTAAACATGAAAAATTTAAACAGAGTGATTATTTTGAGATCCTATACTTGTCTAAGTTCTACACTTCGTTCCTAGCTAGCTCCCAACTTGTTGCTTATTTTAATCGGTTATCGATTATCGACTAATATAGGTATGCTCTCATCATATTTAATTAATTGAATTATATAGTTTGATTTTATTTATTTACCACTATAAAATATTTATTATATGCATATTTGTTTGTAAATATTCATCAATTATGCGTTTTGGATCTGCATTTTGAGTCCCTATCCGCCGATTAACCATTCTGTATTTGCGGATAGGGTTGATTCGTATCCATATCCGTCAATAATAAACAGGGATTCATATTTAAGCAATATCTGTTTACACCTAAAAAAATAATATAATTGTGTTTCACTTGAAAGTGCCCATGAAAAAAAATTGAAGAGATTAATTAATGGCCTATAGTATCAAATGTTCCAATGTTTTGTCACTATTTTTTTTAATAGTTAGACAGCGATTGGCAAACAAAATTTGTTTTTTTTAGTACTTAATTAGTCTCCATCATTATTGTTTTTACCGTTAATTAAAGATGAAAATTGTAATTCTAGATAATGTTCGGGTTTAAAAATCTCATGCAAATTAAAACTTTCTCTATAAATTTTAAATCGAATGGATCAAACACCGAAGAATATTTTTTTCCCTTTTATTAGGAGCAAAGAAAATTAAAAATAAAAAGTTAGAATAAGCCTCGAACTTCGATAAGGATGTCTCTGGACATTGCTTCTTCAAGAAAACTGCGGATACTTTACACGACCGAAACAAGACATAGAAGCATCTTTTCGAACTTTTGAACAGGTGTACCGATGACTAAGCTTCTAAGTTCTACCTTCTGGAGCTTGATGATAATAATTAATAAAATAGGAAATGTAGCCTTGACTATGTGTACACTGCAGATAAAGCAAGAAACCAAAGGAGACTGGTCATATGATATGATTGGATGATTGACTATCAAACATATATCTCATTCAGTGTGACTCGGTCGTGTTGGCTCGTTTGACGGGTAGAATAGAATAACAGCAGCCGGAGTCAAAAAAAAAAAAAATTTTGAGACCGGAAGGTTGAAAAAATAGTATAATTTAATTTTTAAATTACTTAAGAGGATCAAAATATTGGTACTTGAAAAATGAACACATAATAAATAAAATTCGTAATTTCTTTTTCTTTACGAAGATGTTCATCCCCTTAGAATACGTCTTCTTTCTTCAAAATTGTATTTAATCAAGTCTGTTGAGCACAAAATTAAAGATGATCATTTTATTTTTCTATCAACATTATAAGCATAGAGAAAATAAATATTGTGCATTAATTTATAAAATTTAAAATATTGTAAATAATTGGACATACTAGACAGTGACTATATAGTGGTAAATAATTATCATTGATATTGAAATTTAAGGTTGGACGTTTGTACGGGCGTGACCCTTGTAAAATTCGCCTTTGCACCATAAACCATATTTATTATGACAAATTTATTTATTTTTTAATTGAGATTTCACTAGTTCAATATTTTATTACATCCGTTACAAAAATCAAACATTTGTATCTAAAAGTTGTTTGTCCATTTGTTGTCAATATAATGAGTTCATTTATTTATTTTTTTTAATGAAAGTGATTCCATTACAAAGCAAAAGTTGAGCTCGGAATTATGATATCGATCATGCAACCTTTTTCCCCCTTGAGAAGTATACTAAAGATCAATCACAACAGTTTGTTTCAAAAAATATGAACGATCAGTTCTATTGTACACATGCCCTTTTTTATTAACATACATATGCACAAAATCGGCCGAAAGGATTTAAAATACATCCAGATATTATCATGACATATATCAAATATTTTGATAAAGTAAAAAAAATATAAAATCAGGTTACCTCATGATCGCCCCCAACTGTAAGTCTTCTTGTCTTGTCCCATGGTATACCAGTCAAATATTTCCAACATGGTGCATGGTGGGGCCAATTTGTCAGAAAGACAGTAATGAACGTGCCGTGGTTAAAACCCCCACGAGTAGGCATGTACGCTCTTGGGAATCGTACCCGGTCTATACGTGTCGACCAAGGTTAATTTTTCTTTGGATCGTACAATAACTAAAAAGGTACTAAAAAAATAAATAAAAAGGTGCAAGTGTTTAACGTTTTGACTGTGTATTTTACGAGGTCAACTGTCAAGTGATGTACTGAACTATTGATGTGGGGCTGTCTCCCTCAAATTGAAATTAGTGAATTAGCACGAGTCTTAAAGAAAAAAACTTCGGGGAATTTGAGAACTACTATTAGAAATTTGAATCTTTTTCCTATTTTATAATTCTTTTCAGTTGGAGTTGCCGGAATGTTATTAAACAATGCAAGTGATGCATGATTTGTTTGCATTTGTTATAGTTGTTGACTTTAATATTTTAAATAATTACTAACAACCGGTTTAGTTATTTGTTGTTATGTCTCGATTGCCTTGAAATTATATAAGACACTAATAAACGGATGGAAAAATAATTAACATGAAATTATAAATTAACACTATAAGATTCTATTCAACTTCAACTTCAAAAAAATAAAAAGCTACTGACAGACTTTGTTATGTTGTAATGTCTCAAAGGCTGCATGGGATTATTGCCAAGTTAATATCATACATATATATAATATATCTGACAAAACTATAACATTAAAGCACCCACCATGTAAAGTTCAATTTAATGTCTTAATTTGGAGACAAATAGCCTTGTATTAAGTACATTTTTTTCCCCTATTTCTTTGCACAAGGTACTATTATTGCGCGCTTTCCAGTAAGATTCGCCAAAGAAAGCAGAATATTAAAACGTTGGAAACTAAAATAATAAAACGAATAAAGCCCTCAATCATCGGGCACCTAGCTAGTTTCCCGGAAAACATATGGCAGTTGTTCTAAATCCAACTATTTATTATGTGAGACCCATGCGCCTTAATGTCAGTAACTTGTTAAAAAAAAATAAACAGTAATATTATTACTCCCCGAGAATCATAGTTCTACAAAAAATAAAAATAGAGTCGTAATTTAGTTTTGTGCCAGCATAACAGCAGTACTCTTGTTCTATAATCGCATGTGATAATCTGCATGGGACGTTTGTATGTCTGATAGAGAGAGAGAGAGAGAGAGACTCAGAGAGCATAGATTTAAATTATTTATCTTTGAGAACATGTATCAAAGTCCAAGTATTTGTCCCAAAAAAAATAAAAATTGTTGAAGTTGAAATCTGATAGTCTGCAGTAATGAATAACACAACTGACCCAACAAACAGTTACTGCTCGTGGTCGTCATAAGATTCCACCAATTAACTATTTCAACAATGAATTAATATCTTGTTATCGATAAATATATTCCGCCAAGATTGCAGCTGAAGAGTGAAGAGTCATGTGACCATTTTGCTTGCAAAATTGACTCGTAGGCCGCTTGACAGTCTTGACATGGACCAGGATCCTCTGGACGTTTTTTTGAAACGTCCAGTGGTAGTTTTTGATCGGAGCCGTCCGATTTAATCTCGACGGTTCATTTTTTTCGGATCAATTATTTTTTTCGAGAGTGTTAGAATTCACGGGACTCCTTTTAACCGTTGAGATTAAATCAGACGGTCCAGATCCCAAAAACGTCCACTGGATGGCCATCCAGAGGATCTGGTTCCGTCTTGACATCCCGTGGTTGATCCTGTTTTTGTAGTTTTTACCCAAAACTTACAAGAGATGGGATAGGCCGAAGCAATTAATTGAACACCCAGCTGGGCCTGACTTGAATTCATTCAGTTATTAGATAGTTTACAATGGGCCAGCCGATAGATATTTTACTTATCAGAATCGGATGTGGCATGTGGGATCACTTTAAACAATCAAACAATCAAGAGATGCTCTCCTCATCTTCCTTCGCTCCTCTCTCCTCACCTCCGTTAGCTATTGTGGACTCGCATTCTCAGCAGTAAAAAAAAACTGTACCAAACACATTCTTTTTCTTTATTTTTTTAATATTTGAAAATTAAAAAAATCAAATGTAGAATCCAAACCGTTGATCTTATTCAATTTTACGGGCGATACGTTTTCATATAAATTTTATAAAATTTGGAGTTGATTTGATACTCGATTAAGTGCTAAACAAATGAACGAATCTAGTTTGATTAATTCTAATACGTTCATAATTTGAGCACTTAATCAAGTATCAAATCAACTCCAAATTTTATAAAACTTATATGAAAATGCATCGCCCGTAAAATTAAATAAGATCGGCAATTTGAATTCGATATTTGAATTTTAAAATTTTTAAATATTAAAAAAAAGAATTGTTTGGTACAGTCTTTTTTTGAACTGTCGAGGATCTCAATTGTAGCTATTGTCTCTCACATGCCATTTGTTTCCATTTTCCCCACCTTTTAACCATTTCATCCTACGCCCCCCTCTCCCTCCCTTCCTTGCATCTCTCTTTATTTCGCTCATTCTTGCCACACATCTTCTTTCTTTTCAATGCCTTCCCTTCCCTTTTCCTCTCGCCTTCTTCTTCACTCTCTCACTCCTCTTTCTCCTCACCCCTTCTCTGATTTGCATACCCCTCCCCTATCTCTCCCCCCCCCCCCCCCCCTTTATCTGCTCCTTCATTCTCTTCGTCTCTGTCCTCTTGCTTCTCTTTGCTTATGTCAAATTGCTTCTCTCTTACTTCAGACTGATTTGAAAGAGAAAAAACACAAAAAACTTGAAAGAAAAACTTGGGAAGAATTTGTAACGTATAAATTGATGAGGTGATCCATCATATTATTATTCTATGTGAGGGAGTAACTAAAAAAGTAGAAGGGTGTATTTATTAAACATAAGGCATACATAGATTTTGATAGGAATGTCCATTTTGGACAAAGGAATACAAACCAAAAAGCTCGAAATGAGTTCAATAGGGTTTACATAGGTTTATCCCATAATGACCATTTCCATAACCAAAAATCAGAGAAAATAATAGAAAAATCACTCAAAAACATATATTTGAACGTTGAAACTTCAAACAGGCAGGCATAAGTTTTGATAGAAATGTCTACTTCGGCAAATGAACACAACTTGGAAAGCTTCGCAAAAAGATCTACAAGGTTTACCCATAAGGACCATTTTCGGGGCCAAAAATCTGAGAAAATAACAGAAAAATCACATAAAATTATATTTCTAAACATTAGAACTTCAAATAGCTAGGCATAAGTTATGATATAAATGTCTATTAGGGCAAATGAACACAACCTAGAAAGCTCGCGACGAGACCTATAGGGTTTACCGGAGTTTATCCCGTAACAACTATTTTCGGGGCAAAAAATTATAGAAAATAACAGAAGAATCACAAAAAAAAAGTATTTTTGAACATTGAAACTTCAATTAAGCAGGCATAAGTTTTAATAAAAATGTCCGTTTTGGGCAAATGAACACAACCTGAAAAAGCTTGCAATGAGATCTACATGATTTACTGGGATTTATTAGGGTTGCAACGAGATCTACATGATTTACCAAGGTTTATCAGGGTCTACTTTGTAACAGCCATTTTCGAAGCCAAAAATTAGAGAAAATAACAATAGAATCACACAAAAATGTATTTTTGAATGTTGGAACTTCAATTAAAGCCGGCATAAGTTTTGATAAAAAATGTTCGTTTAAGAAAAATGATCACAACGCGGAAAGGTCATGACGAGATTATAGGATTTACCATGATTTACCCCATAACGTCTATTTTTGAGGCCGAAAATAAAAAAAAAAAATAATTATAATAAAAAGATCACACCAAAACTTATTTTTGAACGTTGGAACTTCAATTAGGCATGCATAAAATTTGATAGGAATGTCCATTCTTGTGTTTGTGTTCGTTGCCTATATTTGATTTTCATTGGTGTTGCCATGAAAGGAAGAGCTCAAAGCAACTCAATTTCTTACCTAGTATAGTATTCCAAATTGTAATTTAGATAATTCCTCTTTTATCCATAACTGGTGGAATAACATTGATTAGACAGATAAGATTTGCTTCTGTTTGTCAGTGCTATTTGCAAGAAGCAGGATCATTATAATAACTAAAAGCAACTCACTTTGAACCATTGAAACGGCTCACGCCCCCATATAAAAAGTCATATCAGGGAAGAGTGCTGCGAATTCCTAGTTGTCTACTCTGGATAAAATCAATTTTAGATGTTACAAGAACAACTAGTAGATCATAAACCAGAATTTCCTAAATGTGAATTTCCAAAACACCGTTACAAGGAAAACTCAGGAAGCTGGTAAGCTACCATGAAAACATACTGACATAACTAATCTTCTTTAAAAAAAAATGGACTGTTATATGCTTCGCGCAACCTTCTCATACAAATCCTGTGGCCAATTCATGCTCATATTGTTAGCTACGATGCTTGCTATCTGCCAGCACAAACAATAATAAAAGTTGCATCAGATTATTGGAAGAGGTGAACAAAGTAGAACAATGCAACTACTTCTATCATTCTACAACAAGAAATATGGAGAGGGGGACAGCATACTCAACCCAAGTACTATTGAACTCAAATAGACTTTCAGTGTGGCCATCAGCAGTTTTTTTTTTTTCCCCCTTAAAATCCCCCAACAATGCTGACAAAACCTCAATTTATCCCCATTGATCAGCTGAGCTCACAAGGCATGTACAAAAAGATTAAGAGTTTAAGACAGATAGCAAACCTTCGATTTAAGAGCACGTAGGGTCCCATCAGCATCTCCAACATTATCTAGGCAAGTGAGTGCAACTCTCAGGAGATCAGGTACGCAGGCTTGAACATAGGGATTCAGGTTCTTTACCACATCAGATGAGACATTTGAAGAGCGTGGGTCGAGAGGAAGGAACTTTATGTTAATAATTTCTCTCAAGGCCTCCACATGATGTCCTGCTCGGGCTAGTGTAAGTATTGAGAGGATTGATTCAAGTTGCCTCAGTACTGTTTGTTGTTCAATCAGGAGCTCCTTGTCTTGCTCACTAAAGTAATATGTTGCCAAAACAATATCAGTGACCCATTTTATAATGTTCATAGAAGGGGTCAGCATGACCAAACTGTGCTAAAAAAAGGGAAAAGTAGTTCAATTTCCAAATTTATCCCTGAACCAGCACTTTAATGTTTGCACTCAAATGCTTTCAGTTGGATACCCGAGTTATTTGTATCTAAAATTTGCTCTAATCTACCAGGTAACAGACATTAGATAGGAAACAGATGAAGAAAAAACTGAAATAAGATTTAAATGGGAATGTAGTAACCATGGCAATCTGAAGAGAAGTAAAGCATCAGTTAAACAAAACCAACCAACTACACAAACAAATAAATAAACATCAGACCTCGCTTGGGGATAGTTTCTAGAAGCCTCCAAAACATCATCGCTAGAACGAACAAGACTGGTAGCTTGGCTGTTGCTGTCGAGCCTACCGCGTGCCATGGCACAAATAGCATCAGATAGGCACTTGTTTATTGTCTCTAGTGCCATACCAAAAGCCCCCACCCTCTTATGTATCTCCATTGACTGCAATATGTGCCAACAGAAGCTGAGGGTCACCAACATTCCTTTACTGACAAACAGGTTCTCTTCGTACTTTGTAATTTTTTTGCATCCCGGTTAAATCTATACAGCAATTCCCCATAAGATTTGCCTTAAAGTTTCCTTTTAAATAGTTAATTAACTATGCAACTTAGAATCTTCTAATCATCTTAAACGAGCTCTAGAAAAAAAAAAAAAAAAAAAAAAAAAAAAAAAAAAAAAACTCAAATCCAAAAGATAAGAAACATTCATATAATTCTGAATACACAAGATACTTCATAAATTGTTCATTTTATCCAAAATAAACTGCAACTTGATAGTTGATAAACCAACCTTGTCATAAAGCCCACTTTCCTGACAGTGACGTGCAACTTCAACCAAAAACTGCAGCCGAGTCCTCAAGTCGGTCATGTACTTGCTCAGCTCCCCCTCCTCTCCAGTACCTCTCAAACCAAGCAGGAGGTCAATGCCACCTTCTCTTAATAGTATCTCTGTCAGAAGTTGCCTCAGCATAATATTTCTCTGCCGCTGCTGCTCGACAGTGCCATTCCCAATCCATGAAGCTTCACCTCCTCCAATTGCAGATGCTGCTTGTACATAATACTCCAGTGCCAATTCAAGATTACCTGGCGTGCATAAACCGGGAATTAACACTTTTATTTTGCCTTTCATGTTTGACCAGTTTCAGAACATGATAATATACTAAAAGAAATTTTCAGTGCTTGAAGATAGTAGTGTTGGCAATATCTGGTACTGTATTTTATTGACATATACTGCAATAAGATAGTTGGACCAGACACGTAGATTAATTGATTATAATTATAACCACCTAATTACAATACTAATGCAGATTATACCCAATATCATACTGCATTAGTAAATGCAAAAGAAGTAGCTAGTTAGTCACAAATAAGGAACACTGTAGGTTCTCAACAGTATTATAAAGCAGTGTTGATGTTTTTCTAAAGACGCTTGTTCTAAAGTGATGTCACTTTTTCCTGATTGACGAATGTATATGCTTCAAAAGATTTAAGGTTAATTGCATTACCATTGCGTAAGTATACTGAACCATATTGCCTTATCACACCAGCCACCTCAGCACATGCATCCATAACACCAGCCTTCTGGCCACTCCCAGAGCCTTCTAAGACCCCACGATCTGCTAAACAAATTGCAATATGCACTGCATCAATGCTAACACCCTCCTCTCCTTCTTTCGAGAGGTAAAATATTGCTGGCAGAAACTGCAAACTCAGAAGCAAGACATACGGGTACACAAGTGGGTCCTGCCCATTCTTTGTGTAGTAAGCTGGTTCAAACTTGTTCAAGTAACTTTGCAAGTCCTCCAGAGTGTAAGCAACAAGGCCCTCAGTGGAAAATAGAGACGAGGATGCACTGCTAGGTGGGTCTCGCACAGCAGACAGTTTGAACCAAAGAAAGTCTTCTATGGTGGTGAAGAGATTTGGTAGGTCACGAAGCATTCGCTCAATGTGACGGCGAGAGCCAGATACGATTGCATATAGGATGAGCTTTTTCCGGTCGTAGGAGGGACGGCCAGCTCTGTCAGTCAGTCTCAGCATTTTTTCACACTCTTCTGAGGCACTAATAGCAGTCTCTGATGACACATTGCCCCCGGTAACAATCCACTCAGTAAGCTGTATATGCTCAAAAGTAAAATAAATAAATAAGTGGTAAAAGCTATTAAATTATCTGACTCTTCTTATTTTCTTCTTCTGTTTGAATATGGGAATACCTGAGGGGCAAACTGGTGAGCAGCACGGGAAGATTGAGCAACTTTTTTGGCTTCATCATAATAACCAGTTCTCAAACAGTAATAGATCTGCATCATACATGAAAATGAAAATCTGTAAAAGATATTAAGAAGATGAGCAACAGAAAAATAAGAGGATATAGAAGAAAACAAACCTGTTGCCATGTTGTGTCAACTGGAGGCTGCCTCCGCATATCAGTTGCATCAAAATCAAGCACACCATGATCTCTCAAATGTACCTATTTATTATCACATTAAGAAATTGCTTCATAAAAGAAAATAAAAAAGTCAAAATGAACAAACAAATAAATAAGAAAAGGGCTTACCCGAAGGAATGCTTGAATCTTTTGAATATTGCCTACTGAGCCACCAAGAGTAGCCTACAATAAATCATGTTGTAATCAACTCACACAGTGATAAGTTCAGGAACAAAGGTAAAGAACTCATAATGCACTGAGATGGTACCAACCACGGTGGCATGGCTTTGTATAGTATCCATGATATACTTCTCGTGGCCCCACTCAAGGTGTCTTCTTGCTCCTATTACCAGCGACGTCCTTCTAGACGTGCTTCGAGAAGTTGTCATATCCTCACCAACCAATGCCTATTATTATTCACCACATAAACAAAAATCAAGGTTCTTGCTTGCTTTGTGCAAAGATACAAAGCAATTGTAATGTAACACCCATTTGTTGGGAAGTTGCTACCTGGATGAGGTGCCATATTTTTTGCATGTTGACTGATTTTCTACCAGAGCTGTCAGCCCCCAATCCTTCATAAGCAGCTCGCAAAGCCATAGCCAGCTAAAAAACAATGATAAGCTCCTTTAATTCCATTAAGTCAAACTGCCAAACTTATATGCTTCATAAAGGCATAGAAATGCTTCTAAGTTCTCACATTAAACTTTCTTATTCATACCAAAGACTACCACGAAACCTCAAACTAAATCCTAACTCCACCACCAAGCACCAAGAAACCAGAAACTAAACAAGAAAAAGGAGACTGATGCAAATTGAATAACTTAATCCTAAGTAATAACCTTAAATGGAAGCCGACGGGATCTAGCTTCGTTGAGGTCCCTCACAATTTCAGCATAAACAGAAGCTTTCTTTTCAGTTACTGTCTTGTCAGAAGCTGGTACAATAGCCATTGCAGAAGGGCCTGCTGACAATTGAGCGGTTGAGACCTGAGGTGACATCAGTGCAGGACGGGAACCAGTTCCACCAATGCTGCTACTTCTTCGAGGTAGTGTAGAAAGCCTGCTAAGGCTTTGTAAGAAATCCCTCTTTTCCTTATTCCAGTCATCCTGTAGAAAAAAAAGTTGCAATTAAAATGTGACAATAAGGGTATTGACACTCATCATTTATTGAAAATTACAATAAAGGTTTGCTCACATTTGGGAAACATTTTTTTTTGGGCTTATCTGCTAATAACATGCAAAGATTAAAGAGAATATGGACTGGGTGGCTAAATTGCCTTTTTTTTTTTAGCATTTCATAACTGATCCATACAATTATCTGACTAGGTAGCTCCTGCTAACCTGAATATCCAACACCTAAATTTTATATGGGAAAGCTCATTGGAGTTGGGCCAAGGTTTCGAGATTTAATAAATACTGTACTATCATTTATTTAGCAAACAAATGTAGCCAAACCAGGTTTAATGCATTTTAGCAAATTCTAGCCATTTCAATTTGCCTAAGAACTAAGAGCATATACAAACGAGGATAATTGGGAGCTAGGGTTCTCTAAACATAAAAGGCGGGTTTATCTACCACCAATGAAGGAATTTTTGTGCTTGGTTGAACCACAATAAGCTACCTTTTGAGGCAGGGCTACAAAAAAATAAAGGGAGGAAGAAAAAAAAAAAATCCCTGCCGCTGACAATACTATCCCAATTCTTCTTCTGGACAAGAGAAGGAGATGTCACTTTTGTCCTGGAGGAAGACATGGTGCAGATCAAGGATAGTAATGGCAAAGAACCATATGAGAATCTGGGACCAGCTTAGAAGCTGCTGAGCTGATGTCTCTATGCAGGATACAGTGTTTTGTGATAGATTTTGGATGTATTTATGGACTTTCAAATTTTTCTAATGTGTTATATAGATCGATGGTCTGTAGACATGTTTTGGTTTTCTTTTTACAGCCTAGTAGTTTGTGGTTTTAAGGTTGGTAGCGGTACAAATTGTATCATATCTTTGGGTTAGAATGGGCCTTTTCTGGGCTTGCATCTTTCTCTTTATTTTTATCTTCTGTACAAACTCTTTAGCCCCTTAATAAAAGAATTGGAGACTGGTGACATGTAATTCACTTTGATCAATGGAAAAAGAAAAACCTAGCAGCCAAATACCCCCTACAGTTGTCAAAGGACATTGGGGACTGCAGCCATATGAAATAATAATATTACATACAATTTGCAGAAAATAAAATGCAATGGCCATCTCTGGATTGGAACTGCCTAGGGAAATGAAGAATAAGATTAAATAAACAGTTGAAAATTAATGAATCAAGAAGTCACCTCCAAAACACGCATCATGTGATCATTGAAGCTTCTAAGGTTGTCCTTCTGAGCTTCTTGGATCGATGAGACAATTGCCATTTCATGGAGCTGAAAGCAGATGATGCACATCATATTCAACAACTTACCTTATGAATGCTAGGCACAAATATATGAATGTGAGGTCAATCATTGTGCTTGGGTGACTAGAAAATCCTACTATTATTGAGAGATAAAGATATGCATAAATTGTACTTTGATACACCCCCACAACCCCCATTTCACCTATAATTAATTCGCTGCTGAAACTAAAACAAAATTAGGACCTAGTGCTTAATTCCTAATTCAAAAGTACTTCAACCTATTTAGACATCATATCAGGCCCAGTAATATGATTTGACCTCTTGACCGAATTCATCCAGTCCGATTCCTATTTCTCTTTCTAGTTCTTTCTGTCATTTCACCAATGCACTAAAATAATGAGTTTGTGAATAGATAATGAAACATCTCCAGATACAAATGCCCCCTTATATTAACAGCGAAAGCATTTTATAAATGACAGAGGTACTTAAGGGAACTCCCCCTCCCCTCGACACACACACACACACACACACACACACACAAAAAGGAAACATATGCACAATACCTGTTGTAGATACTCCTCAAGTGTAGCTGCTTCGGAAGGAAAAACATCTTCAAAGGTTGTCTGTAAGAAGAATTAAATTCTATAATGTGTCATGCAAAGACCACAAACACAATGCCTACATTTCAAACTTTAAGTAACTCCAAAGACGAAACAAGGAGCTTATGAATCGATTACCTTAAGCTCAAAGGACTTGAGATCTCTAGCAAGCTGCTCAGCATTTATCCCTTCACGTGCAAGTAATCTGATAAAAAAAAAATCAAATTTTGAACTGCTTATAGTGCCTGAAATGATCAAAATATAAATTGTACACCTTATATCATTACCAAAGCACTCAACTATTCACTGACCATCAATTTACCCAAAATTTACTGAAAACCCTATAAACATGAGGAAAAAGTAGTTATAAAATGCAAGAACTGGGTTATTGTGTGTTAAGGGATTAAATCAAAGAGCAATAAGTTATGATTATTTTAACTATTTGAAGCAATGCAAGGTGAAAAAATGGTAAAATTGATCTTCCAATAAATGCTAGAGCTAATACAAGACTGGATAAAAAAACACTATCATTAGTCGCATACACACAGAGAGAGAGAGAGAGAGAGAGAGAACCTAGTAGCAGAGATAGACTGAGAAGGGGCCTCGGCACGAAGGGTTTTGGCCTTGAGCTTGGTAGAGAGCGTCTCCAACTGATCTAAGCTCCTCTGAAATGGGAAACAAACGTCATCCAACCAATCAACATTAAAATCGAAGATAAAACAAGCAAAAGAAAAACTGAGAGCACAGTCCAAACAACACCTGGAGAGGAGTAAAGTGCGTGGAGGAGGAAGCTTGCTCGAGCAGCTTGGTAGAGGTGTGGAGAAGCTCCGACCAGCCAGTCATGTCCACGTCGTTCGCCATTGAAAGAGCTTTTGCGGGCGTTGCTTTCTCTCGCTGTCTCACTGTCTCTCTCTCTCTCTCTCTCTCTACTCTCTAGGGTTTGGCTTCTGAAATTGAATTTTGGAGGTTCGACGTCAGCGTTGCCTCAGTCCGGTCGGGTCGGGGTTTAGAGCTCTTTTTTTTTTCGGCTCCTTTTCGTTTTTTTTTTTATTTTTTTGAAGGACGGAGGGCCCATTGGGCCGTTTCGTTATTCAATCTGGCGGAGCGGGCGGAGTCAGATTAGAAGGGATCGAGAGAGGAGTCAGCGACTTTTCTGGATCTTGTATCCGATGTCTTCTGTGTACTCTGTCCGATCAAAGATGAACGCTCCGGATCATATAAGGATAGTATTCCTTTCATGCGACGTCGGATCCTTTCCAATTTTCCATCCATCTGCCCAATTTAAATCGAACGGCTCACAATACATCGAGTCAGCCTCTTGGTGCACCGCCTGGACTCAAGTCGAGTCCCAATTCGCCTCTGTGGACCGCTGTGGACCAACAGAACTATATTTTGCATAATTTCCCCATTTTTTTGCCCGATTTGTACATATGATATACAGTTAGAATCCTTATAAAATTTTACACCGTATTTTCACTCCTTTGGACCCAAAATTTACTGTAAATTTTCTAATTTTTCAAAATATGTGTTCGTCTTATTTTTCATTCTCGAATTATTTCCTCTTTCGTTTAATCGCTGTTGAACTCCTTGCATTTTTCACAGTAAGTTCAGGTGCTCAAACTATTAGGTTATTCTGTTATTCATCGTGGTATTTCTAACATGTACTAGAAGAGAAGAATGGGGCTTTGATTTCTTTAAAGTCGACTGAGTTGGGGTTCGGAGAAGGGGAAGAGTTTGAGGAACTGTGTAATTAGGTTCAATAGTCAGCCCGTCAGCCGATTGGAAAGCATCACAACTATTGTACCATTGGAATTTAAGAGTGGCATCGTCGACAATAGTTTTTTTTTTAGACAACCTAGCAGCGGCTGCTAAGCAAGAAAAAACAAAAAAAAGAAATAACTAGCAAAGACTAGGAGAAAGCTAAACAAACCAACAGGCCAAATAAAAAAGCAAAGGAGTGGCATCGTCGACAATAGTTGAAATTGAGATTTCGATTATTTAGAAGGTGGATAGAATGTGATTTATTGGTTAACTGCGAGGCTTATCTGTATTTTAATTACTGTGTGTCTAACAAAAATATAATATATATTTGTATATATGTTTCTACATTATTTATTTTTGTTGAAATGGAAGCATCTAATAATCAGTTTCTTCTTTGCTTGAATATGTTCTCACGGGACAATTGCAGATACATTATGTTCATTTTCTTAATATGGAAATGGATGAATTTAATTAATGCTAGGCTGCTGCATTGGCAATTGGAACAAATTAACAACCTAGTAAAAATTATCAAAAAATATTTTGTGTCCTCTAGTTGAGGCCTTCGTATTTCGGCTCGTTAGATAATCTCACGAATCACCTTAAGAATAGTTGCTAATTGAGAATAACCGCTAAATACAAGTTCGTCTAATATTTAAAAAAGATTAAAATGGCCATAAATTTTATTATGGCGCCGTCACACCAACCAGTATATCTGGCAGACTGGCACAGTATCCTCTATTCTATAGTTACAACATGCAGCTTCATTGAATAATGAAGATTTGCATAAATAATTAATTGTTTTAAGCGCAGTTATCTATAATGCCGTTGGAATCTAGTAGCTGCTAGCGTAGCTATTCCCATTAGATTCTGCTTTTCTAATTACAATCTCCCTGTTTATTTGGATGTACTGTGAGCTGGACATACGACATTTTCTCGAGTTGTATTGCTATATGATGCATATACTCTCTCTGCAAATTATCCTATATTCCAATGCGCAAGCAGCAATATAACTCGTATATTCACAATCCAAAGTACCTCCCCCACCCTTCCCTTTTTTTTTTTTATATAACAAGCCATTGACAATATTATCCCATTCCTGATTTATATTTTCAAAATTCCAATTTCATTGCTGCCAATAGTGGAAAATTTACTCTCCTTAAATTTTTAAATTTTGTCTGTCGATCAGAAATCCTAACGAGTAACAAGCACGCTAATCTATAATGAAATTATAATTAGATGATTGGCTCAAACTTGTTAAGTCACGTTGATGTAGGGATCCGCATCCTCGACAGTCGTTTAAAACGACTGCGCCGAGCAGTCGTTCTATTCTGTCCGTCCGATCTGGATCCAAGGGCGCGCAGAAAAATCTACAAATTTCGCCTCTCTCTCCACTACCCTCCCTGCCCGTCTCCTATCCCTCCTTCCATCGCCCCCAATTTGACCTCCGCCTCCTCCCTCTAGCTCCAACTCCACCCACCTCCACCGATGAACCCAAGTATGTCGTCTTTGAGGCCAGCCGCCAGGCCAAGGAGCGCCACCACAAGGCCAACCATGAACTGCTTCTCAAGCGATGAGCCTTCGCCATGGCCGTCCCCACCAACGAGTCCCTTGGTTCTTCTTCTGATCTTCTCACTCGCATGAACTCGCACGAACCTAGCTGCACCTCTCTCGCACTCGAACCAAATACTTTCATCTCTCTCGAAATACTCTCGATACCCTAGCTGCACCTCCACCTTATCTCCTCTGGAATCTGGATCGATCAAGAAGCACCCCTGCCGTCGCCTCATACCGGTTCTTTGTTCCTTTTTAGATTTGGTCTTTGTAATTCAAATTTCTCATCTCATCTGAACTTCCGATTTTTTCATCTCCAATACCATCTGAACTTCTAATTTTTCAATAATTTAATTTCTTCTGAATAATTTATTTTCCTAGTTTTGGTCTTTGCAATAATTTCATTTCTTATCAAGCACTGTGTAAGATTAGCTTGATATAATTTGTGATAACTGATAAGGCACTGCATTGAAGGTAAAATTAAATTGAGCTACTTGATGCTTTATTTGATGCATTGATAGGTACCGGTAAAGCACTGCATTGAGTAATATTTGTTCATTACTGCATAATTTTCTAATCCTTTTTCATTACTGCAACTCTTTATTTCCTTTGCATTTTGTGAAAATTAAGTAAAAGCTCACTGTTCATTACTGCTAAAAGCTCACTGTATTTGTAATTTTTTTCTTTTGCATTTTTGTTCATGGATTTTATTGCAGTGAGGGATGATTGAAGAGAAGACAGTAGACAGAGAGACAACATGATTTATTATTGGATGTTATGTATATTTTGATGTGCTTATTGATGTACTGATATGATGATGCTGTTATGGATACTCTATTAATTATTGGATGTTGTTTTATGGATGTACTGATATGGTTTGTCCAGAGAGACTGCATTTTGATCTATTTATTATGGATGTATGTACTGCATGGTTTGTCCAGGAATAGGTACCGATTGGTACTGGAATAAGTTGCGTTTATAAAGGAAACACAAACCAAATTATGGAACTCCTTGGTAGTTGCAAATTGTTATGAAACTCCTTTCTTGTTATGTACCGATTGGTACAGTGGCTTTTATAGTGGTTTGGTTATAGTGGCTTTTATATAGATATCAAATTAAAGAAGCGAGCATAGTGGCGTTTATATATGAAATTAGACCTATATAATAGGCAATGACTTTTATATATTACGGCATATGGTAAAAGCAATGAGACTTTGTGCAACTACAGTCAAATCTAAACTAACATGGACGACAGAGCCTTTATATATCGAATTAAACAAGCAAGCACAGTGACTTTATAGAAAAGCAAGTACACTGTTTCTCTGAAGTTTTTTTTTTTATGAACTTCCCCATAAAAAAAAATGGTCCTTAAATTAGGGACACAAATATAAATTAATGCTTTGGATATTGAATAGTACAATAAGAAAGAATTTGTATTATGGTAGTGGATATTAATTATGCATGAGGACAGAGTATGATTTAGTCTATTACAGTAGCTATATTAATTTGCATGGATATTAATTTGCACGCATCCTTTAATAAGTAAGATTCATTATGCGTCAGACGTCATTCTAAAAGCAATTAGACATGTTAAGACATGTTAAAGCTAAAGTAGGTTAAAATGATTAAATGACAAAAGGGATCAACTAAAAAGGGACCAACATGCTTTACTGATGCGCATCAGGTGAAAGTAACAACAACACAAAAGATCACTAGGTGTGATCAAAATTAAAATCCAAAAGAAAAATAATTCCCAGGAATACAATTAACACAACACAACCCTACTACAAATCAACTAAAAACGCTCAGCCATACCAGTACCAACTGTACCACCTGTCTGCGATACCAGAACCATATGCACCCTGAGCCATACCGGTACCAACTGTACCACCTGTCTGCTGGGCCCCATCATTGCTAGACCCGCCACCTTGGTTGCTTGGGCCTGTGTTTCCGTTATTGCCCCTTCTAAACTGTTGTTCCAATCCCCTAGTGGTACCTGTCCAAATTACTTATGTTACTCTTAAGTACTTGTTTTAGTGAAGGCTTACATGTTCGGAAACTTTGGCAGATAAGTTGTTCAAATTGACCTTAATTTTGTGGGTTAAAGAGTTCAAATGCAACACCATCAATTATCAGTTATGCAAATAACCTCAAAATTAACACAATTTGGCCATAATTTAACTTCGTAAGTCAATCATTGAAGCAAATCAATTTGTGTTTTTTACCATAATAGCACAGTACTCCAAGTAAACTTATTTTTTATATAGACTGAACTAAGCAACGTACCAGTACCAATTTACTTTTTTTTTTGTGTAGCACAATACACAATTTTTCCACTGTAATAGAGCGTATATTAGGGTGATTGGCTCGTCGAGGCGACGCAGCTGGTGCGGACAGCAGAGTCGTTGGTGGGAACTGCCATAGAGAAGGCGCTTCGCTTGAGAAAGAGTTTGTGGACAGCCTTGTGGTGGCGCTCCTTGGCCTGACGGCTGGCCTCAGAGACGATGTACTTAGGTTCACCGGTGGAGGTGGGGTGGAGGTGGAGTTGGAGTTGGAATTGGAGAGAGGAGGCGGAGGTTGGATTGGGGCGATGGAAGGAGGAGGGATAAGGACGGAGGACTGAAGAGACGGGCAGGGAGGGTAGTGGAGAGAGAGGTGAAATTTGTAGTTTTTTTTCTGCGCGCCCTTGGATCCAGATCGGACAGACAGAATAAAACGACTGCTCGGCGCAGTCGTTTTAAACGACTGTCGAGGATGCGGATCCGTTGATGTAGTACTTCGGGGAAAGAAATTAATGAAACTTAAATTGTAAATATATTCAAATTTTAGTTCTTTTTTTAAAAATTTATCACCGCATGCTAGAAGAAAAGAAAACGAACGATTTTTTAATTCATAGTTTTGTGGGGTCGAATTTAATAGGGTAAAAAAGAAGATTAATTAATTAACTATCAACCTTGACGATAAATCCAATGTTTAAAATATTCAGAATTTCTAACTTGTATCTTTTGGATATTGAAACAAAATATTATTAAATTAAAAAACTTTCAGTATATTAAATTGTCGATAGATTGCAAAACTAATTTTTGTCAACCTAACTCGCGGAATGATGAGCAAGATTATGTACCGAAACACTTTTCCAGCAGCAAATCAAAGAGCACTTCAATTCGTGTAATTAGAAAAATTGTTCACCCACTTTACTTGATTTCATGCAGTTGAAAATTGTTCACCCACTTTTATTGCATGCATCGTTGTGCATGTACAATCAAGAGTAATTAGAATAGATCGTACGCTTGTATAGTTACGTTTGTTCTGAGAAAACTTATCTTAGAACTTTAACGAGTGCGTACTTTCAGTCTTTTTCTCGTTCACCGGTAACGATGGTTTTTACTCTGCTTACCTAGTGCGTGGCATGGAAAGTAACAGAGTTCTTAGAAGCAGAGAATCAGAACTCAATTAATTGTGCGGATCCACTCTGGTCAAACCCAATTTATAGAGAATTTAGACTATTTTGATAACCAAAATTTGAATATTCTATAATAACAAAGATAATTACAACGACCTTGACGTCTACCCCCTCATCATAAGACCAAATTAAATTAAGCATCCCACCATCCAACCCACATGCGGTAGTAACGACAAAAAACGGATTCATGTTTTCGTAGACTCGACATTGGAACGGGTTTGACCAGACGATTTAAGCTATACATCAGTACCCATCTTTGCCAACATTATGACACGTCGATGTATAAAATGAATATGCTCATATTTGTTCTTCAATCCTATCTTATTTTGCATTTTTGTATATTGCTTAATTTATTAGTTGAATTTTATTTGACGATGTATTCAGGCTACCATACTTTAATTGATATTGAAAGTATGTCTATAAATTTTCCTGAATAAATTGATAGGATCCAAAATTTAGCATAAACAAAAAAATAATTCTTTTCATATTTCCTGACATGGAAAAAAAAAATAGAGGCATCCAATTAAGTTATTGTTGTCAAATGGTACTATTCTTTTTTAAATCATACTAAAATTTACAAAATTAATTATAAGAGATCCATTACATTGCACAGCTACGTGCATAAAATTGTTTTCTTTTATCTTATTTAATAATTATCAAGAGATGCATGGAATTGTCAAATCGATAAAGCAAAGGAAAAGAAGTACGTATTGTGCACACAGTTCATGGAATAGATAAAATATGCAATATTATTTTTGTTGTGCACAGTAATGATATACACAACATATATCTAATTAATTTATGTACGTGCATAGTACGTGGATATATATAAAATATCTAATTAGAAACTTTTGTTTGGTTGTGCTTTCCCAAAACAAAAGATTAAAAATTTCAATGGATAGATCATAGATGCATGAACAAAAAGCTTCATGAGATTTTTCATTTTATTTAGCACGCCGACCCTTTGGATCATGTGTTGTTGTGATGCAGACCAGAGAAGCCTCCGCTCCATGTGCCGTAACTACTTTTGAGGGTCCCTTTTCAATCATCTAACGAACCCATAAATTTAATTAATACCTCATAGCCGAGAGGTTTGGTTTTAATTTTTATCGTCTCAAACAGGAAATTAGGTTTCCATACTTCTCCCAAACAGAACATAAGGGGACCAAATCTGGCATTGCAGAGCAACTTGTTGATGCTTCTACAGTACTAATGAAAATGTAAAAGAAAAAAGAAAAAGAATGGTATATCATATCCCACCCTGTTTTAAGAAAAAAAAATTGTATATTATTTAGATTTGTTTGCATTAAGTTGGTTCTAGATGAAAGAACTAGAGGTATAGCACTTTTAATAGATAAACAACAATAATAAGACAAAATTTGATTTGACTAAATTTAGTAACTAGATTTAAATCTAGATTGTAAAATTTAAAATTACGAACAAAGATGAATAATTAAGATTCGAACTGAGTTTGAAATTAATGTCCACCGTAAAATTACTCAAATAATTAATATGCTAGGTTACATGGCTATAAGCTATATAGGATTTTGTTTTCATGTGTTTGCTGGTTTCATATTTTTTAAAATAAAGAAAAATCATATTCGTTTCACTTTTTGAAAATAAACGCATCCCGGACTATATAAAATATTTTTTAACGACGAGCCTACGGACATTCTATTGTCATTTTTGAGACAAGTTATCATAAAAAAATATCGCGAGAATTTTTTTTTTGTTTGATGGTTAGTTTGCGATAATTACAAATCTGATTTAATGCTAATATCATTGTAAATGTAAGGTCGTTGCTCCACAGAGTTCTAGACGGCTCCAAATTCCAAAAGTTCAATAATTTAGGAAATCAATTCAAGCCAATACAAATCGTTTGATTCAATCGACGGCTCTCTGCATGTCAGGACTCAGGAGCGTGCATTAATGAAGCGGATGTGACCCGGGCCGGCCCACGACGAAGGAATCAGAGAATCACAGACCAACAATGAATAATCATTTAATCGGCGACCGAGCGACGTGCACTCGGTGCATACGCACTTCCGACAAAACAATATCTCATACCGTCCACCAAGGTCATTGTTCTATACACCGGGTCCACCTATATGCGGTGCCTACATGAATAGCGCCCCATTACTCCGTCTAATCGACGCCGTCCAATCGGACCCGACGTTGGAGTGCGCCGATCACCATTTTTACGGCAGCGTACGATACGTCTTCCCTATACACGTGTCACGTCCTTTCTCCCACCAAATCTATCTCATGTTCTTATGAGACACTTCTCATGTAAAACTTCCTGTAGCGGGTAACTCTGCATGTAACAAAGTTTTCGCGACTTGTTGCCTGATCTTTTCTATTTATCATCGGAGCCTTCCAGTTACTACCTGATAATTGTTTCCACATTTCAACAATCATTAAATATTAAACTAATAATTAATTTGTGAAATAATTATATACCATTAATGCATTAAATTGAGAAAATCAATTAAACCCGCCAGACAACTGAAAAGACGATCGCGAGGATACGAGCGGCCAGTAAACTTATTGCAGTGGCAGAATCGTTAATAATACCGACAAGCAAGGTTTCTTTGGTATTTAATTTTAATTTTAATGTTTTATAAATGGCTTAATTTTTTTATGCCCCTCAACTCTTTCCTATTTGTTTATTTCTCCCTTATACTCTTATATATTTCTTATATGCCATCAAACTCTTCAACATGTTTTTTTATTTGTCCTTCAATTTGACCATACATAATTAATTATGGTTATTTTATAAAAAAACTATAAATTAATGACAAATAAATTAGAATGACAGAAATACCCTTAGACGTTTTTCATTTTCAAGAGTCTTCCATTCCTTTGCTCTATAATATTTATTGCCGTGTTCAGACTGTAACAAAAAATGTATCTCGATTTCAATGGCTTCAATAATTATAAAGTAGGGGACATTTGCATTTTTTTTTGTCGGCCCCACCCAAGTGCATGGTGTCGTGCTTTGTATTTGTTAGATGCCATGTCAGATTCGGGGGCCTTGATGCAGTGTTTGGGTTTAATCAAAGTTATGTGGCCGCTGGTCTCACCATTGATATTCTTGCCGATTTCTTCCTCGCAAGGGACCTTTCAAACATAGTAAATTCGAATTCTGTTGGTTTTTCACTTTATTATGTTAGTTGCGTCAATTTTCTCTCGACATAAATTTAAATTCTACAGACATGAATTCAACAGTTGTTACATACAAATGACAAGCGTTATTTTATGGTACAGTTGGCACAATTAGTACAACAATAATATTATGGAGCAAGAAAGGAAAACGTAGGAAGATGAAAAATGATCTAGGTATTTCTATCTTTTTAATTTATTTCTTCTTAATTTACAGTTTTTTTATTAGATAACCATAATTAATTATGTATGGTTAAATTGAAGGACAAATAAGAAATCATGTAGAAGAGTTTGATGGCAAATAAGAAATACACAAGAGTATAGGGAGAAATAAATAAATACGAAAGAGTTGAGGGGCATATAAAAATAGGCCTTTATAATTTTATCTTATTTAATTATTTTAGAGCAATTCGCAGCTTCGCACAGTTGAAACCTTCAACCAATATAAATTTCACCAAACCCCCGTGTATTCCTTTCACAGTAGTAGCTCCTATATACAAAGAACCAGAAAGAGAGAGAGAAGCAGAAACAAAACAAAACAAAACCCAATCGACGGCTCCGATGAAGTCCAAGAGGAAATCGACGATCGACGATGCTCTGAGGTGGGACGAGCCGGAGGAGGAAGGGGCACGGTGTCGGAAACACGTGTCATCATCTCAGCCTCCCTACAGCGTCTGCCCGTCCTGCCTCTACGACCGTCTGATCCGTCTCTGCCCGGACTGCGCTCACGTGCGCCCCTGCCCGTGCCTCCCTTCCACGTCAGCATCCTCCGCCTCCTCCTCTTTCTCCTCCGCCACCGGATCGGGCAGGGGAACCAACGGATCCTCGGTCGATAAGATATCCAATCTGATCGCGAGCGAGCCGGCCTTCGCGAGATCCAAATCGGCCGGGTTCGCGCTCATGCGGTCCGGATCGGTCGGGATTGGAGTTGGGCTTGGGCTCGAACGGTCCAGATCGGTCGCGACGGGAGCTCCGTCTAGTTGTGCGAAGAAGAAGAGGTGGCGATGGGCCGCCATCTGGCCGTTTAAGGGATTGAATGAGAAAGGAGATGAGAAAAAGAATGAATGGAGATGGTGGTACTTTCCTAGCCCAATTAGGGTTTTTACCCACCGTAAATCGGTCAGTTAAGGTGCAATTTACTGAGAGGTTTGAGTTGGAATTTGAAGGATTGATGTTTAACTTTTTTTTTTTTTTTTTTTTGCTTTTTTTTAGGGTTTTTTTTTTTTGGTACAGAGGGTTGCAATTTCTTGTACAAAAATGCTGATACTTCCGTTTGTAGACCGAGAAGTTTACTGTTTCATTTTCATGTGATATGTTATATACTTCTTTTGTGGATATTAAGCTTGAGGATTGTTGTTTGTATTATTTTGTAATTAATTAGCTGATTGTGGAAAATTTAGTTATTTCATTTTCAGGTTGTTGGTTTGAAAATTATAATCCCAGGAATTTGTCAATTGTCAATCGTCATAGTCAAAGGTAAAACCGTTAAATATTCTTGCTCTTTCTTTTTCTTCACTAATTAATGATATTTAATTTCTTTTATGCACCTTTTTTTAGTGGGATGGTGATAGTACAGAGTTGCTACAATTATTAGATTTGATATTTTCTCTTCAATTGGTAGAATGATAACGAATGCAAAACTACGCTACTTAGTTGGTTAAACTAACTTATATTATAAAATAGTGGGTTTGATTTCTATGGTCACTGGTCAGAGAGAGATGTTTTGAACTTTTCCAATTTTGACCTACTAGCCGGGGCTATATGCTTATTAGTCAAAGATTAAAACATTTTCTGAATTATCTGCCTCTGTTTTGTGTGATGTTCGACTTTTCAATGCGTGTGTATATATATATATATATATATATATATATTTTTTTTTTATAAAGTAGCGGTTGGTAGTCAAATGCGTGGAATTGATGGGTCTTTATCATTTCTATTTGGGAAAAATAAATTATAGTGTAATATTATAGTATCCGAATATGTCCGTTAGAGTGAAATTAATAATGTAAGAACTAATAAAATTGTTATAACAAGTTAATAACTATAAATTGAGTAATGCTAAAGTCAAATGCGTTTGACGTCAAGTATGATTCTAAACCCAACTATTAAAATTTCAAACGATCGATCCGAACTGTTTGATGCAATCTTCATATTGAAATATATCTTAGAGATTAAATTTTACATTTTTCAATATTTTTAACTATTTTTTTCAGATTTTTTAAAATGGAGGGTCCATAATTAATTAGATCGAGGGTTTAAAATTTTTTTAAATAAATAGTAAAAAATTGAAAAAAAAATATAAAATTTGATCTCCAAGAAAATTTCATCATGAAAAATAAATTGAGCAGTTCGATTTGACTGTTATAATTTTAAAAAAGTAAGGATCGATCGGATTTGATAGACTCAAGTGTCAAATATATTTGAATAAAAAATAATAATAATAAACTGGGAGAAGTTACTCCACTCTATGACTTGACACAAAAAGATAGCAGAAATTTGTTGTACAAAAATTGTGTAGATATAAACATTCTGAAATAAATGGATTTTAATAAACTCTTATAGTTATCTTGTGGGTTCCAATTGCTGCAAGAATTTTTAATCGGGTCTACAAATTATGCCTGAAGCTCGTACAACAGTTGAAGTCCCCACATTCCTTTTACTAAAGTGGCAGCTAATTTTCATCACTGTTACTGTGTGCAGTTGACTTCTTTAAAGATATAGAGACGAACAGTTTAGTAAGGTACATTTAACCAAACAAATTCAAAAAAGAATAATCACGATAACAATTCTTCATTTTTTTGCTGTAACAAATTAAATTTTCCTAAACTTTATGTAGGGCACAGTTAACTATCTATAATTAGCTAAACTCATCTTACTCTTGCATAATTTTTTTTTTATCGTAACTTCTTTTATGTCGTAATTTGCTCTTGATACAATTGTAAATCCAACACCAAATGATGCTATTGAGGAATAACTTACTTTATACGATTTCTCCTTGTCGTCAATTATAAATTTATTTTGGCGCCTTTTCCATCCTAAATTCACCTTTAAACCTTGTATAAAAATTGAGATTTCAAATTGTCACGGATGTTAACATATGTAACTCTGAACAAATGCTCATACACTAATTTCAATCATTAAATAAAAGCGTGAATTCCGTATAAACATTTACACAAGCACACACTAACTAATTAATCATAGGGGTAGTAGATACAGTGGGTCAGATCCGCAACCGTAAAAGAATAGCACAATTAATTATTGTGTCCCCAAAACGAGAGCGACACGGACCATAGTGTGGAAAATTGGAAAAAGCATTAAAGCAAGGTGAGAAAGCGAAGGACAGGAAGGCATGGTGACGTTGAGCAGGGGACCAAAAAGAAATGAAATCTATGTATCAATTCAAGTCAGCCACGTTACAGTTCTGCTGCTAGTGCTGGTGCCGCACGTGCCATACGTGTACGACGACTTATGTTCTCAGTTCTCACGTTTCAGCGTTTTCTTCTTCTTGCTTTGCTTGATTCTGAGTAATGAGTAATTGAGTCCCACACTCCCACTTTTGGACTCTGGAATTCAGATTTCAGATCAAGCGACATTTCTTCAACTTTGAACTGTTCACTGCTTCGGTCCCGTCAATTGTTGCGATATGATACCAAGTCAACATTTAATCTCGTATGAGACTATATGAAAGGGATAAGTATGAGTTGCGGTTATTTTATGACCTATTATGTTCATCGATAGATGCCCAAAATGTGTTGTAACAGATTTCTATGCAGATAATTAGATATGTGTATATCTCATATTCTCATTGCATGCCTACCACTTAAAAATAACATCTTTTAAAACAGTTATTGAGAATAGTAAAAACTGAACTACAAAACATAATGTTTACAAAATAGCAAATGTTATTTGAATGTATATTTAAAATATTATTAATGAATCATGTCGTATTTTTCCTCTTATCGGAACATTTATATGTTTGATACTTTGAATGCATATCAATATAAGAAACAGCCTATTTTTCATCCATCCAGCAGAGATCTTTGTTGAGCCGGGGACAGGTTCAATTTGGACCGTTTGTGTGAAATAAGAGTTATTGCAAAGTGATTGGATAGAAAATAACACGTGGACTTCACATGGTTGACTGGTTGTCTTACTCTACAAACTCAACCAAGGCTGGGCTTACATATGCATTTACTGTTTAAAAAATTTTAAAAGTCCAGTAAGCCCGTAATGATGAGAGCTTTCTTGGAGCATTTAATCTGATGGTTTTAAACAAAAAGAAGACAAAATAGTGCTGTTGGCAGAAATAATCAAAAGAAGACAAAATATTAGGGTGGAGTCATAAATCTCTTCATGTCTATCTTCCACATTCATAAATAAGAAATTTTTTCATATTTTTTTTTCTTCTTTTGAGTAAACTTATTTATACTAAACATCTTGTAGATCAATCACGAAAAAGGGCTCTAAGTTAAAATTTGAAATCCATAATTTTAAATATTGATTAACTAAACATTTTTTTTTATTTTCTTGAATCTTAACTTGATCCTATCTTTGTTCTGATGTCTTGCACTGGCGTTTATTTATCCCAGGGGCATTATGGTCCTTCTATCCTGTCTCTGTTTGATGTACTTTGCTTCTTCGTTGGTTACTGGTATGGGCCAGTATAGGTGCTGGACTGCTGGTGCTAAGCTTTTACTGGTACCTAGTTCAGTGAGTTCAATGTGTATAATTGGAATCTCTTGACGGCGTCCTAGTTTGGGCAGTCATGGGGTTTGTCAGTATGCATTATAAAGGATGCAAAGGAGAGAGGGGTTTAATGAGATATAATTCAGTGCATTTAATTTATAAGTGAAACCTTTTACAAGTGCAAGCTTCTATTTTTCATAATTTGCAATTTTTTTTTTCTTTCTTCTTTAACAAATTTGTTCGTTACCATTTAAAACAACAATGTATAAGTAAGATGTTCAAAAATAATAACAGAAAAAGGGCCTCATTTTAAGACTGCCTCACATGTGCAGAAATGCTGGTTAACATTATTTCCACCAATGCGCTATTGGACTTGAAACTTCAACTTTAAAAAAGCAAAAGTTGGTTTATCACCTAGCGCACCATTATATCATTGCAACTTCTGCCTTACCAGACCGAACCATATATATATGCTTCGTACATAATGAAAAGGCCTTCGATCTCTGTTGAAATGCACTATGTTCCTGGTTAACGGATGATTGATACTATAAAGGTGTTATATAGCAGTTTAACTAGTGGGACTTGGTACCCTGATTATAATAGTTCTTTTCTATTAATTTACTTCAATAAACGACTATGCGATTACATGCTACAACGGGCAATAAAAAGAGAAAAGAGAATAAGGAAAAAAACGACTATGCTAGCAAAGATACAAGCGACCATCAGTTCTAGACAGAAGGCCTCAAAAAACTGAAATAGCTTTATTTGCTGAATAGGAGGCGTGCTAGGTCCTTCAATCACGCTTGACGATGACATGTCGTTGATTGTGCCGATTTGAGAGGCTATAAAAATGCTCTTGTATATACTGTCAGTCAGGTTAATTTTTATCAGTTAGCATGCCGCAATCGGTACAATGAAAAGAAAATTTAGTTAGATAAATTTATTATTTTATTATGATAGAATTTAAATTATATTTTTTTAATTATAGAACTCCGACTTCTATTCAAATTTAATCACTTTGTTAACTTTTCTTAAAAGATATAGAACTAATAAAATTTGATCAAAATTGGATTTAAAATTCAAAATTTTGAATAGACAAGTCGACAGAATAACCAAATTTAGATAAATATCAAAATTAGTGAATTAAAAAGGATAATTTAGAGTTAACTAATACAGAATTAATTTCATCTCAAAGTTGCGGGCCCTCTGACAAAATTAATCTAGTACTGAATTGTATCAAACCATGTATATTTTTCTACCTGGTCCTTGAAAAAGACAAATTTAAGATCGAAGTTTAATGATGATTTCATACTGAGGTGTCAATGGATATGTTAATGATTCGGTAAAGACACCTTTTACTCGTACATGTTTATAACGAATCATATTCTTGTCGATCCAGACATTATATTTACTCACTAAATTTAACAGCTAATAGACACAGAATATGTCGATCCAGACTTATATTTACTCACTAAATTTAACAGCTAATAGACACGTTACAGATAATCATCAAATAAAATGATAATTTATTATGTTATAGCGTGAATTATTAGCAAATAACTAAACATATTACTTCAAACTTAACATGTATGCAGTATCATATAAATACAATGCAAACTTATGCATTAGTCGATTTCAATAATTAAAATAAATTAACATCAAATGTAATTTAACCTAAATAGATATCAAATAAATAACACATCAATTACAAAATGTACATAGTATCATAAAATATAACAGAAGATTATACGTTCATCGATTACATTATTTTAAAATGTAAGTGAATATTAAGAGATACTAAATGATATCTCTACTACTTATAAATGCACCCTGCAACAGGTTAAAACAATTTTATCCAAAAGGGGTTCAAACATTTGTAAACGTCATTGTGGACCATTGATCTGAGCAATGTACGGCTCAGATATGTATTTTAGATAAATAACCTGACCCCGTTACAGGAAGGGGTCAAGTCGCTGGTCGGTAAACAATTGTCAAGACTTCACTACGTTTGCTCGCGCAAGTTCGATTCTCCGTTCCCTTCGTTTTTTTTTTCCTTTTTGCGTTTTATCCAGCTTGCGTTTTTTTTATTGATATACGATGAAAATCCAGCCGTTCATATTCATTCTCTCTTCTTTCCAGCCGTAACAAGTAACAACTCTCTCCATCTAGGATTTCTCCAGCCTCCAGCGATTAGACCCTCCAATCTCCATCCATAGCGATTCGATCTCCTCTCGCTCTAGGGTTTTCAACTTTTCCTTTGCTCCAGCCGTTTTTTCCTCATTTCTCTTCCCTGTGTGATTTTTTTCCTTATTTTCTCCGCTCACGATTCTACCAGGATCTTTTTCCTTTTTCCCTCCGCTACACTCGCGTTCTTCCTCTATATTTATCATGTGCTTGCCGCCGCTCCCCCCTTTTCACTAGGGTTTTTTTCGTCTTCACATTCTTTGTGTTTTTTTATCGATTGGTGAATTTTGATCATCTATTTTGTTTCATCTTCTTAGGTTAGCAATTAGAAATTAGGAGTATTATTTATTATTTATTAGATTTTTGTTTTGAAGTTATCTGAAAAGAGAAATATTGGGGTTCCAACCGTCCAAGACCTGGAGATGCTGGATTGCTGGTGGGAGCGTGGGTTTGGCTAGAGATCCATCTCCTCCCTTCTCAATATACAAAATCAAGCTCGCAGAGTCCAATAAGTCAAAGCAATGACAGTAATCATATCTCTGTTGAATTTCATTGATGAATTTCAAAAGAAGCTTGAATCAAGGTACTCTTTTTGTGTTTTTCTTTCAAATGATGTGTCTTGCCCTGAATTTCAAAAGAAGCCTGAGTAATCGTATCTTAACTTCGCCTAAGCCGCTTTTGTCATCTCACTCTGACACAGCCGTCGTGCAAATCTGTCTTGTCCTCCGACGCCCTACCTACTCAGGCTGACCTCTGCCTCCTCTCGACCGCCACTGGTGCACCTCCATCTGCCTTCGACTACCAGCGGTGGCCTCCACCTTCAGTGTGTACCTTTCCAACTCTCCTTCATGAATTTTTTTTTATTTGTTAATTTTTTGTGGTGATATTTTATTTTTGTGTAAGACAGATAAATCTTTTGTTTTTCATTGTTCAGCAGCACTCTCCACCAAAGGCGTGTACCTTTTGTCGTTCATTCTTGATTCAGTTAAAAAAATATATGCAGAGTCGCAGAGACATAACAAAAATTTTTGATACATTGTCACCAGGTTATAGGCTTATAGCTTGGATTTAAGTAAAGGTTGTTAATTTTCTCAAAACTCATTCATTAAAAGTTCTTCTTCTTTTGTTGTTCTCCTTTCTCTTCCTGAACTCAGGTTGCGACTGATAAATGTATAATGGCCATGCTGTGCCTCATTGTGATTGGTGTGATAGCCATAATAATTGTGAAGGTGACTATACTCTATACCATCTGTATGACCGTATTAAACAATAACAGGTACCAAATTCAAAAGACTGCATGAAACTGGTTGTGGAAATCTGTCAGATAACTTTGGTCTATTTGTTCTCTTGATAGCCGCTATCAAGATGTACTCTAAAAAAAAAAAACTTTGGTCTATTTGCAAGATTTTTAATGCTTCATATGCACGTTAAGAGCCTTGTACAAGGTTTCCCATACCTTACAATAGTCTGTCCGACTATCTATTTAGTCTGCCAATTTTATTTTTATGCAAATCAATTTTTTGTTTTCTTTGACCAATTGATCATCAGGCTTGTAATAATTACTATTTCTGGTACTTGATTGGTACCAGCAAGCTTATCGATTTATAAAACTTCGTGGTGAAACTACAGACTTGTGCCTTGATTGGAGAGGTAACAATGAAATTTGTTAAAATTGAAACGTATCAAGAAAATTGAGAGCCAATTAACTAATTGAATATGCTATTTGATACTGGTATAATATAGTAGAAATAGGAAGTCTTTTTTTTTTGTCTGTATGTCAAATTATAGCATGTTCAGATGTAGAGAGCGGTACAAACAAGGAAATCACGGAAGATGACTATTCTGATCAACGAGGAAAAGAGCGAACCAAGATGACAATTCATTTTGCTACTGGAATAGAGATTATAAAAGATGTTCATATGATCAACAATACTAGAGTCCTCTTTGTAATGGATTTTAGTTTCTTTTATTGTATGCACATAAATGAATATTAAAATACCTCCAGTAGAGAGGCCTTATACGGGTAATATTTGTTTGTATCTATATTGAGTTTGACTCAGAATTTGATATCACAGTCTTGTATATATATTTTCTTATTATTTTGTAATTTTTGTTCCAAATATAAAATTGTTGTGAAATATAATATAAATTCAGGTAGAACAGACAAAAGCAAATTAAAATGTGAATTTACAATAGAGAAACGGCGGACACCTTTCTAAACATGACTTTCCATAATTTACAATGGACTTTCCATAATTTTTCTAAACATCACTTTTCTAAAATACCAAAAAAAATTAAAAAAAATGTAAAAAATGGTTTTTGTAAGTTTCCAATATGAGAACATATTGAACGTTTTGGATCGGTTGTTTGAAATTTGAAATGTGAGAACGACCGTCCCATATAAAGGAAATTGAACACTAGCATTTCTCAAGTTTTAATACCAAACAAGTTGGGTCTAAGTTAGAAATGAAACCTAAAAAGATTAAAGTAATTAAATAGGTAACATAGCCTAAATAGCCTAAAATGTAAGAAATCGCAGACTAATTAAATAGCTAACATAGGTTGAGTGTTATAAAATATATGTGTCAAGTAATATTTTCAAATAAAGTCTGCCCGCACATTGAGCGGGCACTGCTGCTAGTCTTTCATAAATCAATTTCCTCGTCATTTTAAACATTGAATTTATGATTGAACTAAAAAAATGAAAAAAATATTGTATAAAATAACAAATAAACAATTACTTACATTCATATTTTCATTTAACAAACTAATAAAAAAAATATTCTTAACATGTACCATTATCTCATAAGTCAATGAAAAAGTTTTTCAATTCGTACTTTTCTGATACAAAGATGCAAACTAAGATGGTGTTTTACCGGAGCGAACAAAACCGGATCGTAATCGATTTCAACAAGATTTAATATAAGATCTTGTTCTGTTGTTCAGATTAAAGAGATCATTAATACATTAGACGGTTCCCTGTTTCTTATTTAGCAAGTTTACAGGGCTACTTTGGGAAAAGAAAACAGTCGGGAACCGAACGAATACGCCTTTGAGAGAGCTCACGTGCTCTGCACGCTACATCCCAGAGCAGCAATTTAACATCTCATTAAAACCCTAACCTTTGGTTCTTCTCTTCCCATCCCACCTCAATCTCTCTCTCTTTCTCCGATCATCTCCGCTTCGCCTTCCGATCATCTCTCTCAATCGTCTCTTCTCCATCTCGACTTTCAACTGAGAAATTCAATCAAGGTATTAGCTTCTCTCTCTCTACCTCTCTCTCCTCGCTTCCCTTGCTATCTCTGCTACTTTGCTCGACGAGTTGATCTGTTTGCTTTCTGGATTTTGTTATTTTTGAAGAACTTTATCTTACTTAGACTCAATTGTGTGAAAATAGTATGGTTTAGGGTTTAAGGTTTAGTAGAGGCGCGCCTATGGTAGAGCTGGTGGTTATGGCAACAAAATCTTAGTCTTGCATATCTGAACAATGTGGTATTCTCGGTGTTTGTATCCATGCTTATGCTGATTTCTGAGGTGCTCTCGTGGCATTTTTGTGTATTGGAATGATGAGAAAAGGTGAAGCATGGATCTGAGAAGATCAGGGATGGAGATAATACAAGGATAGATTTACTTCTGGGAAGTTCGTAAAATTTGATTTTACGGCTGAAAGTTGATGCAAATTGAATACAGGGGAAAAGTTAATTTGCATACAGTAACGGCCAAAAGAGCAATTCAACGATGAAGGACTTAGTTTCTGCCGTTTATTTTGCATGAGACACCGGATATATTCATTCAAAGCATGCCCTAAGCTAATTAACACCAAAATATTCCGTTTAGATTCTGTGTACCAGGATTTCCGTTATTTATATCCCAAAAATATGCCATATAAGGAAATTATAAATTACATAAAGCACTTCAATATAGTGTATAAGTAGTTACTGGGGCTAATAGATGATATTTAATCATTTATTGTTCCAATTTATTAGTTGTGAGTTGTGACTGAAATTGAATCTAATATATCAGCATAGTACTTACTTTTGATAAAACCCTAATTGATTCTGAATTTATTTAATTTATTCTCACATCTCCAATTATTTTTTGTTGAATGTGCAGGATTAAGAAGTTGTTTTAGCATAAGCTTGATTTCAAACCTTCGCAGATATGTCGATCACTATAGTTAATATCCTGGAAAAGGCAAGTATTTGTTAACTTCCCATTACCCTATTTATTTTAATCTATGGGGTGTACATTAGCCTGAAATAACTTACAGTAAAAGGTGATTCCCGTGATAATGGGTGTGTTTGGTTCCGTGCATGAACATGGTTCCGTGCATGAACAAGGACGAACAAGCTGTTCGCGAACAACTAGTTCATTCCCTACTTCCCTAAAATTGACGAACAAGAACAAGAACAAGGGTCTGAATAGCTTGTTCGCCCTGTTCGTTGGTTGATTGGTTCACGCTATCGCTGTTTGCGAACAGCTAGTTCGACGACGGTGCCAAACACACCCAATGAGAATAAAGTTACAAAAGGGAACACGTTGGCGGCATATTGTTAAGTGTTGTGCTATGTAATTGGTGTAAACCTCACCTGTATGTTATGGAATTAATTATCCTTTGGTCAGAGTATCTTTGAATTCTAGCATTAAAATTGTCAAATATTTAAATTTCAGATGACTGGCAAGGATAAGGATTACAGATATATGGCCACATCAGATCTACTAAATGAGCTGAACAAGGAAATGTTCAAAGTAGAGCCTGATATAGAACCAAAGCTGACAAATAGTGTCCTTCAACAACTCAACGATGCGGCGGGAGATGTGTCTGGTTTAGCTGTCAAATGGTGCATGTTTTATTAACATTTTCGATTTTTTTCATTTCTGATATATTCATTCCTGGCTTCTTAATAAATGGTCCCAGTAATGTTGTTGAGCTAAATACTCTTGTATTTGTACAAGTAAGACAGTTTTTCTATCTGCTATTCTGAAAAAGCTCAATCTTTTGTTTATCACCCCCAGATTAGGACTTACCAAATTAAATGTTAAGCAGAAAACAGAAAATTATTGTTCTTTGTATTTTTAGAAAGCAATGAAGTCAGGGGCGTTGTTTAGAACTTTCTACTAAGGCTCCTTTTCTGGTTTCCTTGGGTGCACAGTTGGGGGGGGGGGTGGGGGGAGCATTGCAGTCTTTTGTTTTCAATTTTTCAATATTTTATCTGGGGTATTTGCATTGAATGATTATTTTGTGCTTTTGTGAAATCAACATGGAAATAGTTCCTAGAATAGTACTCTTACCTAATTATTAGATGCTTGCACTTGTTGTGAGAAAGCCTATCTAGAGAATGCAATGCCTATAATAAGTAGATTTTCTACAGTATTGTCTAAAGTTTGTCTACACATTTCCAATTTCCTATCGACACTTGTCCTACTCTCATCGATTATTTTACGTCATCCTTAGTGTATGCTCTTTGCTGATGATGTGGTGCTAATCAATGAGAGTAGGACAAATGTCCATATGAAATTGAAGTTGTTGAGGAACTTTAGAATCAAAAGGTTTTAGGCATAGTAGAACTAAGATAGAGTATATAAGGTGTGAGTTCAGCGTGAAATGGAGACAAGCATCCGGCGTCTTATGTGATAAGAAAGTCTAGAAGCTAAAAGGTAAGTTTTATAGAATGACGATTAGACAAGTGATGTTATATGGCACATAATGTTGGGCTCCTAAAAGATGACATGTGCTGAGTGTAGCAGAGACAACTAATTTGAACTTATTTAAACTAACGAGTAACCCTGCAATGAGTAATTCCTTTGTGACTACTGGGAATATAATTTGAACTAAGGTGTTCGATGACATTACTTGTTTTGTTTAAAAGATTTTCTTATTTCTTGTACACAAAAAAAAAGAATGGAGCAATCTCTTGTTGGTATAACAGAGACAGAATATAGCTACTAGTTCCTGTTAGAATTATGTAACTTCAGAGTAGGTTTGAAGAAATGAGTAATTTGAACTAAGGTGTTCGATGACATTACTTGTTTTGTTTAAAAGATTTTCTTATTTCTTGTACACAAAAAAAGATTGGAGCAATCTCTTGTTGGTATAACAGAGATAGAATTAGCTACTAGTTCCTGTTAGAATTATATTACTTCAGAGTAGGTTTGAAGAAATAAAGAATCAAATTAAATTGGAACAAGCATCACTTTAAGCCAGTAATTTCAATAGACAGGACTTGACTAAGAATTGAATACTTTATGAAATATCTAATTTGTTGTCATAGAATTAATGACAAAGGCCTCATAGTTATCATCATTTACATTTGTTGATCCTTTTTACAGCTTGGTGCCTCTCGTAAAGAAGGTCCGTGAGGATAGCATACTGGATATGGTGAACAAGCTCTGTGATAAGTTGCTTAATGGAAAGGATCCCAATAGGGACATTGCTAGCATTGCACTGAAAACCATAATTGCTGAGGTCCCAACATCTATGGCTGAGAAGATACCAGTTTCTCTTTCCCCCCAATTGATCAACGGGGTAACCAGCGCTGTGAGTTTCTTGCTAAACTAATAATTATACAACAGTCGGTGCCAAATGTTTATGAAATATTATCTTTTAGGGAGGTTAAGACACAGAACAAAGGTAAAAAATCTAGACACAGCCTGAGCTGGATCGGTATCAAGTTGGCCAGTTTTTTTACAAGATGAACTAGACTGTATGGAGTGTATTTCTACAATACCCTAAAATAAGCCCGTTGTACGAAGTGTCAATTTGGTGTGTATTTCTACAATACCCTAAAAGATAACATAATGAAGCAGTACAAATCATGCCTCAATTCTTCTTCAAATCGTTAGAAAGTCGTCGTATTCATGTGTCACTTCTGAGCAGGAAAAATGTCCAATTAATCCCTGAATTTTGTGCTCTTCAAGAGAATCAGTTCTCCTTTCTTTTATTTCTTTTATGTTTCTAAAAGTACATGTATTTATAATTTAGGTTACTAGGGAAAATTTAATGGGATTATGATAGGAACAGAATAGATAAGGGTAATGGTTTCATATGATTATTTCCTTATTCTTCTCTCGCCATGGGCTCTGCATCCTAGGTTATGCTTTTAGAAGCACACATTTGTAATTTATTTAAATAAATAATTGCAAAAGAAATAAAATTTGGCTAGGCTTGATGCTTACATTTAATCCTTTGCTGGTTCATCAGTGTTTCACATTTTATTCATCTAATCATCATTTCTTTTTTGTTGAACTTTATAGGAGAAGAGTGCAGAGATAAAATGTGAGTCGCTGGATATACTATGCGATGTACTACAGAAGTTTGGCAGCTTGATTGCAAATGATCATGAAAAGTTGCTGGGTGCACTTCTGTCCCAACTTGGCTCCCACCAAGCCAGTGTCAGAAAGAAGTCTATCGCTTGCATCGGTGACACTACTTTATTTTATTTTCATTGATATCTGTCTTGTTATGCTGTTTATAGGTTGTTTGTTTGAATTTATTACCGTATCCTGATGTTTAAATGCTTCTATTGTTCTAGTAGTTCATCTAAATGGGAAAGTAGAAGATAAAAAATAAAATGACCCGACTAAGCTGACAATCAACTTGCTTTGGCCTGAAATATTGGTTGTACTTACGAAATTGGTCCACCATTAGGAGTCTGCGGCTTCCCACATATTAATGTTCTCTAATGGACACCATTCTCAATTTTTCCTTGTTGTGCTCTTGTTACATTATTTGTGTTGCCTAAATACTAAAAACTAATGTATAATTCAGCATCACTTGCACCAAGCTTGTCTGATGATCTATTGGCCAAGGGGACACTCGAGGTTGTGAAGCTTTTGAAAAACAAGTCTGCGAAGCCTGATATCATCCGAACAAATATCCAGATGATTGGAGCCCTAAGGTATGTTTCAGCTATAGTGTCCTGAACCAGTTCCATGCTCTATTGTTTAAGAATTGGTATAATTAATGATTTGTTTTTTTAGTCGATCTGTTGGCTACCGCTTTGGTCCACACCTCAGTGACACTGTACCATTGCTTATAAATTACTGTACCACTGCATCAGAAAACGATGAAGAACTTCGTGAGTACTGTCTTCAGGTAAATTGCTTTAGTTCTGATGTATAGTGTTATTCTTTTTGTGGGAGTTATGTGAAATTTTTTAATTTCTGGAAAATAAATTATTTAGAGAATAAAATCTATTTTATTGTGTTTTTCTTGGTCATTAGATTTTGTAGGTATGTTATATCTAAACAAATTAAAAACATTAATTTGTACTACTAGGAGCGTTAATGTCCCCACCAACATTCACTCATTGTTTTAACTTTTAAACATTGTACCTTCTCTGGAGATGCAGCCAAAAGGAATTGAACCCTAACGATATAAGCTTTCACCTTCAAGCACTTTTTGTAATATGGTGTTATTACCTTTTCAGGCTCTGGAGAGTTTTCTTCTTAGGTGTCCCAGAGATATATCTTCATATACCAGAGATATTATGCGCCTTTCTCTGGTGTACTTGAGCTATGATCCCAATTTCACTGATACAATGGATGAAGATACAGACAATGAAGAACATGATGAAGATGAGGATGAGTATGTGCCATGATTTATTAATTGTTAATTTTATTATATATTTAGTATGCTTTTAGAATAATTGTAGTATCTATCTGTTTCATAATTTAAGTCGGAAAAAGATTGTAAAGACATCAGACGTTTATAGATGCTGATGATTTATGATGACGAGTATGTTGGTTAAAAAAATTGAGATGGAGGAATGTACTGACTTCATTGGCCTGTTTAAAATTCCACAGAAATATTTATCTAAAAAGATACAATCATTGACAACTACTGATGGACATAGTAATTAGTTTGTTATTTCTTGCAATCATATAAATTATTGCTTTGTTCCAGCCAAAGTGCGGATGAGTACACAGACGATGAGGATGCAAGCTGGAAAGTTAGAAGAGCTGCAGCCAAGTGCTTGTCTGCCATCATTGTAACTCGGCCTGAGATGCTCTCCAGTCTTTATCTCGAGGCAAAACTCTATTAACCCTTTCTGTTTTCTTTTCCAATTTAAAGAAAGGGTTTATATACATTCTCACTGTTGTCTACAGGCAGTGATCTTAAGTTTGCTGTATGCAAATGGCCTTTAGACAATTGAGGTGGAAATAAAGTATAAGGAAAATTAATTTTTGTCAATATCTATATTTTGTAATGCAATTAAAAGTTGAGAAAATTAGACCTAAAGAACTTAATTGGTATTTATTCTTTTTGCCACTGTGTAACTAGTGTGCCTGGTGCAAATATTGATTTCAAGTAGTGCAATCTGCATTTGTATTAGCTGAAGGAATAACTTTCCCCTGTACAAAAGATAATTATTATATCCCATATAACCCTATATCATGAGTGTGACATATACACTCATGCACAACTAAAAGATGAAAATCTAATTTGGGCAATTAGTTTATGAGGAATAAAATTGTAGTTCTTATATTGTAAGGGCATTTATCATGGTTCATGTGATATTTGATACATTGCACCGATAGCTTAGGAATCAGACCTTGCTTTATTATTGATTTTGTTGCACATATGATTTTCTTGTTGAAGCCACTGTATATAAATTCTTATGCCAATTTTATGAATTTCTATTATGCAGGCTTCCCCAAAGATGATAGAAAGATTCAGGGAAAGGGAAGAAAATGTGAAGGTATATATATACTAATGAGCTCAAAATAATCATAGAATCTATATTTATACTGACTAGCTAAATATATTTATACTCACATATTCCTGCAAAACTTTAGATGGATGTCTTTAACACATTTATCGAGCTGTTAAGGCAGACTGGGAATGTGACCAAGGGTCAAACTGGCATGGATGAATCAAGGTAAGACTTCTTATCCTTTTGTTACTATGATAGTTATCGTTATTTCTGTTTATTTTTTTTTCAGTTTTGTCATGTTTCTAAAAAACCTTGGGATGAGAATTGGAGTCGGCTTGTTGGTGGACTGTTTGATTAAATTACATCAGAAATGCTGACCAGGGAAATAATTAGGAGTTTAATGAATATACAATTTCTTTTCAGAAGTTGAGAGAGAAAATTAAAGAAATTGATTGTCAAAGATTATAAACAAGGTTTTAGCTAAAATTGTGCACAGGTATTTTGAAACAATTAATTAAATTTGTTTAACATGACCATTTAGGTGCTCATTTTACTATACAACGGCATTATTGAGTTTGACTTACTATAAAGTTAAATGTAGTTTAGATAGATATTTCTAACATGACTATGCTTCATTAGTGATACTTTGATGATATCTAAGTTGGAATATTGAACCACCACTATTGTTGCTGGTTATTGACAGCCCGAGATGGTTATTGAAGCAAGAAGTGCCAAAGATTGTTAAATCTCTTAACAGACAGCTACGTGAAAAATCTATCAAAACTAAGGTTCTTATCACTATCTTCATTCTTGGATTTTTTTTTTTTTTTTGTTCATCATGTTTTTTTCTCTTCTATATACTCATGCTTTTCCATATATTAGGTGGGCGCCTTTGCTGTGTTGAAAGAACTGGTTGTTGTACTGCCTGACTGCCTTGCTGATCATATTGGGTCTCTTGTACCAGGAATCGAAAAGGCTTTGAATGTGAGTTTCTCTATGTTATGTAAAATTGTGGAACTCTCCTTTTCTGTGCATAAATTATCAAAAATTTTCTGTTCTTGTAGATCATTTAGTTTCTTTTGCTTACTAACTACATTGAAGCAATTCTTCACTCAATCTTAAACTTTTGTTATCGACAGGATAAATCATCCACCTCAAACTTGAAGATTGAAGCACTTGTGTTTACAAAATTAGTTATGGCTTCCCATTCTCCTTCTGTTTTCCACCCCTACATTCAGGTAATTATTATTTGCCACACAGTTTTGCTTTTTATTGTTTCTTTCTAGTTGGGATGGCATACTATTTTTACATTTTCTTTATATTTATTCTTTGAAGGAAATCTTATAATCTCCACAAATGATTAAATGTATTTACTTGTAATTTGATATGATATATATCATCTATTTGTGCTCATTTTCTTGTTGAAAACCCGCTGTTGATTGTAGGCTTTATCTACTCCTATATTATCAGCTGTTGGAGATAGGTACTACAAAGTAACTGCTGAAGCATTACGTGTTTGTGGAGAACTTGTGCGTGTCCTTCGGCCCGATTTTGAGGTCTAAACTTCTTTGACATTCTACTTATTTTGATATTTACCGACTGTATTTTGACTGTAGTTAATGATTGTCTTTTGGTCACAGACTCGCTCTTTGGATTTTAGGCCGTACATAGGCCCAATCTATAATGCAATCTTGACCCGCCTGGCGAATCAAGACCAAGATCAGGTGGGTTTATTTTTCTACTCTCAGAAAGCAGCTGGTAAAACTGGTCATTCCATCTTAGTGTCGCTAGTTTGAACTACCTTAGATTTTTCATTGTTATTTTTGATGAATGTTCTTAGAAGTCACCTTGGATGCCCCAATTAATACTACAACAACAACAGCAACAGCAACAACTAAGCCTTTTGTCTCAAGCAAGTTGGGGTAGGCTAGAAAAGAAACCCAGCAAAAAAGTCACCCATAAAAAGAAAAGGGTGCTCAGGGATAAATACTGGTTGGTAGGGTTCAAAGAAGCTTCACACACTGCACTGGCCTACTGAGTACGCTGTCTGCTGTACACAACAACAGCAAAGCCTTTAGTCCCAAACAAGTTGAGGTAGGCTAGAAATGAAACCCAACCAGTTCAGAGTCGTCAAAATAAATAGTTGGATTTAGTATGTTTTCCTTGTTGTATTGATGAATGGTGAATGACAGGAAGTGAAAGAAAGTGCAATAGCTTGCATGAGCCTGGTTATTTCTACTTTTGGGGATAGCTTACAAAGGGAGCTCCCAGCATGCCTCCCAATACTTGTAGACCGCATGGGTAATGAGATTACCCGCCTTACTGCCGTCAAGGTAATTTTATTTTGCATTGTGTTTTGTACCCATGCATACTGTGCAAAATCCCAAACCAAAATGGGTGCCCTAGATAGCAAGATGTATTATGGATCCCCTCAAAACATAGAAAATGTCAGTTATGAGCATATGCGGATTTATGTAGAGGGAATGGGGCGCATGCCCCATTTTTCTTTTTTCCTAAAGATACAAATGTATTTTTTGGTATTGTATTGGTATTGTCATAAAGTATATCATATTTGAACCCCATAAAAATGGGAAAATGGTTCTATTGTTGATCCCATTGTTACAATTATATCATAGTATGTTTATATAGATTAATATCAACTATAGATATAATATTTGAACCTCATTGAAAGATTTCCGACTCCGCCTATGGTTATGACTTATGAGTCATTGGGCCCTGCAAAACATGTTTTTTGTTTCTTTTTCTTTTTCTTTTGGAGAACTTAATAGAGAATTATTGATCCTTCCTTTCCAGGCATTTTCAGTTATTGCTAGCTCTCCCCTTAAAATCAATCTCTCATGCATCCTTGAGCAAGTCACATCTGAGTTAACTGCTTTCCTTCGCAAGGTATGGAGAGTATTCTGTTTGATTAGACTAAGAGCGCAACATTATGGGACTAAGAGCGCAACATTATGGGACTCTCTTTTCAGGCCAATAGGGCACTTAGGCAGGCTACACTGGGAACGCTAAATGCTCTTGTTGTCTCTTATGGTGATCAAGTCGGTTCATCAGCTTATGAAGCCATAATTGCTGAGTTGTCTACGCTAATAAGGTTGTTTTACTGATCTACTATTCTCCTTAAGAAAAAGTTCATTATTTTAGAAATTAGAATCTGTTTTATGGACCAGTATCCTCTACCCATCTCTATTAAGATGGGTAGAGTGCCCATCTCATCACGACCGTCCGATCTAATCTCGACGGTTCATTTTTTTAGGGCCAATATTTTTTTCGGGAGTGGTAGAATTCACGGGGCTCCCTTTTAGCCGTTGAGATTAAATCAGACGGTTGAGGCAGAGGGATGGGCACTCTACCCATCTTAATGAGATGGGTAGAGGATACGGTTCCTCTGTTTTATATTCTATATTTTCATTTTGAAGAAATGTGGGACCATCAATGCTATAGGTTACAGAAGTTCCTTTTTTTTTTATTCTTCTTGTTTTCTGGTGGATTTGAAGCACTTTTGTCTGTATTTATCAGTCTTGACTTTTACCCATTTTTTGTACAATAATGTCAACCTTGTCACTTTTAGTAAGCCTCTATTCCAATACTTTGCAATATATTTAATTTGTCTTGTGGTTTTGGCAGTGACATGGACCTACACATGACTGCTCTTGCTTTAGAACTCTGTTGCACCTTGATGTCAGATAGAAAATCAAACCAAAATGTGGGCCTAACTGTCAGATACAAGGTTCTTCCTCAAGCGCTTATTTTGATCAGGAGCTCTCTGCTTCAGGGTCAAGCCCTTCAGGTAGTTTGCAATTGGTATTTACATAACCCTATATTAGGTGCATAAAGTTCATAGATTCATATATGTTGGTTTGAAGATAGCTATTCGTATGATGAGTTAAATTTTTAAGGCTTTTTTCTTTGGTTTAATAATTAATAATATTTACTAGGCTTTTTTCTTTTAAACAATTGCAGTCAGTTTAATAGTTTTATAACGGTTTTGTGATCCTTGCCATCATCCAATTTGTAGATAGCTATTTCGTATGATGAGTTAAATTTATTTTTTTTCAAGTCCAGCCAATAGAATTATAATACCACAGAGTGTGGAACTCAAAAAGTTTTGTTTAGGAATAAGGAATTTCAAAGAAAGTTTTAGAACCTATTACACAGTTTTTTATTAAATGGGTTTGGTTTCTTGTATGCTTTCAGGCACTACAAAGATTCTTTGCTTCACTGGTACAAACAGCAAACACCAGCTTTGAAACCCTGCTGGACTCCCTTCTGTCAAGTACCAAACCCTCACCTCAGTCTGGGGGCCCCACCAAACAGGCACTCTACTCTATTGCACAATGTGTTGCTGTTCTGTGCCTAGCTGCTGGTGATTTGAAGTGTGGGTCAACAGTTCAGATGCTCATGGGCATTCTAAAGGACGATAATTGTGGCAGCTCTGTAATCCCTAGTCTCTCTTGTATTAAGTTTTTTTTTATTGAAAATTTTTTGCATGTTACCTCTGTAGTACAGAAAATTAACAGCCTCCCTGAACCCTCCTTCAAACCCCCCAACTTAAAAAAAGGATAGTTGGCTTTGCATTACCTAGAGGGTGACAAATATAATTGTGGTTACCTAGAGGGTGACAAATATAATTGTGGGCCCTGAAGGTAGAACTTATGTTTTTTGGTATAAAACTGGAATCCAGTACATGACCACAAATGCTAAACACTGCCTGGCGAGCTAGTTTGATATGGAGTTTGGGATCGAAATTAGAGCTTAGATTCTGAAGTTTGAACTTCGAACCAATTTAATGCTATAATGATTAAACCATACATACCTGCAGCTGTGGCTCTCTGTGATGACAAGTCAGTCCCAATTACTACTGAACATGAATTGGGCAATTAGAAGAAACAAATTATTCTGTTGTAGAAGTGGTCAACAGCTGTCTTGTTGTGTTGTAATCCATCGTCATGTCCACTGAGAGTTTACCTTGTCCCTCTAGGATGCTGGCTACACTCTGCTAGAAATTCTAACTATGTTTTGTTGATTATTCTCTTATGTAGGCAAAACAGCACCTTGCATTGCTCTGCCTTGGAGAGATAGGAAGACGAAAGGATCTGAGCTCTCATGCTCAAATAGAGAATATAGTCATAGAATCATTCCAGTCTCCTTTTGAGGAGATCAAGTCTGCTGCATCGTATGCTCTCGGCAACATTGCTGTTGGCAATCTTTCAAAGTACCTTCCTTTCATCCTCAACCAAATCAACAATCAGCAGAAGAAGCAATACCTCTTGCTCCATTCTCTTAAAGAGGTACTTAGTTTCTCTTTTCCTTGATCACTTCGTCTTTTGAAGAATACTTCCCGAAAATTTACCCCTTTCATTTACCTTGGAATTCTTAGGTTTGAAACTTAGAATCATCTTATTGTTATTAAGTAGCAAGATATACAGTAGAAAAATTATTTTAGTAGACTTGATAATTGGCTATTGTAAATACTAAATACCATCTACATTAAAGGAATGTGTTAGCATGCGTGTATACTGTACTTTGTAACTGGTTCAAATACAATATTCTCAGTTTGGAACATTACAGTTTATTGTAGGAGGTTTTACTTCATATAACCTCTTTGAAATTTAAAGCATCAAAGAGCTATTTCCCTGCACAAAATCATATTTTTCTGGATAGGTTATTGCAAGGCAATCTACAGCTGGCCAAAATGAGCTGAGAGATTTGTATGTCGAAAAGATTTTGGCATTGCTTTTCAATCATTGTGAGAGTGAGGAGGAAGGAGTACGCAATGTGGTAGCTGAATGCCTGGGTAAAATTGCCCTTATTGAGCCCAACAAGCTCATACCTGCTCTCAAGGTTGGAAAGTTCAAAATATATTGTTTGTAGTGTCTTTTGTTGCTGTATTTCTTTCCTTCCAACCATTGTCCTTATGTGCATAACAACTTGATTTAATATGAACAGGAGCGCACTGCAAGCCCAGCGGCCTTCACAAGAGCGACAATGGTTATTGCCATAAAGTACTCTATTGTTGAAAGGCCTGAGAAGATAGACGAGATTTTGTACCCAGAAATTTCCAATTTTCTCCTGCTTATAAAAGATTCTGACAGGGTACTTTGCTTTCTTTCTCCTATTTTTAGGAGTCTTTTGTGAAATGCTCTGATATAGTATTTTCAAGAAAGCTAATATTTCTTCTATTTTCGATAATGCTCTGATATTGTTTATCTTTTTCTGTGCGTGGGGGGGTGGTCTTACTAATGTGATAATATTTTAAGTGTTACTTCCAAACAAACAATGTACTACTTATAAAAGTTTTCTTTCAAATTGGTCGGTAGTTTATTGTATTAATAGGCACTCTAATTCTCTCACGGTTTCTTGAAGACTAAATAATTTTAGAGACTGATATGATATATCAAATACTTAGTCCAGTGATGACATTTGAGGTAGCTTACATTTTCTGTTATAATCTAAGAATTGATAATAAATTGGTTTACTGATAGTTCACTATACAAGGAATGCTGAGTGTCAACATATAGCCTATTTGTTTGTTCTTACTTATAATTTATAATCCAGTGATGACATTTGAGGTAGCTTACATTTTCTGTTATAATCTAAGTATTGATAATAAATCGGTTTACTGATAGTTCACTATACAAGGAATGCTGAGTGTCAACATATAGCCTATTTGTTTGTTCTTACTTATAATTTATAATCACCTGATTGGATGTAATTTATATAGCATGTGAGAAGGGCTGCTGTCTTGGCTCTAAGCACGGCTGCACATAATAAGCCGAGTCTTATTAAGGGCCTTCTTCCTGAGCTGTTGCCTCTTTTGTATGACCAGACTGTTGTAAAGGTAATAATTTACTTTGTTATAACTAATCTTACATTTTTTAAAAAACTTTTGACTGTTATGAAGATGGCAGATGCATTATTGATGTTACAGTGTATGCCTTGCCTCATCTCCTCAGTTCTTATTTTAATCAAGTAAAAACAGTAAGCAAACCAAGAAGTAACAAAAACTATATATATAGAAAGTGAGACCATCGAGATGAACCAATTGACATGATTGATTTCTCGAAGCTGCTGAAAATAATTAACTTTTCCTTAACCAGAAACTTACCTATCTTTTTCTTGTGGATATAATTTCAGCAAGAACTGATCAGAACTGTTGATCTGGGGCCTTTTAAGCACGTTGTAGACGATGGCCTTGAGCTCAGAAAATCTGGTTTTGAGTGTGTTGATACACTGCTTGACAGCTGTCTGGACCAAGTCAACCCTTCCACGTTCATTGTACCTTACCTTATTTCCGGCCTCAGTGGTAAGTACATGATGCCACATTGCTTTGGTTGGTAGTGGGCTAACAATATCAGGTCATTGTCGGGTTGCTCAATTTGTTACATGTTAGATATTCCTGCTCCCTGCCTGACCAATCAGTGTTAAGAAATTCGGGATCCTGGATTCCGTGGTACCTGGTTTTGGTCTATCAAATAGGATTGGATGCAAAATTGCCATATGTGGTACCTTATTAGGTTTCGCTAATACATTCTGGTAGCTTTGTTGTTGCTGATAGTTTGTAGGGACTAATTGAGTATTCTTTGTCAGAATTCTTTAGGTGTTTTGTTGTTGTATGTAGATTTCAGAATAAAAGTTAAGTATATTGGGTTGAATTTAAATAACTATAACTAGACCAAACCTTCTAACACCCGGTGTGGAGAACATTTCCACCCCTCTCATTATTATATAACTTACCATCTTAGCTTACCACAAGCAACATCTGATCACTTTGTACACAAGCATAGAAATTTTATGTGCAAATTCTTCATTATAAATAACCACCGAAAATATTTGATCTGTGCAGACCATTATGATGTGAAGATGCCATGCCATCTAATCCTCTCAAAGCTTGCTGATAAGTGCCCTGCAGCTGTACTTGCTGGTTCGTTACTATCCTTTCAATAGAATTAAAAGTCAATTGAAGTGATGAGTAAAAGTTGTGACATGGTACCCTGGATTGTGATTATAGGATTTATGTACTTGAATTTTGGTGCTGTTGAAATGTAAGTTAATCAAATAACATGAAATTGATGCAGTGCTAGACTCTTTGGTAGAGCCCATAGAGAAAACAATAAATCACAAACCAAAAGCAGATGCTGTCAAGCAGGAGATTGACCGCAATGAGGACATGATCCGCAGTGCTCTCCGTGCCATTGCTTCTATTAGTCAGATTGGGTCTGTTCTCTCTCTCTCTCTCTCTCTCACACACACACACACACACACAAACTCTCATATGCGTGCGTACATGCGTGCTACCTAATATTCTGTAACCAGTGCTGATTTTCTCATAACATTATTTTTCCTGCCACTGATAATAGAAACCACATTAGATCTCTCTTTTGCAAAATTAGAACACTTTTACCTGCTATTCCCCTGTCCATAACCAAGTGTTGTGGTCTGGGTTGTTATGTTGGTCAGGATTTCACTTGTTGACAATTGGCTCTATAACATTGTTGATATTTATGGCTGCTTTATAAGAATCTGTCAAAAATATTAAGCAAACTGTGGAATTAAATTGCAATTCAATGTCACTGACTTGTAAACAAATTTCACATTATTAAATGGGCATGTTTTTTTATGGTCAGATATTTCACATTAATTACTTTGGGGTCTATGAGAAGTTATTTTTTCTAATAGAAATTCCTTTGAATAATATGAACGTTTCAGTTATTCTTATATTGTATTGTAATATTTTGTTTCAGCGGAAGTGATTGCAGTATGAAGTTTAAGACCTTGATGAGCAAAATTACAAGCACTCCTTCACTGGTCGAGTTATTCAACTCTGTTCGATCTGAATGAGAATTATGTGTGCTTGTTTTGATTTTTAGGTTTTGAAAGAAACATTTTGAGTTTATGGGCTAGAGCTGCATAATTATTGCCAATTCATGTAGATTTCATGTTTCATTCTGTACAACATATCGTCAAATGAGTTGGATCTGCGCTCCAAGACGTTTGTAATTTAGTATATAATTGGAAGATATAATGATAGCGGTTTTTCTTTCTTGGGTTTCATTGCTAAAGTGACGATTTATTTGGGCATCTCTGGAGAATTTCGCCTTAGAGAGGAGCGGAAGCAGTGTTGGTAGTCCTTTGAAACGAAAAGGCTGGTTGAGAGAACCCCTAGAACGTTTATGCGTGTTGAAAATGGCTTGCTCTTTTTCCACCAGATCCTATGCCATTTGTATTTTACTATTTTTTTATCAGTTTGAGCTATTAAACAAGTTTACCTGATGCACAGATCCAATAAAGCTTCATACAAGTTGGATAGGCATCTGAATAATTAAAAAATTGGAGTTTCATTAAGAGAGGTTAACTTAAGAATGTTGATAATTTTTAAATTATGAGTGTTATAATTTTTTTTATAAACTGTAAAATGAGTAAAATCTAAATCAAATTTTTAATATTTTATCCGTGCATGATGCTTTTTTTAGTAAAAATTATCTGCCAAGGGTACAATTGTGGTTTACTATCTGATGTTGAATATTTTTTTATTCTACGGTCCAAACTAGGATGTCAGAACGTCCTCAATAATCGTGAATTGCAGCAGGAAAAAAAAATCGCTGCATTTATGAAATATAAGTACACAGAGACGACCGATAAAAATAAACTACATCAGCAAATACACACACCTAGGCAAGCAACGCTCGACCTCTCTCTCTGCATTTAGTATCTGATCTAGGGTTGCTCCATCGATAGAGAAGGGGTGGCGAAAGAAAGAATAAAGGGGGAAGAGAACTAGAGAAGGCATCTGTCAAGTTAAACGGAGAAATAATATTAACAGAGAGTTAACGTGGGAGTTTAGCCAGTGGCGGATCTAGAAAAAATATTTAGATGGGGCTGAGTTTATAAAAACATTAGACCAAAATAAATTCATCATATATTCATCTCATACAATGGACCTTTGAGTACTCCAATGGCAGAAAAAATTAGCTGGGACTAAGGTGGGACTTCATGGGCTCGACGGCGTTATGTGGGGCTAGAGCCCCACCCGACCCAGTTGTGGATCCGTCCCTGAGTTTAGCATAACTGGTCAGTAGCTCCGTCATTATCCTAGAGGTAATGGGTTCAATTCCCGCTAATCGCGGAAGAGGGATAAACTCTATTTCACAGAGTGAACTATGCCTCTATAAATAAATGACCGTTTATTTCAAAAAAAAAAAATATTAACGGAGAGTGAAATCGCAAGCGGATCGGCGCTTCATCAAACACAACTCTTTAACGTGGATGAGTGGTTCAGATGGGATTTGATTGAACGACCCGTTCCAAGTAATTCTCATCTGCTTCTCTGATCTGGCGGTTCGTCCTAATGTGAGTCTGACCACTACATAGCATCTGAAACTCCACTTCGAGTATTTTGTCGAGTTGCTCCACGAAGATCCTACAAAAAAAAATAACTAAATTATACATATATAAATTTGGAGTGTTGTGCATCTCACGTGAAGTTACCAAATTACTGTGGTAAGAACAGTAATTTGATCTGGGCCGTTAGTTTCTCTTTGTTTATCTCAGCCGTTGGATGCTCTTGGATGGTTTGGTAGGCCACTTATTTTTCTCTGCGCGAGCCATGTGAGGGGACCTCATGGGTTTTTCATTTCGCTATGACTGGTCCATGGATTTTTCTTTTGTGTGAAGTGGGCCTTATAGTTAATAAAACTGATGGTCCACAACCATTTTCTGGGTTCTTCTCCACAACATCAGAAGAGGAAGGAGAGGCGTAAAGTAAAAAAGAGTATAGATAACCCTATCCTACTAGCATAAAGTTCATTGAGGCTTTTTTGTGACTAGGTTTCAGACAATGCAACGAGCCAACGATGTATAGTGTCTGCCTACATGTGCAAAAAATAGTATATAGGGTACCGGCTATATTAGGCTTAGCCTCACCTCTAGCTCATAACTCACACAAGCTGAGTGGTGTGATATTGACATTTAAGGTTTCATTTCTCTGTGACTCATTTTTGTATATTAGCATTTAATTAAATTGGTCATTGTAGTTAATTGCCATTACTCATTTTGTTGTCATCTGTTTTTATTTTTGTTCAACTCGATGACCATATGTACATTTGAAACCCTTGAATAAAAAATTAAGAAATAATATATGGTAAATACCATATAATCCATGATAGAAGAACATACGGTGTACTGTGGATGATGATCATTTTACTATAAACAATCACAATCAACTCTTTACAAATACACAATTACTCACGATTATTTTATTGTAACAATGATCATAAATATTACGTGTCTGTTTGCAAAAATTTCCATAACATATCTGCACTCATTAGGAAATCGTTTCATGACACTTTCGGATTGGGATGAATCGCGCAACGTGCGAATTTAGAACTAGTAACAATAATGCTATGGCTGCACCTTTTTTCTATCAAAAAAAATATCAAATTCAAATAAAATCACAAGTATTCAATGATAATTTAGAGCCGGGTTGAAATGTATGCATGTAAATCTTAAATCACTTAGCATGACATGTGCATGTTGACGTGTCATGTTGTGTTGGAGACTTCTGAACATTGACATAAATTAACACGACACGACACAACACGACACAATACGACATGACACGACACGACATGACCTGCGCCACGTGTGACAAAAAAATGTAATATTATTTAGTAGTTATTAAAGTTTATATTATAAATTGGATAATCGTAGTTTCATAATTTCTTATTTAATCATTGATTTTTATTTTAATATATCAATTTAAAATAAATTTCAATCATTTATTCTATTTTTCTATTTAAAAAAATAATTAATTTTCAGTGAAAAACTAAAATAAGTTATAATATGACTTGACATATTTAGCACGTTGTGGCAACATGACACAACATATTGTGTCATAATTAGATGTGCGTCGTGTTAATCAATTTTTTTATTCAAGATGACATGACACGACATGTTGAAAATATTAACGTGTGTCAACACAATACGTCACGAGTTCTAACACACATATTTGACACGCAAGATATGACATTACACGGCACACTTATCCTAGAGGTTGGCATATAAAGAGGCCGACAAGGAAGGTCGGGAGAGGAGGAGACGACGGGATAGAATCAAGAGAGGAGAAAGGGAAAGTCTTGTGAGGGAAGGGTGGACACCCGACAACAAGGGGGAACAAAGGGGAGGAAGGACGGGGGAGGGAGAGTGCGGGGCTTATCAAGATATTGATACAATAAAAGAACTGAAAATCAAATCCTGTGAAATTAGTTTGCAAAAAAAATAAATAAATAATTATGCAAGATACACAACAGATACATTTGAAGTTGCCGAATCTGTAATAGAGGATATAGACAAGTACTCCATTGGCTGGGTTTTAGGTAACAGAATTCAGCCATGATGCACTTTTTTACTGATCAAGAGGTGCATTTAATCATCCAGCTTAAATTTCTTAAGCTTCTCAACGAATTCATCAATATGCTTCTCATGAGATGCGCGGTCTGCAAATATCTCCTTAAGTTGTTTTGCATTGCTCCGAATTATCTTCCCCTCCTCTTCCTCCATCACAATACGAACAACTTTTTAGGAATACTAAACCTAAGACTACAAAATGAGGCCTTACTAGCCAAATGGATGTGGATTTTATTGTCCCAACCGAACTCTGCTTGGACAGGCACAATCAGGACACTCTATAGTACTACTGATCTTCCACAGCTGTTACAGCACCCCCTAGTCTCAACCCAATCGATGGATATACTGAGCACTTATTTGTTTCTCCAACATGCCATCACAACAGCTCAAGACGGGTCCATTATTTGGAAATGGGCGGCGAATGGTACCTTCTCGGTATCTAGCGCTTATAAGTGTTGGAGTTATGTCCTAGAAGTCAATATTTCATGACTTATTTTCTTAGTTTATGTTAATGATGATATTTGATCATTTGTTCCTAGAGTTTATTATTGACAGATCATTCAGGTTGAGGATCTGAATTGTAGATCTCTGTGGATCATTCATTAGAATGACAATAATAAATCTAAATCGTCCATAATCTTGATAATTAACAAGGAACATTAATTATCATAAAAGATTAGTATGCAAGTTAAGTGATGATTAAGTTCTACAAATCATAGGTAAGGAGTTACCAACTTAATTGCATATGTGTATGTTATTGGAACATAGTACAGGACTTGACCCAATGAAATAAACATATGGATTGTGTTATGTGTCATTGTTTATTTCATATGTTGTTGATTCTAAGTTTGAGATGCTCAGCTTTTCCACATGAGGATAGGTTCAATAAATATCGTCTAACGTTGATTCCTGATAAAGGCTGCTATAAGGACTTTATTTATGTTCTCTTGAATTGTGCGGGAAAAAGTTGTTCATCAAGAAAACCGTATGTCCCTCATTAATATACTTAATGAGTGATGATATCTGTTTGGGCCCCTTGATGGAGTTGGATCGTATGCATGCAAACTAGACGATCAACTCTAGATCAAGAAATGTATAATCTGCAAGAATGACACATTCCTATCTTGGATTATACAAAGATATCATGTGACATAAGAATCAGACAAGGAAATACTTATATTTCTTGTGCAGGATTAAGATATTGTAACGGTACATTATTTATGCGAATTGGGAATCATAACGTGTTGCTAGATACCGCTTATGATTATTGGAAATAAATAGTGATTTATTCTCCATGGCCAACATAGCATAAATCCTCAAAGGGTCACACAAATAGGACTTTGACCACACAATGCATTATCTATTTATTCGCAACAGTGAGTATTGCGGAAATATGATGAGTTGATTAATTAATTATATACCGTTATGAACCGTTATAATTAATTAAGTCAAAGAGATCATATAGAAATAAATTAATGCATTATCTAATCCCAAAATAATTATTAATGAGTTAATAATTAATTTTAGATCAACACATTTCAATATAAATGGTTATATTGATTAATTGAGCCATTTTTTAATAGGAAAATATATAGCCCAATTATAGAGCAACCTAATGGGACTTTAATTAGGTGAATTAAAGACCCAAATGAGATTGTGAGGTGGCCCATATAGGCCCAATTCGTGGCCAGCCATAGGGTGGCAAGAGGTGTAATTTTGGGGAAATTTTTCCTAGGGTTTGAGCTCTATAAAAGGACCCCTTTGGAGGCTCCAAGAGCTAGCCTTTCTCTCTCCTCTCTTTCTTCCCTTTGTGGCTGCCACAAACCTCCTCTTTTCTCCCTCTTTTGCTCATGTGTTGAGCTCTCTTCTCCATTTAAATGAAAGATTTAATTGCTAGAAGAGAGAAAGCTAATGGGATTAGGCTTGTTCTTGGGTGTGCTAGCACATACCTTGAGAACGTGGTTAATCTCTTTGGTGGACTCGAGGCCGGCGCCATCCATGGAGAAGATGAGGCGTAGGAGAGCACGCCATCGACTCCCATGCCATGGATTCGAGCCTCATGAATGCGATTTCATGAGAGGTACAACTTTCTCCTACCTTCTCTCTTGATTGGATGTGTGATTGCTTTAGCACTAGATCTATTGATTTGCTTGTTGTTACTGGTGATTAATTAGTTGTAATTGATCTAAAATTAAAATATGAGCATTTCCTAACAATAAGACCTTGGCTCATACGGGGGTTATTTCTCCATACCATAGGGTTCTGTGGAAGCTTAAAGTTCCACCAAAAGTACGGGCTTTCGTTTGGATTCTCCTACAAGACAAATTACTTACACAGACCAACCTACAGTTGAGGGGATGGCCAGCCCAACCTTTTTGCGTTCTTTGCCGGGAACAACAGAGTGAAGACTTGGCTCATCTTTTTCATAATTGTAGCTTCTCTACAGTAATCTGGCAAACCATAGGGCTTCAATTCAATTTGCAACTTTGTTTGGGTAGTGACATGCCGATGCATTTTTGGCTAACTAACAGGACAGCGTTACAAGATGAAAAGAAGTGCTTATGGGACCTGGTGTGGAGTGTGACATGTTGGATTTTGTGGAAACATCGGTGTAAAATTATTTTTCAAAATGACAATCCAACACTCCATAAGGTTCTGTTTGAGGTTGAGCTGCTGGTACGTACTTGGAGTTCCATTAGCTGATGGTGGTGTCCGCTTACTTTTTTCCTACCGAAATTTTCTCTTGCTTTTCACTACTTTCTAGTTCTTTGTAATTAATTTGTAATTAAACCTTTTATTTTATATTAATGCAAATGCTGTTGGCTACTGGCCGACCAGCCTTCGAAAAAAATACGAACAACTTTTGCAACATCTTCTCTGCCAAAATCCCCAGTTTCATCATCTCTCCGTATAACTACACCGATCTTTTTCTCCTCCAAAATTCTATCATTCAGCCCTTGATCATTACATATCGGCAGCTGCACCAACGGGTGCCCGAACTGAAAGTTCTCGACCACAGAACTCCAACCGCAGTGTGTCAGAAACCCTCCGACAGAAGCATGTGCTAAGACCATCACTTGAGGAACCCATCCTATTACAACTCCTAAATCTTTTGTACGCTCTTCGAAACCCTCGGGTAAAATTTTTGTGTCATCAGATATTCCTTCCGGCTTCCTAAATGCCCAAAGAAAACGCACCTTTGACATCTCAATACCCAGAGCTAGCTCCTGAATAAGCTCTATAAAATACTCAAAGCAGCCTCGCTACCAAAAGCAATATAAAGGACAGATTCAACTGGTTGATGGTCTAGCCAATCTTTGACATCAAGCTCGCCAACAGCTTTACTGCTCTTTTCTGATTGAGATTGGTCAATCGAAGGTGGCAAAAGACCAACCGGCACGATCTCCTTCTCGTATAGCTTGGTTAGAAGTGACAGCCATTCTAACTCGAGGCTGTAGCAGCTCCTTACACAGATAAACTTGCTCCCACTAACAGCTGATGCTAATCGTTCTGCATCAGCTATACCAGACTCATTTTTCACATAAAAATTTGGGATGAACCGTGCTTCATGTGGACGATAGGCAAGGTTAGAAGGAAACGGGACCCAACTTGGTGGGACAGTGAAATCCTCGGCAGTGATCCGAGACCGGGCAATCAATTCTGAGCATGGCCCCAAAAAAACCAAGACTGGAGCTATGAAGACTGAGAAAAAAGTACATGGAACCTCACATTCTTCTGCTACTTTTGGGACCCAATGGTGTGTGAAGTCTATGATTACCCAATCAGGCCTCGTGTATTTATTGACACAAGCTCGTTTAAAAAAGGCGGAAAATGATGCTTCCAAGCCATCAAATGCCTTTTTGAGGTATACGGAGCCTTCTCAAACGGGATGTCTCCAGTAGCTTCTGCTGTTTCTGGTAGGTTCTCCACTGAAGGAAGTGGCAAAGAGTAAAACTGTATGAGGGAAGACAAGTGAGGCTGCATATGTTGGAGTCGTTGAATGTTTCTCGGAGTCGAGATGTAAGTAATGCGGTGTCCCCTATTGGCAAGGGACTTGGAGAGTTCGAGGTGAGGAAGCATGTGGCCAAAGGCCAACCATGGAAAGACAAAGATGTGGAGGGAGTCGTCAGACACGGTGGTATATATAGTGATTCAATATGCTGAAGATCGAAGATGGAGAGGTGGCTAAATAGCTGTTACAAACTTACAATGTGTTGGATTTACTATGAAATAAAAAGGACGAACGAAGAATATATTATATAGTGCACCTCTCCAGAGTTATGCGGCATGGTTTAAAAACTGTACACTTGCTGTCTTCTTCTTCTTCTTTTTTTTTTTTTTTGTTGTTGTTGTTACTTTTTATTTTTTGGCATTGACTCTGTTTTTTGAGGGGTAGATGCTCATGGATCAGCATTGAGATATTATTCGATTAAATTACTCGACAAAATGAAATATAATCCACTTGCATATAATTAATGCTTCCCCGTGTTTAGTTATAGTTCTACATTAAAAAATAATTCAATTAAATTTATATTACGATTCAGATATAATATATAGTATTTGAAAATACTTAATTGTCGTATAATTAATGTATAATTTATTAACATTATAATTTTCACGTATACTATAATCAGTATAATATAATTAAATAACATGTTGTTCCTAGTATTCAGCAAATTTTAGACATAGTTTAGACTCTTTAGGAGCTGGTTAGAAAAATCACTCCATCATACAAATATTATTTGAAAACTTATTACTATGCTAATGCAATTTCTAAATGAATCAGATCATTGACTTGCGAAAAAAAAGCACAATAAACAATAATATTCTCTGACATGCTGGAGTGGTGACATTTGACAACACAAATAGAAATAATAATCAACCATAAATTATTGTAAATAATATTTAAATAATATTAATTTTAATAAATCGATATTAATAATATTTAAATAATATTAATTATTGTAAATAGTATTTAAATAACATTTGACAGGCTGCCCTTTTCTCCTCCTCGCGTCTCACAGTCACATTTCTAAATCATCAATCAATCATCATTCATCAATATATAGTATGTTTTGTGGCTGTCATGCGTATTGCTTTGTACAGTGTTCTTTATCGGATTTTTTGTGGCTGTCTTGCGTATTGTTTTGTGAAGTGTGTATATGAACTCTCTTTGTAGCATGAAACGTGAAGGGCTATATAGGATTCTCAATATCAGACAAATAAGACAAAAGTGACAGGACCATGTGCGTTCATTCGAGATTGTTTGTGGCGTTTTTCTATGCTATCCTTTGTAATGAGTCCCATGCAATCATCGTTTTTCCCTTGCTACATGAAAAACTGTACAAAGATACACATGAAGTCTCACAAAAGTACACAACCATCTTAGAGATTAATCAGCACAAATTCAATGCAATATAGTAAGAGGAGCCTTCCGTTGCCCCTGAAATAGGCTGCCACAAGTTGCCACACTTTTTTAGCCATCGGATCATATTTGATAAAAGGCTCTGATTAAATCACTTATAGCTTGTATATTTAAGTTGGGAACCAACTTTTTCAATTCCCAAGAATCATTTAATCTGTTGTATTTTCCCATAAAATATAAAATGACACATTGTTTCTTCCTCTTCGTTATTGTTAGGAAACCTCGTCATCTACCAAAAACAACGAGAACAGAGTCTCCTTCTTCTCTTATGTGGTGCTAATTTTAGTTTGAATCCTTAATTTCAAGACTTTTACCTACCTTAGTTGAATTGGTTCTCTTATGAGACGCAACTTCAAGTCTCTTTGCCGCTGATAATAGTATAACTTCAATTCAATAACATAGTGTACTTCAATTTTATTTCTTAGACAGCAGAATAGTGGATCTATGAAATATAATAATTAGATTGTCAAAATTAATTTTCTTTTCTTAGACTACTTAGATGGCTTCTAAATTTCTCTTTTAGGAACCAAGGTATTTCACCATGATATTATAATTACAAAATACTTTTCTTTCCATGAAAATCAAATGATCAAATTATATCGTTGTTTCTAAAATATACCACTTGTAACTAACGATATACAAACTTAGTTTTTCCAACTCTATTAAAATGATTTAAAAAAAAGATGGGCATAATAACCAATTAACTTAATTACTTATCCTCATATATAATGTATTAACTCAACTCACTTGAGGAAATTCTGCATGTCATAAAGCAAAACGAAAAAAATACTACAAATATAAAGATAGTTCTATAAGGTTACATTAAGATGAAAAAAGATGGGCTGCAAAACAATCAAAATAACAAGCCTCTAATATTAAAAAACAACGTTGCGTTATAATCTTACAAATTTTACTATATCAACAAACGAATTCGAGAGAGAGAGTAATTATTTTTCTAGCTAATTGGATATACAAGGAAATAGTGCGAGATACAAAGTGAGGACTGAGGAGATAACATAATCTGTTTCATATCCCGGCTAAATTATGGTGAAGAAAGTTGAAATGTCTTGGGATTTGAAAAAGACAAAAGGTAAAAATGTCTTGGGAGTTGAAAAAGCAAGTAGCAATAGTGCAATACTATTTAGTTGATTTAATCAGAGCCTTTTATCAAATATGATCCGATGGCTAAAAAAGTGTGGCAACTTGTGGCAGTCTATTTCAGAGCAGCAGAACGCGAATTCACATCCTCGGCAGCGATGCAGCTGCAGTTTCATCACAACCGTCCGATGGATGATGGGTGTCCCGTGAAAAATACCAGATTGATAGGCCCGAAAAAAATTAACCGTTGAGATGAAATCGAACGGCTCGGACGAAATCGCTGCCAGCAGTACTGCTGCTGAGGATTTTGGTCCAGCAGAACGCTACTGCTCCTCATATAGTAATGACCATCTTTTTGCACATCATGTAATTTATTTGGACGGTTGGACCTTTAAAAATACAATGGCTCAGCAAAAATTTTGGAATAGCTAAAATGATATAGCCTTTTAAATGTCAATTAAAAGACCTCAATCAGCATATAAGAAGATTTGACCTTTATGGGACTAAAAAAATTGGTTCCGTTAGGAAAAAAAAAGAAAGAATATCAACCTGCTTGCTCTAAATCTTCTTATGACTTTCACAACTATTTAATTAAGGAAGTCACTGAAACTTTGTCCTCTTATAACTCTTGAACGTTTAGTTTTTAACTTTGAATTTGCCATTCTACCAACTACCAAGTGATTCAGCTTCTGTGGGATAACTAAATAATTTTTTTCTAATCATAAGTTGATTTACCTCTCTATCTAAATAAAAAAAAATCTGAAAAAAAAATAGTGCATGTGGATATTTATGATGTGGTGGACAACCTTTCTTACTGATTTAACCACCATTGGAAGATCGGCTTAGTTCCACCATTGGAAGATCGGCTTAGTTCCACCATTGCGCGAAACTACGGCTAGTTTTAATAAAAATAACAGTATCTTTCTTTTTTTTTCCCTCCTGGGCTCACGGTTTTTTTTTTGTTATATTGTTGGGAAACGTGACATGATTGTTCAAGGAAAGATTACAAGCTATAGTAAATGATAACTAAAAAATTGCTAACAATTTCCCTTCGAATTTTTGGCTTTTTGCAAATGAATAGCAGAAAAATAGTGCTCCCATGCGACTTTGAAAGTGCGTCCACCATTTTTTTTTTCTTTTGTTTTCCCATCGAAATACAAGCTAATTACAAATAACACTAATATAATTAATTAGAATATAATATTTATCGACATCATTCAAAATTCTATAAATATTTAAACCTACTTATCCTTTATACCTAATTCTCCCCTTATGAACCGTACCATTTCTGAATTTTGCGCTTGGATTATCTGAGTTGCTGATTTGGGTTTGTGCAATTAGATTTACAGATGAAAAATAGGTGGTTACGGGATTGTGGATGGTGGACCAGATGTACTGCTGTAAATGCAGACCAGTGCTTTTAATTTGTCATTGCGTATTTAATTATTAGATTAGATCTTTGGTCCGTGGCATTTAATTGTGCTGCCATCGGCTCATCAATGAACGTGAGATTTTTAATTAAATAATGTTTTCGTGAGGTCAGCATCACATATAATTGGGATTATTCATGAATAAATTGTATGTCTATCGCACAATCGCACCCCGCACCCCGCACCCCACACCCCTCACCCCATACAATTTATTCCTGTAGGTAGGATATAAATTGTAAAAAGTCCTGTAGTTAGGATGGTTAGATATACGGTGAAACTTTATACTCTGATAAATATTTGCATACTAGTACTCATACACCAAAATACGAGTTAAGTGTTAAAAATTCTTTTACAACATATTCTATTGTTTCTCTTTAATTGTCGACCATGTGATATAAAATTTGGAGTGATATTGATATAGATGTTCTGAACCATGTGAACCATGTGATATCAGATGATTAAGAAAAATGATATTTGTGGTGGATTTTCAACAGAGTTTATGATTTCTTATTTCTACTATATTCACGATTCAAGTACTGAGAAGAGAAATGGCGAGTTCATATTTGAATGAAACAAATAGATTAATTGTATTGAATTATATGCAAAGTTCACAGGCCAGTTTTTAGATTTCCTGCTTTGTTTTGCTACTTGGTTCTTATTCCTCTTTGAGAACTCTTTTATCTTTATGTTGACAAAATTGGAATTGACGGTTTGATTTTGGATATGAAGTTCCAGCAGTTGAATAAGTACGTTAATTTGGTTTATTTTTTCAGAAAAAAAAGTGTTAGCTAACTATGCTACATAATTTATAATTTCCTTGGATAAGTATATTTAATTTGGTTTCTTGCGGTGATGTAACAAACAGCTAGTGAATCATGGGTTAATTATCTAACGGAAAAGTCCAATTCGTTTTCAGCGTGTAATTAGTCCAACAAAGAAGTCCAAAAACTTGTCAGCTTGTGATTAGTCCTACGGTCCACGGATAAGCCCATCGAGCTTGGGGAGAGGGCCTTCTCGATCATGTCCGAATAAAAGAGGTGGATTGCGGGGGTCGAATATTATGCGGGAATGATAACCGTCGTCCAGCGGAAAGCCATCCACGTCATCTAACAGATTTTTCTACAGTTTTTTTTCTACGCGCCCACTCCCTTTCTCTACGCGTTCCTCTCTTCTCTCCGCGCGCTCTTCCCTTTCCTTCCCTTCCCCCTATCCTCTTCCCTCTCCAATGAATTTTTCCGCTTTCCTCTCCCTCTCTGACAAAAAATTAGTACCACTTGAACTCGTTAATTTTTTTAAAGCCTACCACTTAAAGTAACAAAATGAACACTTACGACAACAAAAACAAAGAGACAAATATTAGTTAAATAAATAAAGAAAAAAAATGAACAGATATTCTCAATAAATTGAACATATATAAAATTAATTGAACAAATATAACAAACAACGTGGATCCAGACAAAAGATAAAAGTGAACATAAATACATCAACAAAATGAAAATATAACACAAATAAATTGAACAGAAATAAGAAATAAATTGAACAGATACAACAAAGAACGTATGCTTTAGCAAAAAGATATAAGACATAAAAAATAAATTGAACAGATATAACAAATAAAATGAACAAACATATTATTAAATTGAACAGATACAACAATACATAGAACATATATAACAAACACCGTGAAAACTCATAAAAATGAACATAAAAAAACAAATAAATTGAACAGATATAACTAATAAATTGAACATAAATAACAACAAATTGAACATATGTAACAAACACCGTGAACTCATAAAAATGAACATAAAAATAAATAAATTGAACATATATTACCAATTATTTGAACATATATAACCAATAAATTAAACATATATAATATGAGATAAAAGGGAGTAAATAAAAAAAAAGGGCCAGCGAGAAAGGGAAAAAAACAAATAGAAATGAGATACAAGATAACATGAAGGAAAGGAAAAAGAAGAGAAGAAATAGAGAGCGGAATAGGAAGCGAGAGAAGGGAGGGGAGGCTTGAGCGGAGGGAGGGAAGAGCGAAGGAAGGGAGGGGAGACGTGCTCGGATTAGAAGGCGCTCGAATCGGATGAAGGGAGCTGAGTCTGGTCGGTGGGGTGCAGAGAAATAAAGAGAGCGACAGAGCGCTGAGTCTGGATGACGCGGATGGCGATTCGCTGGATGGTATGAATCAATTGCCGATATTATGGGACAATTAAAGGTCAAGCTTGGACAGGACTTATGTAGGGATGTTTGGTGAATAAAAATAAGTTTCAAATTTCTTATTCATGTGAAATCCAAACAACACATGAATTAGGAATTTGAACTTATTCGGATCCTTATTCATATTTTCCAACAAAACTCTAGAATTTGAACAAGGAATATGAATAGACACATATTTCTAAATCCTATATTCATGTTTCTTATTCGCGCAATATCTAAACACACCATAGGAGGGGTATGTCAATATTTTTGCTTGAAAAAATTAGCCTGGTCCAAAATATATTAAATACAAATTTTTTTGGTAGAAAATATTTTTTTACGGACAGTTTTCTTTTAGAACATTGAGATTTAAATTATTCTAGAATTTTTAGAACATTTATTACGGTCTAAATTTACACATTAAGATTTTAATTATTCGACGCTGATTCGGCATTTAATCCTGTCGTCCTAAATAAATATTACATACAACTTTTTTTAGAAGGAAAAGTTCAAAGCTCTTTTTTAAAAATTATTTCCTTCAGACATCTATTTTTTACATTTTAAATAAAAACTATTAGATATAAATAAATAATAATTCGTGTTAATTTTGTTGCGAACATATTAAAAATTACAATATTCAGACTTTATTTCGAGCTCATCAAATATTACCGACGCCAACAATTTTAAGGCGTTTATTTTCGAGTTGTTATTTTCTATCAAAACATTGGCAATACGTGGCAGTTTTTTTAGGCACGTAAAATAAATTAAATCGAATAGCACGGTCAATTCCGACCCCAAATTCTATTTCATGCAGCCGTCCTGTGCCAATACAGCGATGAAAGCCTCTAGATCTTATCCATGATTTATTCCAGGTACATCAAAAAGCAATCCAACGAACAAAATTCTCTTAATAATACAACCATTGCAGAGGATCCGAATCAACAAAACCACCGCGTGGAGCGCCGCCTTGTTCTCCAGGGTTGGTAGCAAGAATAAAGAAATATCAAGGGCTAACTGGAAATATCGCCGACAAAAATTTCGGGGCGGAGGGAAAACCTCCCTCGCTTCGCTTCCCTTTACTAAATAGTAAATAGTGAAATTTCAATGGCGCCATACAAATGTTTTCAAATTCGGCGAAATTTCCCTCCGCTTCTTTAATTCCTTTCTTAACACGATTAGGTTAAAACCCTCTTTCGCCATTTCCAAGTCGAAGTTTCCCTCCCGATCGTAAATTTCCTCTCAAAACCCTAGAAAATACCTCTTACCTGACCTTAGATCAATGGAGGAGCCGCTTCTCCCCTCCGTCGCCCCATCCGTAAGTTCAAATATACTGTTTATTTGTATTTATTTAAGAGAAAAGGTCAATTTTAGTTCCGTTTGGGGTTTGATTAGAAGTCTAACCAATAGATCGGGATTGTTATAGAGAAATCTCGTCAATTCTAGCGGTACTTTTAGAGGCGTGTTAGTGAATTGTAGTTGATTTTCTTTTAGATTTTGCGCGATTTATTGATTTGCTTTGGAAGTTCGGTCTGATCTTGATTTCATTAGTCTTGGTGTACTGTTACTGTATGGACGGATAAGATCTGGAGTCCTTTTCAACTTTATTCTCTATCTTGTGTAATCATGTCTTGACTCCTTTTTTGGTTTGCTTTGCCAGGCTGAGTTAGATCAGAGGATCAAAAAAAGATGGAACAGCTTCTCGTTCTTCTCTCGGCGTAAAATGATTAGCAGAGTGGTAAGAAAATTATACTATGGTTCCCTATGTCCTAATTTTTTGGGGTGGGGTTTTATTGATGGATAACTGCAATCAAAATAAATTTGTTGATTTATATTTTTAGTAATTAGTTTCAGAAATTTAATTAATTATTTTTGGACATCTGAAGGGTGCTGCTCTTCAGAATTTGGGAAATACATGCTTTCTAAATGCGGTGCTTCAATGTATTACGCATACAGTACCACTGGCAGAGAAGATATTTTCAGCCAAACATTCTCTCCCATGCCCTCGTAAGTACAAATATGATTCAGCTATTGAAATTGATAAATTTCAGCACAGAATTCTGGCAGCAACAAGTTATTGAACAAAGTAAATCTACTATAATTCTTTTTTGAACTTAAAAAATGCTATGGCTTATTGACCCTTATGCAGGAGCTGATGGTGATGAGGGATTCTGTTCTTTCTGTGCATTCAAAGAGCATATTGAGGAATCTATTAAGGGCTCTGGCTCAGTTCTTTGGCCTGAAAAATTTAAAGACAACCTGAGCAGTATCCTTTCATTTCTAAAATATGATTCATTGCTGGACTTGTTTGCAGTGTGACCATATATAACCCTTAAAAATAAAAAAAAATCTCATGTGCACTTGAAATATATCTGTAGTACCCAAATACCCTTTCACTTGCATATTTTGGTAAAGAAACCAAGAGGAATTGGGTTTACTTTATTCCTATTTTCTAAAGAAGAAAAAGGCATTTTATGCTGTTTCTCATTCTAAAGGGCTATATGTGAAATCTGCAGGTTTTCTAGGGTAGATGTGAAATTATTATTTTTGCAAACATACTGAGTCAAATGAAGTGCATAGTAAGACAGTTGCAATACCTTTTCCTTTTGTTTCTTAACAAAGTTGAGTTCTCTTTTCTTTTTCTTTTTGTAAGTGTGAATCCTTAACTGGGGTTTGATAGAAATATCATCTGATTTTGTGGCGGGCGAACAAGCTGATGCACATGAATTTCTACGCTGTTTCTTGGATAATTTAGATAGCAGTTCTCTAAATCCTGTATTAAGGGGAAATAGTAAACCATCCATCGACGAAAAGAGCATTGTCAAACAGGTGTTTGAAGGCCGTCTTAGGAGTCAGGTATAAACGCATTTATTTGTCAAAAACTGCATCAACTTTAAGCTCAGTAACTTATGATTATATAAACAAACTTCAATTGAGATTCCATCCTATCGAAACCTCAGAAATCTCCTAGAGCTCAATTTAGCTCAACTTAGGTTTCTGTGTACCTTTAACTCTGCAAGCAAGCTTTATTAGCCATGAAATGTGTAGCTCAATTTAACCAATAAAGCTTAACTATACTCACGCAGTTGAGGTTCAACTTCGCCATTCATCCCTGAATTACGTTGCAACTGTGCAATTTAGTTTCAATTTACTGCACATATATAATATTAATGGAAAGAAGTAAGCAAAAATCATAGAGAAATAAGCAAAAGGGCCTAAAGAATGCTCAACCAATATTTCCAGTTGCAATGCTAAACCTCCCTCATTGTAGTCATGTGCAACCTTGCATTGCAACTGCCTCACAATTGTTCCTAGTACTAAGCTAGTTTGCCACACTTTTCAGCTAAGATGCTGCGAATGTGGTCATTGCTCAGACACATTCGAGCCATTCCTAGACCTCAGCCTCGAAATCAACAGCGACTCAGTTAAAACCCTCTGTGATGCTCTATGCTCATTCACACAAGTGGAAGCGATAGAGGATCCTGATGTCAAGTTCACATGTGAAGGGTGCAAGGCCCAGGTGACAATGGAGAAACAGCTTAAGTTACATGAACCACCACAGGTGCTAGCGTTCCACCTCAAGAGGTTTAAGAATGACGGTTTTTCAATTGAAAAGATTGACAAGTTTGTCCATTACCCTATCGAGCTTGATTTGAAACCCTTCTTAAGTGGCACTGACAATGTGAGTTATCTTTGTTCTTGGTTATTCCTAAAGTAGCATTTTTAAATTTTCATCTGTTGCTATTGGAAACCTCTGAGCTCAATGGTACTCTCGTAAAATGAGAAATATCATGGATAATCCATTGAAGCATGAAAAATATAATTTTCTCTTCATATCTGAGTATCCCAAGAGAAAAAAAAAAATAAACAACAAAACTTGAGCAATGAGTTTTTGCATTGCTAAATTTGAAGTTTGCACTTTAATTATATATTGTTGCTTTTAGTAGTTTTTCATGTAGTTCAGTCATTGTGATGCAGGCAATTACTTGTATTTTCTGCATATTATTCTTTTCTTTACTGGATAAGAAAAATGGAAAACAGTGGGTTGTGTAAAATAGTGTGGGTTGCTTAAAATAGTGTGTTCTTTGATTTGTTTGCTCATCTTACTCCAGATAATGTATTTATAAGGATCATGCAGGTCTGTACCATCATTATAGTTTTTATTTACTCACATAGGCTATAATTTATTTTTTTTGACAGGAGGAAATGATATATGAACTGTATGGTATGGTGGAGCACAAAGGCTCATTCAACTATGGTGGTCATTATGTGTGCCATGTTCGTTCTTCTCCCACTTCTTGGCACCTTTTTGATGACTCTAGTGTAAGTCTATATTGTTCTTTTTTTTTTGTAAAAAGGGGTTGCTAAAATTTTTATTTATTTGTAAAAGATGTACATTGTACTAGCATTTTAAAAAACACTTGTGATTTGTTTTGTTTGGAGAAGTTTGAAAGACACTATAATTAATACTAGCATAAAATGGGTGGGTTAATAGTGTTTTTATAGGATGGTTACTTTGTCCCTAATTTGTCATCCTGCATACTTAAAAATTGGATAAAAAAATCATGTTAGGTCAGGTCATGAAAGTGAACAATTATTTTTCTTATGCTTAGGTAGATGTTGCTAAATCTGACCCAACATGACCTGACGTAACATGCTTTTATTTATTTATCTTTGTCAAGTCCTTGGCTTCCAAATTTGATCCTGAAAACCAGCTGATCTGTATGACAGTATGTGACCAGGCCTGAACTGGATCACCCTGCTCATCCTGAGACTCACTAGGACCTGAACCTGATGCCAATTTGACTAAATTGCCACCTCTGTTCTAATGTAATGAAAGAGGTAAATTGACCCTAGAAAAGCTCTTCAATTAGGAGGGAGACAAATATTTTGTAAAATAATCTGTTGTCTGTTTAAAACTGGGTTTCTTTTCCAAAATAGCAAAAGTCGCAGGTACTTTTGCAAATCTAACCATTTTTTAGTGTTTTTTTTTTTTTTTTTTTTGGCCAAGAAAGGCCCCCAAACGTGTAAAAAATTTATAGCTTGAACCTTTTAGTCTTTATATATTTTTCTTGTACCAGGTTACCTCTATCTCTGAGACTGATGCATTACAACAAACTGCTTACATCCTCTTCTACATTAAGAAAGGAACTTCACCATGGTTCTCTACATTAATTAAAGAAACAGAATCACTAAGATTAGTAGATGAAACCTCTGAAAACTCTCCAATTTCTGTGCTCCAGAGCGTTCGCTCAGACCAGCCTTCTCCCTCTGATGAGGAACTCAGTCCTGTAGGCAGTAAGGTGACTCCTATTCTGCATGTGACAGAGAAGAAGGATGATGAACCTAGTGTACCAAGGCCCCGCACACCACCTCGATCTGTTATTAATAATCTGGCTGGACTTTTTGATATTGAGGACTTTCCTGGTAAGCAGTGGTTTTGCATATATATTATTACCTTACCGGCATTAAGTTTTGAGCATTGTATGGTCCTGAAATGGGTTATTCAGAAATTGGTGGATGAAGTAGCACCTGACCTGAGTAGTTTTGTAGGGCCATTTCTTACATTTGAAAAATATAAATTTTATTAGAAAAAAACTGATTAAAGCACAGAATTAAAAATAATATATGGGACCAATAAAGCTGGTCTAAACCTGATTAGCACTGTACTGAAATCTATTTAAGGTAATTGTTAATTTCTTGAATGTACCCAACTCGGGTTATTTTTTGCTTTGCAGAGGACAAAGAGGAGGCACAATTTGTACCCCAAGCCATGATGGGATCAATAAAAGGGAAGAAACCGAACAGAATAAGAGAAGAGAAATTAGAGAAAGAAAATGCATCTCCGTCCCCTCCAGTTAATCTCTCTCATCCTACAAAGCCTACTGAAAAAACAGTAGATAAGAGTGTGAAGAGGTCACTGAGCTTGGTGGGAAATAGCAGGAGAAGAAATGAACTCCTCCAATGCCTCCCCCCTTCCTCTAATACTGTCAAGCGGCAGCGAGTTCTTTGATTGTGGTTAGGAGTTGCCATTTTTTTTAACAAAAAAAAAAAATATGCTAATGTATCAATTGTATGTATGCCATTTGGGATGCCCACATAATGCCTGTAAAAAAGAGTCATTGTGCATATCCCGTGAGCAGGTCATATGCATAAGCTGTTAAACACCTACAAATTTACCCTTGTGCTTCTATTTTTGAGAGGATGGCAGACTGGTAGTGGTCTAGTGGATATTTTTGGACTTCGGAGAAATTAGATGCATATGTGGCTGTATCCATTTATTTTAGAGGGACTTGACGTAGTTTTTGTAAGTGAGATATATTCTAGTTTTATAATCCAATGAAATTTTCTTTCAATCTTGATTAAATGAGGTTGAAGTCTTTTAAACTACGACTGCTCAATATTTTTCCTGGCGCGTCTGTCGAATCAAGCTCCAATTAGTCTGGTTTTCGAAGGGCGCACCATAAGTTGAGTAGTTAACACATCACTTGAAATTGTGCCTAATGCTTTTATCTCTACTCTTTATAGACTCACGAATTTAAGGATCCAAGAGGTGTTAATAGATCTATTGAGTAAATATATGTTTATACTGTTCGATCAATTTGATCTGTGGTCGAATATCAATTCCAAAACAAAAAAATAATATATTTTGGTTTTTTATTTAATAAAGAAACAAATTGAACAACATATATATAGATTTCACTATTAAGTAACATATTTTTACTATTTAATGTTATTTTGTTTTTTATTTGTCCACGTATGAGGACATCTTATATGCTAGTGATAATAAAACACACTCAATTCAACATGAAAATCTCAATACCTCGTACCGTAGACCGAAATAATAAAAAGTGCTTATTATATCTGAATAATATTTTTCAATGACTTGATACATTTTACTGCATTTCATGTTTTTTTTTTATTTCAAATGTTTTCATTTTCATTTTTTTTTGTACCGTTATCTCACTAACACAGTTCCTGTCGAAAGATACGGACATGAAGATAATTTGATTACTTTAGGCCCAAAAAATCCAGTAACCAGCATTAATTTTCTTTCATTAACTCAATAAATGCTGAATCGGAAAGAAAATATCAAGAAAAAAAAAAATCTGAAAAAGTAGTAAATAAAGGGAAGGTCGTATCAAGGAAAGATTGTATCCACTTGTCTTTTGCATCTGGTTACCATTCTAGACTAGAGAGATCCAAATTCAAGCTTATACGGTTCAAGGGAAAATAAATATAACAATAAGTATAGAGGCCAAGATTGTTACAAAAAGCAAATATAAACATTAATCGCCGCGGAGCCTTCCTCATCTATAATTTTACACTTTTAATTTGATAACAAAATTATCCGACAGGAAGGATGTCAAACAAACTTAGGTTTAAATATATTTTTATCTAATATACAAATATATTAAAAATAATAATTTGATTGTCGTACTGTAAAATTTAAAAATTTTTATGTCATAAAAAGATCTATTAAAATAATCGACAATCTCACATAAAAGGAAAAGGAAACATCACCTCCTAATTTTTAACGCCCGTTGATCAAATCACAACGGACTTGTAATCTCCGTGCGCTTCTCCGCTTACCCCGCCCCACTCTACCACGCGTCACAGCCAATCACAGTCCGCCACGTCACTAGAGCAGTACCTTTCCCTCACTCGCCTCGTCAAACTCCCGTCCACGCCGTTTACCTTCGCCACCGTATCTTCCTTAAACATCCCTAAATTATTCATTTACAAAAAAAAATCCAAATCATTTATTGCGCAATTATTGTCTAGACTGTTCCCTGACACCAAGCATCTCACTGACTTGCGGGTCCCACAAATTAAATACCATTTTCTCTGCCACGGTGGAAACCATCTTCCCGACCCGGTTCAGCGAAACGCTTTCGAGTTTCGATCTCTTATTAGTAGCTCCTTTCTTTCATCTCTCCGCGTTGCTTTTCCCACGCTCTGAATTTCCTTCTCAGCCTTCCTCGATTCTTCATAATTTCCGATCAAATTTTCTTCTTTATCCACTTCTCTTACTAGATAACTCCTCTATCAGAATTGGTTCTCTCATTTTTTTCTTTTCTAAGTGCATCCTCTCTTGTAACATTTTTGTGCAATTTGTTATCGCTTATTTAAAGAGCCGAAGAAGAGTACCAATACGAGTCTATAAAAACAGTAGAGCTTAATTACAAGCTGAGTTTGGTAAAGAGAATGAATAGGTTTTCGTTACGTTTCATTTTAGCGTGAATTGCAGTTAGGAAGCGTGCATAAAGCAACGCCCTCTTCTCTTCTCGCATCTCTCTCCACCAAATCCATGGCGTCCGGCCAACCGCGACCGCCTCCAAATTACATCCCCAACCCCAATCATCCTAATATCGCTGCTGCTTCTTTGCAAAATCTCCAGATCTCCGGTCCAGGCGGTGCCCCACCTCCATCCACTGCCACATCAGGTCCCATCTCCCGCCCTGGTCCTGTGCCGCGTGGTCCCTTCATCAGCAATGGTCCCCCCATGGCTCCACCTAGTGCACCCCCTTCTATGATCCGAGCACCGCCACCCCAATTGGGTCAGACTCCTTTGCCCGGGAGCCCACCGTCTAATACGCCATATACCGTCCTTCCTCCCGGTCCCGGCCGACCCATGGGTGCTCCTTATATGGCAAACCCGAATCCTAATCCAGTGTCTCAGCAACCGCAAGTGGGTCCGCCACCAGCAGCAGCACAGCGAAATCCTGTGATGGGTCTGGCAGCATCCCCACCCAATTCTATGATCGGCGCCCCTGCATCTCAGTCCTTTGCTTCGAGACCATTTCCTTCGACTGCTCAGAGGCCAGTCTCCGGTCCCTTTACTGACAGTTTGAATCAGAACCCCTTGGGATCCATTGGATCACGACCATTTCCAGGGCAACCTGCTTCGCAACCTTATCCTGGACCGCCGGCACTGGCATCGCAGCCTGTCCGGGGTCCCCCACAGTCGTTTCCAGGTCAGACTTTTGTGAGTCAGCCGCCAATTGGCCAACCACCAATGGGCCAGCCACCAATGGGACAGCCGCAAATGGGCCAGCCACAAATGGGGCTACGGACTATGGGTCCACCATCTATGGCTGCGCCATCAATGGGGGCTCCACCCATGGGTTCTGCTGCTGCACCATTTAGTGGTTCTGCATGGCAGGGTCAGCAAAGACAGGTGCTCTCCATTCCAAAGTGAATTCTCTAATGCTATTACTTGATGAACTACCCTATCAAACAGTATCTAATCATTTGGGATGTGATGCGATATCCTTATCTTGAACTTTGTTATGCTTTAACTTTTAGTTTTTTTAAAATTTTGGAAATATATAGGGAGGCATGCTCGCACCAGTTAGGATGGCGCCTGCTGGAATGGGGCAACAGTCGATGGTCTCAACGCCAGGTGCAGTGATGGGCTACTCACCTCATGCAGGTGCTCAAGTAGGCACTCCATCAAAGATAGATCCAAATCAGATCCCTCGTCCCGTGCCTTCATCTAATTCATCACTGGTGTATTTCGAGACTCGTCAAGGAAGCGTAGTCAGCCCACCCCCTGTATGTCTCAGATTTCGCTCAGCTAAAATTTTTTTTTTAATGTGTTTCATGGGAACTTTGGTAATTATGCGTAGTCAGCCCAACCCTGTATTACCACATTTTCCAAATCTTTTGTCTCCATAGCATCATTTACTGAGGTGCTGTTGCAGATGATTATGTGATAGATTGTAGTATCTAAGTATCTTATGGGGGATTGTAGCCTTGACTAGTGGATGTTATTGGCATGATACCATTTTTTTTCCCCCTCTTTAACCGCATTATAATGCTTGAGGCTTGATCCATATCTGAACACCCTCTTTCAATAATTAAGCATGAATAGAAAGTAATTAAGTAGTTATGAAGCTAGCCCTTATGCACCACTACCTGTATGAACCTAAGATGTACCTAAATCAGTTATTATTATGAATGGGTTCATACCAATACTGACATGTATCTCCATTGTGATCATCTAATAACATTCATGATCACTAAGAATCATAATTTTCTGATCATAGGCATAATAACTAAAACAACACCAACAAATCCTACAGTCCCAAACAAGTTGGTGTAGGCCCCTTTGGCATATATTGCCTAAAAGTACAGAAATATCTTTTCATATCCTTAATTTTGGTAATTATTAATTGCGCCATAGTATTTATATAAATGTGTCTTTTAAGAATCATACATTTTTAACTTTTGTTATTTTTTGTTCTTGTCACCCATCTTTTACTGTCTCTGCGTGTATCATCAGCCTGCCACTAGTGATTTTATTGTCAAGGATACTGGCAATTGTAGCCCTCGTTTGATGAGATGCACAGTGAATCAGGTATGTCCCCTTTCATCCATATCCAGATTTTCTTGCATTGCCTACGTACATGCAGTAATGATGAATAAAACTTTGTAGATACCATGCAATGGGGAGATTTTGACACAATCATGCATGCCTTTGGCTTTAATGGTGCAACCATTTGCGCTCCCGCACCCATCAGAAGAGCCTATCCAGGTAAATGAGTATAAAATTCCCTTTCCTTCAGTTTTCTCTTCTAAAGTGTGCGCTGCCAAATTCTTCCTTCTTTGTTTGTAAATGTAGTTGGTAGACTTCGGTGAAATGGGGCCTGTCAGGTGCATTAGGTGCAAAGCTTACATCAATCCCTTTATGAGATTTATTGATCAAGGCCGTCGGTTTGTTTGCAACCTATGTGGTGAGTAACAGCATTTAAATCTTTTGTATAGTATGTGTCTATCTATCAGTGCACTCAATAAACTCTTATATTCTGTTAAAATATTTCAGGGTTTTGCAACGATACACCTAGAGACTACATATGCAACTTAGGACCTGACATGAGACGGCGCGATGCTGATGAAAGGCCTGAGTTGTGCAGAGGGACAGTTGAATTTGTAGCCACCAAAGAATTCATGGTTTGTTTATATAGTATTACTTACTTTTTCTTACTCTTTATCTATTTCAGCCAGCTTATGATTTTTTCTTGAGATAGGTACGTGAGCCGATGCCAGCAGTGTATTTCTTCCTAGTAGATGTCTCGATGAATGCAGTAGGCACTGGTGCGGCCGCCGCCGCTTGCAGTGCAATTAGCCAGGCTATTTCTGATATTCCTGTAAGCATATCATCTTCTCTTTGTGTTTAAGATATTATCTGACCACATCTGGATCCATATCCAGATATTTATGGATAGGGATATTTGTTGGATATGGATATGCGTATTTTTTTCGAGCAGGTATACATACAGCTCTCAATTTGGAAGTGGGCACAGATACAGATACCTGATAATTATCGGGATCCATATTTTTTTGGTATTCAGATATATGTTTTAAAGGTCCATATATGACTTTATTTTAGACAGAGGTTATATATATATATATATAATTTTATTACTAACCAAATTATTAATATTTAGACTTATATACTCAATTAAAACTACTCATATGTCATCCACCTTCAAAATGTACAACTTTTTGTTGCATTTCTTCTAAATATGATAGCAATTAGTTGGTTGATTTTTAATAATTAACACATAATTTTTAAACTAACAAATGTGTTATTGATATTATGTTATTAATCTTATAAATGTACACATAATGTGTATTTTTGTAGAACACATGATAACTTTATTTTAATATCCGAATTATATTAAAAAAATCCAGGTTCATATTTGTATTCATTAACATTCGACCCATATTCGTTTAATGTCCGCTTAGTATCTGTATCTGAAAAATGAAAAGTGGATACAGATACGGTTTGCCATTATCTATCTTTTTTGTTCTCTCCTACTGAGGTCATGGCAAAGAAGATTATATGTGTAAACTTACCCAGGTCAAGGAAAAAAGAGTCAGTTAGATATTTGTTTTAAAGCAGTTTTCCTAGGATATGGTGTATGATATTCTATATTCTTTCTGCTCTCTAATTTGTAGGAAGGTCCTCAGACAATGGTGGGAATTGCAACTTTTGACTCCACTATTCATTTCTACAATCTTAAGCGTTCTCAACAGCAGGTGTGGTTTCTCTCTTGCTGTTTATTTACTGCTTCCTTCTCTTGAAGTTTTTGAGCTTTATGACGTTGATTAGAGCTTTTGATTGTCTTTAAATAAAATAACTAAAGGATGAACACTAATGATTTTTTGCAGCCAGTTATGCTCATAGTACCTGATGTGGAAGATGTTTACACACCTCTACAAACTGATCTCATCGTTCCACTTGGCGAGGTTTGTATTTGTAGCAGCTCACTTTATCACTAGGATAATTGTTTTAAACTTAGAAATCTACTCACGACTTATATGTGATCCTTTAAGACTGATCTGAATTCTTTCCTTGGTTTAGTGTCGTGAGGTCTTGGAGCAGTTGTTAGAAAGTATTCCAAGCATGTACCAAACCAACAAAATTGCTGACTCTGCTTTTGGGGCTGCTATTAAGGTACTTATCTAAATTAATTTGTTAGAATGCTTTAACTTTTTTCCTCCTAAATGTTTTGTTTCTATTAAGACAGTTTGCAACACAACTTGTAAAGTAGTTTTAAATAGTTTAGCGTGCTATTTGTTGAGTAAAAGAAATTAATTTAAGTTATGATTTTTCTTTTTCTTTTCCTCATGTATTAATTTTCAGGCAGGGTTCTTAGCTTTGAAGCCTACTGGTGGAAAGCTTCTTGTATTTCAATCTGGTTTGTTTCTGACAAACTAAATGCTCTGAAATAGTCTATTTTACTTGCTAAACCAATATTTTTTTACGCTCTTGTTTCCTTGCAAGGAAGCACTTACAAAGTAATAAATAACAAGGTTTTATTCTGCAGTGTTGCCATCAGTTGGAATTGGGTCTTTATCTTCCAGAGAAGCTGAAGGACGCACAAACGTATCTAATGCTGACAAGGTATAAGCAGTTAGCTTGTTTAATGAGTATACTTTATAGTTTATACATACATATATATTTTAGTAAAACTTCCAACAGTGTTTTAGTTTCTAATGGAACTGGAAATTTGTTAGCTGTTATGATGCCTTTTAAAAAATAATTCAAACAATGCCAAAAATTTAATGAAATAAGGCCAAACTTTGCTAGAACACACAGATTTTTAATAAACTAAATGCTTCCAGAAGACAATGTATAGCTATTCAAAGCTCTACATGTAGAGTTGAGCCATGAACAAATTTATAATTACTCCTGCAACCATATTAAGAAATTTATAATGTCACATTTGCAAAATATCCTTCATGACTTCTTATTATATATTCAAAGCTCTACATGTAGAGTTGGATTCTTATTCTGAGTAGTGGGATTTGATTTGTGTAATTACAACAACTGTATTCCTTGTCTCAGCTCAACTGAATCATTGGGTCATTTTATATCATTTACATAATCAAATCAGTGTCATTAGAATTGTTGAGGATGGATGCTTACCTCTGAAACTTGTGGCAGTATAATAATTTACTTCAGTTAATTTCAGATTCTTCCTTCGTCTCCACAGCGTCAGCAATTTCTCTCCCAACTCAAACAAAATTAAATTTAGAAATAATTTGTTTTTATACGATTTGTCAGCATTAGTCCACATATCCGGTAAAAGACCAAGACCCAGCTTTCCCAGGGTCAATGTCCCCATAAATTCTCTTTCAATTTCAGTTTTCTTCATAGAAAGTAAAGAGAATGGTTCATTGCTCTAATTGAATTTGGCTTGTTATTTAGATGCACTCATGTGGTAGAAAATGATCCAAGAAGTGTATCCTGGAATAATTTCTTTAAGTCCCTTTAATGCTCCACATGATGAATTATAACTTGTAACACATTCAATGTTACTGGCTTCAGGAACCTCATAAGTTACTCCAGCCGGCGGACAAGACTCTAAAAACAATGGCAGTGGAATTTGCAGAATATCAGGTGAGAAAAGAATTAAGAAGTCTGTCCTTCAGAAACAAAAAAAAAAACATTGATTTGATTTATCATGGAAAAAAACTTGTTTTCTTTTCAATCTACAGGTTTGTGTAGATGTGTTCCTCATGACTCAAACCTATGTTGATATTGCTTCCATCTCTGTCGTGCCAAGTACTACTGGTGGCCATGTAAGAAAAATAATTGATCTAAATTGCATATCTGTTGTGTAACTATTTTACCATTTTAAAGAGCCTACTTCTGGATAATGTGTTAATACTTGGAAAATAGCATGGTAGGATGGGGCTAAATAGCAGCATTTGATTACTTGGACAGTTGCTTACGGAGGCAGTTGTTTTTATTTTACAGATTTATTACTACTACCCTTTTTCGGCTGTTTCTGATCCTGCCAAGCTTTATAATGATCTCAGATGGAATCTCAGTAGGCCTCAAGGTTTTGAGGCTGTCATGCGTGTTAGATGCAGCCAGGTTAATTTTAATACGTGCTTTGCTTGATTTATTAGAGATCATATGCTTAAACAAATAGGTTTTAGCAATATGTAACCGGAATTTAAATGCCATTACATTGACTCATGTACGCTGTTCTAATGTATGTCAATATTCTTAATACAATCAGGAGCTTGGTTTTTATGCTTGGTTTTGAGATGTCCTTATTCTGGTTAACTTCGATCTTTATTCATCATTTTATTTTCTTTTTGTAATTTAAAATAGGGCCTCCAAGTTCAAGAATACTCTGGCAATTTTTGCAAGCGTGTTCCTACTGATGTTGACCTTCCTGCAGTGAGTTTCAGTGCCCTTAAATTTCATTGTACTAAAAGAACCTCCCTTTGGGGTTCAGATCCCTGGAAGTCAGAAAATTTTCTCTTAAAAGAAGTATCTTTTGTGCAGATCGACTCAGACAAGACAATAATGGTCACTTTTAAGCATGATGATAAGTTCCAAGAAGGTGCAGAATGCGGGTTTCAGGTACAGAGTTTTAACTCAGAATTTTGTTGAAAGAGAGTTTAGAAAAAAATATGATGCTTTTGTCCATTATAAGACACAAATTTTGGTTTATGTCATGTCAAGGAAAAGGTATATGGTTTTAACATCTCAAAATGGCAAAATGTATGTAGAGGCATGCGAGAACTAGAGTTATAGTTTGAAACCAATTGAGCTACTAAACAGAAAAAATTTGCCTTCATGAAAAATGTATATCCATATTGCAATCCTAAGCTCAGAACCAAACTGTACCTAGAATTGCAAATAGTAACATTCTTTATATGTTGATTGAACAATGTATCATCATTTTCCTTTCAGTGTGCTATCCTTTACACTACGGTGCATGGACAAAGAAGGATAAGGGTTATGAACTTATCTCTCCCATGCACGACTGTGCTCGGCAATCTCTTCAGGTCAGCTGACTTGGACTCTCAGTTCTCCTGCTTTCTCAAGCAAGGTACAAAATTAATTTATGTTATTTACCTAAATCTCCTTTATTTTTTGCAATACCATTGTATCTGGAAACAGAAAGTGCAATATGCACTGTCTAGGCCTAAATTTATTGATTATCATTTTTGGGATAGCATATTTTAGGAGGAATGACTAATTTATGTGCAAATTTATACTGGATTACATGCCACATTGTAACTATAAGATTAACTTACTACGTCTTAGTCTTGATATGGAAACCATTTAGTTGATTTTTTAAGTTATAGAAACATTGATCTATTTCTCATTTTTTCGGGCAGCTGCAAATGGAATTCCAACAACTCCACTTACACAAGTCAGAGAGCAGATTGTGAACCACTGTATAAATATACTTGGGTCTTACCGCAAATTCTGTGCTTCTATTTCTTCTTCTGGGCAGCTAATTCTACCAGAAGCACTTAAGCTTTTACCTTTGTATACCTTAGGTTAGTACTCTCACGTCTCTTTGTTCTCTGCTTATCTTTTATTTTTTTTCCCAGAAATAGCAGCATAAATGCTCATTGGATGAAACCAAGTCTACAGATTTGAAATCTGAGCAGACTAGAATCAAGAATCCAAGTCTGTGAACTACTTGTGCCCACCTCTGAAAGCACAAGTAAACAGTACACGCTACTGGAATACTTAACAGTACAATATTGAAAAGAAAGCATAGAAACAAAACATAACAGCTGTCTTTTGTAAACAATATAAATATGCAACTTTGATCAATCTTTCTGATTGACCCCAATAAAGCATCATGGTTCCTGGACTCCTGGTAGCTTGCATCAGTCACCATCCTACAATTCACAGCCTGGTCAAAAGTTTGATATGGCATGGTTATCACCTTCGAAATATCTCCTTTACAGTTTATGTACTAACATCTCATTATTAATTATTGCATTGCTTTGTTTATCATAAGAATAATTTTGTAATTTCAGCATTGATAAAGAGCGTTGGGCTGAGAAATGATGGGCGGTTGGATGACCGGTCTTATTGGGCCAGCCATGTGGCTTCAATATCTGCCTCACTCGCTGTTCCTTTGGTGTATCCCAGACTGATCTCCATTCATGACCTCACTTCTAAGGTAAACTCACCATTGATAGGATGTCAACCAGTTATGCTGAAATAACTTTTAAAACCCTGATTTCTCATTGTTTATTATTTATTTTTTTTTTCAGGAGGAAGGAGATTCTGTTCTGCCTGCTCCAGTTGCCCTTTCCAGTGAGTATTTGAGCGATGAAGGGGTTTTTCTCTTAGAAAATGGAGAAGATGCTTTAATTTATGTTGGAGGAATGGTAAATCCAGAGATTCTTCAAAAGTTGTTTGGTTCACCTTCCTTGGAAGGTGTGCCAAGCCAGGTAAAATTTTCATGTATTTTTCTTTTGGCGAAGTACCTACCAATTTTTGGTATTTGCAAAATGACCTTTTTCAAAGGACAGGGAATGAAGTTATAGAATATTCTTTGCTGCTTATTTTTTTCTTGGATGTTGTTTACATTTTGCTTGCTATGGGAAAATAAAATTGACAAAAACAGCAATAAATAACTTAGGAGACCTATTATTTATGGCCTATGGGAGATGGCATTTCTGTTGCATAAAGAGCATTTTAGGCCTTTTTTCTTGAATATGGGTCAAATTGTTGTTATAATGACATTTATCGATCCTCTTTGGTTTTATCAATTTGTATGATTGTTAAACTTGGGATACACATGATATCTAACTGGATTATGCCCTTATTCTTGCAGCTGGTATTACAGCAATTTGACAATGATTTATCCAAGAAATTAAATGAAGTGGTTAATGAAATAAGGCGTCAGAGATGCTCATACTTAAGGTCTCATACAACCTTCTTGATTACATTTTCCTTTTCTTTTTTGTCCTGTTTACTGCATTCTCTTTTATAAATGTCAATTGCTGATCATGTAAAATTTGATTATGCAGGCTTCGGTTGTGTAAAAAAGGCGAACCATCAGGTTAGATGTCTGAATTGCTATTAAAATGATCCTTGTTCTGTTACAAAAATTCTGTTACGATATAAATAGTACTCCTTCCAATCCCACTTAGTTGTGTCAAAAATCTAGTTTATGTTGGACCAAAATAGCTACATACTGTAGCAAAGATGAGTATAATTAGTCCATTACAAATTAATGTCAGTAGACAAATCAACCAAGTGTTCACTAGCTTGTCTTGTCTTTAATGGACTAGCATATTTTTTAATTATTTATATTTTATCAATAAGGTACTGTCTTGTTAAGTAATTTTTTTTAACGGGGTGCAGGAATGCTCTTCCATTCTTACATGGTCGAGGACAAGGCCCCTGGAAGCCTATCATATGTAGAGTTCCTTGTACATGTACACCGGCAAATACAAATTCAAACTAAATCAAATTAAATTACAGAGAGTGAGGGAGAGTGGGAGATGATCTCTTGTAAATATGGAATTATAAAGCTTATATAAGCAGACCTTTTTTGAATGCTATATATGATTGGAGATTTTTAAGGCAGACGGACACAAAGCCTCGGGTATTGGTTATTTTAAATAGTCTCTCTTAGGTGATACTACTGTACTCAGGTCTAGGTTATTTTTGAAATAGATTATACATGTTATGTTTTGTTCTTTGGTATTTATAATTTTCGTGTGACCAGCAGAGGATTTATGATTTTGGACATTAATGAGTGGAATAAAAGATTTTAGCGTAGGCTGATAGTCTTCTGTGCTTATGTTGTACTTCATTCATTTATGTTAAATGGTGCATGAATGTTTACTTGTTTTAGGAAAGCATCTGCTTAGCAATATAGTTCAGATTTTTTTTTTCACTTCAATCAGCCATATGACGTTCGCATGTCTTAGTCGTGCCATAATAGTGCACACTGATAGTTGTAAAAGACTAAAATCAGGCATTTTAATTGAAGGTTACAGAAGCCTTAATTTGAAGGTGCACTATTGGAAAGAAACGAGCCCACTATCCTTATTGGTTTATTTTACAAACAGGCTTAGTTTCGAAGTTCTTACGAATGATAGGAAAATAGTCCAGTTTGAACATCCAAAATTATATCTGAATAATATATTTCAATGACTAGATAGACAAATAGACGAAAATTAGCTGCTCACAAAACGCTCAGTTAAAAAAAAAAAAACACATATATTAGAAATGACTTCCGTTTCCAATTATTTCATATCTAGAACAATAGATATGCTGATGAATTCTCTCTTGATCATCTACTTATTTTTGCAAACTATTTTACGCTTGAGATGAATAACTATTACTTAATAAACCGACAACAGGAACATGCTTTAACTTTTCAGATGTACACTTGTCATATCAAATTTCAAATTTTGAGATTACAATGGCCGATCCGAAATGCTCAATTTGTTTTATCATATTGAATCTTTCTAGAGACCAAATTTTATTTTATTTTTGATTTTTTTTTAGAACTTTAAAAAAGTTCAATCTAATTAGTCAAGGATCCTCAATTTTAGAATTTCTAAAAATTAGTTCAAAAACTCGAAAAAATAAAAATTATTTAAAGAGATTACATTGAGCCGTGGTTTGAAATTTCAACACCTGAATATCAGATCACATTTGACATCAAACATGTTTAAAACTAGTATTAATCTAATTTTTTCAGATAAAGTGCGACAATTATATTGGTAACCATTGTTTAATTTGTGGATATCACTACGGTACAGTACCCTGTGGTGAAACGTATTCGTAACCATTGTTTAGTAAACAATGCTATAGTATCCACAAATTAACATATTGGTAACCGTTGTTTAATTTGTGGAAGACAATCCCTGGTGGCATCTTCCACAAATTAACCGTGGGTACTCCATGAATCAAGGTGAAACGTATTTGCTATAGTTTAAATTAACCGTTGGTTAGCGCGCAGGACTCATAGCTACCGAGTAATCCTCAGGTCGAGAGTTCGATCCTCTCTCACCCCAAACATTGTTTTTTCTTCCTTTTATCTTTTTGCCTCTCTTACTGACCGTAGATTTTGCAACATATTTTAATCTCGACTAAATTTACAGGAGTTCTTTCTAAACGAAATAAGAATTCAAAAGAAGTACTTTCAACGGATGATGTTGCATTCTCGAATTTACTTGCTTTGCTTTAATCCGCACTTGGGAAGCATGTGTAAGTCAACCTGATTTTCGCACAAGCTGCTGATTTGCATGGCATCAGCAAGACAGCAACGCAAAACGATAAAAAAGCATATGTAAACAGATCGAGTACGCTTGATAAACCGCAGAGTTAAAATTTTTTTGGTCTTCTTGGGAGCATTATTGCTTCAGATTCTCTAATTAATTTCATGCACCTGTCCTGCTATATAGTTGAATTTTGTCAGAAAATACCCACTAAACTTTAAAAAATGAAAAAAAGAAAGAATATACTCCAAAAATAGTTTGACTTTATATAATGATTTCGGTAGATGACATTTCGACAAATTTTGTAAGAGTTGCATGCTCAATTACCAATTTACCAGGAAACAAGTACCAACCAGACAGCGCAAGTCTTTTGTTTAAAATTTATTATTTTCAATTCCACACCGCATATCATTTCAATTCCACGTATTATTGCCTAATAAGTGGAATAAGTGTCGTTAGCTCATTAAAGGACTGTACTAGATGTTTGACTGATTCTATTCGAGTTGTATAAATATATTCATACGTAGATTTAAAAAATATATATCAACAACTTATTAAATATGAATGTAAATTTGCCTAATTTATTGGATGCCATTTGGATTTAGCCGAAGCGGATTTGAAATTCGTTAAAAGTTCGATAGATGATGCTGAGTTTTGCTAACGCGTATCAATTTTAGCATTTGATCGAAATGCTAGTTTTAAATTGTATTTCTGTTTCATGTCTAAATGATTGATATAACTCGCTCAGTGTGATTTTGTATATTAGAGTGTGATAGTATATAAAATTAAAATGTTTTGGAACTTTCTACTTTGTTCATATTTTAAAAAGATTATCCTGGAATAATTCTCACTAATTCCTAACATAAAGTGCTAGTACATCTCATGGTTTAAATATGGGTGATAGAAATTAAAATATTAATTCATAATAATATTTTCAATTAACAGCCCAAGATCATGTATTTCATATAAAATCAAGAAATCGTAATAAAAACTCACAGATTTGAAGAGCAGAAATGGCGTTAGGCGGAAATTTCTGACCTTCTTTAATATTCCTTAGTCCAAAATGATGGTTTCTTGATGACGTTTTTACTCTCTTCTATCACTTTTCTTAATGGCAGAAATTAGGGAAATGGTGCCTCTCTTAATGACAGAATTTAGTATATATAGACTAAGGCTATTGAAGGGATCAAAAATGAATGAATCTGGTCCATTGATTTTCCATCAAAATCAATGCACCCTTTAATTAAAAATTCATAAATAAACTTGGTTCAAATTAAATCATATAGGCCACATTAATAATAATTAATAATATTAATTATAACATTCTCCCACTTGGCCTATAAAATATCATAATGAAACACAAATTCATAATTGGCCAATAAAAAACTTAAACCTTGTTCAGTTAGAAATACCAAACTAAACTAATATAATCAAATTAACTATTATTGTTATTTGATCCCTATTAATTATAGAATTGGTATTCTTTCCAACAAATGGTTGATATATTTCATTCGATCCACTTAAGTAAATTTGCTTAAATTAACCATAATGCGCAACATAAGAAATAAGCAAATTTCATAAATTCAAAGTCAAGCCATTAATGAAGCTTCACATCATTACTTAATTCATAATTTAATACAACAAATTTATAATTTAGTAACTGAACCCGTGCCGGCAAAAATGGGTGGTTATACTTTAGAGAGAGAATTAACATAGTTCTCGAATTAATATGTTGTATTACTACAGCCATATTTTTGACTTTGTATATAACAACAAAATATTTAATGTCGATCCATTAGACATGTCACTTGATTTGTTGTTCTTAAAACACAAAATAGCAGTCGTGTTATTACAAAAATAAAAATATGTGACTCTACAATATGCCACAAATTATGCTTGCATAATGAAAGAGTCATTATAGACTGCTTAATACTCTTCCTTAATATTAATAATCAAACAAGCATAAATAAATAACATCATGTGAATTTCTTAGCGGCTAATAAAATACCATCTAAATGCAAAATGAGAATGATAAATATACTCCCACTAACCCTGAGATATATGCATTGAATCATGATATTTTTCTTAATTCCAAACTTAGTTATGACCTCATCAAATTTGAGATATAATTTATCAAAATTAGTATTTCATCATCGCTGCCTTTATTGATGATTGCAGCGAGATATTTTCATAATGTCTAGTTTAATTTCAAAAATACCAAGACAAATCTCAATTGGATCTTTTCAAGTTGGAACAATTAGTTTTATCAATGCTATAAAAATTCAAGAAAAATTAAGGTGGATATTATAGCCAACTAAAATTCACATATCATGACAAAAGAACTAACATTTAAGTAAACTGAAATAAATAATAAAAACGCCAAACGATATTTCAGTTGTGACATAATAGTTCATCATTTCATCAATTTATATCACCGTTGGGCAAATAATAAATTGAAGACAATCTGACAATTCTATTTAATAAACTATAATGTCAATTAAAGTTGTTCAAATTGACATCCTTAATATTTATTAAATATAAACATAATAGTGATACATAAACTAAAATATCACAAATAACACAATAGAATTAAACAACTATGAGGATTTAATACTTAATTAAACTGAAATTAATAATTAACAATTTTCAGTTTTGACAAAATAGTTGTTCCATAAAATCAATCTGTATCACCGTTGGGCAGAAACAAATTGAATCATAATGACATTTCACTTAATAAACTAAAATGACAATTAAAGTTGTTCAAATTATCAATCATAATTTATTAAATGTAAAACTTTATTGTGATACATGGACATAAATATCACATACTTCCTTTTAATAAAATAGTAATTACAATTAAAGTAGTTAAAATTGATAACGACTAAATTATTAAAAGTAACTTAATATGATTTTATTCATATGCAAAATTTATAACAAACTTCCGTTGGACTGTTTGTATATGTAAGCACAGATGAAACCACAATTTTTCAATGAATATAGAAACCGAAGCAAATATGATGCATAATCAATATTCAAAAGAATCTGGAATCAAAAGTGCATAATTACGTAAATGATGATCAGTAAAATAAGGAAATTAAAATAACCAAATCAGCCATATAATTAAGTATTCATTATTGGACAAGTTTAGATCCAATTTTTTTTTTTTTTTTTTTTTGATCCCATAAATATCCAGAGAATATAATATATGAGTTTTTTCTATTTGCAAAACACACACATAGAAAATGATTATTTATGATAAAACGAAATATCATAAATGAAATAAAAGTTCCACATTATCGATCTCATATGAATGATAATTAAGTTCATTTTAACGTAAAATACATGAAAGGGTGCATTAACGAGATGCGAATCCAAAAAGGTGCGAATACTAACATTGAATATAGACACCATAATTTTCAATTGTATGAACTTAATTAAGTTATAAGGATTAATATACACTTCAAAATAATTAACACAACCAGTTTGAGCGACTCGTGTAATAAATGAAACATAAATTGTTTAGACGCAATATAAAATTGAGCCTTTCGTTTATACAATTGGTACGCCTTTAATAATAATAATAAACATCGTATTTATTAATCTAATAATGCATCCTTTATAGCCACTGAAATCCACGTAAATCTTAATATGGACATAAATTCAGAAATTGTTAAGCCAATAAACATAACGCTTGAAATCATGAATTAAGCCAATTGTATTAACAGCATAATATATTACGGATTAATTTTATAAAACGAGAACCCACAAGAACATAAATATTTCTTATTTGTTGAGAAATTAAAACAAATAAAATTAACTATGGTGGGTCCGTTAGATCAGGAATAAAAAATGGTATAAGCATAAACATAATCCATTCCAAATTAAATGGAATAGGACAAAAAACCTAATATTTACATTTAACTAAATGAAATCCTTCGTGAACAAGTAAAATCGTAATAAAATTTCAAAGTCGAAAGACTTTTGATTGCAACAGTATAGCAAGACCCATAAATTATTTCTTTATTTGTTAACAAATTAAAACAAATACATAAATATGGGCTTGGCATAATAAGGCGTAATAAAATTAGTGTAATTACTAAAATTAATCCATTATTAAAACTAGTGCATCCTCGTAAGTGCACAGAGAAGGATTAGTTATTTCTCTCTTTATATACGTATTTGAGTATATGATATTGCTTAATTAGGGACCAGGGGGTGTGACTTAGAAAGAGGCATACATGAGGAAATTGAAGTCCACGGGGTGTGAATTAGATCCTCTATAATCTATACAATTAACTCTACATCTTTAGTAATCAGTAACCCTTCAAACCCTTTGTGTGCCCATGAAGACCAGGGTTTCCGAAATTAATGGTTCTGATGCGATTTGCATAGAAATAATGTTCAAACCATTTGTATTCGATCTAGACTAAGGAAATATACATGTGGCAGATATGCATCTTTTCTCTTCTCTCTCAAATTTGTGCGCACATGGAGGCAAGAAGTAATAAAAATAGTAATTGTTCATATCTCCAACAATATGCACACAAAGAAATAAACATAGGAAAATAGATAAGGAAAATTACGAAATTAATTCTGTAAATTCCAGAAAAATTATAGTAAAATACGAAATTACTATATATTGTATTTTATATGAAAATACATACTGCTCTGATACCAAATGATAGAAATTAAAATATTAATTCATAATAATATTTTCAATTAACAGCCCAAGATCATGTATTTCATATAAAATCAAGAAATCGTAATAAAAACTCATAGATTTGAAGAGCAGAAATGGCGTTAGGCGGAAATTTCTGACCTTCTTTAATATTCCTTAGTCCAAAATGATGGTTTCTTGATGACGTTTTTACTCTCTTCTATCACTTTTCTTAATGGCAGAAATTAGGGAAATGGTGCCTCTCTTAATGACAGAATTTAGTATATATAGACTAAGGCTATTGAAGGGATAAAAAATGAATGAATCTGGTCCATTGATTTTCCATCAAAATCAATGCACCCTTTAATTAAAAATTCATAAATAAACTTGGTTCAAATTAAATCATATAGGCCACATTAATAATAATTAATAATATTAATTATAACAATGGGAACTTCTGCGGTTTCTTCCTACTGTTCCAAAGAAATTTCCTTTAAAAGGGATCGCCTAATAATGTGAAATAGCAAATGAATGTGACAAATATTGACCAAATAATTCCTGCATATTTCTTCATTACAAGCATCGAACGTCCATTTAACTTTTTTCTTGTCCAATTCTATCATTAATAATTCAAAGTTCTAATTTAATATTGATGGGATATTATCCGAAAAGTTAATCTAATGTTTTTTTTAAGATAAGATGGGTTTGAACCCGCGACCTTCAATGAGAGTACGTTGCTCTTTGTCACTAGACCGAGAACTGATTTTCAATCTAATGTATTTTAATACATACTCTTCGTAACTTATTATTTTTTAACTTTTTTTAGACATTTGAAGATATAACCCTATAATAATAAAACTTCTAAACATTTGCATGTCAAATGCGGTTATTTTTCAGATTAAAAATAGTAGCATGTAGCACTTCATAAGATTTCCACATGGAGACCACAATAGACGTATTGGATTAACCGTTAGGACGTAAAAATCGTGACTCGGACTATTTGTGAATCGGCAGAAATAAAAATATTTGTGTAATACTAATATCCTAACTCCACACAAAAAAGGTATTTGCAATTTAAAGTTTATTTTCCAAAATATCAGATAATTGAAATTTCAAATATTAAACTAATTGCAAAAAACTGTTAATTTTCTAACTTGTCACTCTTATACAAAGCAGGCTTTACGTTTTGATCATTTTTTATGTAACCACGTTACTTGTGGCATACAACAAAATTAATGATTCAAATTTGTACGATGATGTCGAATCAATAAAATGGGCAATGACAGAGCGCCAAATTTTGATCTCTTCTCATTTTCAAACATTAAAAAACTGATGTGGTAGTGTTTACCTTCACCCTTAATATGCATAGACACCTAAGTATATTTAAACTAGCATTTCAATAGCTAGGGATGATGCATGAACTCTAGTACTCCATTGATATTGTTAAAAAAGTAACTTCTGTGTACTTAATTATGTCATTATTTTTCAGAGTTGAACTTACAATCAGAATAATTGGACGATATAGATAGATAAATATTTGCAGGCAAATTTAGCATGCCTCGCTAAATTTTCTTAAGTTAGAGTTTATACATCATACAGACGGTAGATTGTTAATTTCTCAGTACTTCAAAATTTATTGCTAACACAAATTGTTCTTTAGTGTTTAATGGAATCATAAAAATCATATGGCATAAAATTAAATATAATAATAAATAGGTTAATATAAAATTTAGAAGGTTAATGATCATTATTTGGAAATTTTTCAATCGAGGTCATACATTCTAGTGTGCCACGTGTTTTATTTCATCGTTCACACATCTTTGATATTTGTATAGGAGTCACATTTATTTTGCATATATTGATCCTAAAATTCAATCCAATTTATAATATATTAAAACCATTTTTCGAGCTTTGATCCGATAAATGAAATAGTATAGAAAAAAGAATGAAGTTCATAAAAAAAAAATAGAGGCTATTCAAATATACACTTAAATTTCAAATAACATCATATAATATAGTAATTTATTTCATATTTTTAAATGAGACATATTTCATGCATCGATTAAATATTATTTTTCAACCATACAATTAAGTTGACAATATTTTTTTATAATTATTCTTACAATTACAAATATTGATGAGACGACTTGTGTGTATAGATTTGACCATGCATTCAGTAACTTGAACATGTATCCGAGCAAAAAGGGTACAACTTGTTGCTGGTTATCATTACAGTCAAACAAGTCGGGTGTGAATTATTTAACCCTATTTAATATTTAATAATAATAAAAAGGAAGTTTTGTTAAGTAGGTAGTAATGCTATTATGCTAGCAACTGCTAAATCAAGCTAAGTATGCAATCATGACAGATCTTATACTTTAGCAGTTTCGCTGCTTTATCCTGTTCACTTCGACACACAAAGAGAGAGAGAGAGGTGGAGGAGAGAGAGAGAAAATCTGCTCCATTGGCACTCCGTTCTTCTCTCATCGTTCAATGGCGTCGAAATCCAAGTGAGTAGTACCACTCTCTGATCTATTCATCTTACATGAAATCTTTTTCTTCTGGGTTTTATTGTGTCGATTTGATCTGATAGTCTCAATCTTCTATGTGAGAAACGAGAGAGAGGGATCTTGTGTCCTGGGCTTGTATTTTTTTTTTTTTAGAAAATTTAGTGTCTGATATTTTGATCGCTTGTATTCTTTTTTTTTTTTTTTTGGGTTCGAATTTCTCGCGGAAGTTCTTGTTTGTTTTGATCCTTCACAATTTTCGCAATGATTTCGATTTAGTGGTACTTTTGTGGGTTTGCTAAATGTAAGAAAAAAAAATTATGCTTGTTGAGTTTATTTTCTAATTTTTTCTCTTTCACTGGTAAGGACAATATGTAAAAGATAACCTCAGATCTCCAGTTACCTTACTGTAGATTCAGCATATTTTGTAAGCTGTTTTGTTTTCTTTCACACTGCATTGCTTTCAATTTGCAATTTGTTTGGCTGATCTTTTGGAATTTTAACAAATGTAGCATCCAATTTATAGCATATAAATTCTGACAAAATAGATGTTTAAATGGCAGATCTGGCTTAACTGACGCATCAAACAATAAATCAACACCTCCAACTAAGAAAAGCAGCACCAAATCGAGCACAAAGCCACTTGAATCGAACAAACTAAGTCCAAAGCCAGTTGTGTCCAATAAATTGAGCCCGAAATCGGCCTCTCCAATTCAGACCAAATCACCTGGTTCGAATGAGTCGAAACCTCCAATCAGTAGGTCACTGAAGACTGGCTCTCGGATTAACACTCCACCAGAGGTAAATTCCAAGTTTCTCTTTTATTTTTGTGGGTTTCTGTAGGATATGTGCCATCTGAGATTTTCGATCTTATGAATGTTTCAAAAGATATACTGGTTTGTTTTGATGCAATTTTATGCCTGAGACTGGTGCCTAGTGGAATATATGAACTTTTGAAGTTTAATGCTTGGCATTTTTGTCAAGTTTTATTTGTTTAAGGTTATATGTAGAATTTTCATCATTTTTAGCTTTCTACAACCTGAATAGGATGTTCCTTTTCGTGTGTTATTCAAGCAAATGTAAATTTCTGAAGTTTTTTAATTTTTGACAGAAAAAGCCAGCTTCTGTGAAACAATCAGAGCTTCAATCCCAGTTGTCATCCCTCCAAGAGGAATTGAATAAAACCAAAGACCAACTCATTTTAGTTGAGAATGAGAAAAACAAAGCCCTAGATGAGCTAAACCAATCCAAGAATGAAACAGAAGAAGCAAAAGAGAAGCTCAAGGAGGCTCTTTTAGCTCAAAAAACATCTGAAGAGGCCACTGAAATCGAGAAATCCCGGTCCATTGAGCTGGAGCAATCAACCCTTGAACATGTAAAAAAGAGAGAAGCAGAATGGAGGAGAAAATATGAGGAAATTAAAAATCAGCAGGAAAGAGACAAGGTCTCTCTGGCGGAGGCCACGAAAGAAGTTGAAAAGGTAAAACTGGAACTTCTGAGGGCTTTAGATGCAAAAGAAATGGCAATTTCCCATGCAGAGGATTCAGAGAAAATTGCTGAGGTCAATATTGAAAAGGTGTCGATTCTTAAAAGGGAAATGGAGAGGATACAGGAAGCTTTTGATAAGGAGATGATGAGCAAAGAGAGAGAGAAAGAAGAGATGAAAAATGAGTTGGGCAGTGAAATTGCGGTGCTTAAGAGTGAGGTTGAGAAAGGCAAAGGAACTGAGGAAAAGCTAGCCGATTTTGAAATTATGATCCAAGGAATGAAGGATGAGATTTCCAGTTTGAAAAATTCAGAGGCAGATTTGAAAAACATGCTCGCTGAGTGGAGGGAAAGAGCCGAAGCTTTGCAAATTAAGTTAGCTGAGTCTGAAGATTGTAACAAGTCAAAAGAAGAATCTCTCAACTTGACCATTAGAGAATTGGAGCAGAAAACTGCCATATTAAGGGAAAAAGAGGTCGAGGCCTCTTTACTTAATGACAAAATAGGTTCACTGGAGGTTGAATTGGATAAATATAAGGGTGAAGTTGACATCTCTAGCCAAACACTTTTAGAAGTAGAGAAGGAGGCATTTGCACTGAGATCACAAATTGGTGATTTGAAATTGAAATTACAGACTGTAGAGGAGGCCAAATCTGAGGCACTTGAGAAAGAAAAGGATGCTAGTGCCAGAATTGAGACAATTTCTAAAGAGAAAAATGAGCTAATTGAAGAATTGGAGGTAAGTAGAGATGAATTGGAGAAGGTTAAGAAAGCTATGGATGATTTGGCCTCAGCATTGCATGAGGTGTCAGCTGAGGCAAGGGAGGCACGAGAAAATTTTCTAAATAAAAGTGAGGAACTTGATAAAGCTCGTTCTGAAATTGAAGAATTAAACTTGAATTTGAAAAATACAAAGGAGAGCTATGAGGTTATGTTAGATGAAGCAAATTATGAAAGGGTTTGTTTAAAGAAAACAGTCGAGAAATTGGAAAATGAGACGAGGGGGTCGAGTGACGAATGGTATGAAAAAGAGAAGGGCTTCATGGAGTCAGTACGAAAATCAGAGGAAGAAGTTGTTAAAATTAAATTAGAGAGAGATGACGTAGTAGAATCATTAAAGGAGGCTCAGAGTAAACTGGATACTGAGAAGGCCGAAAATGAGAAATTACAAAAAGAATGTCGAGAGGTGGAGCTTAAAATAAGTGAATTAGAAAAGGCATTTGTAGAAGCTCAGGAGGAGAGTGCAAACTTAAAGAAGAGATTAGTGGAGAAAGAAAGAGAGATGGAGGTAATTGCCCAAGAAAATGAAGAGAGAAAAAGCCGAGAAAAGATTACATTGGAGAAAACTGAAGAACTTGAGAATGGTCATAAGAATGATAATTCAAAGGTAGAAGAGAACGGAAAAGTCAATTCAGAAGAGGAGGGGGTGATGGTCGAAGCCAAAATGTGGAATTTGTCGAATGGGAAAGAAGAAAATGAATTGGATGTGGATGATTTGGATTTGGATGATGATGCAAGTGAAAAAGGTACTGAAAATGGGAAGAAAATTGACCCCCAGAAGAAGAAGCCTTTTATGAAGAAATTTGGGGGTTTCCTCAAAAAGAAAAACAACAACTGATTTGTGATTTCACAAATAGTTTGTTGTTTTGATGAGCGTGTGAAAAGATTTGAAGGAAGATGGTTTGTGTATGTAATTAGGTTGCCTTTTGTTTTGTTGTTTATTCTCTTTATTTTCAAATATATATTTTATGAAAGGTCTTCTCTCTTCTGTAATATTTCGACATGGAATACTGTAGTGTGTTACCATTATTTAATTTTAGCTCTGGAAGGGCATATATTAATTTTTGTTGTTACTGTTAGTTTTGGAGGTAGGACGTTTGTCAATTTGTTCTATCTGGTCTCATTTCATTTTCTAAGGCCTTTTACTGAACACTTTCTTTTTTAGAAAAAATTGACAGCGGCTGCCCAGTGAAAACACTTTCAAATGTAACTTTTTATCAGAAAAAAGATTCCTCGGGCACTAAGTTCCCCAGGTTACAACAAAAACTCTTGTCACTTAGCTCAAACAATGACAGATATCGGTACCGGGCAGTACTGATATAATGCCTTTTTTGGATGTTCTTGTTGGAAAGGAGAATTTTTTTATATATTTTATACAAAATCGGTTAATTATTTTTACTTGTAAATGCCAATTATTGGCGCTGTTACTGTTTCCTTTTATTCAAATTATTATTATTTTATTTGTTTTTTTGGGTGTGCAGAAAAATTGCCTCTGCATGCTTAGCATGCGACCATGGAGTGATGATTATCACTGAACAATGTATGCAAAACTAGTGGTATTATGATTGCATTTTGGATGCATAATTATTAACAGATTGAACAACTCAATTTGGTGGTTGGATGATCATTGTTAACAGTTCATGTTAAGCTGGCACTGGCACAAACACACCGCAGTACCACACACACCCCTTCTATTCTGTGGCCCACCTACCCACCTCTCTCTCTCTCTCTCTCTCTATTTCTTGAATGACAAGTCAATGCAACCGTCAATAAACATATTTTTATAGGAGAGGCGTTTTTATGCCAATAAAACTTTGATATCATTTTCATGAATTGTATTTTCATAATATTTTATTTTGAAGTTTGTTTTATATAAAATAAATTTTTCGTAATAAAATATTGGTGAAACTTGTTCATGGCAAGTCTATCAGGGCATTTGTAATTATCTTAAATATATGGGGGCCAAGTGAACTAAGATGTTAAAATAAAAAAAAAAATTATTGATACTACTACAAAATATGCAATAAGTGAGTCCGGTTAGTGTACATGGCCTAGCAATTAGGAGCATGTATCCTCTATAGTAATACACAGTGTGGAACAGATATCTACGATGATTTAGAACGTTTTGATAGAATTTATGGAGCAATTCTAAAGGAATGGACAGCTTTAAAATCCATGTTCAATGGTTGAGATTTAACCAAACTCGGTGTGAATTCAGCCTTTGGTAACCACATCTAATCAAACACAGTTATGGTCAAATACCATCAGAAACCGACCATAGTTTAGTGAAATATTTTGAGGCCCGGCCTATTTAAGTATTTCTTTAAGAAAGGAAGACAAGACAAATATTTTGATGAGAAGCTAAAAGCATAAGAAAAGAAAGCATAGCACAGTTGTATCTCTTATTTTTGCATATGCTTTGTCTCCTTTATCTGTCTTTTGACATCTCCGTCCTCTGATTTCGTCTCGTCCATTATTTTCCACAATGGCAAAACAATGCAATTCCAGCATCCAATAAAAATAGCATATCAAAATAATTAAATCTAATATATGTGTCATGAATACTATTTTTCATATGTTCGTGAAATTTAAAACGAGCGTAAGTGTAGGAAAATATTTCTAATTAACGTGTTTAGAAGTATAGAAAGTTTAAAATAGCCTCAATATTGTATCTTTTTTATTCAAGCAACAAATAAGAAAACTTGAATGTTGCTTGTTGAATATGAGTTTATTATATTATTAAATAAATTAGTTAATTATGAAGTAATAATAACTATCATATTACATAGTTAAGTAATCTAAATCATAAAATTATTTAATTTTATAATGTCATCTGTAAATACGTTAGAATATAATCGTTGAAGCTTTGAGCATGCAATTTATTTTGTAACAGCCCCAATATTTTACCACGAAGAATTTTGCAATTCTAGCTAATAGCAGAAGAGAAGCATCCCTCTCACGTTGGTTGTTGTATTTCTATCAGCCAATACCATGTGATTTCCAGTGACAAACATTACTCTACAACACTGTTTATTTATTTAAACATCTTTAGAATGTCCTTATGCATTAGGCATTATTTATATTTTCTTTTTGTAGAGAGATGCATTGGGAGTTGGCAAAGCATGATTCCATGAAACATACCTCACACCCAAATTGGTGGACTTTGATTGCACATTTTTGTATTTTTTAATCTGATTGTTAGAGAGAACGGGAGTCGGTTACCACACAAAAAAAACAAAAGTATCAGATGCCTTAGGTGCATTCTTCCAAACAAATAATGTTGTATAAGAGAGAATTTTTGCACAACTAAGATAGCAGAATGATTAACAAATTATTCCCCTAATTCGCCGAGAATTTTTGTTTTGGATAATAACAAATTAACAATCATCGGAAAAATTATTCCTGACAATCAAATAATATTTTAGCGGCCGACACAAGCATTTATGAATTAACATTCCAATAGTTTTTTTTTCCCCATCCTTACATAGTTATCTTTAATCATTTATTTATCCAAAATAGGAAAAAGACAGCTTTTTTTCTCGTGCTTAAAATCATCCACTTGTCTTTAGTCTTTACGTTAATTTAATAAATGTTATCGTTGCTGTACAGTCACAGCTTACTATTTCTACGTGACTATATTTTTGTGTAATATATTGGACCCAGTTTGATAACCACCTCCGTAAACTCACCCCCAAGTATCTGTTATGAATTTTTCACAAACTTTATAATGCACTTGTTTATTATGTTCTTGAATAATTATGCACTGTGTTAATACAAACTTAGTTAATATATTGATGCATAATTGTCTATTATGTTGATATAGACATATGCTTATTCAAACCAACTCAAAATATCATTTCCCGAATCCTTATTTAAGTATAACATAACTATTAACAGCTGCAACCCAATTCTGAACATTTCATAATTCATTTTAACGCCTGTCAAATTACATATTTAATATTCCAAACTAATTTTCAAAATACGCAAAACACACACCTATATTCACACTTAAATATTGTTCCAGTGCACATAATTTGATTCATATATTAATGTTCTCTGGTCCTGTCAACAGTATAGCTGTCGGTGTGATTTTTCTTATTTTCTCCCTCTTTTTTCTCTAAATCTATCTAATCAAACATCACATCAAGGTCTTAATTCATTAATTTGTTGGTCTGTTCCTAAGTGGGGAAATTAAAAAAAAATAATAATTGGTTGGTCTGTTTGATAGCTGATTTGTAACTTCACTTGAAACAGTGATAATAAAAGTTGATTGATGGAGCTTGAAACTATGCACCCCCAAAATTTAGCATCCTTTATTTTCTCGGGATGAAGAATTTCAACATGTTGATTGGATGTACGTTACAAATTAGTTAGTAATTAACACCCATGACCTACCTAGTAATAATTAACACGCATAACCTACCTAGTAATTAACATCCATGACCTGGATCTCGTGCTGTTACGGTTGGGAACATGAGATGACGGTTTAAGAACTGGGTATTATATAATTATTGTCGTACTTTTTGAAAAGATTATTTGCACTTTTCAAGCTCATGATTTCCAGTTCGGAGGTTCCAAAATTATTCATCTTTTCTGGGTTTTAACTATGAAAAAACAGTACATGTCATATGGTATAATACAAGGAAAAAGCATTTCTTTCCAGCATTATTTCCTGTGGATTTTTATTCCTCTTTTTTCTTTACATTTTAAAATTCATGCTAAGGTAAAATGTTGATTATGCAATTAGTCCATGTGGTAACAGCCTAGCACCCCAAATTGAATAGGTGAAACAATTTTACTACAGTTTAACATAGTAGAATACGATTGTTCCTTTCCATCACAACCTTATAATTTTTATCACTATTGAATATCGGAAGGTTTGGTTTTAAAGTAACAAGTAAAATGCATAAACACAGCTAATGTTACTATGCTAATGGTCGCAACATCAAGCTCTGAACTGTGAAAAGAGATAGAGACGAAGCATCTATTGCCCCAGATAACCAATAAAAAAGAAAAGAAAACGATAATACCTCTAATTACAATATAAGCACCTACTCATAATTGTCACAAAAGTGCATTCCGGGGGATTTTACAGAAACAAAACATATACTTACAAAAATTGTCTCAAAAAGTGAACTCCTCGGGTAATTTTAAAAATTTACCCAACAAAAAACTCTTGTACTTTCTCTTTAGATCTCCAACTGTACCACCAAAAAATTAAAAAGAAATAAATAGAACGAGAAATGATACAACAGTAAAAATATTAAGATCCACTAAAAATTATGTAACTTGATACTCTTCAAAATTATTGCAAGTTCACATTTGATTTAAAAAATTTAAATGTAACACACATGGTGTGCCTATCATACATATATAAATGATGAAATTTGGTGCATGTTTATCATTTATCAAATGATTGAAAATTGTCAATTCTATTAACTACCCTGGATGCATTATGAAACTATTCTTAAGTTGCAAAAGATAAAAGATGATAGATACACTATCTGTCTATGTGTCAAGCACAAGGTTCTATAAACTTATCTTGTAATTTGACGAGCTTCCTGACAAGAGTTGACAAATGAGGATTGTTTAAATGCCACAACACTTTGGGTTCACACAATGTTCAAGTTTTCTTTCTTTATTCACATTTTCAAATGCAAAACTCCAATGTTAAATCCTAACCATCCATATCGTTATCTTCTTGAGGATATTTGAAAAAAAGTTTATGATTTTTGGAGTTCATTTATACTAATAGATTAAACGAAGATGATCAAATTAAGTTAACTACGATAGATTGATTTTAATGAATTCATATTATAACTCCTTGATCTAGCATAAATTGAGCACCCAAAAATTATTAAATGTTAAATAGACACTTTTGTTGTGAAAATGAACAATATTAACACTTTGGATTGATAAATATAAGTTTTAAATTTGAAAATACAAATGAAAAGTAAGATTGTGGCATTAAAACCCTCATCTTGACAAATCTTATCATAATTGTCAAGTTATTTCAGTATTAAAAGATACCAATAAAAGATGACATTGTTAGATAATACCTATAGTATCGGGAGCTGCTCTCCTCTCCGGCACTTTATTGGCCAAGGCTGATTCCACAAGCTTAATGAGCTCTGCACCTACAAATTTAAAATACCAACAGGCAAGCTTCTTAATTTGTAGCTCAGCAATACAACCATTAATCTCATAACAATCAACCATACAAGTCCTTTTTACTTACAGCTGATGAGTTTACCACCATCATTAGCATTGATCAGGAAACAGGGAGTATTGCTCTCTTTCAACTGAAAAGTTAGACCTCTTGTTTAGGAGTTTATTGTAGCATTGCTTTTGCAACAGCCACCTAACACTAAAAAACCTTGTTTATAAGGGTAAAATTCTTCGAAGGACACTAGACTTTGACCTTGACCACAATTTGCTTCCTGAAATTTGATATATCCTCTACAAGCCACAAAACTCCCAATTTAATCTAATCAGGCCACTCCATCCTGATAAAACGACTAAAATGATAGAAATATAGTTGCTGATGTGGATGCACTTTTTTGCTGAATAAGCATGGAATTTTGCTGATTGGACAATGGTGTTAGTAACTATTAGCTTTTGGATGGGAAAAACTTAATGAAGTGGTTCTATTGGAACAAATTAAGAGTTCAATGGCTTCTTACAGACAAAGTTAGTCAAGTGGACAATTAGAAACAAGATCAACAAATTGGCGAACTCCAGCAAAATTTACCCATCTTTAAAATGGAAAAAATCTTGCTCATGTAAATAACATACAATACAAGACTTCTAGCCATACTTCTTCACCTAACCAATATTCTTTGCATCTGCTTGGCATGATTGTATGACTAAAAGAAAGAAGAATGCCTTAGCATCATTAGGGCACCTGTCAGTGTACACTGAGGTAATTAAATTTCAGTAGGTTATATGTAAACATCCTACAATAATCAGGGCAGCAATGGGTGGGGTCATTTTGGTCTCGGGCATGTTGGGTCACTGTTCTGGTTGACATTGGTTTTCTTTCCCCTAGGTTCAGACCTTTTAAGGCACCAGGCATCAGGGGTTTTGGGTATTGGCTCAACTGAGATGGAGAATCAGCATGTTGGGTTATTGTGCTGATGAATTTGTTTTGGCAAAGCAGTTTAGTTGTTTACAAGTCAACGTCTCTGATTGTCAACTGGAGCAGGCAGACTTGACATATTGAGGTGTCATGTCATGCAGGTGAGGTTCATCTCTTATCAGGTTCAAGCAGCTGTGGTCTCAGTTTAATTCTAGTCAGCTCGATGTTGCAGTTTATTGGGGTTAATTCAATCATTCTAAGGTCATTGACTTTTGAGAAAAATCAGGCTGGGTCGCATCAGTCCTTCGGGTCATGTCAAATTTGGCAATCTTTACCAAAAAAATAGATAGGAGTTTGCAAATGTTGAGGAATTATCGTTCAATTGCAAAAAGACATTCTCAGCTGCAGAAACATAACCATAGTGAAAACTAAAAACAGATAAAATGTTATTTTTGCAAACAAACCTCAAAAAGTAGGGAATTTGCAAGTGCAAGAGGATCAACAGGGGAAGGGGCCCTGTTGTAGGCAGGAACAAATTTGCCATCGTTATAACCAGCCAAGAAGTGGTAAGCAGCCTGACCAGGAGAGATCTGTGAAACCAATGGCAGAGCCGTGGTGCTATATTTATTTGCACATTCAACAAAAGCAAAGAACTAGTAAGTTCAACTTCATGAATGTATTGGATTTGCAAATAGCAAGGATGAGAAAATGAACTTAGGTTGTATTTCAGGATGATTCACGTCTTGGCCGCCTTTTATTTGTTATCTGAGTGTTTTATTAAGCACAAATTGGAGTTAATTAAAGCTTAATATCGGCTTATTTACTTTAAATGGTACGGCATCTGCTGATTAGAGCTTAGTTGCGTCCTTGAGATCAATAGTTAATTAAAACATACTTGGGTTAAATGGGCTTGAAGATTCATTCGGCTTTGCTTGTTTCATTGTTTTTTTGCATGTGTAAGTAAATGGATACCAGATTGGTACATAAAGGCTTATCTGCACAATTGAAATGAGACTGGATTGGATCATTACAAGCTTATTTTTCAGAATTGATTAAGACTGTATCAACCTACTTAGATTGCACAATCAAGGTGGATTGAATTGTATTATTAGTACCTGTCAGAAGAAACAAGTATCACAGAGGCTGGCTTCTTTAAGAGACTAGGTGGGATGCTACATTTGGAAGCAAAAAATGGGGCAGACCCGTCAGAAAATATCACTGTGCCTGTATCACTTGAAATTAGGTATTCCTGGATACCTCCAACACTCTTTATTATCTCTTCAGGTGCAAAAAACAGATTCACTGAATCATGCAAAACCAGAAGCCTTCCAAGCAAAACAAAAATTATATGTTAATAAAAAAATAATCTGATTTAATTAGGGCACTTTGTTTTACTCTTTTTTTTTCTCTCTTTTAAGGAGTTCACTTGGAATAGTGATACTACATTCAACTTAGATATGCTGATCACCAAAATGTTAATATTGCTTTGATTGTCTCTGAGCATATTCAGGCTGTCGGTTAATTTTGTCAGAGGTCTTTTGAAAGTTGATCTGAAATCCATTTTTAGTGACTGAACTTTGAATATCTGTTTATAGTCATTGAACTTCAATAATAATCAACTCTGTCAACATTTCCATCCAAACACTAATGGATAGAAAATGAAATTCATATAAAGTTTTAGTGACCTCCCAAAAATTACTCCTGGACTGACTTTTTTATATGCAACATTCATGAACCATAGTGTTCAACGATCATGTATAAATCATTGGGTCTTGCATTTAAACTTTATTTCTGATGGTTGCAATGCTGTCACTTCAATAGTTGTCAACAGATCTTAGCCCATAAATATATCTTTTGAGGACCACACAGCTCACAAGAACGCTTCTATCTCCAAATTTTATGAACTAGAGATGTGGTATCTCTTTTGTTGAAAACAAAAGGAGTAACCGATCAGTCTGTTGGTTCTTAGTATATCCAGAACTTCATAATTTTGGTTTCTTTAACCATTTAATTCTAAAGACTAAAAAAAAAACCAATTAAAATGAGGTTTCAGCCAGATTGTTCAATTTTTCTGAACCATTAGTGAAGAGAGGAATTTTCAAAGTTCACTGCTTAAGGAAAGTCCGCATCAGAGAGAAGGGGAAGAATGTTCACAATAGTATTATACCTGGCAGCCAGAGAAGAAAAGAATGCTTATATTATATTATACCTGCCAGAGAGAGGAATACCAGCCCTAGCAGACAACACAGGTGCAGCCAAAGCACGTAGTGCATCCTTTATGACACCAGAAGCTGCAAAGGCTTTGCCACAAAGGATCAGAGATGACCGTTCAATATCTGCCACAGCTAATCCAACTGAAGCCTGGTCTGATGCTTTGCCTAGTATTTCTTTCACATTTGTACTGTACAATTTGAAGAATTATAATTGCAAAATTTTGTTTATAAATAAGGTGTGTTGGGAATATCATCCTCTGTGGTACATGTTTGCTCTGCTCTCAGTCAAAAGTACGGTATGTCTATTCTAAATTTTCACTTGCTCTTGGCTAATAATGTGGTATAAAGCTAAGTTAGCCCGCAAAAACTAGAAAAAGGAAAAAAAAAAATATGGACACGCCACAATGGGTAGACAACTTCATGCATACCACTGCAAAATGAGCAATTTATAAGGGGGGAGGGAACCGCCACAACAACCAATGAAACGGATAACATCAGTCAAATTGTGCATATGTTGACCTTAGTTTAGATATGTATCCAATTTGGTGCAATTTGGAAGTCATTTGGTAACCAATCAAGTTCCCACAGAACTGAATTATTAATTTTCCAAATTGCTTGACGATGACCAATTTGTATTGAAACTGAACCAAATTAGATACACAATCTATCTAAATATAAAGAAGATAAGCACAAGTTTACTCTTTACATTTTGATAACTGTTTTATTGGTTGCCAAAGAAAATCGATTGTCAATATGACCTATCCCTGAATAAAAGGCTGACAAAACATAGTAACAATATATCAGGTACAACCCCCTGCCCCCAACGGCAAAAAGAGTTTTTTCTATAAACCTCCATTCAACTTTTTATTCAAAAGACAATGACTCCATGAATGATGAAAAGGAGACCTTTTCTATAAACCTCCATGCAATTTGATATATTTCCCATTTTATGCAGCTAAAAAGGAGACCTTTCCAATTTGCAGTGGCTACAAGATTCCAGGTTTTTTAGGGGCATAAGTTAAAAAAAAAAGGCAAACAACAAAATATCAATATAAACTAAAGTATATACTTTATAGAGCTAGCAATATAGACGGTTAATGGGCAAGAGTCATGTGAAATTGCACGGCAAGTTCTTTCCCAAAGAATATTATTAAGAGATAGAATTGCAGAGGGGCTATCAGCAATTACTCGCACTTTTGCATCACATTTTGGAGAAGAACCAACTGCGCCATCTTGCACATATAAATTATGTACTGATGACAGATGAGTTGACACCTGTACAAGTAATCAAGAAAAAAGCTCAAGTTTAGGTACCAGAACAGACCTGCAGCAAGCTATACTATTTTGTTTTACATACTGCTCTACAAAAAAGGAAATTTTCACAAGGACTTCTTCTTTTATAACTCAACAAAAACTACAAATCATCCTACTTGTCTTCTGGATAAATCAAAGAGGTTGGGATATTTTTTGCATATCTTGGGTTCCAGGTTTTCGCAGAATGCCTATCTCAATTGTGCATAATATGAGACCTTAATATTCCCCGTTTGGCAGGTTTATACATGATATTTTAACATTTTTCAGGGCTATACATCAATACATGAAACTTGCCCTCCCTTCTGTTGCATGCAAGCTTGTACTGTTACAATATTTCCTTTCTTTTTGACTGTTTAGTTTTGAACTAGTAACCAGAAATGTATGTCCATCCACCACTTAGCCCAATTAACACTCTGTCACAGCCCATTTGCAATATAATCACAAATTTCTGTGCCAATGCACATACCAGATTTAGAAGCTTTGAAAACTGAGCTCTTGAAATGTTGGGGGTCCCACCTGCAACATTTCCTCTGACATGAAGTGGCACGCCTGACCATTGCTCTATAATGTGCATGGGAAAAAAATGAACTTAATATGGATCAAACATGAAAATAAAAAAAAAACACATTAATATCTCATAATGAACAAACTGAGATTACCAGTTTCTATGGTACCACGTTTCTTAAGCTCTAGAGACGTCATATTGTAGAAAGCCTTGTCTTTTACAATAACGCCCTTACAGGCCAAGGCCCAATTTAGCCCATGTGAAAATCCATCGGCCTCTCTGTAAAACACGAAAAATAGTCACATAAGTTTCTTTCTAAGAATCTAAGAACCTGTAAGAACCAGTATGTACCGGTCAGTATGGCATTGGTACGCTTTGACAAAACACCCCCCATCAGCATAAGGCACCCAATGCGTGTTCTTCATAGAGCAACCAACAAAAAAAAAAAAAAAACACTTTAATCCATAAACTAAAACTGTTGTTAATCATGTATTCATATCCAGCCTAAAAAAAGGTCGAGACACACTAGCAAGTATAAACAATGATAAAAGCACTAAATATGCAGAGGGACTATGAAGTTTTTAGAGCTTGCCGTGCTATTTGCAAATATAAAAATAATTGGATGTGATAGAAAACAAAAGAGGAACCCATGAGGTTCAGATTGTCTAATCAAATGTTAACACCAATTTGGACTCATAATGACAGAGAGAATAATATTTGTAGTTCAATACTGTGCTTCAGTTTTTTCCTACATAGTTATGAATCCTCAGAAAATTTGACACCAACTTGAAATTCCAATATCAACTTTAAACAATTTTTATCAGAAGAAAATGTATTCAATTTTGGGTTACAACCATTTATATATTTATTTGTGCAAATTGGTCCCTTGTGGCCTAGACAATGCAATGGTGGGTTTTCTCTCTGTTAAAAAATAGAAATCAATTTCACGGGATCAAAACCTTATTAGTTCCATGATACATACCTAAAAAAAAGAAGTTACCACTACAACAAGAAAGACACTTACTTGGTGCGAGAGAGAGGAGGAGGGAAAATCAGATAGGTCGGTGAACCTTGAGTGGGCACGTGCAGTGCGCGTGAGCTGCTTCGCCAGAGCACTCCTCATTTCGCCTCGCCTGACAGTCTCGCCTAGTGAGCTTTCAAAGAATTTTCCTGAGAGAGGAGCTGGGGAGTGGGAAGGTTCTGTACTTCAGTAAAGACGATATGGGCTTTAAGAGGTAAGGTTCTTATCTCAACAAATAGTTTTGGGCATACATGGCCCAATCTAAATGTTTTACATATTCTTACTCTATCAAACAATACATTAATGATGCGTGATATCCTCGGTGGAAAATTAAATAATTCATATAATCTATTAAGATAATTGATTCACTTTTTTTCGGGTCAACAGTAATATATTTTATTACTCTACAAGCCCATATCTTCTATGTATTTTATATATATTCTTTGAACCAATCTGAATGTTTTACATATTCTATGTATTTTATTATTTCCTCTTCTTCTTTTTTATGAGATTAGGGAAGATACTTATTTGTCTTACGTTTGAATAATTATAAGTTTAGAAAATTGAACAGCTGAAATGATAATAGATTGAATGAGTCTTCAAAGCAAGTAATATTCATATTTTAATGGATACAATTGCAAATAAGTTTGCGACTTGTCCATCACTCAAAAAGAAATCGTCAAAAATAGTGGAGTAACTATGTGATCAAAATAAAATCGGAAATTATGGTCAAATTAATAATTTTAAGTAATATTATTTAAATTAATTTAGAAATTTTTTACAACAACAACTAAGCCTGTTGTCCCAGCAAGTTGGGATAAGCTAGTAATGAACCTCAGCAAGAAAGTCGCCAAAGAATAAAATAAGAGTAATTAAAAGTAATAATAATACTTATACTGCTACTACTAGTTACATAATAGGGAAAATAATGATTGGGTTTCATTTCCATAAAAAAAAAAGCTATGTTTTATGTTGGCCCACAGGTTGTCACAACCCTTTTCCTTTTATCCGGGCTTGGGGCCGGATAAACAATGTAGGCGGAGTTTAATTTAGGAAATTTTTAAAAAGAAAATATAATGGACATATTAGTGACGTCGTAGATTGGTTGTGTAATAAATTTCATACAATTTAAATGTTATTTGATATTTCATCGAATACTTGACGTATGCAGAGTTCAAGCAATTTGATGTGTTTGGAAGTGAAAGTGAATAAGAATGAATAGTCTATTCGTGGATAAGAGATGTGAATAAGAATTAGGTAGAATGGCTTATTCATGAATAAGGAGGTGTTGTTTGGATGGTGTGTTGTGAATAAGAATAGAGAAGAAACAATATAATAGTAATGAAAAGAATATAATGCTTATTAGTATAACATAATAATAATAATAATAATATAATAATAATAATAATAATAATAATTATTATTATTATTATTATTATTATTATTATCATCATTATTACCATTATTATTATTATTATTATCATTATTATGATTATTATTATTATTATTTATCAAATAACAACTATTTACATCAATATTTAATAAAAATAAAATTTAATATAATAATAATAACTAATATAATAAAATTATAGTAATTATAAGAATAATACTAATGATTATTTTAATAATAAGAATTAATTATTATTAAGATAATAACAAAAATATTTAACTTCCGTAAAAAAATTTGTCCAATCATGAAGCATATGTGACAAATTTTAAAATAATAAATTTGTGGGCCATACTCCATTCTCTTTTGTCCTTTTTCTCTATTCACAAGAGCCAATTAGGCTAGTTCCAACTTTTTGTGGGAATTAGAATAGCGATCCGAATTGGCTGTTTGGCTAATTCTAAAGGTGTTTGGTAACCTTTTGAATAAGCAAATTTGGAATAAGGTCTTATTCTTGTTGTTCCAAACACATCTAAACAGAGTAAAATTTGAATCAACTTTCATTATACTTTTATCTCCCAGCTAGAGTAGTAATAAAACTATTAATAAACAGAGTAAAATTTGAATCAACTTTCATTATACTTTTATCTCCAAGCTAGAGTAGTAATAAAACTATTAAGTATTCTATATATCATTCTTTATATATACACGATATAAAAATTACGACATTTCAACTATATTTTATTGGCAGTAAAAGCTTTTCAAAAAGCACTAATGGAACGTTGATCGTTTCAAAGTATTAATTTAATTCCCATTAAAACAAGGTCAAAGTTTTGTAAATTTTTATGCACGTGGAGAAAATAACTATTTATTTTGTTATTAAAGATTTAAGAGGCATGATGGAGATACCAAAAATAAAACTAGATTAAAACTTTACTTGTAAACATTAATTTGACCTTTCCGGATTTACATGATGCCAAGTATTGGTGAATGGACATTGATATTGGAGTCCACATCATCATAAAACTATTAGAAGTAACTTGATATAAATTGGTAATTGTATGGACCGAGATACTAACTTGCAACTTCTAAAATCTAGCATAAAAAGGGAAAATGCTGATTCTATGATCATCCATGCAATTTCCTCCCAAGTTTTATTTCATTCCAAGGACAACAATAACATTTCTGGATCATTCATTTAAATTGATTGAAACATCTCCAGTTACAACTATTTGAGCAGCCTACCAACAGATCTAAAAATTGAACTAAATCACCTCCAGATTTCCAACTTTTTTCCCAACCAACGACATCTTTTAATCATCACAGAACCAACACATGGTCCTGGATAGTATCTAACGAATTTCATCCCGTTTTCTCCATTTATTTTTCCACTTTTTTTTTGCTGGCTCTATGTCATGCCAAGCTTTTTGGTATGTACAGGGAAACACTAGGCATTAGATTATCAATTGCTTTTGATCAACGTCTCAGATCTATTATTGCTTTCTTCTTCAGACTGGTTCTTGCTTAGAAGTGTAGGTGTCACTGAGACTATGCCAATGAAGAAAAGCGTTGCAATAGATTGAAAATCATAGAGATCTCCCAAAGAGCGCAACTCTCCCAATGCAATTCCAGCCTGAAATTTATTTTTTTAATATCCAAAGATTAATAGACATCTTCTTGAAGTTAAGATAAGCTAAATTTTGTTTGCACATTGGATATTAGTAAATGTTTGTGCCATCATTAGGTTGGGCATAATTTCAAATTGTATGAACCAAAGTTCCATCAAGACATCAAAGCACATTTCATTGATTAAAATCGGGTGCTTCATAGCATAATAAACAAATATCTGAAAGTTAAGACAATACCCGAACGGTGACATAAGCAGCCGGAATTAAGCCAACTAAAGTGGCAAAGAAGAATATGTGGTAAGGCACATCGACTATAGGAGAGGCAAAGTTTATAAATGTGTTGGGCAATGTGGGGGTTACTCTCAGGAAAAGCATGTAATTAAGTAACTTTTGTCTCCTCTTTGCCACCTGAAAAGTAGAATAGAAAACATGGCTGTCAATAATAATTGAACCAGGTCCCTTGAAAATAAAGAGGAAATAAATAATCAGGAACCATATAGTACAAGTTAGTTGCAAGGACACCTCATATCACACAAACTTTTTCAAATTGCATGGGACAACACAGAACTAGAAAATATGTAAGGTTACTTTTAGCTAAACATGAAAATTATAAAATATTAAAAACACCTCCTAAAAGATTGAATTATAAGAACATCATCCAAGCAAAGTTGGGTTAGTTAGAAATAAATTGAGAATACAGCAAAAAACAAAAAAAAAAATTGCAAAAAAAAAGACCAAAGGGAATGAATTGAATAATTAGCCAGGAACAATTACCAGTTTGTCCCCTTCAGAAATCACAAAATATAAAGGGTGTTTTGAGTTTGGAAGTGAACGTATGTCAGAAAACTTCCTTTTCCCAAGTAATATTTAGACTAATAAATACTCACCCATTTTTTAAAATCAAATATACACATTCAATACGAGTGTTATCATAATAAAACAATTATCTTACAAGCTGCATCAATAAAATGAGATATACCCATGTCCCCTTCGACCCTCTCCTAAGAAAAAATGCATCAATCAAATTTTTCCTTCTAGCATACATAGGCAGGCATTAAGGGAAGAGGGGCTTTTGCTAACATCTTAGGATTTAAGATAAAATTAGGAAGCAAAGGGTACTCATATTTTTCTGCCTTTTTTGAAGAGTGAATCAGAACTTTCCCTTAGTTTCCCGGGGGACATGCAATTTCATTTTAAGATGAGTGTGCATGATGTGATAGAGATCTTATGGAGCAAAGAAAGCCCTTGACATAATTGTTTTCACAATCAACCCACATTAGTTAGAAAACCCAAAATGATGTGATGTGATTTCATAAATGAGAAATGACCAGGCTATATTATAAAAGAACATTACAGTACCTGAGCTTGGAAGAAGGTAAGTTTGTCAGGCCAGAGAGAGACAGCGAGAGGCCTCCCAACTAGATAAGAGAGGAAATAGCATGAAGAGGCACCAGCCGTGGCAGCAAAAACAACCAAGGCCACACCTCTTATGACACCAAAAAGGGCCCCAGCAAGCAGGGACATGAATATGGTGCCAGGAATCATAAAAGTCTGCATGAATATGTAGACCATGCAGTAACCCACCAGCACTTGGATAGTGTAATCACTAGTGTAGCTCTCTAAGTTGTCCCTTTAAGAAGCACAAAAAAACAATAAGATCAGAATTTTTAATTTCAGGATTTCTTTGTTGAGCAAATGCACTTCGAGCTCTGAAGATTCGAAACTGAAGATGTATAAACCAATATATGCATGCAACATTAGTGCTATATGCATACATGAAAAGGACTTGTATTACTTTTTTTTTTTAATCAAATGTGACCTAATTGGTAAAGACTACAGAGTGCAAGGACAATAAAAGGATACTGAATTTAGGAAGAAAACAGAATAAGTGTGATACTTAAAATCCAAGGAACTTAAATCTCCATTACCAAAGGAAATAGGCAAATAAATAAGCAGAATAACAGAAGTAATGCTAAATGCATGTAATTTGTGAAACAGAAGTTACTGTACAAATGCCAAAATGCCAAATCCACAAACTAGATTTCTTCTTTGTGATGTAGCATGATATTTAGAGTAAAAACAAATTTAAAAGAGCTCTATATACATTTTGGCATTTGATAGTCAGTTGGGGTCCATTTTTGTATAAAATAGAAAAATAAACAAAACAAACAGGGCAGACAAATTCTCATTATCTATTCAGAGCTGACTCAGAATTGGCTGGTAGTGCTATCATTAGTGGGTCAGGTAGAAAAATTGCTAAAACCAACTGCAAGTGGGACCCCCAGTCCAGAGGAACCTAAAGAATGATTCCATAGGGACTATCTTTTGTAACCAATTGATTCTTTAATAGCATTTCACAGATTCATTTATAGCACACTGAGTTATTATTATCCTCAAAGGACAATTTCAGAAACAGTTGATAAGAGGTTGCTGCTATTTAAAGATGTACTTTTGACTGTCAAATCTGTAACCATGCCTCTTTTAATGCATACTGTGAAATTAGAAAACAAAAATATATAAAAAAGTTGGAGCAGCTAAATGTGCTTAGGTGTTGCCACTTTGAACAAAAAATAAGTACGAAAACAAAACTTAAATTAACTGGTTCACACACAGCCCAATTCTACTTGCAAAATTTCCTAAATTTAAACATAATTTATAACCTCACGATTACTGTTCTGTTTACTAGCGAACAAAAGCAGCATTGTAAAAAGAAGAAGAAGAGCAGAAAAAATTCCCAGATTTCTGAAAAAGAGTAAAGTATGAAAGACAAATTAAACAAAAGCACCAAAAAACCCCCCAATTTGCAAATTTCAACAGTACTTGTAACACTATTCCATTGCCTAATAAACTCAATTCATCTCTAAATACCCAAAACCAAATCAATTTCCTGGAAAGCAATCACTTAATTAAACAAAAAGCAGTAAATTAATTACCTAAGTATCTTGAGCTCTTCCAAAGTGCGAGGCAGCTTGAGGAAGCTATAATCCTCGGCTGGCATGGAAAAATACACCCCAGAAAGCCCCAATGCAAAGATCCCGAGCAACCCAAAAACCATGCCCACCTCCGTCGAAGAAAGCGGAAAATTCCTCGCTTTCCCCATCTCTCCACCTAAATTCTCTCGTTTAACCAGAGCTTAGGGATCTGAAAGCGAGGTGGGAGAGAAAGGCGAGAGAAACCAATCAAGCAATTTACAAAAGAGAGAAGAAAGAAGAAGGAGAAGAGTTGATTCGCGCTTTCTCTTCTCCTCTGAGTTCTTTGCTTCTCTCTTTCTTTGGCTTTCCTTTTATATTTTGCTCGCCTTTCTCTCGCTTCTCTCTTGGGTTGCTTTTTCGGAGGGATTTAAAGAGAGGAATATTCGAATAGTGTTTGGTAAAAGACAGGACAATTCAAGGGATAAATAAAATAAATAAAATGAAATTGCCACTATTCGTAAAACGGTCGAGCAATTTCGGATTAGTTTATTCCTGTTTTAGCTATATGGTATGATCTGATGAGAAGGCGATTAGACTGCATTTACGTGTCCTGAGTTTGTGTTATTTAATTATTTTTCTCTTTATTAATTGAGATTATGTTAGGCTTTAGCTAGATTGGATTCTAAGTTTCCCATTGACGTGTCAGGAAAATAAAAGTGGAATAGTTGAAGGATAAGTTTCCTCTTTTTTCTCAATTTTTTTTTTGTTAAATTCCTTCTGAAAAATTAATTAGAATTTTGTCAAGAAGGAAAAAAATTCAATCAATACTTAAATTTCCTAGCAATTATTACTAAGATTACCAGATAAGGGACCCACGTATATAAATGTATCTCATTTCCATGTATTTTACTATATTTGGATTGCGTCAATGCGTCATTGCGTGAGAATTTAGACTAGGCATTTAAGTATAGACCTTTTCTTATTTTAAATCAAGAGATAAATCAAAATACTAAACTTCCAATGATTGCATCTAAATAAAAAAAAAAAACATTTAATACTACTACAAACCATAACATAGAATCGGTAAGATATAGTTTCTTCATATATAAAATATACTAAGTTAGCAATATATGGAAGGTGCTTAGTTTCCGTTGCCACGTATTGTCATATATCGTTATCTTAATTAGTTTTTTTTTTATATCACGTTTGTCAAAACAATTACTCTACTAAGATTGACCAAATCTTTCCTTTTAATTAATCAATTAGGGATGGGCATGATTTGGATTAGTAATATCTAGTTG